>CAWUFW010009238.1:0-600000 GCA_963921515.1 Calotriton arnoldi | reverse complement strand
TGAAGAGCTTGAAAAAAGAGTAGCGTCAGCAAAAAAAGATCGCGCTGTACACCTGCAGACCGACTGCCTGCGTTCCCAGCTATTCCATGGTACATGTACCGATTAAGTTTCTGCGCCAGAAGCGTAGAGCATATTTACACAGCGTATTGTATGTACTAGGCAATTCAGACAAGCGGATAAAATTGTTACGTGTCAAACAATTTAAAATCACAGCTTTCGCACTAGAGTGCACTTTATGATTTAGGACTGCGCTTTAACATTATCACCGAAGGTACTGGGTATGTTGTCTACCTCGGATTAGTTAGGCGCGTTGTGTCTCCTGATCAGGCGTGTTGTGGTCCCTGAGCATGTTCTCTTGATTAGTGTCTCCTGTTCTGGGCAAATGTGACAGAACACACTAAAACCACCTCTTTGCTAGTTCCTTTTACAAGCAAGGAACTGGTTCTTCTGTATGGCACTGACGTATTTAGGCATGCTTCAGATACGGGGATTTCATCTAAACAATACTTTGGCAATCAGGAAAGAAATGGATCGGCAGAACTCAGAAACGGTGAGTAATGTGCCTGGAAAATAATGTAGATTGATGGAGGACTGTCATGGCGCAGTACATTTAGTCATAAAATAAAAGACTTGAGTTTTGCGAATACGATTTGTGACATTTATCTTAAAAGTAATTTACAGAGAAAATGTCTGCAGTAACAGTCTACAGTAAGATGACTGTCTTTCTGTTTTGAAAATGTGTTTATGGGGTGGAGGAGCAAGTTAAATTAAGAATTATGAAGCAGCAGCAAATTATGTTGCATCCCACATTGAGACGTACTTCAGATTTGGCGTTATTGCTACAAACTAATTTAATTGCTTGCAAAAAACAATCGTTTGGAATGCATATTACTGGATATTAGCATTGGCATTAATCTGCATTATGATTAGAAAAACAACTGTGCTGAGGCACGTTGAAATAATTCTTTACAATTCTTTATGTGGTAAGGCGCGATACAGCTCATATCAGCTTTCTCCTTCCACCAAAACAGTTAAAAATACACAGACATAGCGCTGGCCCATCTTCACAACATGTACATTGGGCATTCAGTGAAGCCCGGGCTTTCAGCCTAAATGTTTAAAATACGATAGAAAAAGAAAAACATAATATAATAGCTGTCTATGCTTTCCCTTCTCGCTTTCACTTTCCTGCTTATTAAGATACAACTCTGCTATGGCTGACATTTTCATGAGTCATGCTATGCAAATCATTTTCAACTACGCTCGCTTGTCTTCAGCACTCAGGGGTTTTATGCTCACTAACGAGGTTATTTCAAATTGAAAGATTGTCTTTCACATAAATTAACACAAAGCTTTCTGCTTGTTTTCCATGCAATTGTTTCTGTACTCCAGTAATCTGCTGTTGTCGGCAGAGGGCAGGGACGGCACTCCCTGCAGAAAACAACAGGTGTGTCAAAAGATAACATCAGGGAGCCAGTGTCTGACACCATGGAAATGGCATTTGTGGGGTTAATTCAATATATTGGACAGATGGCCACAATCTGCGGGAGAATATAGAATCCACTGGAACTACAACTTGGGGCAGCAGCGAGGGGGCAAACAACATCGCTCCGCTGTGAGGGAAACGGCCGACGCTGCTGGAACTTGTCTCTACCTGCCGTGAGGGGAACGGCTTACACGGACTCCATTTCCCGGCAACACCTGCTCTGTTGCCTGCTGAAACGCCGCGCAACGCATGTGGAGGCGCGATAAAATCACCGCCAACCTCCTGCAGCGCAGGACGCTGGAACCACAACTTGGGGCAGCAGCGAGGGGGCGAACAACATCACTCCGCCGTGAGGGAAACGGCCGACGCTGCTGGAACTTGTCTCTACCTGCCGTGAGGGGAACGGCTTACACGGACTCCATTTCCCAGCAACCCCCGCTCTGTTGCCTGCTGTAACGCCGCGCAACGCGCCTGGAGGCGCGTTAAAATCACCGCCAACCTCCCGCAGCGCGGGACGCTGGAACCACAAATTGGGGCAGCAGCGAGGGGGCAAACAACATCACTCCGCCGTGAGGGAAACGGCCGATGCTGCTGGAACTTGTCTCTACCTGCCGTGAGGGGAACGGCTTACACGGACTCCATTTCCCAGCAACCCCCGCTCTGTTGCCTGCTGTAATGCCGCGCAACATGCCTGGAGGCGCGATAAAATCACCGCCAACCTCCCGCAGCGCGGGACGCGCCCGGGCAAAGCCCGAGCCAAGGGCGGGCCCGTCCTTGCCCGTCATTGGCAGGAAGAGGCAGGGCAGGGCTACCCCCCTTGAATTTGCTTTGGACATCGTTGAGCAAGGTACTGTGTATTTCGGTCCATTTACTACCACGCTAACTGCCAACATCTGATTGCATAGTAGACTTGGCCCATTAACTTTGATGGCTTTTGCCCTCCTTGTGTTACAGAGGACTATATTGTACTTTTGCTTTTTTTATTGGCTTGTATTTCTTTACGGGGGGATACACGCTTATTCACTGTTAGACCTGATAGAACTTTGGTCACCTTTTAGTATTACCATTTGTGATTTCTGGTCACATAAGACGGGGAAGAGGAAAACCGTGGAAGGTGTTGGGGGAAGTGGGGGAAGTCGATCAACAAAAGGGCCAGGAAGACTCTAAAACATCTAGGCAGCAATTGTGTACTCGATAGGATAGATACCCTAATAAACGAGTGCGAAGACATCTTGGAGGGCAATCAATCGATACCCCCAACTCTTCGGGGTTTGGCTGATAGATCACCCCCAAGCTCGAGAATAGCCTGCTCCCCCGTTATCCCATTAATGTTCCAAAAGCCACCCTCCAAAAGGACACCCATTAATTCAAAAAAGATAGCTCTTCCCACCCAAGACATATCCCAAACCCCCGTCATTTCCTCTGCCAATATTAGCATCAGTACATCTCAAGAGGAACAAGAACTTACTATCCCTTGTTCAAACAGATTTCTACCTCTTCAGGGAATCGGGGATGAATATAGTGATAACGCACCCCTGCCCCTGGCCCTTGGGCCGGCTGACGTTATTGGGGCGAGTGGCGCAGTAAACAAAATAGAGCTCACGGACACCCTCTTTGCCATAAACACACTAAGAACAGAGATTGGCACATTGAAAAGGATGATAGAGGATCTCACAACCCTTTTTACAACTTTAGTGAGGAAGGACACGTCCTGCAAAGAACATGTTACTCCTGTACAAGTTCACCACCCACAGCCCACTAACAGTGGCCCTAAGCAATTAGACCCAACAACCTCTAGTACAAAATGCTTTTCCCACGATCCCAACGCTCACCAATTAGCCTCCTCTGCTCCTCTGATTCGAAAGTGTGCCTCTAACGAACGTTCGACCCAGAGCACAAATAGGCCTAATATCTCTATACAAGACAAGCTCAAGAGGTTAGCAACCCCACAGAACTCACAGATCTCTGCAACAAAATATGTTGCCCAGCCACGACAGGTTCAACCCCCCCACCCACGGAAATCGAGATCCGTCGATCCCCCCAGCTGTTATGACCAATACCAATGGGCCACAAACCAAAAACATTTATACGACTAATGTCCCAAGAATTAACACTATCACCAAGAACACCTTTGAGAGCGAGGAATCCTTAATCAACAAGGTGACCCACTGGATTCGCCACGTTAGGGGTTGTCGATCAGTGATCAGAGACGACATTCTAAGAGCACGGAGATGTCCCGCCCCAATTAACCAACTGGATGACATCGAGATGACCTTTATGGAAACCGAGATAGCGGAAAATCTCCTTGCTCTGGAGTTTCGTACCTGCCCCCCGGATGGTTCGTCTATCCAGTTTAGGCACCAACACTCGCACGAGTTGGGTAGAACACTGTCTACACAGGCAATAATACATCTAGCAGGCACTTCCTCCTTGGAGTCCAATGATTTGACTACAAGAATCACTTACCCCGATCTCTCCTAATCGTCCAAACCACACCACGCAAAGCTCCCAATGTCCAGTGGGTACTTGTGGGGTATCAATCCATTCAGACGAAGAACTAGCTATTGATCCACACTTGCATCTAGTCTCACCAATTCCAGCTCTTTTGCAGAAAAATATCTCCACCTCCCTACAAAGCACAGCTCCTATACCAAGCCAAGAGTTAAAGATCGTATCATGGAATGTGGCGGGACTAAATATCAAACTACCACTTCCCCACTGGAACGACTTTGTAGGAGATTTCGACATTTGTATCTTCCAGGAGACGTGGAGCCTGGCCCCCTTATATAAACCTGGTTATACTTGTTTTTATACCCCTGCAATATCTGTTGGGAGAGGGCGCCCTTCAGGGGGCTTGATTGTTTGGATGAGCATTGCTCTCGATTGCCGAATTACCTCCCAAACAAGCCCAAGCCCAGATATTCTGTGGCTGAGCATCAGGGGACCTAGGGGTGGCCCCCAAATCGAGCTTTTTAATGTATATGCAAGAGGGACAAAGGGTGGTAGGCCCTCGAATATCATCTCAGCATTAGAAGAATGTTTAGATAAGTGCCCACCCCATGCAAGAACAATAGTCGCAGGTGATTTCAATTGCACCTATGAACCCCTGGCTACAGAGGACCTGATGGGAATTGAACCCCAAGATACTAGGTGGACAGTACCCCAACTCGATCTCCCACCGGTTAAAAGATGGACCCAACAGGTACTTCAATTGAACTCTATCACCATGGAGCACGGTCTAAGGGCAACTAATGGCAGGTCACCATCTGATAAGCAAGGTGCTAATACCTATAATAGAGCTAGCTGCCCGTCCCGGATCGATTACGTCCTCCTCGATATCAGATTGTGGGGGCACTTGATCGACATGCTAGTGGGCTCAACCTCAGAAAGTGACCACAATCCTCTGTGCCTAACCCTGAAACCTCTCTGGGAAGTAAATTGTCACCAGCAGAACACTCAACCCCAGGCAGTCACTAGAGAAGTAGTTCCATCAAATTGTAAAAGGGCCTTGAAATGGAAAAGGGTAGCTCTTAGTGAGGGAAAGATTGCCGGCATTAGACAAAAATTGACAACTGGCACGGATAAGCTCAAGTTGCGGTACGCAGCGCAACAAGATCAATGGATGTATCTAGGGCCCACAAGCGTACTGTTACCCAAATCAATGCATACTTCCAGGCTCCAAATCAAAAGGAAAAACCCTGCAATTCCACCAAGGATCCATACTCTTGGTACAATAAAGATTGCAGGGAAAAAAGGCCGGCTCTAATCAAAGCAATTAAAGGAAAAAACAAAATGCAAATAAAAGTTGCCAGAGAATCCTATAAAGTGGCCCAGTGAGAGGCAAAGGCAACCTGGGACGAATCACGTTGGGAGCAACTGAAAGATGCATGTTCATCCAAGGATAACAATCTCTTTTGGAAATTGGTCACCTGGGGAAGTAGGTCAGGTGCACGTCCACCCCCGAACCACATCACTAGCCAGACTTGGTTCAAACACTTCAAAGGGCTTTATTCTGCTGAAGAGGCTAGCTTGGAGGGGGAACCAGTCGGTCAAATTGGGCACTCGACAGAGGAGGAGCACATTACAATTTTGGAGGTAGAAGCCGCAATAAATAAAATCGTCCCCTCAAAAGCTGCAGGCCCGGATGGCTTGCCTGGCGATTTATTTTTGGCCGATCGCAACCAATGGGCACGTTACATTTTACTAATAGCAAATGCTATAGCCGATGGAGCACCCGTCCCAATGTCATGGAAATCTGCCGAAATAGTCCCTATACATAAAAAGGGAGCAAGAGACGACCCCGCCAACTACAGACCAATAAGTCTGATTGATGCTATGCAGAAGGTCTTTGGTCGGATGCTTCTGCATAGGATCCAGACATGGTCTGAAGATGGGGATATCCTCTCCCAGTTTCAGGCGGGCTTCAGAACAAAGACTGGGACAATGGACCAAGTATTCAGATTCCTTCTAATCTACTGGAAGGTTGTGGTGCTAGGCAAAGGCAGTCTCTACTTAGCATTTATTGATTTGAAGACTGCCTTTGACCTGGTTCCTAGATCTAGGTTATGGGCAACGCTTGGTGAAATGGGTATTCCCAACTTTGTCCTTAACTTATTAGTCCGGCTACATGAGGGGAACTTTGCCCAGGTCAGGTGGGGAGAGCAGGGACAACTTACAGAGTGCATCCCTGTTAAGAGAGGAGTAAGACAGGGCTACGTTCTGGCACCAACCCTGTTCTCCCTATACGTGAACGGAGTAGTGGACTTCCTCCTGGAGGAGCCAGCAGATTCGCCTACCCTGGGGGGGGAAAAGATACCAACTTTGTTGTTTGCGGACGACACTCTGTTGATATCCAAGACCCCAGCAGGGCTACAGCGCCTAATTGATAGATTCCATCTTTTTGTGAGAATCGGGGTTTGATCATAAATGGCACTAAAAACAAATTTATGGCTTTTAATCCCCATAGGTCATGCAGGAATGGCCCTCTCCTAGGTCGGACTCCCCTTGAAAAGGTCGACACCTTCGATTACCTAGGTGTAAGACTCTCCGATAAAATGACCTGGAGAACCCACATAAGTAAGATGCTGATGGCTCACAAACGTATGGCTGGAGCAATAGCAAAAGAACATCGCCTTTCCCACACTAGGCCTGTAGCTCCAGCCCTCCAGATATATGACACCAAGGCGGTTAGCGCTGCCCTCTACGGAGTCGAAGTCTGGGGATTTGATAAACTAGATGAGCTCTGTAGATCAGAACACAAATTCCTAAGAGACCTAGTCACAGCACCTAAATACATCCCCGCTATTAATGGACATGGGTAGGCGATCAATAGGTGACGTAGCTAGGCTGCGCCCCCTACTTTTCTGGGCTCGCATTAGGCGGACCCCTGAGCTCTCTCCCTATGCAGAAGCCCTTATCGAGATTATCAGCCTAGACACTGGGGGGAAAATAGGCTGGATACGTGATATCAAGAGAATGCTGTCAGCAATAGGGCTTTGTGGCTGTTGGGCTAGCCAGGAACCCCCAAGGAGAGAGGAACTTAAACGCCTATACTGGGAATGGGTGGACCAACGAGAGATCAGCAGATCCAATGTGGGCAAATTGACAACAGAATTCTACTCTCACAAACAAATCAGATATTATGAGTCCTACCTTGATTTAATCAAAGTACCGAGAGATAGAACACTGTACATGCACTTTAGGTACGGTTCCCTTCCTGTGGGTGAAGCGACAGCAAAATGATCCGCCAATAATGGAAAAAATTGCCCAAGCTGCAAAGCCCCGACAGAAAGCATTACCCACCTACTGTTTGCTTGCCCGGCGTACAAAACACCACGGGAAAAATGGCTGAGACCGCTTTGCCGGCAGCTTGGCACACGGGACCACCATGTCGCACTACGCATTCTCAAGTGAGACTCTAGCCCTTTTTTATCCTGCTGTGTAGCCAAGTACTTGGGTCAAGCTTGGCTGATACAATGGAAAGCGCTATCGTGTTAGACATAGCTTTTATTGCACACATGATAGTCGGGACTGCAAAGTCATAATAGTACTGCTGCTAAAATTATTATGCACAAGCATTTTATTCTTTAAACTCTGGTAGTCAGCCTAAGTAAATTGAAAGTTTTTCCAAGTACTGTACCGTGCTTACCCAAAATGATGAAATATTGCTTGTTTTTAATTAGATTTTAGGATGATTATGTGTACATCTATTACTGTACTCTCTTTTTATCTATGTTTATTTATTTATTTATTTTAATGGCAATGTCACTTTTGTTTTTATAGCTTTTATGACTTTTGTCGAAATAAAGCTTTTATGATGATGATGATTATAGAATCCATTATTTAGCGGGAATTTTATTTTAACAGGCATTTTAACGGCTGTGATCTTAATTAAATCTCAAATCATGCATCTAAAGGCGCGCAGCATTGCAAAACCTCGATGAGCTGGTAAATCAACATATTGGTTCATTTTGGATGTAAAAAAATGTTTGAACCCTCTCTTAATTAGTCTGTGGCCTGCTCTCCCCTTCTTTCTCACACACTCTTTCCTCTCTTCTGCCTGGATTTTATTCACCACATCATGTACAAACTACCTATCCCTCTCTATCTTTCTTTCTAACTATTTTATGCAGCTCTCACATCTAAGTATTCATCATACCACATAATTACACTACACTAATAAACTACACACCACACAATTCCACAACTAACAATTCCAATACAAACCACATAATTCCACTCCACACCATATACATCCACTCCACTCCATATACATCCACTCCACAAAAACACACGGGTAAAAGGCATTATCATTTACAATGCCAATAGCTATAACACTCCCAAATGCGAGCCCTATTGCATTGCAAATGCTTGTTTCTTTGCGTATCACTATGTTTCATTCCTATGGTGGTTGGAATAAAGATCTTTAGGCTGGTAGAAACACATACAAAGTACATTTCTTCAAAATGCTTGGTATTTTCCTTTCAACGTCCATTGTCTTTCCAATGGAAATCCTGTATTCATAAAAAACATCATCCTGTACTAATACTTTGGTACACTCACTTGCTTGCGATGAGATCACTATTGATGACTCTTTTAATCCTTCCAAGCCCAGCCTTGCTTCCAAATTGCTTGCTGCACCTGCATATTTAATTTTTTTTTTACCATACCTCTCTGAAGGAATGGTTCTTGAGGTGGTTTTACCCTAGGGTATGTTTATATCCTAACTGTTCAGAGAATAATTTAAAAAAAACATCAGGTTACATTGTATCCCTCTGAAGGAAATGTTCTGCTACAGCTATGTGGCAGATGGTCAATTTAACAACTATGTGCTTGAATAAATTGAACAAGCTTATTGCAACTCTAATACATAAAGAGGATGCTTTGACCTCTGCAGCAGAAGCGTTTGACCTCCAAACAGTCGAAATACAGCAGTTTTTACACCCTCAATTCCCAACTCACTCTGGATTGTTAACTCGATTTAAGACCATTTTTGGACTGTTCCCATGAGGCACAGGGTCAGACTGATTTGCATATGGCCATGTCTGAACTTGGGTGGCGGAGTGAGCTAAAGAATGATGATGGATTAAACCCAGATCAGTTGACTGGGGGTGAGTGCTTGCGATGTTCAACACTCCGTCCATCATCCCCTTTGGTTTTGCTATGTTTGCCCTAAGTTGGCAGGGTATGCCCAGACGTGGGTCCCTTGCTCACTTTGCCACTGGATTCAAGATAGCCTGGCTGATGAGGGCTGTAAGCCAGAAACCGGTCCCAGGATGCTTGTTTCCGGTCCAGGGAAGACATGGCTTGGCAGTTCGGCCTGGACTGTTCCCATGAGGCACAGGGTCAGACTGATTTGCATATGGCCATGTCTGAACTGGGGTGGCGGAGTGAGCTAAATAATGATGATGGATTAAACCCAGATCAGTTGACTGGGGGTGAGTGCTTGCAATGTTCAACACTCCGTCCATCATCCCCTTTGGTTTTGCTATTTTTGGACTGTACCTGCATTTTTGGCGTCACTGTTTTCAAACTAGTTTGGTGGAATTGACAGTTGTCATCGTTGTAGGTATCATCATAGCCATCATCCTTAAGGCAACAAGCATTAACCTCAACATGCCAAGTCCAACTGAGCAGCACTGCCACCAAGCTACCGCTTTCTACTTGGGAGCAAACCTACTTTTCAATCTAAGTGAAAATTGGACTCCATGCTATCGCAAGCTTCAGCGTCCTTATGTGAGACCTATCTTTTAATATTAGAATTATCAGACTGTGATCTGGAATGTTCCTTCCGAACAACTACTTGTGTCCTCTGTAAATCAATAGGCTCTGATTTGACGATTAGTGGAATGCTGTGCAATTACCTATTCTATAGGCTGCTTCCTTTGAGTCACAACTGGTGCCGACACATGACACAAAACTTTGTGGGCCCACCTCTTTCACCATTTTCTGGTGTATCAAGCATCACCTACACCATACTTTAATCTTCAGTGATATACTGGAATCTCAATCATCTACAGTAGTTGCATTAGTACAACTGATTGTTCTTACATTCCTGAAGTAAGCACAACCGGTCACACATCATCGCCTCCAATTATGTATTCCATCTTTGATACTGTAAATATGGAAGTCTCAACTTTTCATATGCTATCAATTTCAGAAAGAAATAAAATAAGTTAAAACATGAGAAAAGAGATCAGTTGCTGCTAGTGGTTTTTCTATAGCCCTTTGTTGCTGCTATCTTTTTTGCTTTTGACCCTTTTTGGAATCTTTTGTTTTAGCACCACGGTAGATAGTTAAATCAGGCGCATTGCTATATATATATATATATATATATATATATATATATATATATATATATATATATATATATAATAATCAATGATTAAAATGAATATTCATATATACATATTCACTAGAATGTTGCCGTATCAATCTGGAGGTGGCATGTGCGTCACCCTTTTCCTGCTTTTTAAACGCTCATTTGATTCATTTATCTGTTATCATTTATGCATATTTTTCAAAGTGCATGGTTCTGTTTGCTGTTTCATTCACATGTATTCACTGGTGCTTTGGTATAGGTTGACAGTGCATCAATAATTCATATGGTATATATTCCTTCAATATAACTTCTAGAAAGGAAAAAAATAGGTTTACGCAAATGTGCAAGAATTTATACTTTTTTACACATACATCATAAGTCATGATCTCATAATAAGGTTGGGAATCAGTATATAAGATGGATACACAGGCATTATAGAGGAAAAAGAAGCTTTAGCGTTTCAAGGGAACATCGATTGATGGTCACGCGCTAGTGTGGTCAGCTGCTATCTGTCTCCTTCTCTGGAGTAGTACAGTATAAAAACAACAGAGACTAGCCTCGCTTCTTCATGCTAGGTTGCAGAACGAAAAAATATCTATTATGTTTGACCAAAAGGTATGCATGCTAAAGGCCATTTAGGAAACTTACATAAAGGAATTTGGTGCTAATGTAGACATTAACAAGGGCATAAGAGCAGAGAAATTCCAGCAAAGGTTGATTCCATCATTGATTTGATTTAATGATTCCTATCTGATATGTTGCCAATTTTCATTGCTTTTCTCGTATTACCATTTATCATTTTCATAATTATTTTTAGATCTTCAATAACGCTCATCATTTAATCTGCAGCAAAACTTGGCTTTTATATTCAATAAAAACCTTTAAAAAATGTACAGTAATGATTTCTCGTGCTTCTCTGTATTTTGGGGACATGTGTTCCAGAACCCACTAATGTACAAATGTATTCATGGGAGTCTCCTACAGGATTGGTTGCCAAGCGATACACATTATCTCCAGGTAAGTTGTGGTGGTTGCATGGGTCAAAGCTTGTCTGTCTTCCCATCTCAAGTTGGTCAAAACCTGTGTTTGAAAGAGGGTTTGGAAGTTTAACTGGGCCGTAGTTACAGGTGGATGTCCAAAAACGTATCAAGTTTGCCTTCTCCCTGGAGGGTTCTGCACCAGCCAATACATTCAACTCAACATTTGCAGGTAGCCACCCTGGTTCGAGTGCATTGGAGGTCACTAGGTGAAGATGCTGCTCAGTATAAGCCGTATACTTCAAGATCTCAGCACAGTGCCAGCTCTGCCTGCATTTAGCTCAGTTTGGGATAGGATTAACAAATTGCCCTTTATCACCTGAAACTATGGGGCTGATTACGATGTCGGTCGGAAAGCCTCCGACCGACAGTCGGATTCCCCTAGACCGTGTCGGAACCCTTCCGACCGACGTGGTCGGAAACAATTCCAACCGACCGATTACGATGTTCGCGGTCAGAAGGGAAACCGTTTGGTCATTCCAAATCGGTTCCGACCGGTTCTCGGAGACTCCGAGTCGGTCGGAGCCGATTCATATAGCTCTACGGACAGTGTTTCCGACCGACAGATTACGATGTCAGATTCAGACAGCCTTTCCGACTCAGTTTGACCGACACAGAAAGACTGTAGGAAACTGTCTTTGGGGGGTCCCTAGCAGGCCCCCTTCATCCTGAGGCATCCAGTTGGGGGCCGTGGGGGTACCCATAGGACCCCCTTCAAAACCATGCACAGTGTGGCAGGCACCATGGGATGCCTGCGACAGGGTGCAAGGTTTTCTGCAAACCACCCCTTTTCCCCATAGGAGCCTGTGTTGTCGGTCGGAACACAGGTTCCCATTGAAGTCAATGGGAGACCTTCTGAACGGTGTTCGGAAGCATCATAATCGGTTGTGCGGAACCGCCGACCGTGAGTTGGTCGGAACCAAATCCGACAAGAAGTCGGGCGGAAAGTTTCCGCATGACATCGTAATCGGCCCATAAGTTTCAAATCCCAAAATTTTGTTTAGCAAATCAGAGAGCCACGTGAAGCGTATTCATTTGCTTATAACTGAATCCATTGGGTTTACACATCAGTCAGCACTGATTTCTGAGAGCAAAGAACTGGAAAGAGCCTATTCTGATGATCTCTAAATTCTATTTAAGGAGCATAAAAAGGCTTAGGCCACAAACTTCTGCTTGGCACTAGTTTTTGATATTTTGTATCCTTAGTCTTACCCAATCAAAACTGAATTTGCCCTCCAGTGGTGAATTTCTGGAGGTTTAGTTGTACAAAGCAGCTATTTTGTGGAGAATGTGCTCTCAATAAATCACAATGTTTTATCACTTTTTCGACATAAATTGGTTAAAATTATTCTCAAAATGCTTAACTGACCCCCTCTCCATTATACACCAAACAGGACTGACATGTGGCTCATTCTCTCTTTAAGAAGAGATTTGCACAATCACCATACCTTTCCTGGGCTAAAGATACAGTCAGCACCCCCACTATGACAATAATTGCAGCGCCGCTAGAAATCAATAGGCCGCACATGCTGTATTATATATTTTGCAATTAGCTGCAGAGAACAGGAGCGCTGGTCTGGAATCAATACCTACCACTAAAATCAGCACTTGTACCCTCACTTAAGGAGCAATTTTTGAAGATTCACTACCACATATTGTGATGTCGTACCTAAGCCGCTGAGGTTCTGAACAGTGAAAAGCACAAAAAGGAGGCTTTGATCTGCTCTGTGTTGAGAAAACGGTGGGGTTTGGGCAGCACGGCTAGGCTCACTTATTCTTCCTAAGGCTCAGAAGTAGGTACAGACGGTGCACCCACCCACATCTGGCCTCCAGTATCAAAGGACAGGTTGCACCTAGTATGACTTATGCCACATTTTACCCTTTCCTGCACTAATTTCTAAGTTTGTGGTCACTCTCATTTCTTAGGGCCACCATCGTTCTGTTTGAAAATTCCTAGAATTGTGCAACAGGGAGCATACATTTTGGTTTCTCTCATTTCTTTAAAATGTAGAGATGCTAAAATCCTGCCCTTGACAGGATTGAACCCGTGCACCAATAGCACCAGGCCCTACCAAAATGAGCTATCCATATACATGATGATTTAAGGGCCAAATGCTACTATCTGTATCAAACAAGAATTCTCTCTAAATTGCTTGTTCCTTGGATCCCATGTGAGGTGGTTAGCAGTCACTCAATCAACAGAAGCATGGATGTGGGTTTGCAAATGCTTTGTTTTCTTAAATCTGACAGGTGTATTGCTTTTAAGAAAAACAGTAAGGGTAATGAATGAATTAAAGGAGACTTGAGTCTCACTAACTCATGCTCTCTTTACAAAAAGAGAGCACATAGACATAGGTCCCTGGTGTATATCTCATCATCCTGCTGCAGAGGGTTGGGATAATAAGTCAACATTCCACACATAATTACTTGAGGCTCACGATTCAGAGGAACGTCGCACACATCCAGACAGCTGCCAGGCATCAGTGCTCCAGTGATATACTGTAAGTTGATGGCAGGCAAGCCCCATCTCTCCTGGTGCAAAACAAATTGTGTACCAGTAATCCTCAGTCATTAACAGGAGGCTAGATGCTTAGCTTGGCCATAATGTAATTCCTCACCTGATGGACCATATGTGGAATAGGCATGGATCAGTCGGCATGGATCAGTGTGAGGCCAGAGAAGCACAAAACATCTTAATGGAAACATGAATTACCTAAGATGGGAAGATGTAAATATGTCTGTGGACTGTAGGATCTTATTAATGAACAATAGGAGTCCATTCCACAGAATGGGGGTGGAGGGTCTGAGTTGGGGAGGAATCTGCAGTAAGATAGAGTCTCTACCACAATTGGCTTTACCAAAGGTAATTAACTTGTTCTTCTGATAGACTTCTAACCACAGATTCATTACCTTTTGTAGATACTAAATCTGTACCTCTCCAGGTGGTGGGTCTGTGGAATGGCCCAGACCAAGAAATCCTGCATGACAGATTGGGCAAAGTCCCTGTCCAACTAGACCCATCTGTCCAGGCGGTAATGCTTTGTGAAGGTTTAGAGGGATGCGGATGTGGCATCCTGGCAGATGTCCAGGACTAGCACATCACAAGCCACCTCAGGGGTAGCAGCCTTTGCTCTCGTGCAATGGCTAAGCCTTATCAGATATTAACACAAAACAATTCATTGAGAAATTGGCCTTTTCTGCTTCGCTTTGCCCTTTTCTACATTAGAGTAGCCCATAAAGAGTTTATCATCCATTTGATGGTCTCTGGTCTGATCAGTGTAAAAGCGGAGGACCTCTTATGGTCAAGACGGTGGATCCATGCATCCTTAAAGGGATGAGGTTGAACAAGGTGATGGATTGCTGTTAGACCTGGCATCCTTAGAGTGGTCTTACCCCCATCTTTTTGCTTTTTACCTCCACATTTTCCTGTATCTTTTTGTTGGCCTAACGACTGAGCACTTTACCAATGCTAATCAGTGCTAAAGTGCATGCGCTTCTTCCCTAAACATGTATAATTGGTGTATATTTGATTGACATTTAATTTACTTGTAAGTCCCTAGTAAAGAGGTATATCATATACCCAGGACCTGTAAGTTAAATGCTACTATTGGGCTGCAGCACGGATTGTGCCACCCACAGAAGTAGCCCTTCAAACCTGTCTCAGGCCTGCCACTGCAGTGCCTGTGTGTGCAGTTCTACTGCTACTTCGACTTGGCATTTAAAACTACTTGCTAAGCCTAAAACGTCCCTTTTATTATATATACGTCACACCTAAGGTTGGCCCTAAGTAGCCCTATGGCAGGGTGCTATGCAAGTAAAGGACATATACTGCTATGTTTTGCATGTCTTAGTAGTGACAAGAACAGCTAAAATTAGTTTTTCACTACTGCGAGGCCTACCCCTCTTGTAGGTTAGCATTGGTAATTCCCTTATACCTTTTTAAGTAGTAGTTCCTGATCAGAGAGGAGCAGCTTTGTCATGTTTTATCTCTTTAGATTGGTAATGATAAATCCTCCTTACTGGTGAAGTTGGATTTAACCTTACTATTTTAGAAATGGCTTTTTTAGAAAGTGGACATTTCTCTGCACTTACTGCTCTGTGTGCCTGACAGTCTGTCTCCAATACACGTCTGGACTGGGCTGGGTGACAGCTACATTTGTGCATTCCCTCTAGACAGCCACAACACAGGACACTCAATTGCACCTGCATTCAAATACATACTGATGGGTCTTACTGGGTAGAAGGGATGGTAGGGGGATCACACTCAACTTGAATAGGTAGTGTCCTGTCCCTACACAAGGTTGATTTATCCCTCCCATAGAGGGACTTGCAGACAGGACTGGGATGAAAGGGGGACCTGTGCACTTCAGAGGGCTCCACTGAAGTCACCCCCACATCAAAGACACATTTGGATATAAGTATTGGGGCTATGACCCCTTCAAATCAGGCACTTTTTGTACCTGTAACCAGACACTGCTGGCTCTACATCTGCACATTGACAGAAGGACTGTGTGCTGCCAGGAGCGACTGTCACTCTGCTAACTGCTGTGTAGTTCTGCTGCTTGTTGAGCTGCAGGAGGGACTGCCACTTTGCTACCTGCCTTGTGCTGGCCTGCTGCCTTCTATCTTTGTTCTATGTTGAACTAAAGCTTTCTCCAAGGGCTTGCCCCCTGTTCCCGAAGCCTCAGGGCCATCAAAGACCTCAGCCTACTACTGCCGTGGGACCCTGCAACTGGTGAGTCCGGCAGCCTGAACCTGACAAAGAGCAGCCGTACCTGATCACTAACTCGATTATGCCAAAATAATTCACCGGCACTGATTGTGATTGCCGTGTCTGCTTTTCCAGCGAGATCGCTGTGCAGACAGTTTTGTCTGTTTCAACATTTGCCCCCACCTTCATGGTGCACTAACTGGGCTTGCAGCCCTGCTCATAAAACTCACAGCAGCGCCGAGGGAAGCCCTCCTAGCGCGGCCCTGCCATGTTGCCTTCGTAACCCTGAGTTCCCCGCCGATGTCAGCCATTCACTGCAACCCAGAGGGAGGGTGCCAGACTCCAAAACAGATCACATCCATAGAACCACAAGGTTAACATCCCATTTCTTGGCTGGAGAAGAGGTACTGTAAAATCGGACCTGCGAGGTCCTTGTAATCACCCTGCTTGCTCCCGGGCAGCTGAGCTTTCCTGCACACCCCTGTCCCGAGAGAGCCGTGCAGGACCTTCGCTGGGTACTCTTCATGCACTGATTTAACCCAGACACAAAGAGGAAGTAACAATTCGCATTTCCTGAACAGATGGAGTTGTTCTCTCCCCGACTCCCATAACTGCCAATAAGTTTATTATTGTGAGTGCTGATTTGGCACGGTGTTTACTTTTTATGCTTAAAGGTCATAGCTTGCAAAGTACTTATTGGATTCTTGTTGTTTCGATCTCGTGTCTATTTTTTTTAAACCTGTGTGGAATCTTTTTGTGGTGTATTCATTGTGTTACTGTGTGTTGTACAAATACTTTACACATTGCCTCTTGATAAGTCTGCCTGCTCTGCGCCACGCTACCAGAGAGTGAGCACAGGTTATCTTAGTAGTGCATCTAGCTTACCCTGACTAGAGTGGTAGGTTCTGTTTGGCCTGGGGGAATACCTTGGCCAACCAGAAACCCCATTTCTAACAACTGCCCTGTGTGGAAGGGTGTGACTACCTTCAGCAGGAATGCTGCTTTCGTCCAGCTTGTCCAGGAAAAATGGTGTAAATGGTTGCTGCACAGACAAGGCATGAAGTTTTCTTACTCGCCAGGCAGATGTTATGGGGATGGTAAACACTATCTTTATGGTCAGGAGGCGTAGAGACAACTGTGCATTGTTTCAAAAGCAGTGCACGTTAGGGCGTAAGAACCAAATTGAGTTTCCCCTGTGGCATCACAGGTGTTGGTGGATAAATGTATGTGGGTCAGCCCCTTCACGAAACGCATCCAAATAGGTGATTTAAAAAGAAACAGCTGATCTAGCAAACGTAAGAAGGCCGGAAGATAAACCTTTGCGGCTGCCACAGCAAGGCTGTGCTAGGCTAAGGAAAGAAAGAACAACAGGATGTCTGACAACTTTGCATTCAAGGGTTGGACATTATGGAAGGAACAACAAACATTTCCCACTATCCTGCATAGACAGTTTTGGTGGATGGACACCTGCCTGCCAAGATGACACCAACCACTTCAAGAGGGAGATTGAAAATCATCAATTGCTGCCTTTCAATCTCTGCACATGGATGTGCAGATTGTGCAGGCTCAGGTGTAAGACTCTGCCCTGCTGTTGCGACAGAATCTCCTCCCGAAGAGGCAAATGGATTGGGGGATAATTACTCAGGGCCGAAAGTTGTGGGTACCATACTCCTCAGCCAGGTCAGAGCCACCAGAATGACTTGGGCTCGTTTTTTCAGAACTCCGGGCAGGAGAGGTAGGGGCCGAAAGGTGCATAGGAGTCTCAAGCCCCAGTCCTGGTGAAAGGAATCTCCTAGAAGGACCCACCTTGGGACTTCAATGTGCAAAATCTGACACTGTGCATTTTCTGTGGCGGTGAATAGATTGAGTCAAGGCTCTACCCATATTTGGAAGTTGCCCTGTGCCACCTCAGAGTGTAACTGCTATTTGTGACCTGCTAGGCACCACTGGCGTTTAAAGATCCTGCAACCTGTTGGGCAATTAGACAGATGCCCCGAGATGTCAGCCTCTTCCAGAGATGTAGAATCCCCAGGTACAGGACCCACCACCATGTTTTTTTTCCAGTATCAAATGGCGGTTGTGTGGTCCGTAAGGACCTGTGTCCGTTCCTCCTTGATGGTTGGGAGGAACACCTTCAGTGCAAAGTGAATCACTCACAACTCCAGCAAGAGGAATCTCTGCCAGAGACCAGAGTCATCTGATCACCAACTCTCTCGCAAGGCCTCCCCAACCCAGTAATGATAACATCTGTCACAATTGATGTTAGACCTGGCATCCTTGGCGTGGTTTCCCCTGACTTTTTGCCTATACCGCCTGTATTTTTGACACTGTGCTGGAATTCGTTTTTGCTGGTTTAGATGCTTTTGGGCACTTTGCCACTGCTGATCAGTGCCAAAGTGCAAGTGCTCCCTGGTTAAATTGTTATTGTGATTGGCTATCCCTGATTGGTATATTTGCTTTACCTATAAGTCCCTAGTAGAGTGCACTAAGTGTGCCAGGGCTGGTGATTCGAATGCTACTAGTGGGCCTGCAGCACAGATTGTGCCACCCACAGGAGTAGCCCTAAGATGAGGTCTCAGGCCTGCCACTGCAGTGCCTGTGCGCAGTTTGTGAACTGCCATGTTGTCCTGGCCAGTGTACACACTTGCCAGGCCTAACCCTTCCCTTTTCTTACACATTGAACACCCCCAGGGTAGGCCCAGGGTACCCCCCCCCCCCCGGGCAGGGTGCAGTGTATGTGAAAGGTAGGACATGTACTAGTGTGGGTAACATGTCCTGATAGTGAAATACTGCCAATTTCGTTTTTCACTATTGAAAGGCTGTCTTGCCCATAGGTTAACAAGGGGAATACTGTGTAACATGGTTACCTGCATATCTTCCCATAGCAGCAAGATAGAGAGTTGGAATCTGGTACCCCTGAACTCAGAATTTAATTACACATCTTTTAGCGAGGATGGTTTTTAAATTCTAAGTTTGGAAATAGCACTTTTAGAAAGTGGCTATTTTCTTGTTCAACCTTTCTGTGTTCCTGTGCCCGTTTGTGAATTGACCGTCTGGTTTGTGAGTGACAGGGGCTGGGGAGGGCTGCAGGAGGCTGGGTGAGTCAGCACTAGGCTGAATAGACCTATCTACATGTAGAGTGGTGGGAGGGGTGGCACCTGGGTCTGAATAGGGCTGTGCCTGCCTTCCACAATGCTGGCTCCACCTCCGGCGGAGCGGCTGATGACCCTGGCCCACACTCACAAAGGAAGGAGAGGTGCGCTGGCAGAATGCACCCTGAACTGGTTTGGACTGGGTCCAGGACCCCTCACACAGGAAGAACAAAGACTTTTGGGGTATAAAAGTAGAGCTGAGACCCCGGTAAGTTTAGATTAGGAAGAACTTCGTGATCAAGAAGGAATCCCTGCTAAAGAAGAACAGCCAGGAAGACTGAGGAAAAGTGCTGCCATTGCTGAGTGTCTGGGAGCTGACCTGCAGTTGCTGTGATTGCTGAGGAAGAGGACCAAGGGACTGTCTGCTGTGTGCTGTGTCCCCCCCCTTGCTTGAAGAGGAGCTGTGCTGTGTGCTTTGCCCCTCTGAAGCCTGCCTATCTCCAAGGGCCTGAGAAGAGCTGGCCTCCTGTTGGGAACTCAGGGATACAAAAGTTCTCAAGAACACACCCTTCCAGCTGCTGTGTGCGTGGGGAAACATCCTTTACCATGAAACCATTACAACGCGGTATGGTTACATCGTGGTTTTCTCAACGCAAGTCGTTACATCGACTTGCACTGGAGGGCGCTCTAGACTAAGGAATAGTGTGAATTACTATTCCAACACCTTCCCTACTGTACGTAGACTGGAGTTGGAATAGTAATTCACACTATTCTAAATCCAGAGCCCTCCAGCGCAAGTCAATGTAACGACTTACGTTGTCAAGACCGCGATGTAACATACCGCGTTGTAATGGTACACGTTGTATCATCATACATTCTGTGCGTGTCTCTGCGCACAGCCTGTGCCTTTGTGAAACTGCCCGTGTGAAACCTGACTCGGTGTGCTCGTCGGCACACAGCTGGGGCCTGTCGTGAGGTCTGCTCTGCCTCAAGCGGGATCTGCCCCTGGATCGTGCCCCTTGCGCTCTGTGTAGACCAGCGCGTCGCTGAGGAACTGCGGAGCGCCTGCTTTGCCCCAGATCGCTGTATGTGCCTTGATTTCACCGCCGCCGGCCCGTGATAAGACCCATGCGCGGAGGGCCGGTACCGCGTCACCACCGGCCCCCAATTGCCAGAATTACTGTGTGATTATTTTGGGTTCACCGCCGCACCTCGAGCTGTGTGCCCGAGGCCGGGTCCGCCGAGGAGAAGAGACGCGAGAACACCCTGCCAACATTCACCGCCGCTGGCCCGGAGTCCGTGACACGTCATCGCCACGCTGGGATTGGCCCAGCGTCGAGAGTTGCCTCGCAACCAGGGGTCTCGTCCTGACGGAGCCGCGCTGGAAGAAGAGAACCTCCGGAGCGTTGCCCTGGTAACAAAGAGGCTCGTCCCGGCAGAACCGCGTCAGGGGAAGTGCCGCATCGCCGAGGAGGGAGCTGCCCCGCTGGAGACCTGCGCGGACTACCAAGACCCCCCCCCGCATCCTAAAGGTAACCGGAGCCTGGGCAAGGGGGGAAATTGTGTTTTAGTACGCTGCCGGCAGCCCGCCTCAGAAGCAGTTAAATCCTGTAGTTATTGGCGCACGCCTGCGCATTTACAAAGGGGACGATTGCCTGATGGTGAACTGAGCAAACAAGCGTAGCACATCCCGTGCTACAGCGGGGGCATGTTGTTGTCAAAGGCACCATTGTTACAGTAACTCTCGCTACGCAAGGAGCATTGTAGTTAAAGGCACCATTTCTTTTTAAGAGATTTTCCTTACGCTCGGAGCGTCATCACTGAGGGGCACAGTATTATATCAAAGTGAATTTTTACAAGAGAACATTGCTACCGTGAACCATTTTTCAAGGAGAACCATTACTGGAAGAAAGTCTATTTTTGTTGTATGTTGGATTTATGACGTTTGACCTGCCTAACCTATATAAAGTAATTTATATTTTTATAAATAACCGTTGTAGTGTCCTTTTGTGGTGTGTCACTATATTACTGTGAGTGTTGGTACAAATACTTTACACATTGCCTTGGGGATAAGCCTGTCTGCTCGTGCCAAGCTACCAAGGGGGTGAGCAGGGGTTATCAACAGCGTGTATCCCCCTTACCCTAACTAGAAGCAAGGGTCCCTATTTGGACAAAGGTACTTACCTATGCCAACTAGAGACCCCCAGTTCTAACAATTGTTAACTCTGGATGGGGTAAGGAGAGAGGTCTGCTGCTGGTCCAATTGCTGTCGAGCATCTACCATTGCAGATATTTTGCAGTCTTTTCCAACACCTCGATGTAATCAAGCAGGTTCCTTTGGTGCTGAACCAATGAAGACTTCAGATCCCACTGCAAAGCTTTCATGTGCTATCTGGCATGTTCCATGAGCAAGATCAGGATATCAAGAGGACCAGAAGGCTTAGAGCCACTCTCATTGAGACCCGCCAAAGTTTGACACAACGGGATCAGACCCCGAATATCCTGGGCTTACTGAGGCTGAGAGAAGACTGGGAACAGCACCGTATCCAGGATGGATCCGATGATGATGAGCCATTGCGAAGGAGTCAGGTGTGACTTCAGCACATTGATGGAAAAGATCAATGTTGCCAACATGTCGCCCGTCGTCTGGATGTGGCTGACGACTGTTTGAGGCAAGCCTACCTTTAGATTGCAAGGACTTCAGGGAGGGCAAAAGTAACTTTCTAAAAGTCCTGTTTTCAAAATATTTATTACAAATCAGTCTTTGCCAGTTAATTGAGCTTGAAATAAATATTTCAAAAAGTCTCAAAAGGAAGTTTGTAGTTGTTTTCTAGCTGGAGATAACCGTTATTAAACCCCATATTGCATCCCAATGTTTTCCTATGGAACAGCCAACCATGCTACAGTGAAAATAGCTTTTAGGAACTTTTTACTGTAAGGACATGTTTAACATGAATCTTTCACATGTCCTACTTTTAAATACCATGCACAGTGCCTTATGGGCAAATAAGGCTTTCTTAAGAGTGACATTAATATTTCAAAGGAAAGGTTACGGGCCATCAAATAGGGGTTGTTTTGATAGGTCGAATATGCAGTTTAGAACTGCACAGCCAGGCTACAACGGTAGGCCTTGAAGACATGTTTTACAGTGCCACTGCAGTGAATGGCATAATAAGTGCTGCAGTCCATGTATAGCTTTTAATTTACAGGCCCTAGCTACACTTGGGACAATATTCCAGGGATTTATAGGCAAATAAAATAAACCAAGCAGGTGTATACCAATCTTACCATGCTAAAAGGAGGAACAAAAGTACTTTACCACTGGTCAGCAAAGTTAAAATAAACAGTTCTATAGCCAGTAAAAATAGGGTTCATTACAAAGGAAAACAAATCCAGGGTGACCCATCACAAATGGCAAATGTCCAACAGTAGAAATGAACCTTTATAAAACCAACAAACTTTGGTAAACCCATAGTCAGAATGAGTTATTTTGCAGTTGAATCACACAATAAATGATACGAATGCAGATAATATAACCCAGCTGCAAATTATAAAAAAAAAATGCAAATCACTGAGAAGGTATATGCCAAATAAGAGGCACAAGAACACAAGTTGAGTGCATTTTTACAAGGTTAGGTTACACAACTTCGAGGTGGCTTGCAACATCCTCCTAAATTTATAGTTGTGGGTATTGTATCCCTCATAATAAGTGGTATTTTCCACTCACCACAGAATGTTTAAAGTATCCCAGGTCAGGCATGAGTACTTTATTAAGTCCTATATTTTTCTTTGCATACTCAGACTTGTAGTTTCTTTACAGGTGATTTGCAGGCCCCAAAAATAGACAACACTGCTGCTTTCCCAGTTGAAAGGTCAATGTGGACCTGGCTTGACTGTTGGATGATGCAGCTCTAAATGGGAAGAGGCAGAAAGAGGTGGGACAGAAGGCACCTGTATTTACTACATGGAGAAACCTTTTTTGCTAATGATAACTGAAAGGGATCCCTCTTCCTATGAGATTGTGGGAGTGAGCTGAGGGAAGGCCAGTATTAGTGGCACAAAGGGTAGGACGCCAAGTGACATCAGTATTCGCTTATAATAAATTATGACAAGTAAGCAGTGATGCAATTTTCCTTTTAGGGGAGCATTCAGACATCAGTATGTAATAAAAGAATACCGTTTATTGCATTATAAGAACATTACAGGCTCCCACTTTTTAAATAAAAAAAATAATAACCATATAATAAAGTACTGACATCTCGTTTATAGCCCTTAAAAATGACAGTATCTGTTTATGAAGTTCTATAAAACAAAATATTATTATAATACGCTTTTTACAAGACTGTGCTGAGAATAAGTCAAATACCTGCATTAGAGGTTTTGCAGTTTTATATCGTATCAATTGAAATATAGTCCAACTAACCAGATGAATGTTTAAAGTGAAGGATTGGTTGTTCTTAATGAAACATTTGGAAAGACGACCTTAAAGAACTAATTGATTCAGAGAAGATTATGGGGTTACTGTTGACATTGAATGTGGTTTGTTTATAGATATTCACTATGAAAGCCCATTGTTTCCAAACCCAACCACTGAACTGGACAGGCATAAAGGCTTGTGAAACTAGAACAGACTCATGATGCAAAGTACAGCTATGAAAAGAAAGATCTAGGGCAGTCTTAGTCGTCGTGTTATTATTATTGCAAACAATATTTATTAACCACATGCTTACCGAGGCATCTTGGCATCTCCACATGTTGGTATCTCATAATGGTATTGCCACATTACATAAGATGTCAAAAAAGTTACTGCTGAGGTGCTTGTTGGAAAGCCAGTGGAGCAGTGCATACTTTCCATTGTTCCCTTTTTTACGTAGGTAAGTATTCCCCAGTGTTGTGATTATTATATTTTTCTTTTCAGTTATACCCCATTTCTCAATTACAATTAAGTATGCTGGCTATTAGGTATGGATGTTGAAATATAAAGTGCACATTTATTCATGTTATTAATCCTTGCCACATGATAACCCATTCTGCCTGAATATATTCTTATTAGTTTGTAGGAATCAAATCTCCTGTTCCCTTGATTGTCTTGTATCAAAGATGAGGTTTCATGGACGACTGGTAAGTTCACTTTTTTGTTTATTTCTATTAAAACCAAGAGCATGGTTTCACAAAATGTAAGCAGTAAGTAAATGTGTGCCAAGGTCCTTTTCTAGCAATTGTTTATTCTAAAAGATTAATCTTTGAAAATATAATATAAACTAAGACCAGACTGTAAAAAGAGAGAGGGCTTCATGTCAGACTCAGGACCAAGCCCATGCTGAACCATATAATTTTCTTTTGCTGAAGGCTGCAGGGAGTTGTGCTTAGCCTTCACTCTATGGGTTAATCCGCCTTCCTTTCGACGCAAATGAGAATAGAAGATGCTTCACTGAACATTGGCTTGATTGTTAAGAGGGGTATGCAGGTGCGATCCATCTTAGAAACTCAAATCAGGCCCTTTCTTTGGTACTAAGGTAAGTTTAGTTAGCCAAAGAAGTGAGGGTGGGATTGTAAATATTGACATAAAGAAACCTTTATGCATTAATTCATATGTTACTATATTTTATGCTGTTCACAATTTTGGTGAACATCATAGCTGTCTTGTTGATCTTTTTATTAGTCCACATTCATATCACATCTACCAAGATAGGATTTGGATTTAAAGAATAATTCTTTAAAATATATCCCTTGCTTCCTAGTGTTTTGAGTTTGCCTCTCAATGATGAAAAAGGGTTTGGTTTCCCATAATTATCTACTAACTAAAATGAATATATTGAAGCAGACTTGATCATCATGTGGCAATGATAAATAACATGAATAAACGTGCACTTTGTGTTTCAACATTTACACCTAATAAACATACATAAATTCAGACATGGGGAATACCCGAGAGAAAAAACAATCATAATGCCATCATAGGATCACCACTTTACAAAGCATGCTTAGAAACGAATTGCGAAAAGAGGTGTGCCCATTCATACCATACCTTTTGTTTTCTGCAATGTAGATCTTTGGTCAAAATATGTTTGTGCTATTTAAAGTACCAATTTTTATATGGAGTACAATATGTCTTTTTGGTCTTCAAAATGTAATTGTAGCTCACAGTTTGATTTTCAGAGTGCGTAAGATCACCAAGTATGTATTTTGTAGGCGGGGAATAACCTTAAGACAAAGATAGAGAAGAATAACCAACATGGGAACATGTTACAAAACAAACTATTATAGACCTACCTGAGAAAACCTTCCAGTGACCAGCACTCTATGAAAATGAAAACTAGATTAAAACCAGTGAAACAGGTTTACATGCAGCTTATGGACTGTGAAATAAAATGAATATGAATAACTCCTATAGGGAGATAAATGTATTTAGGTAGCATGCATCAGTGTTCACAAAAATTAGTATGGTCATTTGTGACTTCTAATTGTACAAAACTTTGCAAGAAAGGCACATGCACATTTGAAATTATTTTTATTAGGAACGCATTCATTAAATGTTTATTACACAGTATAAAATCATTTTATTAGAAGAATTGTGTTTGCTAAAGACTACAAACGTAGGTACCAGCTAGACATTAAAAACACTATTCATGCTTCAGAGAGGCTAAAAAGAATACCCTAGAATTTACATTCATGTCAAATACTAAATTATTTTGTCACTGAATGCCCACTCTTAGAAAAGTGCTGCTTTAACATATACTGTCATTTGAAAACCAAGGGCCTTATTTAGAGTCTGGCGGACAGGATACTCTAACAAAAATGTGGCAGATGCTGTATCTGCTGTAATTACAAGTGCATTATAGCCTGGGGCACTTGTAATACGGTAGAGGGATATCTGTCAAGTTCCAACAGAGTATTCAGTTTGACACAACTCTTAGTCTAGAATGTTGCTAGATGGAGTTTTCGACCATACAAACTGATGGCAATTTGCATCATTCCCCAGCTGGTTGATAATGCATTACATTTGTTTTGAGAAAGATACAGGATTGTTGAATGCAGCCCACTGCTATCCTGAGGTATGGGTGTGGATTCACAAGAACACTTTGTATAGGACCGGTGCAATTTCAGACACACTCACAAGGATAGTCTGTCAGATCAAGTACAAAAGGGTATCTAGTACCATAATTACTTTCTGATCCCTGTGCACAAAAGTGATCCAAGGAGCAGATCTGATTTAATTTAATGGACTTTTGTTGGAGAAGTATGAATATTGGCGGTTCAGCGCGAGCCCCTTCTAGTCACTATCTGACAACAATCCTTTTAGGTAAAATGATATTACGCCCCCCTCACCCAACGAAACTACCTTACACAGAAATATAGTGAAAGTAACAAAAATCTTCCAGGTAAGGAAAATGTTTCTACAATCTTTCTTCTGGGTAAGGGTGTTTACATGAGCCTTTAATGCTTTAAAAATGAATCTTGAAAATGGCCTTCTTTCACTACGGTTTAAAAAGAACACCAGTGCCACTGTTCATATGTGAACTTCTAATGTGAGCAAGTTGAACAGGCTTATTAAAATGGCAGATTATAAAAACACTACACCAATTTTATGGCTTCCATTACAACTTAAAGGCACAAAATGTTTGAACAGACGAGACATTTTCAAAATCATGGGATGGAAGTGTGTAATATTACAGTAACAATGGAAGGCCCCAGTGGACTGCATACCAAGTCAAATGCCGCATAGAAGGGCAAACAGCACTGTCATCCTCACCCATCAAAAGTACACTGAAGAACTCAGGAGGCAAGTGCACTGCATTCACAAAACCCACACAAATATACATTTCTAGCTTATGATTATGAGACAAGGACACAGTTTAGAGTGAATACCCTCACCCGTATAGCTTCTCTTGGTTAGTAAAGTCTATTCACTCAAAGCACTGACGATATATTCCGCCTCTAGCGGCACCACTGGCGATCTCTCCTGCCAGAATGCCAGCTCGTCTAAAATTTACGTCAGTTTTCAGAATGAGAAACCTAATCTAGTTGTGTATTTTCATTTTAATTTTGTGCAGTGACACTCAATTGCTAACGATTAACATACATAAGATTTGAATAATGTTTTATAAACAATCATACAAATCAGTCATGAGAGTCGCTAAAGTATACATGCACATAATTCAAGACAGTGAAGCCAAGAGTTACAGTATAAGCATCGGAAGGCTGTTTGCAGAGAATGATGAACAATCATAAGAATTGAGTCTCAAAAGAAAAAAACGTTTAAAAAAACAGGCATATGAACATGTCAGTGGAGGCAGAACAATTACACATATGCCAGAACAGTTTTCCATTGGTTGCTGTTTTCCGCAAACAGGAGTTTGTAATATCTGCTGCTGCTAAACTGTGATTTGGACAGGAGATGCATGGTTTCAGAAATGGTCGCTCTTTTCTGGAAGAGATTCTGCGCTACTCTTCTTTGGAGAGTCCTCCATTACCCTTCTGATGTGTAAAACCGATACATGAAGACCACAGTGATGGCTGACAAGGCTGGGATCACCCAATTAGTCCACCAGCTAGAAGAGAACACAAGAAAGTAGATTTCAAGAGTTACAATTGTCCCTTCTAAGTTAAGTAATGTGTTGTTTCATCCACCAACTTGTGTGCATTATTACACTGTATGATTGCATGTGGTATTTTTATGGTTGAATAGGACCCATATTGTGGTTCTTTCTTGTTATCCTCTTATTTCTGTATTTTCTGCTAAAATTTCCATTTAAATGTATTGAAATAAAAAATTTGTACTAGGGAATCTCCATTCCAGTTGTGTGTACACTCAATTACAGGATCTACAATGTAATATGCAATAATGTACCTCATGTCATCTTTTTGGTATGAGATATAGATATGACCCACTTCATGATTCAAGACAAGACTTTTTTTAGCCCTGCACCACGCCTTCTCCACCCAGCATTTTTGTGGATGGAAGGAATTGAACATGCAAAACATAAAAGTGAGATTTTACAGTAAAATAGTTAGTGAACGGAATTCAATTTCACTATCAAGCGAAAATATTTGAGCAAAGTAAAGAAAAGCATAATGTTACTTACCCAGTAAGCATCTGTTCTTGGCATGTAGAGCTGTAGAGTCACATGCTTTGCATACTGCTGCCATCTAGTTTTGGGTCCGGATGTTTGCAAATTGTTTTTCTTCGAAGAAGTCTTTTCAGTCACAAGGTAAGGTGACTCCTCCTTTCGGTGATAGTGCGCATGGGCATCGACTCCATTGGTCGATTGTTTTCCCGTAAGATGGTGAGAATGGAGTAAGTGAGTGTAGTAATGAGATGTCCATGCGTATGTAATGTAAATAAGGAGAACTGCAACAACTACAGGTGACTGGGGAGGTGGGAGGGCGCATGTGAATCTATAGCTCTACATGCCAAGAACAGATGCTTACTGGGTAAGTAACATTATCCGTTCGAGGCACGTGTGCTGTAGATACACATGCTTTGCATAGACTATGTAGCAGTATTCTCCCAAAGCGGTGGCTAACCAGTAGATGTTGCAGTTGTTTGAAAAAGTGTTTTTAGCACTGCTTGGCCTACATTTGCTTGTTGTCGTGCTAACACATCCACACAATAGTGTATGGTAAACGTGTGTGGTGTAGAGCATGTTGCTGCTTTACATATGTCGGCCATAGGAATGTTACCTTAAAAGGCCATAGATGCCCCTATTTTGCGAGTGGAATGCGCTCTAGGGGGTATGGATAAAGTAATTTTTGCTTTTGCATAGCAAGTTTGAATGCATTGAACAATTGAAATGCTAGATTTAGAGATAGGATTGCCTTTGTGAGGTGGTACAAATGCAACAAAGAGTTGCTTTGTTTTACAATAATCTTTTGTTCTTTCAATATAATACAGTAAAGCTCTCCTGACATCAAATGTGTGAAGAGCTTGTTCTGCTACAGAATCAGGTTGAGGGAAGAATACAGGTAACTCAACTGATTGGTTAAGATGAAAAGTAGACACCACTTTAGGGATGAATTTTGGGTTAGTGCGAAGAACTACTCTATCTTTATGAAGATGAAAGAAGGGTTCTTCTAGGGTTACTGCCTGTAGCTCAGCAACTCTCCTTAAGGAAGTGATTGCAATGAGAAAGACAACTTTCCATGAAAGGAACTGTAAGGGACAATTGTTTAATGGCTCAAAGGGTGGACCCATGAGTCTTGCAAGTACAATGTTGAGATTCCATACCGATGGTAGAGGTATTCTGGGTGGTATTACTCTTTTTAAGCCTTCCATAAAGGCTTTAATCACAGGGACTTTGAACAAAGATAAATGGTGTCTGTTTTGCAGATATGCAGCCACTGCTGCAAGGTGCAATCGAATAGATGTGTACGCTAAATTCGATTGCTGTAGGTGCAGAAGATAAACAATATTTTGAACAGAAGCATCTAAAGGATTAATTTATTACAATAAATAACAAATCGTTTCCATTTTGCTGCATTACAAGCTCTGGTAATGGGCTTTCTTGCTTCTTTTAGAATAGTCACACAGTCTGGTGGCAAATTTAAGTATCCAAACTGAATGACTTCAGGAGCCAAATCGCTAGGTTGAGCTCCTTGGGGTTTGGGTGTCTGATTTCTCCACAGTTCTGAGTGAGAAGGCTGGAATTGAGGTGCAGCTTTTGATGTGGAACTATTGAGAGTTCCAGAAGTGTGGTGTCCCATGGCTGATGGGCCCATGTGGGAGCTACTAAAATCAGTGTGAGTGATGTTTGCTTGAGCTTTGGAACCAGAAACAGAAGGAGTGGGAGAGGCGGAAAAGCATAGGCAAATATCTTTGACCAATTGATCCATAGGGCATTGCCTTTGGATTGAGGGTGTGGGAACATGGAGGCGAAGTTTGGGCATTTTGCGTTGTCCACTGTGGCAAACAGATCTATTTGTGGAAATCCCCATTATTGAAAGTATGGAAGGAGAACTTGGGGTTGAAGTTCCCAATCGTGTATTTGCTGTCTCCTGCTGAGGAGATCGGCAATTTGATTGTGGACTCCTGGGAGGTGTTCTGCCAGAAGATGAATTTTGTGATGAATTGCCCAGTTCCAGATGGTCTGAGAGAGGCGTGACAGCTGGAGAGTGTGTCCCCCCCTCAGTTTTTGTATATAGTACATGGCTGTCATGTTGTCCGTGCGGACTAAGACAACCTTGTCTATGAGATGAGACTGAAAAGCTTTGAGTGCTAAAAATACTGCTATAAACTCTAGGTAGTCGATATGGAGACATTTGTGCTTGTTGTCTGAGAGACCCTGAATTGTGTAATTGTGGAGATGGCCCCCCCAACCTGTGAGAGATGCATCTGCTGTTAGCACGACCTGTGGAAAAGGGTCGATGAAAGGCTGCCCTTTTGATAAGTTTTGTGGGTTCCAGGACTGTAGAGAGCGATGGGCGCGGCTGTGTACCAACACTAGATCTGTTAATTGACCCTGTGACTGATTCCACTGACATGCTAAGCATTCCTGTAGAGGACGCATGTGTAGTCTTGTGTGGGGCACTATTGCGATGCATGACGCCATCATTCCTAAAAGTTGCATAAAAGTTTTGCCTGTTAAGATTTGATTGGCTTGAAACTGTAATAACAGAGTTTGAAGATTGCGAATTCTGGCTGCACTGTGAGAAGCTAGAGCTATGCGAGTGTTGAAAGTTGCTCCCGGATAAGAATGTATTTGTAAGGGCTGTAGATGAGACTTTTGCACGTTCACTGTGAAGCCCAATCGGTAGAGTAAGTTTAGCGTGGTCTAAGTGTATTTTAGACACTTTTGATGTGTGCTGGCTTTGATGAGCCAGTCGTCTAAGTAGGGGAGGACGTGAATTTGTTGTCTTCTGAGATGAGCTGCTACTACCGCTAGACATTTGGTAAACACTCTGGGAGCAGTAGTTACTCTGAATAGGAGTACCTTGAACTGATAGTGTTTGCCTGCTATCTGAAATCTGAGATACTTACGACGAGTTCGATGGACAAGAATGTGAAAGTATGCATCTTTTAAGTCTAGTGTGGGCATAAAATCGCCTTGTTGTAGAAATGGAAGCACCTGTTGGAGCGTTACCATATGGAAGTGTTCTGACAGTATGTATAGGTTTAATGCTCCGAGATCCAAAATGGGTCTCAAGAAGCCGTCCTTTTTGGGGATTAGAAAGTACAAAGAGTACACCACTGAACCTTGGTACTGTAATAGAACTGGTTCTATTGCTCTTTTTTCTAAGAGAGATTGCACTTCCTGTTTGCGTAACTGTAAGTGATCTGACAACAGTTTGTGAATGCGAGGTGGTATGTTTGGAGGATTGGTGGTAAGCTCCAGGCAATAACCATATTGGATAATGTCAATTACCCATTTGTCGGTTGTTATGGATTGCCAAAAGGGTAGAAATTGTAGAATTCTTCCCCCAACAGGTGTTAAGTGATCGGGGTGGGAAGTGTGGGCAAGTCACTGTTTGTTAGTGGAAGGTGTGTTACGGGGGTGGCGCCTTTACCCCTACCCTTGGAATGGTTTCCTCTATACCCTCCTCTATAGAGGGAGAATTGGGTATTGCTTTTGTAAGAGGAAGCATTTGGGTCTGAGGATGTTGTTTTAAACCCAGCTCTGTAAAAAGAGCGACAAAAGGAGCCTCTATTAGTTGGGGACTGGAGTGCTCCCATGGTCTTTGCCACCTCAGTATCTTTTTTCATTTTTTCTAGGGATTGGTCGACTACAGGACCAAACAGGTGTTCTTTGTCAAAGGGGGGGGTTTATAATGGACTGTTGGACATCAGGCTTAAACCCCGAAATCCTAAGCCATGCATGCCTTCTAAGGAGAATGCTGGTATTGATCTCCCTAGCTGCGGTGTCAGCTGCATCTAAAGCACATCTGATTGATCAGTTAGAGATTAGTTTTCCCTCTTCCACTTACGGATGCGCTTTAGCTTTGTGTTCTTCTGGAAGGTGTTGGAGCAGCTGCTCCATTTCATCCCAGTGTGCCCTGTCATACCTGGCTAGTAGGCCCTGTGTGTTTGTGATGCGCCAGGGGTTAGCGGCTTGAACAGCTACTCGTTTTCCTGATGCATCAATGAGCTTAGATTCTTTGTCTGGGGGAAGTGCATCACCAGAGGTTTGTGAATTAGCTCCTTTGCGAACATTGGACACTACTAGGGAGTCAAGAGCTAATTGTCCCTTGATAAACACAGGATCAGATGGTGAGGATTTGTATTTTTTATCCATTCTAGGAGTTAAAATACGTGCTCGTACTAGGGTCTTTAAAGATATTGTCTGCATGCCTCATCATGCCTTTAAGCATAGTGAGTGATTTACTGAACCGGTGTGTGGATTCAAGTGTTTCAAATAAAAGTCTTCTTCTAAGGACTCTTTATGTAAGGCCACCCCATGATATTCTGCTGCTCTAGCAATAAGTTGTAAAGCCATATTATCGTCTGGAGGTGAAGGCTTTGCAGGATAAAGGTCTGCTCATTATCTACTGGAGGGTCAAAGGTGTAGTCATTCAATGGGCCTACAGGCAAATCGGTGTCCTCATCAGTATGATCCCTATCTGGATCTGTATGTGGAGATCCCTGAGGTGTTATATGTAATGGATCCTCAATTATTAAGTGTGGAGAAGATAGTGGATGTGGAAAGGGTTGTGGGGCAGGATAAGCAGGGCTAGTAGCCATGTCCTCCTTCTTTTTAAGAGGAATCTTGTAGGCAGGGTCCTCTGAAGGAAGTTTACGTTTTGATGGTGTTTTAGCAAAACTATGTCCTGTATCAGGATGAATATAATTTTGTTTCTGCTTAGGGTCTAATTTGACTTTAAGAATGTCCAAAATTGGTTCTGGAAGCTCAGGGAGACTGTCCTTGGAGTTGTGGGTAAAAATTTACTTTTCCTTGGGAGTGGAAGTTTTCGGCTCCGAGGCGTGTTTTTGTTTCAGAGCGGAGGGTTTCGGCTCCGAACTAGCTTTGTCCTTCAATCCTGATGGTTTCCGATCCGAAGATGATTTTCGACTCGGTTCCGAGCCGGAAGGCTTAACGGGCTGTTTCAGTGCCGAGCCGGTAGGCAGGGCGTCGGAAACAATGTCTCGGTGACGACCTTGGCCAGAAGGCAGAGTTGGTGCTGAAGCCTTATGTATTTTGGAAGAGGTTTTAGGGGGCAAGGGGTCTTCGGTACTCATGGCACCATGCCCCATCTTCAGACTCCAGATCGATCTCGAGTTCCGGATCGGACTCTGAAACGGAGAAGGCCTGTTCTTCTGCGGCAGACGCTTCGATCTCCTCTTGCTCGGATTCTTCCCCGAAGATATCCGGAGTGTGCTGAATGCTTTGACGTTGCATTTCTTGTCATCGAGCACGGCGATCGCGTAGTCTTCTAGGACCGAAACGATTTACAAGCGTCGCAGTCGTTTTCCTTGTGCTCCGGAGAGAGGCACAAGTTACAAACTTGATGTTGGTCGGTGTGAGGGTACTTGGCGTGGCACTGAGGACATCAGGGCAGAAGGCTGGCCTGATGCGGCCTTGGCCCGGCGGCCGCCCACAAGGTTTTCGATCGAAGATGTAGAATTTGATGACCGATTCGAAAAGCGTAGAACAAGGAAACACATTCGGAAAGAATACAGTCGAGGGTACAGTGGACTGCGCACCGAGGGGAACCCGAAGAACGGATTCGAACCGTAGGGCAGCAATATACATCCAAATCCGATGGTGGAAAAAAACAATCCAACAATGGAGTCGATGCCCATGCGCACTATCACCGAAAGGAGGAGTCACCTTACCTTGTGACTGGAAAGACTTCTTCGAAGAAAAACAACTTGCAAACATCCGGACCTAACACTAGATGGTAGGAGTATGCAAAGCTTGTGTATCTACAGCATACATGCCTCGAACAGTTATTTATCTATAACACTTTTCTTGCAGCCACGTTTCCTTTTTTTATTAATTCAGCCTCTTTGAACACTTGTGTAACACAGCAGTTGGAACAGGAACAATTTCCCAAAGTATGAAATACAAGTCTGAGTTTCAACTCGGAAGCATGTCTGTAATAAGACTGTTGTAGAATCAAATGAAACCCCAGGATGCCCCTTTTTGACACAATCTTTTAAGATGCCAAGCGAAATCTGCCCAACCTGTATTTTGCGTACCCGGTTTTGTAAAGAGCTACGCTTCAAATTGCAGTGACGAAATCCATAAAATACTGGCACTTAAACATAATCAGCTGTACCACTACAATATCACAACGCGATTGTACTATCCAGTGTAGGCTGTATTGTAACCTACACTCCACATGCGAGCTGAAATCACGCCAGATTCAGTTAAATGGTTTATTATGAAGCTCGGAAATAGCCATAGGAATGAAAGGTGGATGTAACATCGCCTTACTTGTATGGAAGGCAAAGAAAGAGTAATCCAATGACAAATTTTGAATTTTGAAGAAGCTGTGAACAGAAGTCGGTGTTACAATTACTGCTGGTGAAGCGCAAAGTTGCCAATTCTTTACACATCACTAAAAACCTAAATATGCCCGATACCGGACACACAAAATGAACGTGCACCTTGCACATGAGCCTTATGTGTCATAATTATTCTTGCACATGTTGCACTTGACACTGCGGTTGCAGAGACTTAACTGTAGAATTTACAGCCTCATATAGAATGTTTACTAATATCGAAAAAAATACATTTGATGTTTAATTTAGAACCCGTCTTCACTGAATGAGGGATGCGTTTAACATGAATAATTTAGTAAACAATTTTTGATATGATTAAATAAAATGACTTACATGTAATATTAAAATGTACAAGCTTCATTGCAACTAAAAAGATTTACAGTTTTAATGTGTGGTACTTTGAAAAGGTGAAATTTAGTAATGTGTAGTTTATTTTAAACCATCCGCTTTACTTAATTGCTGGAGCCTTACACACAATTAATAAACATGTGCCATATTATCTGTGTAACTGTTAGGGATATTCTTCTTAGCATTAAATGATCCTTATGTATGTATGATATTAGTACAAGTCAAATGATAAAGCTTATTCAATGTATGCTTTAATGTTACATATATGTACTTTCAAATGTAGTACCTAGTCACACTTGCTATTGTGCAATTTCATTGCTTAGTGTATAATTTATGCACTATGAACTAAAAGTACTAAAGAAATATTATATACAAATGTTTAAATGCGCATACGCATATTAAATGTGCATCATTGATTTAATGTCGTAAGGTATCAGTTTTACTCTAAAGGCCTGAATCCTTGTCCCATAAAATCTACTGTGCTTCTGTATTTTGCTGACTTGCTTTTCTTTCAGGTTTTCTCATGAATTGCTAGTTTAGAATAGATACATTACTTGTTACAGCAACAGATATATGTCTGGGAAACAAATTTAACTGCGGGAACATGAGAAACCTGCGGACGAATAATGGTCTATTGTGATCAAGCCTGACCGTGTGACCAAGACTGTGTTCCCATGTCCAGTGTGGGATATTTCTCTACTGTTGCAGTGTGTACAATGTGAATTCATAAAGAGATTGAAACAAATACAATCAACTTCTATTGATGATGCAACCAAAGGGAAGGTGCAGACAGACCACTTATCGTTTGCTCTGGCTGAGCATGGCAGATGACTTCAGACTTTCTTGCAGACAGCATGCTGAACTTCTTTGCTAAACCCCTTTCTGCAGACTCTATGCAGAACTTTCCTTTGACTCTGCCCTGAACCATTTCCCAAATCCCATTTTCCTTTGAATGGACTCAAAGGCTTTTCTCATGCCTCGTCAATTCCTCTAAGTGTGGTTTAGACCAACACATATTTCCAACCTATTGAAGACTCTTGACTGAGCTTCCGAAATGCTACTGCTAATATCGCTTGCACTCTTTTGCCGAATCCCTATTGTTTTCTATAGAGTTATTTGATTTCTGAACTCTGAGCATTTCTGTGCTTTGACCTGTGCCTAAGGGACTTAGCTTACTAATGTATAGAAAGGACCAACTTAGATTGTTTTCTGAACACCAAGTGCTTATGTTGTTATTTTGTATTGCAGCTACAGAGCGGCTTGTGTACCTAACTCTCTTTCCCCTCAGTGGAACGCATACATATTCATCAGAGGACCAAGTTAGCAAGTAAGTGAGAGTAAATGATCCAGTAAAGGAGATGAATCCTCAGAACCATTGGGCCCAGAAATGCAGGACCAGATCTACTGAATCCCTGCCATCTCCAGTAACGGTGTTTAATATGTTCCATGTGATTATTTCGGTGTAATTACTTCAACATTAATCCCGGCAGATTAAATATGAAAGTAAGTGTTTTTAGTTTTACATTTCTTTTAAAATGTATTTCAGATGAATAATTCCGTTTGCATCCTATGTGAATTTCGTTATTTCCTGTAGATGGCAGTGTTGCTTCAGCTATACAATCGCTCTTTTATTTTTATCTCCCTTTTAACTTCTCTTTTTGTCCTCATATCACCTCCAATGAGCACTAACCAACCTCTGACACCAAAAGTGCCCGGTATCGGGCTCAACTCCAAACAAGTCCTCTGGACTGCGGCTCTTATCTCAACCTCCCTCGCCACTGCTTCAGGAAACTCATTTATTGAGGCAGGAGTGTAAAGAACTCTTCTCAAAACAAAGACGGGTGGAGAATGTGGCAGTTACTGATCAACCATACTGCACTAACGGCGGAGCTATTTAGCAAACTGAGGAGTAGAAAGAGTGAGGTGAGGAGCAGACAAGTGTGGGCATTGGATAATTTCTGAAATAAAAGGTGCAAAGCTCATGCACCATAGTTACTATGGCCCGAACACTGACAATGCCACCCCCACTGACCAAGCTATTTTCTATATTTGTTGAATTTAATGCCCCTATTGTTTTAGGGGGGATTTTAACATCTTGTTGGATAATAACCTGGACAGGTCCTCAAAACGTACTCAAATTAATTCTCCAAAAATTAGGGCATATCTCCTCGCCGTGGTAGAGAACTTTAACATTTGTGACAGGTGGCGAAGGGTAAAGGGGGGCAGTAGTGACTACACCATTTACAGCGGGAAAAACGGCCACTCCTCAAGATTAGACTATTTATCCGTTGATAGTAAAGAAGCGGAGAAGGTCCCGGGGATAGAACATCTGCCTATCCACCCGTCTGATCATGCAGCAAATTTTTGAAAATTAGCCTGAAAGGTTGCAATCAGATCAGGAGGTGGATGGTCAACAGGAGAATCTTCCTACAGCCAGAGATGGTTTCAGAGGTAGTGAGGGGTACAGAGGAGTTCTTTTGTTGCAATAGGACGTCACCCCCACACATATGGTCTGGGATGCATATAAGGCATGGCTAAGAGGAACCTTTAAGAATCTCTCAGTAGCCTGGAACAGGAAAGAAAAGGCGCGGTTCTTGCGGCTTGAAGAGGAGATTGCAAGATCAGCAGATGTGCGAAAGGCAAATAATATATGTGTGGATGAAAGAAAGATTAGAAGAAGCACTGGATGACCTGAAGCTAAAGTTTAAATTGAAATAGAGAAGGTGCAACGGCAATGGGAATCTAGCAAAGCTAGGGAGTTTGCGCATGGGGAGATAAGTGGAAAGTTGCTTGCCTGGAAAGAGAAGGTAGACAGAAGCAGGAATTACATCAAGAAGATCCAGAATGAGGAGACAAATGTAACCACTGAGGAGAGCAGTAACATCAAGGCAGCCTTTAGCAACTTTTTGGGGGATCTGTATTCAGAAACCTTAAGTATAGACAGAGAAGATTTAGACAACTGGTTGACTGAAAAACATCTCTGGCTCACTGAAGCCCAGCAGCAGCATCTGACTCAAGAAATTACAGGTAGTGAAATCTTGACAGTAATCAGGAAGTTAAAAAGAGGGAAAGCTGCAGGGCCAGCCTGAATCCCTAACGAATTTTATATGCAACCTCAGAGGGGATTATTCTGCCCTGTATTACATTTTTCAACTCTCTACCAGTTGAAGGTTTGACAAACCCAAGGTCATGGAACAAGGCGGTTATTACACTAATTCTGAAACCTGGCAAGAACCACCTACAGTGCCAGTCTTACTGTCCGATTGTGACTACAAAGTCTTTTCCAGTATTTTAGCCACTCGGTTAAATAAAGTAGTGGGGAGTCTGACAAACGAAGATCAGATGTTTTTTGTTTTTTTTACCAGGAAGGAACACAAGAGAGTTGAGCCACTCGCTGATAGGTTCAATTGATGTAGCTTGATCTTTAGAGGTTCCACTGGCAATTGTGACCTGCGATGCAGCCAAGGCGTTTTATCAGGCTTACCTGCTGACTGTGCTAAAACACTTTGGGGTGGGAAAGCCCCAGTAGGCACATTAACCAAGATCTAGAACTCATCAAGTGCCAGAGTGTTGGTAAATGATAATTTGTCCACACCAGTGAAATTAGAAAGAGGGACCAGAAAGGGCAGCCCCCTATCACCTATCCTCTTCGATTTTATATACTGAACTCCTTTCACAAAGCTTGAGAACGAGCGGAGAAATAAGAACACTTGTGCGTATTCTAGGGAAATATCTCTTTACGCTGACAATTTAAAGGTTTACACCTCAAAAGCCGCCTGTGCTATGCCACATCTAATGGCAGACGTTCAATGTTTTGGCAGAATATCCAGTTTTGAAGTTAACGAGGAGAAAAGTGAGCTAATGTCATGGAATCAGAGTTTTAGGGGAATATCTAACATAAGCGAAATAAGATTTGGGGCAAAAATTATTATTATTTTTTTTTTAAACAATCACAAAAATTGGAAAAAATCCCAGTCATGAACTTAGAGAGGATCAGTATTGAGACAGACTGTTGAAGAAACTTCCTTTTACCATATATGGTCGGATAAACTTGGTTAATATGTCTATTCTACCTAAACTTACCTTCTTGTTTGATAATTTTCCGTTATACTTTGATAAGAAGGCCCTTTCGAAAACACAAGGGAAAATCAGGTCTTTTATTTGGGCAAGTAAGAGCATACGACTCTCCTGGAAAAAGTTAAGAAGGAGGCTGGAGAAAGGAGGTCTAGGGCTCCCAGACATACGACTTTATTGTTGGACTTTCCAGCTGAAAAACAGAATGCTTCTCTTCCACCACATGAGACATCAGTGGGTGTCATGTTCAGTGCTATGCTATCTGGATTACCAAAGGAAGGCTTTTTATAAAGGTTTGGGGTGCCCAAATTCTTCAAAAAGATTAGACTAAAGGGCTTGCAGGAAGCTGCTAAAGTGTGGTACGGGGTCAGGCTACTTTTAGGAATCTCATATTATAGCAGGTTGTCCCCAATATGGGATTCTCCAGGGACACCGGAGTGCCTGCTAGACAGTCTAGCAAAACCTCTAAAGCAGAGTGGCAATAGCAGGTGGGGCCAGTTGCTGGAAGAAGGGCAGAGGCTATCTACAGACACTTGGACCAGAAGGACAAATGGGGTGCTCTCTAGGTTCAAAGTCTATCAACTATTACATGACATCAAAGCTGAATTTTTACAGGCGAGTACAGTTTGCACTGAAGGAAAAGGATGAGGTTTTATCCAGGCAGCAAAGATGGATAAGAACAAGTGGCAGATATTTGCGAGTAAAGCAAATTGAATACGCACATGATGGGAGGTAATAATATAGAGGAACATTTTAGGTGACTACATTGGTGAGTCGAATTTGCGTGGTAGAGAGTGGTAGTAATACAAGGAGAACATTTTCACAGAGAAGCAATGATAGATAGGTCAAAAGGGCTCAAATCTGACACTAGACAACTGAATAAGTACAATAGGGAATGAAATACAAGTTGCGCAAAGACAGAAAACAGCGAGTGTCCCATTAATGGATGTGGGTCTATTATGTGGCATTTAGGCTGTTACAAGGCTACGCTTTTTAAAAAATAAAAGATCTCAGGGAACAAGTGAAAGCTGGACAGGAGCAGTATAGGCATTTTTGCTGGTGTGACACTTTTTTTGAAGCACAATTGTGTTATGATTTTCTTTTTTTTCTTTTTTTTTTAAAGATTCGCAACAATTCCTGCTTGGACCACGAAACGTATAGGAAATCCTTGGGGGGCAGTGCCTGAAAAGCACCTAACAAGAGTGGTCTTTTCCTTGAAAAAAGGAGTGTCAAGAGAGGCTATTTTTACATCTGAAATTACACAAGGTCTATTGCACTCAAGTTACCAATATTCTTTCTGACATGGTACTAGAACAAATATTAGAACATTGGAATGTGGAGCACTCCATTGAAGACAATTGAGTGCTCCGTGCTTCTACGGGCCGGTAAAGGCCCGCAAAGCAACATTCCAATGTTGTTTCCACAAAGGCCTCTCGGAGCCCGAGGGGATTTAAACCCCCTCGAACTCCGAGAGGCCTTTGTTTTATTTGTTAGAACATTCTGCCCTCTAGTGGCAGAATGTTCTAATAGACTTATAGCCCTTCGTAGCTGGGCTTTACCAGCTCTTAAAGTCCCGCTCCCTTGTTGAAGTCCCTCGCCTGCGGCTCGGGCCTTTAACGCTGGAGCGGGCCTTTAATAGCCGGTATAGTCCGCTAAGGCGGGCTATAAGGCTATATTAGAACATTGGAATGTTGGGAGCTCCATTGTAGAGAATGGAGTGCTCCCTGCTTCTACGGGCCGGTAAAGGCCCGCAGAGCAACATTCCAATGTTTTACAAAGGCCTCTCGGAGCTTGAGGGGATTTAAATCCCCTCGAGCTTCGAGAGGCCTTTGTTTTATTTGTTAGAACATTCTGCCCTCTAGTGGCAGAATGTTCTAATAGCCTTATAGCCCTTCGTGGCAGGGCTATACCGGCTATTAAAGTCCCAGTCCCTTGTTAAAGTCCCTCGCCTTCGGCTCGGGCCTTTAACGCGGGAGCTGGCCTTTAATAGCCGGTATGGCCCGCTACGGCGGGCTATAAGGCTATAGTATGCAACCCTGTTGTATGCTTACTAGAATTGGTTAAAGGCCTTCAACTAGCTAACCAGAAGTTTGTGCCTGTGGCTCTGCTAATGGCAAGCCGAAGGGTGTCCCTCCACTGGGGCAGCAGAGTTAAACCCACCAAGAAGAACTGGATGATAGATATGACTGACTGGAACTGTATGTCAAAGAGCTACCCAGAGCATCGAGACCCAAAGATATTTGGGATCCCCCAACAGCATACTTACTGGCACACCCGAACGAAGATTATTGGATGACTTGAGAGGGAGGCGCCCATGGTTACAAAATCATCGAATGCAAAGTAACAATACTGTATGTGCACTGATAAAATGCTATGATTTCTCTAACTTATTTCTCGTATGACAAGTGGGGGGACAAAGGTGAGTGTACGTTGATGTCGTATTCATATGTTGATATATGCTGTATCGTCTTTAAAAAAATACACAATGTCAGTGTTGGGCTTTGAGGTTATGCCTCAGTCAGTAAGGATAAAGGCTCTCAAGAAAGTAGGACTGTTTAGGGAGTCTAGTAAGAACAGCAAATTGATAATTGAGGTGAGAGATGACTAAAGTTTTGACAGTATTTTTTGGAAGGAAATTAAGATCATGATCAGATACAATGTTCTTGATGGTCCTGATTTGTGGTAAATGAAATTTAGCTGCTTTAGTCACTGCTTGGATGTTGTCGTTAAGATGTAGGGTTTCCTTTAAAATGCATTCCAGGTACTTGGCCGGTATTTCTGCATTTGTAAAGATGCAAGCACCCTCAAGTGCTTTCGCCCAGGGATTAGGGCTGAAAAGAAAAGAAAAAAAAAATCCCTTGACTTTAAGGTACCTCTGATTCATCCATTGTTTAATGTGATCCACTTTGAGCCTTGAAAGTGGAAATTACCTTGGAGGAGTCGATGGTGAAAGGCACATATGGATATGGCCGGCATATTGCTGGAGTGAGACAGTTCATATTGAATTTTTCCTCAGAGGCTCAACAAAATGTTTAAAAGGTTTGGTTCCAAAATGGAGCCCCACAGAAAACCAAATGGCATGGCGACAGGTTCTAATAAGAACTTTCCAAGTTTAAGCAGTTACGAGTGATCATAGATACGAGTGGAACCATTTTAATACAGTTGTGGCAAAACCCATTCTGTGTTGAAGTGTGTGTAGAGGTATTATAAACTCATCTGTCACACACTGCATTTAGGACATGTAGTATGACCTTTACTGAAGTTTCTGGGGATGTCATCAAATACATTTAGAGTAGCATACTTTGTGCTGTGGCCAGACAGAAAATCAAATCGATGCCTAGCAAGTAAATACCAAATGCAATGTTTTTATTGTGCGGCCACACCGGTTTCATGATTTGAATCAGTAAAGGGAGACCAAAGAGAAGGTGGTAGTTTGAAGCCAGAGTAGGATCCAGATCCTGTTTCTTCAACAGGGGTTTGATTTGTCCAACCGTGCGACATTCTGGAACTGTGTCTTTGTGAAGGGAAGAGTTTGTCAGTATCACAATTAATGACATTACAAAGTTGTCAGATTGAAATAAAGCAATTTTTTGTTGCAAATTAGCTTTCCTGTGTATTTTTTAAGGCTGCCCCTAGCCCCCAGAAACTGCTTTTTTGTAAACAAGCAAAGAAATATATATTTTTGGCTTAATTACCACATTACTTCACAAATAAAGAGTAATAGTCAAGAGGTGGTAATCCATTACCACTCTTGGAAATGAAAACATGGTCCCCAAAGTTTGGTCTGGCTCCTTCTTCAAAGACGTCAGCCCATCTGTGACTGCGCACAGGTCATATAGATGGGGGACGACAGATATTTCATACAAGGTATAACGGATGCCAATGCAGTGAACGTCTTCCACACTTTCCCCTGGACCCTTTAGTCAGTACTGTTTCTTCTGACAGAACGAACACGCAAAGCCTAAATAATCATAGCAAGGGACTGTGATTTAGTCATATTACTTAGATGCAGATTATGTGCAGTTCCATCAAGACCTGAATAGTATCACCAGATTAGGTAGCAAACCAATGGCCTTGCTATTCCAAACCAACTGCATTTTGGGTAAAGCAAGGGGTAAAGCAAGAGATATTTTTAACCCAACATACATTCCACTTTGTTACATGTAAATGTATACTATACCTGGAATCAGTATCAGCTGTAGAAATTAAGGATTCCTGAAATTTAAAAAAAGATGAAAAAAATTAAACATCAGTTTAGCGGTCAACTATCCGGCGTACATTTAAACAGGCGGCACAGCACAAAGCAATGGTGACTGTTCTGATGGGGAAAAACTGATTTTTTTTTTTTTTTAACAGCGACTTTATGTACAACAGAAAACACTACACTATACATGGAAACCATGTATAAATGCAAATGACTTAAATTAAAATACATTTAAATAAATTAATTGATGTATCCAAATCAATATTACAAATAATTACAATTCTCTATGGGCTATAACCAATACTTTACAATTTAACTGTGAAGTAAAGTACTCTTGATGTAAAGTATCGAAATGTAATGGCCCTCTTAATGTAATGGCCACTATATAATGACTCCCAATGTAATGACCCCCAATGTAATACTCTCCAAATGAACGAACTGCCATTCCTGCACCATATGACATGTCAGAACTGTACTTTACTACCAGAGTTATTTTTCACTTCAGGGTTTTCAGCCACTGCCTCCGCGTGCTGTCATGCCTGAAATTAGTCTTATTGGGTTTTACTGCCCTGCTAGCTATCAACAAAGATAACTCATGATACACTGCCTAACCATTCCAGCGTACTTGTGGCTCCTTACCCGTAAATGACGCATAATAAAAAGGTTTACACATTGGCCTCTTCCCACTTCTGAATTGTGAAATCCAACTAAGGATCTCTTATCCTCTTCACCTTCCCAAAACAGCAATCTTAACACCTTTAAAATGTAAATGTGTTGCTATCATGCATGTGCCATGACATGTCGCCAGGGTGGCCGGCCATATGCGTTTCTTGGCCCTAAACTTTGGAATAATCTGCCACACTCACTGAAGCCTGCAAATCGCTCACGGTTTTTCGGAAGCAGCAAAAACCTGGCGGTTTCCTTCTTTATAACTGGTATCATGCCCACTCAGGCGAGGAGGCTAGCGCTAGGAAACCTTCTTGGTAGACAAGCGCTTTACAAATAATCTCTCGCCTACCCCATGAACCCACCCAAGGACAACGTAGAGCATGGCTTACAGAACAGCTACAACATCATTTCAATAGATTTGTATATCCCTATATGGAGGGGTTGCCCCGTACATGCGTGATTCGATCAATGTCTAAACAGAAAATACAAATTTCTTTGGCAACAAATAGTGTGTGATTAGTATAGACGCAACTGCATTATATACCAGTACTGAACCTATTGATGCCTTGAAGCTGGCAGCTACTTCTTACACGAGAGATCAGCCTCGTACTATTTCCATTATCCCATGCATCTTATAACGTTCACATGGGGATCGGGCCGTAGGCGCATAGCCTTAACCATGATGAACCGCTCCACGGCGAAGGGGGGACTAGCATTCCCTGACCTTGAAGCATATTATCTTGCGGTACAGCTCCAATAGTTCGTGGGATTGTTGGCGGCCAGTAGGAACCCGAGAGGGACGCAATGCCCATTTGCCCCAGAGGCCCCAGACTTAGCGCAAATACTGCTGCTAATGAAGCGACGACTGCACAAAGACACTGAAGAGACTAAAATAGTGACCCAGTGCTGGACTAGATGGCAGCAGCGCGCCCAGTGTAGAGTCCCCTACTCCCCTGACTTACCGCTGGAACTGCCAAGGTACTTCCCGCACAGGGGGAACTGGACTGACTAGATGACTGGAGGGAAGCTGGAGCGACAGTGGTGGGGGACCTATTCCGAAATTCCCAGATGCTTCCTTTTGAGGATTTCAGCGCAGAATTCGACCTTCCTCAAGGCCATTTCTTGCTGCACAGGGCCCTCACTGCGGCGTTTAAGAAGCACTGGGGCACTGGATTCACGGAGCCGCGGGCGCTAGACTGCTGAAGATATGTGGCCCTGTCGGCGGGTAGAATTAAGACGTTCTCCTGTATCTACAGGGCGATCAGAATTGACATACAGAGACCCATGGAGCAACTACGGCTTCAGTGGGAGGAGGACTTGGGAGTGCCGATTACGGAGGAGAGTTGGGGGACCATTGCGGAAAGGACCCTCAAGATAACAAGAAATGCGCGGCTCAAGCTGATAAACTATTATGTCCTACACAGAGCGTATCTCACGCCTGCGCGAATCAGACGATACTTCCAAGCAGAAGAGGCGGCTTGCCCTAGATGTGGGGAAAGAGAGACACATGTACTGCACATGTTTTGGGACCGTCCCAGTCTCCGTGCGGTCTGGGAGGAGGTGGAGCACGGGAGAAACTATCATAGATAAAGAGATACCACACACACCAGGCCATTGTTTATTAAGCTGGTTCCCACACATGGCCAAAACGAAGGTTACAGGGTAACTCCAGGACCTTGCATATATATACTAGCCAAGCGGGAAATCGCTAAGAACTGGAAGTCGGCAGGGGGACCGAGAGTAGGGACTTGGAAGTGAGAACTAGAAAAGTGGGCAGGCGCCGAAGGCAGAATCTTGCTGAGAGAAGCGGGACAGGGTTTAGGTACACTGGATACAGCAAGGGCTTGGGGGAGGTTAGTAGATGATATACAGGTGTAGGAAGCTGGCTCTGTATATACTATACCAAAGTGAGGTATAGTGTGCACAGAGTCCAGTGGAACCCCAAAGGTAGGCAGAGGTAAAAGTAGATAATACCTTACTCTCTATTTGTGGTAGTGTGGTCGAGCAGTAAGGCTGTATCAGAGGACAGTGTTAAGCATTTGTTGTACACACTCAGTCAGCAAATGAATTCACACACTCAAAGACTGATCTTCAGACCAATTGATTTTGTATAAAAATATTCTTTTAGTTATTTTATTTTCTAGAACCAAGCAAGCCTGGCACAGGTAAGCAATAAATACTTTACAGTAGTAATGCAGTTTTGAAATGCAGTTGTATATATACTTTGCAATGGTTGCAGTATAATCACTGATAATGCAATGCTTTGAAATACTGTACATATACTTTGTATTGGCTTGTCGAATAAATTACTTTGCAGATTACTTTTCTTACACAGTGCAGGATACGTGGATACTGCACTGGGACATTTCCTGTAAACCGGTAAGTAAAAGCGTTTTGGTTATTTAGTTACAGTTTTAAAGGGTTTCTTAGATTTTCCAACTCCACACTTCGAAACTTTTCATAGAAAATCAGTCAATGTTAGCCTATGGAGAAAAATAGGGTTATCGGTTCACAGGTAAGTGTTCGGTTGTGAGAGTTGGTATTCTGGGGTTAAACTCAAGGGTCCCCCAGGGTCAAGGATGCACTCGTTATACCCCCAGCGGCACTAGGGCAGCCGGGTGCAGAGTGCTGAGGCCCAATGTTATCCAATGGGGGAAAGGGGGCCTCCGGTTGGTGGCTGCTGACGAGCAGGCCACTGGGTTGTGGGAGCAAAGCTCCTGGGCAACTGGGGGTTCAGGCCAGCACAAAAGATGCACCCTCAGCGGCACTGGGGCGGCCGGGTGCAGAGTGCTGTTTTGGCGCCGGGTGCCCTGTAGCTTTCAATGGGGAGTCTTGGGTTTGCAAACACACTGCAGGCTCGGGGACGAAGGTCTTCTGGGTGCGACCACCACTTGGAGAAGTAAGTTGGGATGCTGGGGGTTGGTTAGGCACCGTCGATTGGGCCACCCAAGGCCGTGGGGTGTCGGGTGCAGGGGTGCCTTTTAGGGTCGGATCTTCATACCAGCTCCTGGTCGCAGTTGTGGGGACCTTCCGGTTTGAGGCTGCAGGCGTCGGCTGGAGGCAGGTCAGGGGTCACCGGATCTCGGGTCAGGATCGCCGGGGAGACCTCCTCTTGGTGTTGGGCCACTCAAACTCAGGTTGTGGGCGTCGGGTGCAGAGTGGTGCAGAATCACGGACTTTGGCGGACTTGAAGTCTGTTGTTGAACAAATCCGGTGTTCACAGGAGACAGAGTCTTTTCTTTTGAAGGCAGGGCAGGTCCTCGGGGTTCTTAAGGCTGCAGGACACACCGGAGTTTCGCTTCTGCAGGTTCGAGTTGGGGACCGGCCAGTAGGGCTGGGGCCAAGTCAGTGGGCGTCCTCCTCTTGTAAGCTTCGGCACTGCTGTTCGGTCCTTCTTTTCTGCTTCTGGTTTCTTGTCTGAGGAAGCAAGGTTCAGGGGTGCTCCTAAATACTAGATTTAGGGGCGTCACAGGTAGGTAAAAAGGTTGGGACCAATGAGTCCCTTCCCTGGGGTGGGTACACCCCCTATTATGCCACCCTCCAGTGGGAGGGGGCATAAGCCTTTCACTGGTTGGCTGGGTCCCCCCATCTGCAAGATAGTGGGGACTGAGTTGTGCTTTACCTCGCCTCCCCCACCTGAGGGGTGGAGTTGGCAGAGGTGGGCACACCTCACTTGTTTTTCCCGCCGGTTCTCCCACCCAAAGTAGGGGTCAGAACCAGTGGGGACCAGTTGCTGAAAGCAGCAAGTGGCCTGGGGAAGCTCACAAAGGCGGCAAGCCTTTGAAGCTTCCCCTTGGTGGACCCTGCCCATCCTGGGGGGAGGAGGCTTGGCACCTCGTCCCAGGATGTGCATTGTTTCAGGGCCCCCGAGAGCAGCAGGCTCTCGACCCAGGGGTCCAGAAACAGGTCTGGTGGTTGCAACTGAAAGCAACCACTCAGCCTGGACACTAGTGGTAGGTCGTTTTTAGGGGGCATCTCTAAGATGCCCTCTATCTGCATTTTTCATTAAATCCCACACTGGCATCAGTGTGGGTTTAATGTGCTGAGAAGTTTCATACCAAACTTCTCAGTTTTCAGTGTAGCCATTATGGTGCTCTGGAGTTCGTAAGGACAGACTCCCAGCACCATATACTCTTAATGGCAGCACTGCACTTAAAATGTCTAAGAATGGGCTTAGACACTGTAGGGGTACAGGGCTCATGCACCTGTACCGTCACCACTTGTATAGTGCACCCAGCTAGAGGGGTGACTGATCTATGCCAGGGCAGTGGGTTGTAGGCATGGCACACAGGGATGTGTGCCATGTCGACTCTTCACTTTGTTCTGCACCAAAACACGCAGTCTGCAAAGGCAGTGCGTGAGTGTAAAGGTACAGGGCCTCTAAGGGTGGCACAATAAGTGCTGCAGCTCTTAGAGGTCTTCCCTGGTCACAGTGCCCTGGGTACCTGTGGTACCATTTACGAGGGGCCGACCTGTGGACAGGGATGCCAATTGGGTTTTGTTTTCAATGCAGTTTCAGGGAAAGAACATAGGCCCTGGGTACCTGATTGGCAGGAGCCCAGGGCACACTCAGTCAAAGCACATCAGCAGTTCAGCAAAAAGTAGGGGCAACCATGCGGAAAGAGGGCACTTTCTCACAACGGGCACTGGACTCAGATGAGGCAGCAGCAAACCTCTTGTGCCCTCCGTCGCCTGACAGAAGAGGGAACGAAGTGGGCCAGCGAGAATAAGAAAAGACAAACACCTGCCCCCTTTAGCTACATCTTGACCGCAACAGGAACAGCAGGTGCACTTGAAGGCGTAACCACACACTGCTAGATCTGACAGGCTGCAATGAAGAGACTCGTTTAGGGGTGGGGGGAGGTGGGGGGGGGGGGAGGGGGGGCCCAATGGTGTTGAACCAAAATTGTAACAGGAAGGGGATGATGAAAATGTAAGATGGAATGTATATGAACATCCTCAAAAACAGATAACTGTAATATGCTCAATAAAACCCCAATAAAATCTGTTTGAAAAAAATATATATCTGGGATCCATTGTGAACTGCGTCATCACTCTTCCGAACCAGCCGACCCCCACAGCAGCAGCACAGCTCGTACCCACATGGCCAAGCAGAGCGATGTGTCGCAAGTGGCTGAGCTGTCCGGAGTGGGGAGTTTGGGTGATGAGGTTTGGAAAAGCAGCCCTGTTGAGGCATTGCGGGAGGCCCGAGTTGTGCTCAGTGCAACTTGCAACCTTCTTATGCTGCTGAACGCTTACCGGTCTACCACTTATTAACACTTACTTCTATACTCGGAAGGAAGAGGGGAAAAAAAAACCATTTACTTTGAGTATGACAACAACAAGAGTAAAATCCTACTCCTTCCTGTATAGTGGCAAGTGTTCAAGGTTGAGTATTATGTATATTTGTCCCTTCTAAACTTAGTTGAGCGTTCCTGTTGGAGCCTCGGACATTCATTGGTAGGCATGAAGTGCTGACACTGTTCAAAGGAATTAGAGAGGGACAAGGCTTTGCTCTTCTTTTAACCTGCTGCTAGAGGATAGGTCTTGTGTAAAATGGTTCAATTTCTATTGCACTACAAATATGAGGACACTAAGGTGCTCCAGATGCCAAGAGAGGCAACTTTAGGCTCTCAGCCCCAGCAAACTAGCACAGGGGACTCTGCGATTATGACCAGTGCCCAATCTCTCACAAAGTCGATGAAATCCTTTGCGGGAAAATATTTTAAATGAGGAGCCCAAGCCTTGGATGAAAGAGTGGTCGCTACTTCTCATAAAGGCAATTTGGAAATTCCCTGTGGCGACATAATTGAAGAGGTCACAAGCCAGGCGGCATCTAATTCTGACTTTCATTATCTCCTCGCCTTTCTCATTATGGTTCAGATGAAACTGGTTTGCTCATAGATGGCCTGCTAGATCAAGGTCCTCAGGAAAGTGACAACCTTGCAGCGGATGGTGATTTAAATATGTTAATTGATTTGAATGCTTTTATTTGCTCTTTTGTTGCAGCTCTATCTGCACCTACTTCAATACTGGATATTTACATTATTTTGCAAAAGTACTTTCAAGTTGTTTTAGAAACATTAGTTACTGCAAGCAAAAATCAATTCTTGCAGACTGATTGTTTATAATCTATAAAGCTGGACCTTCCTGTGATGTGTTCTAAAGTTATCACAAGTAGTGAGACAGAAAGATTCTCATTGGAAATAGCTACCTAAGGGGCTATCATTCCCTTCATCAAATACAGTGCAGTCAACTATGGGTCAGTCTAATCAAACCTATAGATCTTATTAACTAATGTTTGGGGTGAAGAGTAGCCACATGTATGGGATGGGTTTACTACCACTGTAGGTCATTCTTAAAGTGTAACAAAGTAATTCATTCTTCTATGCCCAGAGAGCCAAGCTGTACCTGTCCAAGTGTGCTCTGTGGCACAGACAGAGAGCTGCTAGGACTCTTTGGTGTAACTGGCAAGGCATAAGTCTCCAAGGAATTCATTCCCTCTTTGTCTTTCCACCCAGACGATCAAAATCAAACCAAGGGGGTCTATCGGCCGGTCACAAAGAGGGTGCTATCCAACTATGTCTGTAAGAACAAGTTACTTACCTTTGGTAAGTCCGTTTCTGGTAGAGACCAATTGGCCACAAATTCTTCACTTTTTGAATACTCACCGGCCGTCAGACTGGACCCAAAAACTTTTCAGTAGTACCTCAGTGTGCTGAGAAGTGGTGCTGTGTGGCTCCACACCGACACTATTCCGCTCTGGAAATGGTATGCGGAGCCTTTATAGGCGGCACTCCAGCACTCTGACATCCGTTGCTTTCGAGGCTGTCCACGTCCCCAGGCACAAAGCATAACTCCCCAAATATTACTCCAACAACAACGGTTGCTAAAGTACTTTTCAGCTTGCACTAGAGCTGCCCCGTTAGGCCCTCAGAAATAGTGTTACTTTCGATGGATGGGTGGAAGGTGAGATGAGTGATCAAACCTCAAACGACTCACAACAATCAAGAGTATCTGAATACTGTATTGGTAGATTAACTACTATAACAAATGAAATTAAATAAATGAAAGTGGGCACAAGGTTTAAACAGCCAAAGCATGACTCAAAAGATTCAAAACTTGACAGAGCGTTATCAGTATTGAATACATTAATCGTTTCCCTTTTGATCAATGGAAAATCAAAAAGTCAGCTATCAAAGACTAAAGGTTTCACACCCATCTGAAACAAAGGACACAAAACATATCTGTTTGCATAAAAAGACAATCAAAATATTTGGACAGACAACTTGGAATTAGAAATTCAAAACTAAGAGTATGGCACTAAGTTTACAAAAAAAATAATTAAGTCCACCACCTACCGCAGGTTTCTGAAGCTTTGCTCGGTCATCCTGTTAAAAAAATAAATAAATAATAATGTTACAATATTATTAAAATTGTGGAACTAGAATATGGAACATTAATAGCCCTTGTTTAGATTTTACAAGACAGAAAGTCCAGGTATTTGACCACTCTTAGCAAAGGGCAGGACACTGCACTGGAGTCTAAAATGAAGGCAAGCACTTCTATGGTTAAATGTCTGGCTTATAACTGAAGATGCCTCTTTGGTCACCGATGAGTTTAAGCACTTAGTACGTTCTGTTACGCATCATTGAATGCAAGAATGAGTCAGTGGATGAATGAACACAATCTCTTATCCATCCACAATAAAAAACACACACAAATTCAACACGCATATGTAAAATACATTGCTAGAATACGAGTAGAAAAAAGAAAACAAGCTACTGCCTAAACGTAGCAGACACATGCTTTCAATAAAACAAAATGGCTGTCCTCTTTATAAGCAACACAATGGTCATTTTGGAATGGTAAAACTATAGTTCACTATACAAAATACCATTCCAAAATAGCTACTCAGTAAACACTACATTTAGCAGCCATCTTGGAATGGTATTGTGCATAGTGTATTATTGTTGTACATGTCCAAGATGGCAAGCATTATGTTTTTAAACGTCAAGGACTGGATAGAAAGAAGGCCTGTTGAGTACCCCTTCTCGAATGCTCGAAAAAAAGGGTGACTTGGCACACTAGCCACTGTGTCATCCTGCACAGAATATAGGTGCAAGGTGTCCAGTAACTCCTTAAGAGGGGCCCCAGTTAGGAGGAAAAAGCCATTGAGGGTATAAAAAAAAAAAAAAAAGAAAAAACACCTTTGGCAATCTTGTAACTCTTACCTGGACAGGAAAATTACATTTGAGCACTAAACCCCGACACCAGGATGGAGAAAGCAGCCAGGCAAATTCAGGAGCAGATTCAAGAAGAAGAATGCAAACTGCTACAAGCAAAAATCAGGCACAAAAATAGAAGGGGTAAAGATCGCAATGATACATCAGGGAACTAATTAATCGCAATGCATCTTCATAATAGGCTCCTTAATGAACAAGTTACTTACCTTCGGTAACAATATATCTGTAAGAAACATAGGTTAGTTATAGATTCCTTACCTTAAAATTACCCCCAGGCGTCAGACTGGATCCGGAGAATTTTTTCGTCAGCAGTACCCCTGCGCGTCGAAAAGTGGCGTCGGTCGGCTCCGCATTCGTCGTTGGCATCGTGGTCGCCGGGATGACGTCGTGGTAGCTACTTAGACGCCCCCCTCGCGCGCCGACCTCAGTTCTTTATACACGACATTCCACGCCAGAAGCGCAGAGCCATGCAAGACACTGACCACTGGTGCACAAAACTAGGGCCCTGAAAGGAATTCCTTAACCCTAGAAATCAGTTCGCAGAACGGGGAGGATGGGGGGGCGGTAAGGAATCTATAACTAACCTATGTTTCTTACAGATACATTGTTACCGAAGGTAAGTAACTTGTTCATCTGAAAGAAACAGTTATAGATTCCTTACCTTAGAATAGATACCTCAGCAATACCAACCCCGGAGGTGGGTCTGCGAACTAAATTCACACCAGAAAGTCCTGGAGAACACAACGGCCAAAGAAGTGGTCTCTCCGTACTTGGCTGTCCAGGCAGTAGTGTTTGGGGAAAGTGTGCAGAGATGCCCATGTAGCTGCCTGACAGATGTCATTAAGGGGGACTCCCCGTCCCAAAGCAGTGATAGCTGCAGTCGCACTGGTGGAATGGGCGCGCAGTCCCACTGAAGGCTCCTTCTTTGCCAAAGAATAGCAAGCTTTGATGCACAAAACGACTCCCCTGGAGATGGTACGCTAGTGCACGGCCCGACCTTTCTTGGCGCCCATGTAGCCAATAAAGAGCTGGTCATCCACCCAGAATTGTTTGGTGCGATCCAAATAGAATGAAAGCGCACGTTTTGGATCCAGACGGTGGAGCCTCTCTTCCTCCTTTGGACGATGCGGAGGCAGAAAGAAGGTGGGCAAAGTGATGGTTTGACCAATGTGGAAAGAAGTCACCACCTTTGGAAGAAAGGAAGGTCTAGTTCCGAGGACGACCTTGTCCGGATGAACAGCCAGAAAGGGAGGCTTGGAAGAAAGAGCTTGGAGCTCACTCACCCTGCTCGCAGAGGTGATGGCCATCAGAAAGGCAGTTTTCAAAGTCAGAAGCCTGAGAGGACAGTTATGTAACGGCTCAAAGGGAGCACACATAAGATACGTAAGTACCAAGTTCAAGTACCACTGAGGCATTCCGATGGGAACAGGAGGAAAAAGAGGAGTAATGCCCTTAAGGAAGCGATTTACAACAGGGGACTTGAAAAGAGAAGGCTGATCAGGAAGCCTAAGAAACGCTGAAATGGCAGAGAGATAGTCCTTAAGAGTGCCCAGAGCAGAGCCCTGCTGGGCCAAAGAAAGAAGGAACAAGAGAACCTCAGAAAGAGGAGCAGAGAGGGGATCCACAGCCTTTGCTGTGCACGATGCCACAAATTTGGTCCATCTGCAGGCGTATACCGTCTTAGTGGAGGGACGCCTGGCTGGCAAGATAACATCACAGACTTCAAGAGGAAGGTCAAAAGCTGTCAACTGCCGCCGCTCCATCTCCACGCAAGGAGGTGGAGGCTGGACAGGTTCGGGTGGAGGACTGTCCCCTGCTGCTGAGACAGAAAATCCTCCCGAAGAGGCAGTCGTATCGGAGGATCGATGGCCATGTGCAATAGCTCGAGATACCAGACTCTTCGGGCCCAATCCGGAGCCACAAGGATGACTTGGGCCCGGTCGCGCTTGATCTTATTCAGCACTCTGGGCAGAAGTGGTGTGGCGGAAAGGCTTATAGAAGACGAAAAGCGTCGCCGAGCGAGTGCCGCCTTGGAAATTCCAGCGCGCAGAACTGCTGACATTGCGCGTTCTCTTCGGTGGCGAATAGATCTAACCAAGGCTCTCCCCACTGCTGAAAGAGACCTTGCGCCACCTCCGAGTGAAGACGCCATTCGTGATCCATCATGCACCTGCGGCGGAGTTCGTCCACCCTGGCATTCAGAGAACCTGCCAGGTGTTGAACCACCAGGGAAATGCCCTGATGTTCCAGCCATGTCCAGAGACGGAGAGCCTCTTGACATACGGTCCACGACCCCACCCGCCCTGTTTGTTGCAGTACCACATGGCGGTGGTGTTGTCCATGAACACCTGCACCACTCTTCCCTGGACAGAGGGAAGGAATGCCTTCAGTGCAAGACGGATCGCCCGAAGCTTCAGAAGGTTGATGTGGAGCCCGGACTCCACCGGAGACCAGAGGCCTCTGATCTCCGCCTCTCCCATGTGGCCGCCCCATCCCAGCAGTGATGCATCTGTCACCACTGTGAACTCTGGTTGGGGAAGGGAGAGGGATCTGCTGTTGACCCAAACCCGGTTCTTTAGCCACCACTGCAATTGTCGTGCAGTGCCCTTCGAGATCTGGACGCAATTGGACAGATTCCCCTGATGCTGTGCCCACTGGAACTTCAGGTCCCACTGCAGAGCCCGCATATGCCACCTGGCATGATCCACCAGCAGGATGCAGGAGGCCATGAGGCCCAGCAGCCTCAGGGTCATTCTGACCGAAACCCGGGATAGAGGCTGAAAGATCAGAATCATAGCCCGAATATCCCGGACTCGCTGTTCGGGAGGATAAACCCGAAACTGCGTTGTGTCCAGAACCGCTCCGATGAAGAGGAGCTTCTGAGAGGGAGTCAGGTGTGACTTCGGCACGTTGACAGAGAACCCCAGCGAATGCAGGAGGTCGGCCGTAGTCTGGAGGTGGGAGACGACAGCCTGGGGCGAGCCCGCCTTTAACAGCCAGTCGTCGAGATAGGGGAAGACTGGAACCCCTGATCTGCGCAGATGCGCTGCGACCACCGCCATCACTTTCGTGAACACCCGAGGGACGCTGGTAAGGCCAAAGGGGAGCACGGTAATCTGAAAGTGCTCGTGGCCTACCGTGAACCGCAGGTAACGCCGGTGGGCCGGCAGGACGGGGATGTGAAAATAAGCATCCTGCAAGTCCAACGCTACCATCCAGTCTCCAGGGTATAGGGCAGACAGGACCTGGGATGATGTCAACATTTTGAACTTCTCCTTCCGGAGCAAGCGGTTGACGTTCCTGAGATCCAAGATAGGACGCAGGCCTTTGTCCTTCTTGGGCACCAGAAAGTAGTGGGAATAGCAACCACAAACTACTTCTGGGACAGGAACTCGCTCGATGGCGCCCTTGGCCAAGAGTGCCGAAACTTCCTGTTAGAGAAGGGCCAGATGATCCTCCGACATGCGATGGTACTGAGGTGGCATGGATGGAGGGGCAGTCTCGAAGGGGGGGGAGTAACCCCTTCGGACTATTTGCAAAACCCACCTGTCCGACATGATGGTGCGCCAGTGGGGGAGGTGATGGCGAATCCTGCCGCCCACTGGCAATTGGGGGCCCTGAAAGGTCAGACTAGGAGGGTTTGGAGGCTGCTGCAGAGGGGGCTGTGGTGGACTGGCCCGCCCACTGGCCCCCTGAACCACGGCGGCGATTCCCACGTCCCCGGCCGCGCTGAGGTTGAACAGCTTGCACTGGCCTGTGGCTCTGGGCGGGACGTGGCGGGGCACCCCTTCCGTAGCCACGAAAGGGGCGAAAAACAGACTGCGCAGGGTGGGTGGTGGAGAGGTCCAAGGACCTGGCCGTAGCCTGAAAGTCCTTAAAGCGCTCCAGCGCGTTGTCTGCCTTGTCACCGAATAGGCGACGGCCATCAAAGGGCATGTCCATAAGGGTGGATTGGACATCCCCTGAAAAACCAGTCGACCTCAACCAGGCGTAGCGTCGAAGGGCTACCGACGTGGAAATCGTCCTGCCTAGTGAGTCGGCGATATCCAGCCCACAGTGGATGGTAAACTTTGCTGCGTCTCTCCCTTCGGCAACTGCACGGGAGAGTACAGCGCGGGCCTCCTCCGGGCACTGAGGCAGGACTTGCGCAACCGTATCCCACATGGAGTGGGTGTAACGGCCCAACAGACATGCGGCCTTTGGAGGTGGAGGCTTGGACCACCAAGCTCTCAGGGGTGGGGTGTTGGGCGAGGAAAGTGGGGTCGCCCGGGGCTGGGCAGTGGCATCGGGCAACCATCCTATCCACAGTAGCCCTTGTGTTGGGCCTGGACCACGTGTCCAAAAGGATGTCCGTCAGGGCTTCATTAAACGGTAGCAGGGGCTCCGAAGAGCTCGCAGCCGGTTGAAGCACCTCTGTCAGGAGGTTAGCCCTGACTGCCACCGTAGGTAGCTCGAGGTTGAGAGCCTCGGCCGCCCTACGCAACACTAAGTAAGATGCTCCCTCCCACGTAGCCACGGTAGGAGACGACAACATACCAAGGTCTGGTGAGGTATCCAGACCACTAGCTTCCCCCAGTTCCTCTCTCCAGTCCGGTTCAACCAACTGGTCAGTTAAAGTGTCTCCAGACCCCTCCCAGTCCTCCTCACCCTCTTCTGGCTGCCAATCTGGTCTCAAAGAGCCAGGGTAGAACAGGGGCACAAAAGTAACCGTCGGAGCCGGATCCGGCGTCGGTCGACGTCAGTCTGGCTCTGTGTCTACCTCGAGGTGGAGGCCGGGGTCGACGCCGGCTGGGGACACAACAGGCGGCGGCGGACGTGGTGCCGGTGAAATCGGTGCCGGGGAAGGCGTAACCAGGTCGACCGGTGCCGATTCGGATCCAGGCCTGGATCCAAGGGGGCCCTGCGGTGCCGGAGCCGCCAGCGTCGAAGCCCCAGGGCCCCCAGCCGAGTCCGCGGGGCCCGAAGGTGCGCCGGCGGAGTCGGGCTGCCCAAAGATGGCATGCATCGTTTCGTAAAATTGACGAAGCTGGGCAGGGGTCGCTCCGGGTCCCGGGAAGGGGGGGGGGGGGCGAACTGAGCCGACCCTTCAGGCTCCGCACGCGAAGCCGCGGGAGGGGCACCACCCGTATCCCTCGTCGCGCCGGCCGACCGACGGGGAGAAGTTGAAGAGCGACGACGCTTGTTCGACTTCTTCTTGTGCTTCGACTTACCTGACCACGAGGGCGAAGACTTGGAAGAAGAATGATGGTGACTCCGCGACCGGTCCCTCGACCTCCCACGCGAGCGCGACCTCACACGGCGCGGAGCCGACTGCCGGGCCTCCAGAAGCTTTCGGGACCGCTCCTGCAAAGACTTCGGGGCCATGGTCTGGCAGTCGGAGAAAGACTTGGGGTCATGGTTGCGCTGCAAGCAAAACGGGCACACACGGTGTGGATCAGTCACCGACATCAGTCGGCTACAGGAACCGCAAGCCTTGAAGCCGGGCATCCCTAACGTGCACCAGGAGTCAAAGACTCAAAATGGTGTTGACAAAAAGTCGCTCAAAAAAGTCAGTCAAAAAGTGACTGGAGGTACCGCTCTCTCCGGATCTGCGCTGGTTGGCGTGGAAAAAGAAAGAACTGACGTCATCCCGGCGACCACGACGCCAACGACGAACACGGAGCCGACTGACGCCACCTTTCGACGCGCAGGGGTACTGCTGACGAAAAAATTCTCCGGAGCCAGTCTGACGCCTGGGGGTAATTCGAAGGTAAGGAATCTATAACTAACTGTTTCTTTCAGATATAGGCTCCAAACAAATATTGACATCACAGGAAAATACTGCTTCATCTTTGATAGGGAACAACATAACTACTATGGACAGACCTTCATCTTGGAAAAGGCTGCTTATAAGGTCTGACCATGCCTCTTTTCAGAAACTCCTGGTATTGGCTGAGTGAACGAAGATGCCCAGCTCTGACATCTTTCACACTGCGCTGACTTCTGAAGTCCTGCCCCTGTCTTACTTGTTCTGCGCTTGACGTAGTTCACAGAAAACTCCCCTGAACAACTGAGTGTGCAGACATTTGAACAATACAAATGGAAAGGACCATCAGCCATGAGCTGAGAGCAGTGCCTATCAATGTGCTGATGGACAGCACGCGAAACACGGTTTCTTCTGAGTGCAGTCGTCTCTGGTAAGCTCTTGGTACTGTTTTAATCACAGATTTAACAGGCAGCCAACTTGCAACAGTAAAACAGTGATCCACTATATACAATTACTGTCCCAAGCAAGCTGTGCAGGATGAGTCAAACTACAGATTAAACGAGTGGAAAACAACCTGGTAGCACTGGTTGTGGAGCTGCATGGAAATATAAACAAAATAACAAATGGCGAAGGAAATAAATGAAAAGTGACCCAAAAAATGAGAAAATGGAAAGCTAAAGGACTGGCCCACCAGTCCTTACACTGCCGAGCATTCATTTTCAGAGAGATGTGCCCATGTGATCAAGCAAAATGTCATCACTCACAGGGCAAAATAGTCAAACCCTGAAATGGGCAGACTCTTTGTGCCAAGCAGTATCTGGTCATATGCAGGAGCAGAATGTGAATGATACTCTAATAGACCAACGGCAAAATAGGAATGCCCTATAAAACAGGACCACTAGAATTATGCAGCAGAGTAGGATCAAACAATGCGGCACGGTTGACTAAATTATGCTGCATGAAAAGGCAAATTATGCGGCACATTTTTTGATACTATTACTTCATTATTTTGTCATTTTAACACCCGATAACAGTGTCTGAGAAAGGAGCTCACCTTAATTAGTACCAATTCAACACCCAAATACAACAATTAGCAACTGAAAGATGACCAGTCAACCCTTGCAAAAAGCCTTCAGGTGCCCAGGAACCAGAGTACCTTTATTTTTCGTAACTTTTGATCTGGAAACATTTTTTTTCCTTAAAATCTGTAGATTACGCAGAAGACGATTGATTATGTTGCAAATGCAGCATTCCATAATATGCGAAAATTGCCCCGGACGCAGAATCCTAATTCCAGTGGCCCTGCCTATACAGCTTCTTTGCATGTCTATATCATTTATGAATGTATTTGATTACAAGAGCCTGACAGACAACTACAGACCTCATTCCTTCCTAAGAGGACTCAGCCAGCATTATCACAGAGCAAATCTTTTACTCTGAGGATTTGACAAAGGGGATAACCACCCTAATCTGGGAGAATCCATGTAGCAAACTACCAGTCTATGGGCTTTAACTCTGTGTAATAACAATCCACCCTTAAAAGGTCAATTGACTTGAACATGCGCTTTTCAAAATAAATAAGTCAGGCCTACTGCCTCTCATGTAACTTTTCATAATAAACAAATCAGACCTATGGCATATGACATTACTTTACCCAAGGAACCAATCAGGCCTGTGTCCTTTACCATTGGTTTGTCAGCGTAATCAACTTAAGCCTACTGTATTAAGCTTTAGCTTTTCCACAAAGGAATAGGCAGTGTAATAATTAGAAATATGTACACAATTCTATGTCAGGACAGGAGGCGAGGATTATGTTTATCGCTTTCTTCAGCAGCCATTTTATTGCATTTAAACAAGAACCACATTTCCCATGAAACACTGGGAATTGGTCAAAACAAACAGACAATGTAGTCCAACAGTCCCCAAATGTCCAATCAGGTGGCAGTTTCTGCACCATAGCCCTTTGCCCCTGTCCATAGATCCTCTTTCTTCGCTGCTTGCAGCCCAGAGAAGTTAAGTTTATTTCTCTTCTGGCTTTACTGTTTAAAAACAGAGAGAGAGAGAGAGAGAGAGAGAGAGGGGAAGAGAGAGAGAGAGAGGAAGGAAGAGAGAGAGAGAGGAAGGAAGAGAGAGAGAGAGGAAGGAAGAGTGAGAGAGAGGAAGGAAGAGTGAGAGAGAGGAAGGAAGAGTGAGAGAGAGGAAGAGAGAGAGAGAGAGGAAGAGAGAGAGAGAGAGGAAGAGAGAGAGAGAGGAAGAGAGAGAGAGGAAGAGAGAGAGAGGAAGAGAGAGAGTGGGGGAGAGAGAGAGGAAGAGAGAGAGGAAGAGAGAGAGGAAGGGAGAGAGAGAGGAAGAGAGAGAGAGAGAGAGAGTGGGGAGAGCGAGAGGAAGAGAGAGAGTGGGGGAGGAAGAGAGAGAGAGAGTGGGGGAGAGAGAGAGGAAGAGAGAGAGAGTGGGGGAGAGAGAGGGGGAGAGAGAGGGAGCGAAAGGGGGAGAAAGAGGAAGCGAGAGGAGGAGAAAGAAAGTGGGAGAGGGAGACAGACACATGGTTGCGGGACAGCTTTTGCGCTCCTATGCGACTAGCATTATATCCCTGGTTATAGCAGAGTGCAGAGGAGCCCTCCCTTCACTAGGAGACAATGTGGTAGCACGATTACTCTATGGTATGCGACGCGCAATTTTGGGAATCCTGATCAGAAAGGGCCCAGAATTGCGCGCCGCTTACTTGAGCCTCTGCTGCCCTTGGAAAGTTATGGTCCATCTTTTGGGGTATGTTCAGGCATATAAGCCTGAAAATTGCAGGACTGGGACGCCCTTTACGAGTAAAGGGTCGGAAGTGTGCATGCTTGAGGTAATGCCCCCTGGAGGTCTGTATTCATGTGTTAAGGCTGTGAGAGCCTTGAGGGAACACTCTCCCAGGTGGCAGATTTCACCCCATTAAGAAATTAACAGGGTGAGGGGTGGGATGTCCCCATGGCTTAGAGTCCTGCAGACGTGCAGCTATGCCCACCATTAACTCGCTGGCCTCCCAGCAACAAATTTGCAGCGCCTCACGCTGTCCATATCTTTGAAGCGCTTCCTCATAGTCCTGGGCACAGGCTGATACTCAAGGCAGTTACTCCTGCCCCTGCCCGTCAGTACTTGCTTCCTCCAGGTCAGCAGGCATAGCAGATGAGGGAGACATCCAGGGCGATAGGGATCCCTTGGCTTTTTTCTCATGGGTCAAAGAGTTTTACCGACACTGTAGATGCTTCAATCTATCGGAAGGGGAAGAGGTCGGGCCCCATGGAGCAGCGCTCAGCGCAGGAAATTGAGTGCGAATGCGCACAGTTGTCCAATTCACAGGGCCAAGCAGCCCGAACCCCCCCACCTCCTGCCCAGCTGTCGGATAATGACCCAGTCGTGGCCAAACGCCCCTGTGAGGCGGGGGGCGATCCAGACCCCTTTGCGCGCTTTAGACGAGCATTCCTGGCCAAAACTCAACCTTCTACCACGCCCAGGAACTCATCTGACCCAGCAACGAGATCACCAGGCCCGGTCTTGACTGATCCCCCAGATGATGATGCCCACAGGGACACTGATGACGCCAGCCCTTCCAGGCCTTAGCACCCCTCCCCTACACCTCCTGCAACTGGCCCTAATGCCCTTGATGACAGGTTAGACATGCTTGACCCGGATGAACTCCTTTATCCCCGCTCGTCTGAGTAGGCCCCCTCCACGAAGGTGGTAAACTACGTGGCAAGATGGATCAGAGCCCTGTTAGGGAAAGAAGCCCATAGCTGCCTCAAGACTGAGTGCCCTGCTGGATGGGAAGGTGGCCTGGACTCCAAAACTGGACCCCAGAATGGCCACCTTTGTGGCCAAATTCATAAAAGACCCCAAAAAGGGCATCGACCGGTCCCGGCGGGTGTGCCAGGATAAGCTCCTGGATGCCCTTGGCCCCTTAACCAAGATTCTCTACATGGCGGAGGATGCCAAGGTTTCGGGATATCTCATCTCCCCAGAGGTCCTCTCCAGTTGGGCACAGCTCGCAATCGCCTTTTTGGGCAGCGCCAATTGCACGCTGTCTATGAATCGACGACATTTCTTCTTAAAGTGGACCCTAAACTTGAGGAACTTGATGATTCCGAGGCGGGGGCTGTGGCACAAGGGGGGCTCTTCCACGAGCCCTTTATTAAGGAACTAGGAAAGTACGTGACTACATTCACTTCTCTGGACAAAGCCCAGTCCTCTAACAAAAGGATTTTCTCCTCCCGGGTTTTCTGCCAGGCCAGTTGAGGCAGGGGCTGCTCGGCCGGCCAGTCCTTCTCCTAGAAGGAAAGGCTCCAGGCAATATCAGGACAAGGCCTGTTTTGGAAATTTCTATCAGAGGCACAGACGGAGCTTCAGGGGTCGAGGACGGAAGGGATTGGACTGCCTCCAATTTCGGTGAGTGTTCGCTCTTCTTCCCTTATATAAGCAGGGGGCACCTTGCAATTTTTTTCCCATGTTTGGCAGTCAATCACATGCGATGCGTGGGTCCTGCAGACAATTCAGGCGTTTCACATAAAATTTTGCAGGCCCCCCCCCCCCCACGTCAGGTTATACGTCCCAGACCACTCCAGTTCTCGCAAGAAGAGGCGGAGTTGATGGACGAGGAGGTTACCTCGCTCCTTGCAAAAGGTGCTATTTATCCTACCACCCCTCATCCGCGTTGCTTCATAAGCAACCTTTTCCAAGTCGACAAGGACGATGGGGGTCTTAAACAGAAATAAATGTATGCAAGTTCAACGAGTGGCTGGTGTACCGCCATTTCAAAATAGAGAGTAACAACCTCCTTCGGGACATTTTACTTGACACAGACTATGTGGTCTGCCTGGACCTAAAAGATACTTACTTGGCCAAACCGATTTTCCCTCCTCACAGGACGTTCCTGCAGTTCCTCTGGCAACAGACACTTCAGTATGCAACACTACCCTTCGGCCTCTCCTCCTCCTCCTCCTCCACTTGGTGCTTCATGAAGGTGCTCCAACCAGTAGTGGAATACGCCTCCGGGCACAGGGGATACGCCTCATCATTTACCTTGACGATAACTGACAGGCACAAGATGCCCGACAGTTGTCAGTCCAACTTCAGATGGCAGACAATCTGCTAGAAAGTCTCGGCTTTGTCATAAATGGGGAAAAATCCCTCCTGATCGCCTCTCAAAGAACAGTTTTTCTAGTGTTCGTCAGATTCCACCGAGGCCACCTTGAGACTTCCTTCTCGCAAGGTGACAATGATTCGGCACAAGCTTCGGAGAACGTTAACCCCAACTAAGTGTGTCCCTGTGACAGACTGCTTGCCTGGTAGGTCTCTTATCGTCATCCATCCAGGCCATTTTCCCGGGACCCCTGCACTATAGAGTTCTTCAGAGATTAAAAGCAGCACACCTGTGAAGGCAGCTCACATACTTCCAATCGGTCATCCTTTCAGACGACGCACGGGAGGAGATACTCTGGTGGCTTTCCCACATGGAAGCATAGAATGGGAGAGCAATTATCGGTTCAGCTCTGGACCTCGTTATAGAATCCGATGCCAGCAGGTCAGGCTGGGGAGCTCGGTGTGGAGAATTACCCACAGGAGGGTTGTGGTCTCCTCAAAAACAGAGATTACACATCAACTGTTTGGAGCTCCTGGCTGGGTCCTCTGCAGTCTGGTGTCGGGCCCAAGACGAGATCCAGTCCTGCGTCCTGTTCAAAATGGACAATATTTTGTCAAGTATATCAATCACCTAGGGGGCACTCGATCCAAGGTACTCTTGGCTCTGGCGACCAACTTCTGGCAGTTCTGCCTGTACCATCAGATCTCGGTAACAGGAGAATATCTTCTTAGTCAGGAGAACTAGGTGGTGGACTGGCAGTCCAGTCACTTCCGGGACTCCAGCCTTTAGAAACTTCATCTGGAAGTCTTTGCCAGCCTTCAGAATCAGTGGGGTCCTTTTCGGTGGACCCGTTTGCCTCAAGATTGGATCAACAACTGCCCAAGTTCTTCACCTGGAGACCAGATCCACTGGCTGCGGCCAAGGGTGTGTTTCTCCAGAACTGGGAGCCGGAGATAGGGTGTGCGTTCCCCGTTTGCAATGATTATGAGAGCATCAGCCCAAATCAAATGCCAGCGGGTGGACGTGGTTTTGGTCACCCTGATTTGGAAGTCTCAAGTTTGGTTTCCACTTCTTCTGAAACTTTCTTGGGATTTGCCCAATCTGTCTCCCCCTATTTTAGACTCTTCTTCTCAACCCGGATCAGATCCTGCATCAGATGGTGCTGGAGGGGTCTCTCCGCCTAATGGCGTGGTAGATTTCAGGGGTCGATGGTCGCTCCCAGGACTTTCGACACAGGCTGAAGCCCTCCTGTCAAAGGCCTGGTCCGATGGCACCATCAAGCTACATCGGTCTGCTTGGACGCAATGGCGTCGTAGGTGTGTGCGACATAGTTCAGGTCCTGAATTTCCTGGCCAGTTTAGCGCAGAAAGGCCTGGCATACCCCTCAATCAACACCTTCTGTTCCGCTATCTCTGCGGGGCATGTGCCTGTGGAAGGGTACCTTTGTGGGGAACATCCTTTCATGTGCCGCCTTGATGTGACATCCGGCCATCACTTCCTCCAGAGCCATGTTATTCGGCTCTTTGGGATGTTAATATGGTGCTTGACCTTTTTCTATCCTTCCAGCCCAATGGGTTCCTGTCGAGAAAGGAACTCTAGGTGAAGCTGGCGATACTGCTCTGCATGGTATCGTGCAGAAGGGTCTTGGATGTTCGGTCCATAGACATTATTGGAAGGAGTTTTTCACCCTTCAGGGTTTCATTTAACTGAGTAGGCGTACTAAATCCAATAATAGGGTCATAGAATACCCAGCCTTTCTGAACTCTTCTAAGTTATGTATAGTTCAATGCCTTAAGGCCTATGAGGAGATGTCCGTGGACCTCAGGCCCCCGGGAGAGAGGCAGCACTTAATTGCCCTCAAAAAGACGCATAAAGCGGTTTCTTCACCAATCATAGCCCGTTGGGTGCAGTGGGTTATGCAGGAAGCTGGACTGGGTCTTAAAATCTGTGGTGCGCATTCCACTCGTGGAGCGAGATCCCCCAGATGAGCTCGATGATATATACCCGGGGGGTAAACAATATATTATGGATCAAATAGAGCCCACTGGTAACAGATATAGCAAACTAGGAGAATGCATGGTATTACAACTTAGCAGTCTGGGTTACACAACTTTGAACAGCCGTTTTCCCCTGGATAAACCCCCAAACTGGACAAGAACAACTGGATACACTCAATCATTTTTAGATTACACCTTGTGTAACAACGAAATGTTCCCTTTGATAGAAAATTACACTATTGTGGCCCGAGGAGAGAGCGATCACCGCCCCCAAGTAATTACTCTGTCTTCTAGCGTTGCTCGGCACGATACAACAAGTTTAACAACAAGCACAATCTATACAGAGAACCTCAAAAGGTTAAAATGGACAGATTCCTCTACACTGACTATCATAATAAAGTGTAGAGGCTTGCTAGGTGCAAGGAGTCCTGATGACATTCTGCTCACTGTAGTATGGGAGCCTTTTTTAAGTCAATTACTCAATAACTTCCCGTCCACTTCACGAAAATCCACAAATGGGAACCCATCATTCGTTTCTGCAGAGACCAGAAAACTAAAAACCCTACATAACTCAGCTATAGGACAAGCCCGGAAGCGCCCGTGGGATGTACAGCTATACACCAACTATAAGCAAGCCCGAAAAGCATTTAGGCAAGCAATATTTTGAGAAAAACAAAAAAAGCTTGGACCAGTTTTGGTCAAAATTAGTTTATGGAAGTAAAAATCCTAATCTAAAGGTATTCTGGTCTCTTGTGAATAGGAGGACACAAGGACCGAGAGGGCAATGCAGTGCAAACAATTGCTTAGACAAATTGGTATTCTTAACGGCTCATTTCAAAGTTACCAAAAAGGAAAAGGGCCTATCTGTTAAACTCACACCATCCGCCCTCTCGACCACCCCAAACCATTCGCAGTCCCCATTGGGCATAATGCACCCCGGAACTAGAGTGCCTGATGGACATGGCCGCCCAGACACAAGTCGCAACCAACACAGAAATCCCGCTCCAGCAAGAAGAGCTTTTGTTTCAGGCATCAAAGGCACCTGAAGTACTGATGACCCGAACGGCATGAATTATAACAAACGGTCGGTCAGACGGGGCCCCCGGGCCAAATGGACTTCCTCAGGCCCTGTATAAGGTGGATATCGAGTTTTGGGCCAAACATCTGGCCCCCTCATTTTCCTACTGTTGGTCCAGCCAACACATTCCAGAGTCCTGGTGTGGAGCCATTATCCATCCAATTTTCAAAGGGGGCATGAGATCCAACCCCAAAAATTACAGGATGATTGCACTCTTGGACGTTGAATCCAAATATTACGCCAGCCTGCTGCTTGAAGACCTGTCGTCTTGGGCCACAGAAAATCCCCTTTTACCATTCAATCAGACTGGCTTTGTGGCAAAATCAGGAACCACAACAAACCTGCTTGCCCTATCAGTATTGACGGAGAAAGCATCGGCCACTTCACTGTTGCTTTGTCGACTTTAAGGTGGTGTTCGACCGCGTGCCCAGGGGTCATCTATGGTTACAATTGCAGAAATCGGGGATCCCACCTGCCCTCCTAAAGGCCATAATTCAGCTCCACTCTAATACTTGGATCCGTATAAAATTGGGAGACGGATCCCACATCTCAAGGAAAATACAAACATCCTGTGGTGTAAAACAAGGGTGAGTATTGGCCCCCCTTCTTTTTAACCTTTTCATCTCAGATCTACCACAGTTACTTGATGATGTTAATTCTCACCCTCCAAAACTTGGCGGAATCGGCATCAGCAACCTGTTATATGCAGACGACCTCGTCTTGCTTAGCCACAGAAGGGTCGGCAAGCAGAGGCTTCTCGACCAACTGCTCCTCTACACAACCTGCAATGAGCTGGAATTAAATCTATCAAAGACAATTACCTTTGGGAAAAGAAAGATTCAAGGTGGAGGGTGGCAATTTAAGGGTAAAAGCATTGAAAGCACAGCCACTTACAAATATCTGGGGGTGTACATGAACTCAAGGGGTACCTTCTCTAAACAGAAGGAAGTGGTCGGGGCAAAGGCACTGTCAATTGAGGTAGCACTAAAGAAGCTTGCGAGGCAGTTATCAGGCCCAAGTCTGTCCCCTCAATTAACTGTCATGAAAGCTAAAACCTCCAACAATCTATCTTATGGCCAGGAGATAATGCTGGGGAAAGACTCCTGTCTAGTGAACAACATAATAACAAGAATTTTCAAGCGATTATGGAGTTTACCAAAAACCTCATCTCCAGTCAAATAAGACTCGAGTTCGGCCTTTTAGACCATCGAGGGGTTGGGGCCGGTGCTTTTATCAAGCTGTGCAATAAGTTGCACATCTCAAGCGAAGTAAGCCTGGATGCTATGCTGTGGCAAGAAATATCAACTAGCCAACTGGGACGAAAACATCGACGCAAATGAAATCTGGGGAATTAACCCATCCCAGCAGGTCCTCAAAACGTTCATTAAAATTTATTTTTTATTTTTTTATTTTAAAAGAGTCCGGTCCTGGTCTTTTCACTCTGACAGGGCACAACTGGCAAAAAGTAAACATGCCTGGACGGTTATATCGGGGTTCAAGCCAGGGACCGCGGTGCCATACCCATCGTGCACCTATGCAGTAGTATGGAAAAAAAAAAGATTTTTGGCCCTTAGGATAGGGGAATGGCTTTTTTGCACCACTTATCAGATTGGCGCTGTTCAAATGACAATACAACGTGCAGGGGGCGTGGGTGCAACCCGGAGTCAATTGAGCATGTGGCGTGTGTTTGCCCAGCCCTACTTAATGACAGAAGGACGCTGCTCCGGGGCGAACGGAACAAACTTGGTGTTCGCTCTTGCCGTCAAGCCATCTTAGCAGCCATGAACCCAGAGAACCCGATGCTTAACATCTGGTTACTAAGTTCATCACAAGAGCGGCAAAAAGGCTCACTCAGTGGGAGTGCCAGTAACCAAATCTCCACTACATTGCACCGGGTCGCCCTCCACTCAACATGCAGTTAATTGTCACCTTCTTTCTGGATTAATTTGTTGGTGGCCTTGCGTGACTTACCGGCAGCTCATCTCACGGCTCCGGGTTCTATTGTGACTGTAGAGTTTTTCCTTCTCTATGCAGGGTCTATCCTTCTTTCAAACAGAGCCCCAAAGTGAGTGGCACTGATAGTTGGACTTCTCTGGACTAATGCCCGTCCATTTTTTTATTTTTTTTTATAGAAAACGTATGATATTAGGAAAGTCATGAAAAATCAAATCTGGTGCCCTCTTGGCTTTATGTAATTATGTATCGTCAAACCTTTTAACTTTTGTAATTACTGAATCTCTTTTTATAACATTTTATTATCAGAGTGTTTACATTGTAAAGATTTTAATTAATCGAACAATAAAGTTTAATTTACATCGTGGAGCGATGGCTTAAAGGCATTCAGTCTGGGTGCCCCCATGAAAGAAATTATGAACGCAGCAAATTGGTCTTCGGATTCTACCTTTCAGAGAGTCTATTTTAAGCCAGTGTTGGATATGGCTCATTTGGTGGTGAGTAAGCTTTAAACTAGCATAATCCTTGCCTCCAGTCCGGACGTAGAATGAAAAATTTCCTAGCTATCGTAACGTAAAGTTTCAATTCTGTTGAAGACTTGAAGGTGAGGATTATCCCACCAACTGATTGCTGATCAAGGAGGCCCTTCCCGTGGTTAATAAGTATTGAGTTATGTTCGCATTGTCATGACTCTTGTAAGTTTATGCTGATTCAATGGACATGTACTGTGCATATCTTGCTTATGGTGTAGCCTTGTCTGCAGGTACTCTCATGGCAATTCTCTTTTTCCAGGAATGAAAACAGGGAAAAAGGACAAGTGAGAAAAGGACTATGGCGTGACTCGCACATTGAAAGAGGATCTATGGACAGAGGCAAAGCACTATGGCGCAGACGCTGCCAACTGAGTGGACATTTGGGGACTATTCAACTACTTTGTCCGTCGTTTGTTTTTACCAGTTACCAGTGTTTCATGGGAAATGTGTTCCTTGTTTAAATACAATAAAATGGCTGCTGAAGAAAGCGATCAGCATAATCCTCACCTCCGAGTCCTTAATAGAATTGAAACTTTCCGTTACGATAGCTAAGAAATTTTTCATTACAGTTGGCAAAACAATCACTGCCCCTTTTAAGAGGGCTTTAAGAGGGTCGAGAAGGAGTTTAATAGTTCAAATCTTCTAACCTCAGAGTTTGTCAGAGGCAGTAACCAGCACCTTTGCCTATGACAGCAATCTGTGTGGTTCTATGCAAAAAAATACCTGTCTACAGGCTTAACTCGATGTAACAACGATACACCCTTAACGGTCCATTTGCTTTAACATACGCTTTTCACAATAAAAGAGTTAGGCCTACTGTTTTATTCCTTAACTTTTTATATTAAATAGAACAGACCTATGGTATCTGACACAATTTTTCCCAATAAACTAATTAGGCCAACAACCAACTGAGGCCTAAATATTGCCCATAAGCTTTCCTATAAGGCAACCATCAAGCATACAGACATAAAATTAGAAATACGTACACTATTGCAGTTGGTAAAACTATATACAAACTGTTAGACCTGGCATTTCTTGGCATTTCTTGGCGTGGTTACCCCTGACTTTTTGCCTCTACCTCCTCTATTTTTTGATGCTGTGATGGATTTCGTTTTACTGGCTTAGATGTTTTGGGCACTCTGCCACTGCTGATCAGTGTCAAAGTGCAAGTGCTCCCTGTATAAAGTGTTATGGTAATTGGTGTCCATAATTGGTATGTTTGCCTTACTAGTAAAGTCCCTAGTAAAGTGCACCATGTATGCCAGGGCTGGTAATGCAAATGCTACTAGTGGGCCTGCAGCACTAATTGTGCCACCCACACAAGTAGCCCTAAAAAGAGATCTCAGGCCTGCCACTGCAGTGCCTGCGCGCAGTTGATAACTGCCTTGTTGTCCTGACAAGTGCACTCACTTGCCAGGCCATACCCTTCCCTTTTTATGCACATCAGACACCCCTATAGTAGGCCCAAGGTACCCTCCTGGGCAGGGTGCAGTGTATGTGAAAGGTAGGACATGTACTGAGGTGTGTACCATGTCCTGACAGTGAAAGACTGCCAAATTCGTTTTTCACTGTTGCAAGGCCATCTTGCCCATAGGACAGAATGGGGAATGCTGGATCCCATGTTTACAGCATATCTTCCCATAGGCATAAGATGGAGGGATGAAGTTTAGTGTGACTGAATTCAGAATTTGATAACACATCTTTCTATGAAGATGGTTTTTAAATTGTGTGTTTAGAAACCACACTTTTAGAAGTGGCTGGTTTCTTGTCCCAACCATCCTGTGTGTCTCTGCCTGGTTGTGTATTGCCTGTCTGGGTTTGGATGTGACAGGGTCTGGGGATTGTCCTGACACCAGAGAGGGGTAGGTGAGATAGCACAGGCTGGCCTCCATTTTGTGTAGGGGGAGGAGTAGCCCCTTTGATGCAAAGAGGCCTGTGCTACTGCCACAAAGGAATGGCTCCACCTCCTGCAGAGTGTCTGAGGCCAAGGCCCCCACTATCAAAGAAAGAAGAGGTGCACTGTCAGGAAGGCACCCAGAACTGGTTTGGACCGGGCTCAGAGCCCCCCTGAACACAGACTTCAAAGGCATTTAGGGGTATAAATGTAAGAGCTGAAACCCCTGAACTCAAGACTGCAATCCAGACTGAAAAAGGATTGAAACTACTTTGTGATCAAGAGGAACCTCTGCCAAGGAAGAACAGCTGAAGAGAAGGACTGCGCTTGCTGTGTGTTCTGGGGCTGGCCTGCAGTTTGCTGATTTGACTAAGGAGAGGACAAGGGACTTTGCTGTGTGCTGTGTCCCCCTGCTTGAAAGGACTTTGCTGTGTGCTGTGTCCTGAAGTAACTTGTCTCCAAGGGCCCGAGAGGAGCTGGCTGCCTGTTGTGGAAACTCAGGAACATAAAAGTTTCCAGGTGTGTCTCAGCGACGCTGTGTGCGTGTGCCTTTTGCAGCCCGAGACCTTCGTGAGACTTGCCCCGTGACTGTGTGCCCCGGAGCAGTCTTGCGCTCTGCTTCGATCGACAGCGTGACCAAAAGTGCTGTGATCGTTATCACCATCGGCCCGGACCGTCGTCCCAAGGAGGAGCCGTGAGGTGAAAGTTTCAAGTGTGTCTCAGCGACGCTGTGTGCGTGTGCTTTTTGCAGCCTGAGACCTTTGTGAGACTTGCCCCGTGAATGTGTGCCCCGGAGCAGTCTTGCGTCCTGCTTAGATCGACAGCGTGACCAGAAGTGCTGTGATCGTTAATGCCATCGGCCGGGACTGTCGTCCCAAGGGGGAGCTGTGAGGAATCACCGCCGCCGGCCCGAGCCTGCCTTTGCCCAAGATCAACGGAGCCACACCGAGAGCCGATCAGCTGCGAGGCCGTCGCCTGGTAGCCAGACTCTCAATGCGAGGAGCAGCCACCGCCAACCCGAAGCCGCACAGCGTGACGCCCAAGCCGCGAGAAGAGAAGAGAAAGACTGCACCCCCCCAGGTAACGCTCAGCGAGCGTGCGTGTGTCGCCGCCTGGGGCGGAGTGCATGCTACGAGAGACCGCTCTCGGCCTTTCCCATCTTTGCAGCGCAAGCCTCCGCTCAAGTCAGTATCGCGGCCCGTACTCGCCGAGGAGTGGCAGTACCGGGGTCGGATTGTGGAGCTGCACGTTGTTTCCTTCGCAACAGTATTGGGGGCATATTTTGGCAGCCACTGACCGCGAGTCAGCCAAGAGTGGCATAGACCTTCACAAGCACCGCGATCGGAGCTGAACTGCATTGGTACTTGTTTTACGATTCGCATTAGTACTTGCATTACGAACTGCATTATTACTTGCTTTACGATCCGCATTAGTACTTGCATTACGAACTGCATTATTACGTGCTTCTACGATTCGCATTAGTACTTGCATTAAGGACGGTCTTATTTCTACATTACGAACTGCATTACGAACTGCTAGCATTGCATTAGGACTGCATTAGATCGTGAACTGCTCATTAGTACCGCAAGAACCTACAAGTGATTGTTGGCCTAATAACCGGCCTAGTGAAATATTACGAATACGCATATGTTGGATTTTTATCGTTTGGTCTCATCGTATTTCTTTTTGATAAAGATACCGCTATTTTTATAAAACCAGTGTGATGTCCATTTGTGGTGTTATCACTGTGTTACTGGGAGTGTGGTTGCAAATACTTTACACATTGCCTTGGAGATAAGCCTGGCTGCTCGTGCCAAGCTACCGGGGGGTGAGCAGGGGTTATCTAAGAGGGTGTCCCTCCTTTCCCTGACTAGAAGCAAGGGTCCCTATTTGGGCTAAGGTACCTACCTCAGCCAACTAGAGACACCCAGTTCTAAAATTGGTGGTCAGCGGTTGGGGATTTGTACTTGTATTTGCAATTGACTCACAGTGACTGGTGTACATCACTAGTTTTAGCGCAGACCACGACGCAACCACATATTGCGTTTCTGATTTTTGGTTCTATTTTTGAGCGACCTTTAAGCCACACATCATGTCTCAAAGGAGTCAAGTAGCCAGTGAGGTTGCAGAATTGGAATTCGACATTGAGGCATTGCTTACCTACAGAGTTGATCAATTGAGAGAATTCTGCAGAGCTTTGGGATGTCCCATGAAAAGTAGCGCCAAGAAGGAGGAGCTGCAAACGGCCTTGAGGGCCTGGTGGGAAGTCAAAGAGGCTCAGGAGACAGGTGATGCTGAGGTGGATGAGGATGACCCAGGGAATGGATTTGGTCCACAGGATGTGCCAGTGGGAGAACCAGCCTCAGGGGCTGGTAGTAACCATTCCGGGAGGAGCTTTTCCCCAGAGGAACTGGAGGAAAACCAAAAGGGTCAGAGAGCACGAGTTGGAGGTTTTAAAACTTAAGGCTCAAGCAGAGGAGAAAAAGCTGCTCATTGAAAGTGAAAAGCGAGCAGAGGAGAGCAAAAACGCTCTCGCCTTGGAAGAGAAGAAGATTCTCTTAGCTCTTGAGTTAAGCATGAGGGAACTGGACATTAAGGCTAAACAGGTGGAGTTCAGTTCAAATAGTGGCAGCGCACAGCCAGTGCCAGCGGGTAAAGTGTACATTCCCAAAGACTTAGTGCGAGATTACCACAGGGGTGATATTTATGCGTGGTTCACGGCATATGAGATCGCACTGAGGATGAATGAGGTGCCTGAGAAGCATTGGGGGGCTGGCCTGTGGAAACACTTTGAGGCTTCTGGGAGGAATGTTTTACCACCCTTAGAGAGGGCGGGAACCCTGACCTACGCCAACATGAAGGAGGTATGGGCTCACTCCTGAACAGTACAGGCAGAAATTCAGGAACTTCAGGAAACTGGAATCCAGTACTTGGGTGGAGTGTGTGAATGCGTACACGCGTGCACTGGATGGTTGGATGACGGGCAGCAAGGTAACTTATTTTAAGGGCTTATGCAATTTAATTAGTTGGGAGCACTTGAGTAGTCTGTGTGTTCCAGAGCTGCGCCAGCATCTTTTAGACAGTAAGCTGACTGATCCCGGTAAGCTTGCTGAGGAGGCGGACCGCTGGACCAGCACCAGGGTCCACAAGGGGATTGGGGGTACCACTGCCAGAAGTGTACCGAGTCCCCAGCGGAAGGTGGGGGAGGACAAGGGTAACCACAAGGAGTTCTCTAAAGGGCCCCAAAGTAGTTCCCAGGTAAAGGAGTCCCAGTCCCCCAAGTCTAAGAGGTCCTGGCCCCCTAAGGGCAAGCGGGACCCCCGAGGTCCTCCTACTTGTTATTTCTGTAAGGAGGTGGGTCACACTGCCCCCAAGTGCCCCAAGAAACCACCTGCACCCACTGGTGCTCCAACACCGGGTTTAGTGAGTGTAGCGTTGGGGGAGGAATTGAGTCCTTGGAATGGGGAGGAGCAAGCAGTTATGACCCTGGTCTCATTAGGAGATCGAGAGATGGTGCAAGAAGCCTCTCTGCCAGAGAACACTAAGAAGTACAGGCAGTGGGTGACCATCAATGGAAGAAGGGGGGAGGCTCAGAGAGACACAGGAGCCAGTGTGACATGTGTCAGGTGTCAGTGGGTGTCTGAGGAGCAGGTAATTCCCAATGTACTTCACCCTGTAGTTGCAGCAGACAACTCTGTGCGCCTCTGCAAGGTAGCACTAGTTCCCTTTGAGTGGGGGGGGGGGTCTCAGGTTCCTTGAAGGACGTTGTAAGTCCGTCCATGCCTGTAGACTGTCTGCTGGGGAATGACCTGGAGAGTTCCCCCTGGAAGGAGGTGGAGCGCCAGGCACATTTGGAGATGTTGGGTCTGCCTGAGTGGGCTTGTGTGACCACTCGGTCTATGGCAGCCAGTAAGGGTGTTCAAGAGGACCTGGAGCCTGAAACAGTGGACCAGGTGCTGGCTGTCAGGCCGGGGTGCTTTTGCTGCACTTGCAACCCCTCATCTGTGTGCAGAATTTGGAATAATGAGATTTCAGCAGCCCACTCATATATAATACACCTCTACCTGCCGCCTGCTCCTGTTCTGCACCAGCTGTTCCCCGGTCCTGTTCTTCGCGGCATCCGGCCGCCGTCATTTTCTGCGCCAGGAGGTGCCTCAAAAGCGGCCGCGAGCTCCCGCAGCGCGGGTCCCGCCTCTACCTGCCGCCTGCTCCTGTTCTGCACCAGCTGTTTACCGGTCCTGTTCTTCGCGGCATCCGGCCGCCGACGTCATTTTCTGCGCCAGGAGGCGCCTCAAAAGCGGCCGCGGGCTCCCGCAGCGCGGGACGCGTGCGGGCCCAGGGCGTGCCCGTCCGCACCCGTCAGAGCCCGGAAGAGACTGGGCTGGGCCCCCGCTCTGATATTTGGTTACCGGTTCAGGAGTGATCTCACCAGTCCTCAGGTACTGTTGCATACATTTGTACCCTTGACATAAGTATCTTATTATTTTTTTTCTGTTTGTGAGTACCTGTTCGTTCAAGATTTATGGATTAATAATGAGCAAGCGCAAAGGAGTAGCGGGCACCTTAGATGCTTTTATTGTCCGGGCAGAATCGTTGCTGACCCATGAAATTGAAATGACTGAGCGGCGACTCTCCTTAGATCCTTTAACATTACAGAGACGCTCGTCATTAAGTACCTCCAATTCGGGGAATTGTCCACAATTGTGCCCGTCTACTACTCCCCCAAATGTGCTTACAACCCCTCTGGAGCCAACCCTGGAAATATCTCCCAGAGCTGCTTCTTCCGGGACAAGTATAGCTACTTGGAGGAGACTATGATGAGAGAGCCACCGGTAAAACAAAAACGGGGTGTCGGCGCTCAAAAAGCTAAAAGTACAAAGGGATCTAGTCCTGCAAATCCTGGGACTGAACAAGCCGTACTAACAACCAACTCTATTGGCACACAAACTGACGCCGTCTTCCCCTCTCCTCTATTAAGACACGATTGTATTAAGGACACTGCCCCTGCCACTGCTGCTGCTGTGGAGACCGCCTTGGGAACTGTATTAGCCCAGATGAAGGAATTAATTGATAGGAAATTTAATTTGCTATGGGAAAAGCTAGAACGTGCGGATATTGTTGGGGATGACCCAAGTGGTTGTAATACAATTTTACATTCTGATGTTATTGTGGGGGATGGCATATCAACTGGGAGAACTTCTACTCAGAATAGAAGGGGTGATGATGTGAGGAGGCAACCTGACCGTATCCCAACTGTGAATAATCTCCCCAATAACCATCTCAAAGATGCGGGTGAGTTTCATGAAACCAGTGGGGATTGTAAAAGGTATAATAGTTGTAGACTTAATCTTCCACCCGAGGCCACCCCCCTAGTCGCAGTCCTCATAGGAGTACCCCCACTTAAAATAGGTGGAGTGGAATCTACTGAGGATCTTTTACGCAAAACTAAGTTTTGGTGTAAACACAACAAATGGGGCCCAGGCCTCAGCCCATATTATAATGGCTAGACGAGTAGGTTGGGTAGGACAGAGGTCCAAAGAAGGAGAGGGTGACTGTATTGTCGTTAACTTTGACCAAACAGGGATAGCGGGAACGCTCTTCCAGGGAGGTTTTAATGCAGGTCCAGGGGGCATAAGGGCTCTACCGTTGGGTTTTTTTTACCCGCCCTCAGAGACTAGACAGTTTCCGCGTAGGAGTCCGTGGGGGAACTCCTTACTACCAAAAAGGAAGGCAGATCAGTATTGTGGGCTAGGTCCTGGGAAGGCCCAGTCTGATAACCTAACCCAAAACACAGGCCCATTTCCCCCCAAACCATTGTCTATATCAGTTGGGGAGAATGCAAGGGCGAGTGGGTTAGTGTGTTCAAATAGGTTTTCGCCACTAAGCAGATTGGATGAAAATGACTGACTGAAGCCCCTTGTACCTTTGGGAGGGGGAGGAGTACTCACGGGAATGGAGGAGGAGAACCTAAACTGTAAGATTTTAAGCTGAAATGTAGCAGGTCTTAGAACGAAAAGTGCGGACCCAAGTTTGATTAATTTCCTTAAATTCTATGATATAGTGGGGCTACAAGAGACGTGGGCTAGAGAAGACAATTTTTGGCTGGATGGTTATAAATCCTATTTTGAGCCAGCGCACCCTTCGGCCTCAGGGAGAGCAAAGGGGGGACTTTTAATTTTAATATCACTAAAGTTGACGGGAAAACATTGCTCTGTGAATACAGGCTCTATTAATCTCTTAGCGGTAGAAATTAACAATGTAAATTCCATGAAACTGTTAATAGTAAACTTCTACAACTCACCGGAGATTAGATCCCCGAATGAGCATTTAAGTATTTTAAAAGGTTTTTTAATTGATTACAGACTTAAGCAAACCACTTTTTACTCTATTCTTATTTTGGGAGATTTTAACGTTCATTTATGTTTGAAGGATTGCCATGTATTAGATTATCTTGGCCCAGAGGATCCCCTTAACTGTCATTTTGAGCACAGTCCGCAAGGAGAATGCTTGGAGGATCTCCTGGCCACAGCTGATTTATACCAGCCTGACACCACTACTGTGGGAAGGAGGATCCCCACCTTCAAGGCAAGAGGGCAGGATTCTATAATTGATTATATTTTTATTTCTCCGGTTTTGTCCTCACAAGTTACCCACTATGGTGCTATATGGTCCGACTATAGTGACCATAATCCTGTCATACTTGAGTTAAGTAGGGCAATTGGCCTTAAAGAGAGACCGGGACAACTTCCAACTTGCATACGTGTAAAGACCACAGACCAGGGACGCAGGCTAAAATGGACTAGTGTAATTCCCGAGCTTTTCCTCCAAGATCTAATGCTTAATGCGGAAGAGAGTTTTAATATAGGTCTTAGTCCTGCAGATGGGGGCCCAGAGGTCTTATCTGCATTTGGAGAAATCGGTGTGCAGGTGGCCTCTGGTTTAACAGTGCCTAGTAGAAGTTATATTAATCTGGGCGAGAAATGGTTTGATAAGGATTGTTCGAAAGCTCACCAAAAACTTATTTTTGCCCTGAAACAGGTTCCAAGAGACCGTGCCCTTATAGCTCAATTGAGGCAGTCCTATAAATGTACGATTAATCACCGTAAACAAGAAATTAAAGAAGAGGCATGGAATGACCTGCTTTCGGTCGAGGTTAATAGGGATAGTGCTAGATTTTGGGCTATAGTTAACAAACCCTTTTTCACGGGACTAAATACTACGCCATTACAATGTAACATTACGGAGGATCAGTGGTACTCCCACTTTAACACTATTTATGGAGTATCCCAGTCCGGGAGAGACTCTTTAGATCTTCCTGTCCTAGACTGTGGCAATACATCACCGAATTTTACAGAAATTGAAGTGGAGATGGCTATCACTCAAATGACTAGCAATAAGGCCCGCGGCCCGGATTGTGTCCCGGCCGACTTATATAAACAAAATCCGCAGCTCTGGGCACAAATTTTAACCAAACTTTTAAATACGGCTAGTATGCATGGATTCCCATCATCCTGGTCTCTCTCCACTATTATTCCAGTTTTTAAAAAGGGGCAGAGAGGTGATCCAGGTTGTTACAGACCTATCTCCCTGATTGACTCCGTGGTTAAGGTCTTAGGCAGAGTTATTTTAAATAAACTCTGACTGGTTGGACGATACTGGAATCTTAACAGATTGTCAATATGGCTTCAGAAAAGGTAGAAGCACCATAGATCAGGGCCTAAATTTGCATCTTTTGGCTGAGAAATACACTGTGGCGAAACAAGGAACATTGCAGCTGGCCTTCATGGACTTATCTTCGGCTTTTGACCTAGTAAACAGATCGAAGTTATGGACCATATTGATAGACATGGGGATGGACCGCTGCTTGGTCTATTTTTTAGCAGATCTCCATAAGGATCTCTAAGCCAGGATCAGAGTCAGTCAAGATGGTAAATGTACTAAGCACTTTAAAATTGACAAAGGGGTAAGACAGGTAGCTCCCTTGCTTTTTACACTTTATATAAATAAGTTAAATACTTGCCTTAGCACTTTCACTTTAGATATCCCACGTATAGGAGACAGGGTTATTCCTGCTCTCCTATACGCTGTTGATGCGGTCCTTTTGGCCCGTACTGCAGTTGGTTTACAGAGACTTTTGGACTCCTTTGGTTCTTTCATGCAATCTTTGAATCTTATCGTCAACAAAACAAATCGCATACGATGATAATGGGGCAGAAGCCAAAGAGGTCCAAATCTTTTTACTGTGAAGGGGCAGAGTTGTCAAGGGTTTCCTCTTTCCCCTATTTGGGAGTCTTATTCGACGAAAGAGGCTCCTGGACTCCCCAGCTAAGGGCGAAAAAACTTGCAATGTCTAGGTCCATAGCCGCTATACAAGGTTTTGTATCCCGACTAGGGGCGAAGCCTCTTGATGCTTTGCTCAAAATTTATAGATCTAAAAGCATTGCTATAGCAACGTACGGGTCTGCGATCTGGAGATATAAAGCCGTAGCTGAACTTCAGCAAGTTGAAAATAAATTCATGAGATATCTCCTGGCGGTTCCCCAGTCTACCCCTACCTATGCTATCCATCAAGAGTTGGGTAGTGGTTTTGTCGAGGACCAAATTGGACTGGGCCCTGTGGTATGTTGGCTAAAGACATGGATTAACCCAGAACTGGGACTTAATAGAGAAATTGTCAGGGACTGTATATCGTTGGATAATGTAAGTAAAATCCAATGGATACAATATGTCAAGTCATCGCTAGGTAAAATGGGACGACTGGAACTTTTTGCCTCCCCAGAAAAGATAGTGAAAAAGGATCTGGCATGGGTTAAAGCACAATTTTTAAATGTGTTGTCTGCAGAGAGAGAGGCGTTGGAGATTGTGAAACCCATGGTGAAAGCCCATTTCCCGCTAAAGACAGTCCCACGGTTAGAACCGTACCTGACAATTGTCACAAAACCTTTTCATCGATTTCTATTAACTAGGTTTCGTTTTAATCTTATCCATTGTCTTTTAGCAGATGTACAGGGATGGAGTAGGGTAAATGATTTAGGTCCCTGTACATGTGACAATTTTTCTACACAGGATACTATGCATTTTATAATGTTTTGTGAGCATTTTAGTCCAATGAGGAAAAAAAATTTAAATCCTATTTTAAAGGGGAGGGGATTTGTGCAAGTTAGACCTGCCTTACTATACCTGCAACTGTTAAATAACCCGTGGGAGATTTTTAATGTTGCGAATTTTTTGGTGGCGGCAGTTAGACACAGGAAGAAAGGGTATTAGACATTTTTATTTATCGATGGATTTTATATATCAACATAATTGGTTTTCTTGTTTGATAAATGAATTATAAGTCATCACTTTTTATCGGCATCCTTTTACTGTTTGTATGTGGCGTATTTTATTGAATTTTAAATGTATTAACATGATCCCACGTATTTTTCGTATGACATTGTCTGTTTGTGGTGTACTTTTATGGCTTTTGTTAGCCGAATAAAGTGGTTTGAACTGAACTGAACAGTGGACCAGGTGCCTGCCTTAAAGAGAGGAGGCAGGGGGCGCGCTGAGCTCCTGTATGGACACCCTGTAAGAGGACCATTGAGTTTGGTGAAGGAGGGCTGGGAGAAGGCTCCTAGTAAACCCCCCCCAGGATGTATATAGCTACATGCTGGCCTTCAGGAACCAAACTAGGCGTTTCAGGCAACTCGCTCAGGCGAATCTGGAAGCCAGCCAGGAAGAAATGAAACGGTGGTACGACCAGAATGCCACTCTGGTCGAGTTTCAACCTGGGCAAAAAGTGTGGGTGATGGCACCAGTGGAGCCCTGCGCGCTCCAGGATAAGTTGACTGGGCCTTATGAGGTGGTGGAGCGCAGGAGCGAAGTGACCTACCTGGTTGACACAGTCTCCTAGGAACCCTCTGAGGGTCCTCCATGTGAACTGCCTCAAACCCCACTTTGAGAGGTCTGAGGTGACCATGCTCTTGGCTACAGATGACGGGGCGGAAGAGGAGAGTGAACCTCTTCCTGACCTCCTGTCAGCCAGAGAAAAGGATGGGTCAGTGGATGGGGTGAACCTCTCGCCTACCCTGACCCCAGAACAGCAGAGGGACTGTCGCCAAGTGTTGGGTCAGTTCGCCTCCCTGTTCTCTCTGACCCCAGGAGTCACCCAGTGGTGCGTCCATGATGTGGACACTGGAGACAGCCTGCCTGTAAAACAAAATGTTTACAGAGTAGCTGATAAGGTCAGGGCCAGCATCAAGGAGGAGGTTTCCAAGATGCTGGCACTAGGGGTAATTGAACCATCCAGCAGCCCCTGGGCTAGCCCAGTGGTCCTTGTGCCAAAAGCTGTTGCGCCGGGTGCCACCCCAGAACTCAGGTTCTGTGTGGATTACCGGGGGCTCAATGCGGTCGCCAAGACTGACGCTCACCCCATCCCCAGAGCTGATGAGCTCGTGGATTGCCTCGGAGCTGCCCGGTACCTCAGTACATTTGACTTGACGTCTGGGTACTGGCAGATTGCCTTGACCGAGGGGGCCAAAGAGAGGTCAGCATTCTCAACGCCAGAGGGGCACTACCAATTCAGGGTTATGCCCTTTGGGTTGAAGAACGTCCCTGCCACCTTCCAGAGACTGGTTAACCAGGTGCTGTGTGGGCTGGAGCACTTCAGCGCTGCCTACCTGGATGACATTGCTGTGTTCAGCTCCAGTTGGGAGGAACATTTGCAACACCTCTGCGAAGTGTTGAAGGCCCTGCAGGGGGCAGGCCTCACTATCAAGGAAAGTAAGTGCCAGATAGGGCAGGGTTTGGTGGTGTACTTAGGACACCAGGTGGTGAGCGGCCAGGTGGCGCCCCTACAGGCAAAAATTGATACCATTCTAGCTTGGGAACCCCCCCCCCCACACCCACCCCAAGACCCAGACAGAGGTGAGAGCCTTTTTAGGACTCACGGGGTATTACAGACGGTTTGTGAAGGGGTATGGCACCCTTGTTGCCCCCTTGACAGAACTGACTTCAAAGAAACAGCCCAAGAAGGTGATCTGGACTGATGCCTGCCAGACCGCTTTTGATGCCCTGAAAACTGCCATGTGCACGGCGCCCGTGCTCAAGGTGCCTGATTTCTCCAAAGAGTTTGTGGTGCAGACAGATGCTTCAGAGCATGGTGTGGGAGCAGTACTCTCACAATTGAACGACGAGGGCTTGGACCAACCCGTAGCTTTCATTAGCAGGAGGCTACTTCCCAGGGAACAGAGGTGGAGTGCAATTGAAAGGGAAGCTTTTGCTGTGGTCTGGGCGCTGAAGAAGCTGAGGCCCTACTTGTTTGGGACTCACTTCCTGGTTCAGACAGACCCCAGGCCCCTCAGATGGCTGATGCAGATGAGGGATGAGAACCCAAAACTGTTGAGGTGGTCCATCTCCCTACAGGGAATGGACTTCACGGTGGAACACCGCCCTGGAACAGAACACGCCAATGCTGATGGTCTGTCCAGATTTTTCCGCCTTAGTGATGAGAACTCCCATGAGGGTGGGTAGTTCTCCCCACTTTTCAGCTGGAGGGGACACGTGTTAGACCTGGCATTTCTTGGCGTGGTTACCCCTGACTTTTTGCCTCTACCTCCTCTATTTTTTGATGCTGTGATGGATTTCGTTTTACTGGCTTAGATGCTTTGGGCACTTTGCCACTGCTGATCAGTGTCAAAGTGCAAGTGCTCCCTGTGTAAAGTGTTATGGTAATTGGTTGTCCATAATTGGTATGTTTGCCTTACTAGTAAAGTCCCTAGTAAAGTGCACTATGTGTGCCAGGGCTGGTAATGCAAATACTACTAGTGGGCCTGCAGCACTAATGGTGCCACCCACACAAGTAGCCCTAAAAAGAGATCTCAGGCCTGCCACTGCAGTGCCTGCGCGCAGTTGATAACTGCCTTGTTGTCCTGACAAGTGCACCCACTTGCCAGGCCTTACCCTTCCCTTTTTATGCACATCAGACACCCCTATAGTAGGCCCAAGGTACCCTCCTGGGCAGGGTGCAGTGTATGTGAAAGGTAGGACATGTTCTGAGGTGTGTACCATGTCCTGACAGTGAAAGACTGCCAAATTCGTTTTTCACTGTTGCAAGGCCATCTTGCCCATAGGACAGAATGGGGAATGCTGGATCCCATGTTTACAGCATATCTTCCCATAGGCATAAGATGGAGGGATGAAGTTTAGTGTGCCTGAATTCAGAATTTGATAACACATCTTTCTATGAAGTTGGTTTTAAATTGTGTGTTTAGAAACCACACTTTTAGAAGTGGCTGGTTTCTTGTCCTAACCATCCTGTGTGTCTCTGCCTGGTTGTGTATTGCCTGTCTGGGTTTGGATGTGACAGGGTCTGGGGATTGTCCTGACACCAGAGAGGGGTAGGTGAGATAGCACAGGCTGGCCTGCATTTGGTGTAGGGGGAGGAGTAGCCCCTTTGATGCAAACAGGCCTGTGCTGCTGCCACAAAGGAATGGCTCCACCTCCTGCAGAGTGTCTGAGGCCCAGACCCCCACTATCAAAGAAAGAAGAGGTGCACTGGCAGGAAGGCACCCAGAACTGGTTTGGACCGGGCTCAGAGCCCCCTTGAACACAAAGACTTCAAAGGCATTTAGGGGTATAAATGTAAGAGCTGAAACCCCTGAACTCAAGACTGCAATCCAGACTGAAAATGGATTGAAACTACTTTGTGATCAAGAGGAACCTCTGCCAAGGAAGAACAGCTGAAGAGACTGAAGAAAAGGACTGCCCTTGCTGTGTGTTCTGGGGCTGGCCTGCAGTTTGCTGATTTGACTAAGGAGAGGACAAGGGACTTTGCTGTGTGCTGTGTCCCCCTGCTTGAAAGGACTTTGCTGTGTGCTGAAGTAACTTATCTCCAAGGGCCCGAGAGGAGCTGGCTCCCTGTTGTGGAAACTCAGGAACATAAAAGTTTCCAGGTGTGTCTCAGCGACGCTGTGTGCGTGTGCTTTTTGCAGCCTGAGACCTTTGTGAGACTTGCCCTGTGACTGTGTGCCCCGGAGCAGTCTTGCGCTCTGCTTCGATCGACAGCGTGACCAGAAGTGCTGTGATCGTTATCACCATCGGCCCGGACCATCGTCCCAAGGGGGAGCCGTGAGGTGAAAGTTTCCAAGTGTGTCTCGGCGACGCTGTGTGCATGTGCTTTTTGCAGCCTGAGACCTTTGTGAGACTTGCCCCGTGACTGTGTGCCCCGGAGCAGTCTTGCGCTCTGCTTTGATCGACAGCGTGACCAGAAGTGCTGTGATCGTTAATGCCATCGGCCCGGACTGTCGTCCCAAGGGGGAGCCGTGAGGAATCACCGCCGCCGGCCCGAGCCTGCCTTTGCCCAAGATCAACGGAGCCGCGCCGGGAGCCGATCAGCTGCGAGGCTGTCGCCTGGTAGCCCGACTCTCACTGCGAGGAGCAGCCGCCGCCAACCCGAATCCGCACAGCGTGACACCCAAGTCGCGAGGAGAGAGAGACTGCACCCCCCCAGGTAATGCTCAGCGAGCATGCGTGTGTCGCAGCCTGGGGCGGAGTGCGTGCTCCGAGAGACCGCTCTCGGCCTTTCCCATCTTTGCAGCGCAAGCCTCCGCTCAAGTCAGTATAGCGGCCCGTACTCGCCGAGGAGTGGCAGTACCGGGGTCGGATTGTGGAGCTGCACGTTGTTTCCTTCGTAACAGTATTGGGGGCATATTTTGGCAGCCGCTGACCGCGAGTCAGCCAAGAGTGGCATAGAGACCTTCACAAGCACCGCGATCGGTGCCGAACTGCATTGGTACTTGTTTTACGATTCGCATTAGTACTTGCATTACGAACTGCATTATTACTTGCTTTGCGATCCGCATTAGTACTTGCATTACGAACTGCATTATTACTTGCTTTACGATCCACATTAGTACTTGCATTACGAACTGCATTATTACGTGCTTCTACGATTCGCATTAGTACTTGCATTAAGGACTGTCTTATTTCTACATTACGAACTGCATTACGAACTGCTAGCATTGCATTAGGACTGCATTAGATCATCGTAAACTGCTCATTAGTACCGCAAGAACCTACAAGTGATTGTTGGCCTAATAACCGGCCTAGTGAAATATTACGAATACGCATATGTTGGATATTTATCGTTTGGTCTCATCGTATTTCTTTTTGATAAAGATACCGCTATTTTATAAAACCAGTGTGGTGTCCATTTGTGGTGTTATCACTGTGTTACTGGGAGTGTGGTTGCAAATACTTTACACATTGCCTTGGAGATAAGCCTGGCTGCTCATGCCAAGCTACCGGGGGGTGAGCAGGGGTTATCTAAGAGGGTGTCCCTCCTTTCCCTGACTAGAAGCAAGGGTCCCTATTTGGCTAAGGTACCTACCTCAGCCAACTAGAGACACCCAGTTCTAACACAAACCCTCTTAAAAGGGCCTAGGAAGTATTAGCACATTCAAATCTTCTATCCTCAGGGGTTGCCAGAGGGGAAAACCAATACCAAAACCATCACTTGCTATAGAAATTTGTGAGATTCCATGCAACTAAATACAAGGATAAAACTGCCTTTAGCCCCTTAACTGCGGAGGCTCTTCTCCCGCCAGTGCTGAGCTACTGCTGGGACTCCCATTGACCCTGGTTTGATCCGATCCTGTCAAGGACACTAGGCTGCTGAGGGTAGAAACTTTCTGGATCCCTGCGGATTCTGGAAGTTTACATCACAGAAATGCAGGGAAAGTTTTTGATTTTAGGCAGACATTGAAGTATACCGAACATTGTGGGTAAGAAAACATCATGGGATCAACCTCAGGAACACCACCCTGACCAACTCCAGGTGTCTAGTTTTCAGAAATGTATGGGTTTGGTAGGGTTCTATATGTGGCAACCGAGCCCGGGCTCAGTAAACGCAGCTACCCCATTATCAAATTTAGTCCGTTTTTTTATAGGAAACAGTGAGGTCTCCACATTACATTTTGGGACTTTTTCCATCATGGACACTAAACGCACCCATACAAGAAGGATAGTGTTTCTATGGGAACAAGTTGGGGGACGCTGGGCAGTAGGAATTTTGTTGATCCCTGTGTATTCTGGAAGTTTACATCACAGTAATGCTCAGAAAATGTGTGATTTTAGGCAGAGTTTGAAGTATGCAGAGCATTGCGGGTAAGAAAAAGTCATGGAATTCATTCAAGGGATACCACCCTGATGTCTAGCTTTCAGAAGCTCTTCCCCCGCAGCCAGAGGTAAAAATGAAAAAAGGAATCCGTCTGGTGCAAGCACCAAAGGATCCTTTAAAAATCTCCCCAGTGTCGGCCAAAGGGAGACACGCACGGGGGCTGTAATTCGGTTGGGCAGGCTAGTGTGGGCGTCGGAAGTTGGCCAAAAGCCTGCACTTAACAGGTTAGTAAACTAAGTCAGCATGGATGGTCATCAACTCATAGGCAAGAACACCCACAAAAATATCTTCCAGATATATATTATGCAAACAAATACAAAAACATCTGAGATTTGGGCAATTTTCAATATTAGACCTTTTACTAAAACGGCTCTGCCCCGAAGAACAAGAAAATGCACACTCTGCAATCACAGATCAGAAACACTTGTTTACATACTATGCATTCACAGAGTTCTTAACACAGAGTGCAGAATATTGTTGCATGGCCCATTGACCAAGTTAATGTTTGCAGATGCTGTGAAGCAATTACATTCTACATAAAGGGTGAACATCAGCAAGTCGTGGCTAGATTTAAAAAAAAAAATGTAGGACTGTAGCGAAAGCATGCTTACAACACAAGAAAAACTAATAGCTTACTCCCTGTGATTAATACAAATGTATCTTTTGTATTGATAGGTACAAGGAGGTCAATCTTAAATATTGCCCTATTTTAGCTAGCTGCATATCCAAAAAAATCATAAAACCCACAAATTGTTAGGATATAAAATGTATTAATAGCTTTCAGCTATTCTTCACCCCCTGTGATTAATAAAACATTTTGCTTGATAGCTATTAAGGACGGCCGCTTTTTTAAAATAGTGTTAACAGAGATAATTGCGTTCCATAGTTGACCTAGCTCATACATTAGGAACATTTCTTGACATTTTTGGTGTGTCGCTGAAAAACAGGAGATGTTTTTATCTTTGTTGGTTTCATCTACATTTATAACTCAGTAATGATTTTAATTAACTGTATAAATAATTATGCACGTAACAAAATACCCGTCTACAGGCCTGGAATATCAATCTACTCCTAAAGACTTACTTGCTTTAACATATGCTTTTCACAATAAATAAACTAGGCCTGCTGCCTTGGTTTTCACAACTGATCTGACCTAGGACCTCTGACATAACATTTGCAAGTGATCCAATCAAGCCTATATTTAGCCTTTGCTGGCTTGTCACCATAACCAAGTCCAGGTGTATGTACCGAGCGTTTTCTACAAAGGAAAAGTGCAATACACGCACTCTTTCAGTGGAAGCACACAACTTCTGCCCAATCAAATGCTGTATCATGGTGATCAACATGTGGGCGGAGAAAAGCCCCTCGCTTTGCAGAGCTTCCTCAAACTCTTTTTCAGTTAATCCTATTTCTTCATGCTGGGCGGTCATGCCAGAACTAAACATATTTGGGTGTCTAAGGGTTACGTCCATGTGGAAAATTGCAATTTGATAGAGTAAGTGCCACACTGATTCTCAGAATCCGGACGTGTGCAAGTTAATGTTCATAAAGTGCAGAAAAATCATACTTGGTATTAGTCTTTTGACCGTGTAGCTAGCCACATATTCGGCTAAACTAAGTAATTTTATTTTTCTATTTACCATTGGAAACTAAAAGATCTACTAGAAAGCAATAAATAACTACAGCATTCTCAGTTTTAGGTCGAGCTTTGACCCGTTGTATCCTCTTCTATGAGCTCTGGCACAGCCACCAATTGTCATTGGTTATTTCATGTGACATTTAGAAATGCTGGTTTGCTATTGGTGCATTTCTGTAAATGTCCCTCCTTTGTGTGCTTAGATTTCTTTCTGGTGATTTCACTCAGAGAACATTTCAGTTGGCCATCACACTGTACAGCATTTGATGGCCCCTCTTCTGTTGTGGCTGTTTGTAGGTGAGGGCTGAACAGAGCGTCTTTAGGCAGTTTTGTGCATGCTGCGGATATGTAGCAGAGACGTGATCAAAAAAGAGGGCGGCATACAATGTAGTCATCAACGAAGTTCAGAATTAATCTATTTTGAATGTATCCGAGATGCCTATTTTATTAGTACATACGTGAATTACTATTGGTTTATGTTGTAGCTACTTCTCTTTTTAACAGATAATTGCCCCTTCCATTTACAGTTTTCTTCCTGTTACAGTCTTCCCCCTTTCAAAATGCTCGCTTCATGTGGTGAGGTAATAGATTGCCTCTGAGCAAATTGGATTTTCAGTCAGGTACAGTGCTAGTCTGCTATGGTTGGCCTGTGATGCGCGCGCAATCTGATTGCACACGCTCGGGTTGAGAGGACCCTGCAAGTTTCCGGCAGTCATAGCCGACACAGGGAGTAAGTCTGTGCTGTTCGTGTGCCTGGGTAAGATGGGTTGTGATTGCAGTGATCCTTCCTCATTCAGATTGCTTTTCATGCATCGACTTTTCAGCTATGCAACGATATACACAGCATAATCGCTGACATAAGTGGAAAACCATCTCCTTCGAGTTCCTTTAAAGAGATAACCCGGAAGTGCCTCCTCACTGTATCTGTAGTTTGCTCCTGGCCTTGCTGGCCCTCCCCACCTGCCTCTCCCATAGCGCCTCTTCTGGAAGTGCAGTGCTTCTGTCGCCCTGACGCCTGTGCCAAACTAGTGGAGTCCTGTCATGTTGTTCACAGAGCGCCTAAGTGACGTGTAGCGCCTTCAGCAAGGGCACTTTAAAAACTGTGGGTGGGTCCGACAATGTAGCTTAAGGTCACAATGTTAACAGAGAAAATACAAGTCCCAGAATGCACCTGTTGTAGGCTGAAAAGCAGAGACTGGTTGAAGTGGTACACACAACACGGGTCAGTTGGTGGTTATGCTGTCACCCTCACCCGGCTTAGAGTTCCTTGAAAATGATAACTGTGAAGTAGTTCCGTTTTTGTTTTAGTTTGTGACAACTCTGTTGATTTTGTAAGAAAGGAGTCGGGCTGAAATGCAAACTGTTAGGTGTGGTGTTGCTGCATTCCACATTTGGAATGCATCCTACATCTTTATGAGGTAATATAGAATTGAGGGTTGTGGGTGTTCTGGGAAACGACAGTTTGATTTGAGCTTGTTCTGTGCCAAGTTGTACTTGCTGTTATGTACTGGCAGAGTTGCCAATAAAGCTTATCTACATTATTACTGGAGTCATACTTTACAAGTTGGCGACGAGCGGCAACTCTGCAGAAACAGACGCGTATACTGACAAGCGGAAGAAGTGTTAAGAAATTACAGAAAGTAAAGAAACAAGGTACTTAAAGGAAAAAGAAGAATTATCTGATGAAGTGAAGGTGAGCTGAGCGTGGATGAAACGCGGCGCTTGGCGGATGCGAGGAATTTGATTTAAGAAGCATAGTGGACAAGCTGTGGAAGTCGCGCGACGGGGCATGAGAGGCAAGTGACGTGAGAGAGAGGCTGAGGGTGCGAGCGCGATCTCGCGAGGAGAGCGTAACTCATGCCTGGCGGCCATCATTGATTGGGAAGATACAGCGTATCAAAAGAAAAAAAAAAGCAGCGTGGTGACGTCACGCGTTAGTGCGGCCATTTTGGAAAGGGAAGTTCACGAGAAAAGGTGAAACAGAGAGTAAGCAGCGCGTAAAGGTTTGAAAGTACGACGCATGTTGCACATCGGTGATGTGCACACCGGTTCTTATGGAATTGTGAAGTGCGTATCGACATTGGAAGAAATACTTATTTGGAAAAAAGAAATTGCAGTGCGTTCACTCACGGTGATGCGCACACCTGCGAGAGTTATTTTTATCATCTGGTGAGCTATATATACACATTACATCGATGTGGAAGAGTTTTGGGTGCGTACACTCACGGTGATGCGCAAACCTGTGACTATTTTATTTAGTGTGTAGGCTTAATTTGACTGTGCTTTATTTAGATAAAGGAATTTGGGAGGTCAAGTCAAGGAGCAGATATAAATTTAGTAATATTTAATTTTTTTTTAAAAGTGTGCAGCACAGACATTCACTTTAACACCTCCAATTCCATTTTTAGCAGAACCAGGTGAGCCACGCATGAAGTGGCAAGAATGGAAAGACTACTTTATAAATGATATGGTAACAATTAACAGTGAAAGTCTTACACCAGATATAAAGAAAGGTATATTGTTGCATTCTTTGGGTCCAGAGGGTATTAGACAATATAACCAGATGGAAAAGAAAGTACGAGGAGAAGGGGAAACTGATGTGTACGCAAATGCATTGGAAGATTTAGAAAAGTATTATGCACCTACAGTTTGTATTGCTATTGATAGATACAAATTTTTACACAGGAAACAGGAACAAAGTGAGACGATTGATGACTATTTAGCAAATTTTTTAAAAAATGGCTATACCTTGTAGATTTGGCCCATTGCAAGAAGAATTAATAAGAGACCAGATCATTATGCTTACAAACAATAAAAGGGTGCAAGAAAGGTTATGGGCTATGGGTGATGGCACTTTAAACAAGGTACTAGCAGTTGCGAGAAAGGCAGAAGTATCCTTGCGATGCGCAAAAGCAACCTTAGAGGATGGAAAAGAGAAGGAAGAAGTGTGTGCAGTGAATGAAAAGAAATATAGTAAAACAGATAGCAGAAAGACTAGGAGTAATAAGACACAAGATTACAAGGAGCAAAAGAAGTTAAATGTTCCTGTTAGAATAGATGTAAAGAAGGATGTGCAAGGTGTGTTGAGCTGTTACAGATGTGGGAGTCACGAGCATTTGGCTAATAGTAGGTTTTGTAGAGCAAGGGATCAGAAGTGTGCAAATTGTGGTCTCATTGGACATTTTGCACGTGCATGCAGAAGGAAGGATGTCAGAACGAGAGTTAAATGTGTGTCAGAGCAAAACAAAGAGAATGACACTGAGGAGGAATGTTCGGAAGAGGATAATGTAGTAATTATGGTCAAAGATGCAGTATTGGATGTTAAGAGTCATGGAAGAAGCAAACCGTCCTGTGAAATAGTTGTTGCTGGTGTTCCGGTCATTCTGGTTGCGGATTCAGGGTCACCTTACACTATAGTCAATTTAGATACGTGGAAGAAAAAATTTGAGAATGCGATTGGAGAAGGGCTCAGAGTTTGTGACATTAAACCAGAGAGTTTCACAGGGGAAAGTATACCCATGGTGGGGTGCAGGGATGTTTCTTTTGTTTTTAAGGGACGAAGAGCTGAAGGGAGGATGTATGTGGCGGAGTATGGGCCATGTGTTTTGGGTTGGAAGGATCAAAGAAGTATGAACATTATTCTCAACCCAAATAGTAAAGAACAAGTTTTGGTGTTGAATGATGGAGAGGATTTAGGAAAAAAAATGTGTGAAGATTATAAGGAAGTATTCTCAGGAAAAATTGGTTTGCTTAAAGGATTTAAGCACAAGATTATATTGAAGGTGGGTGCAGTTCCTGTAAATTTTGAAGTGAGGAATGTTCCATTTGTCATAAGGTGTGAATTGGCGAAAGAGTTGAACAAGTTGGAGTTAGCTGGAGTGATTGAGCGAATAGAGTCATCGGAATAGATGTCTCCAATTGTAGTCGCACGTAAATCCAATGGAAAAATTAGGGTATGTGTGGACTTGAGAGGTGTAAATAAAGAGATTCAAGTGGACAAGTTTCCTTTGCCAAAGATTAATGAACTTTTGAGCAAAACAAAAGGAATGAAGTGGTTTTCGACGGTGGACTGGTCTTCAGCCTATCATCAAATTCCGTTACATGAGCAAAGCAGGAAGATAACATCGTTCATAACTCCTTTTGGATGTTACCAATATGTCAGAATGCCGTTTGGATTGGCTTCAGCGGCCTCAGTTTTCCAAAGACTGATGAGTGAAGTTTTGAGAGGTATCACTGGGGTTCTATACTTTCAAGACGATGTTTTGATAATGGGGGAGAATAGACAAGTGCATGATAAGAGGCTGAAGGAAGTCATGGAAGTATTGAAAGCAAAAGGGTTAACGGCAGAATATGAAAAATGTCCTTTTGCACAGAACAAAAGTAACATATTTGGGCCATGTAATTGGGAAGGACGGCATTTCTCCTAAGAAAGAACTCATTGAAGCGGTTAGGGAGACTCCAGAACCGAAGAATAAGGAGGAGCTTCGTTCATTTTTAGGCCTGGCTGAGTTTTACTCAAAATTTGTGAAACATTTTGCAGAAAAGTCTTATGATCTGAGACAATTGCTGAAACAGAGGTGCAAATTTGTTTGGGGAGAAAAATGTGCGGAAGCATTTGAGCAGTTAAAAAGTGAAATATGCAATGTAGCTCCTATCAAAGGATTTGATGCTGATTTGCGCAGTGTGCTTACGGTGGATGCGAGTGGAAAAGGTTTGGGAGCAGTGCTTACACAGATTGAGAGTGGTACAAGGGAGGTTGTGATTGGTTTTGCATCAAGAAGTCTGACGCCTGCTGAAGAAGTTTATTCAGGGATTGAGAGGGAGACTCTTTGGTGCGTATGGGGCATGGAATATTTCAGAGCATTTTTGTGGGGAACTGAGTTTGATGTTAGAACTGATCACAAGCCTTTGGTAACCTTACTTACAACGAGTGGAATGGTAAAAGCTTCAGCAAGAATTGCCAGACTTTCAATGAGATTACAGGATTACAATTATAGGATTAAGTATGTACCTGGTGTACAGAATAAGGTTGCAGATTGTTTGAGTCGAATCCCTTTACCAGTTAAGGAGGTGCCGGGAAGTATTTGGGACGATTATCAAATTGCTTTGGTGGAAGAAGAAGGGATGAGTTCTATTGAGAGGAAGGAGTGGATGATTGAATATGAGAAAGATGATTTGCTTAAAAGAGTGAAGGAATGGATTTTGGAAGGTTGGGGAGAGAAGAAGCCTGATGTAGCTGAAGTGAGAAGTTTTTGGGAGGTAAGAAATGAGTTGAGTGTGGAGTCTGGATTTGTCATGAGGGGTGGAAAATTGTACCACCACATAGTCTCAGGAATAAAGTTTTGAATGCGTGTCATGAGGGACATTTTGGAATAGTGAGAACCAAGAAAAGAGTTAAAGCTTCATATTGGTGGCCAGGGATTGATCTTGAAGTGGAGAGAAGTGTAAGGGATTGTGGACAGTGTGCCGATTCAGATAAAAGTTTACATACTTTGAGACCAAAATTGATGCCTATGGAGTGCCCAGAAATGGTTTGGGATATGTTGGCTGTGGATTTTGTGGGTCCGGTGCAGTCAAAATCTGGTGAAATTAAATATATCATTGTATTAGTGGATTATTTCAGTAAGTGGGTGGAATTGGATATTGTTGAAAAGGCTGATGCGGATCCTGTTGTAAAGTTTCTAGGAGAGGTGTTTTTGAAAGAGGGTTTACCTAAGAGGCTTCTAAGTGACAATGGAAAACACTTTACGGCAACAAAAGTTGAGCAATTTTTGCAGGGGAATGGTATACAGCATGTTAGAACTTCGGTGCATCATCCGGCCGGAAATGGTGCTGTTGAGCGTTTTAATCGGGTGATTAAAGGTACAATACAAATTGCTTGTGAGAATAAGAGGAATTGGGAAGTAGAAGTCAAAAAGATGTTGTGGGGTTACCGATTGACACCATCTTTCACAGGGTTCTGTCCTTTTGTACTAATGCGTGGACGGGAGCCTTTTACTAAAGATAACATAGGATGGATGGACAGTACAAGAAATGTGGAATGGTCACCTGAAGTTGTCAAGGGAAACATCATTAAAGCTCAGCAAGCTTACAAAAGGAACTATGATAAGAGGAATGCTACTAAGGAGGAGACATTAAGAGTAGGAGATTGGGTGAAAACAAAAAAATGGGGTAAAGTGCCTAAAGGGGAGAGTGTGTTTTCTGAACCAATACAAGTTGTGGAATGTTTGAGGTATTCAGCTAGATTGAGTGATAATCGGGTGTGGCACATGAGTCGCATTGCTAAGTGTAGAAGTTTTGGAAAAGGAGAAGGAGGAGATGTGGGTGTTTTTTTTTATTTGAATGATTGGTTGTGGGAAGATGAGGTGGATGATGAGATGGAGCAGGTGCAGGGTGAAGAGGCATGTGCACAGGAGGTGTTGGATGCATTTCAAGTTGATGAGGAGTGTGTGGATACTGGTACTAAGAGGTTGGGTAGAATGGGAAGAGTAATTCACACTCCTTACAAGCTTAAAGATTTTGTACTGTGTTAATCTTAGTTGTAGCTATCATGTTGTGTATATTATTAGTTGTATTGTATATAGTTGTTTTGTATTTCTTTCTTTTGTTGTTTATTGTATGCAGGAGGGGGATGTGTGGTGTTGCTGCATTCCACGTTTGGAATGCATCCTGCATCTTTATGAGGTAATATGGAATTGAGGGTTGTGGGTGTTCTGGGAAACGACAGTTTGATTTGAGCATGTTCTGTGCTAAGTTGTACTTGCTGTTATGTACTGGCAGAGTTGCCAATAAAGCTTATCTACATTAATACTGGAGTCATACTTTACAGTAGGTTTGCATTTGGAGTTTTGCGAGAAAGGAATATCACTCGCCACTAGTTTTGGGCATGCCATTTTAGCTACATAGAGGTCATATGCCTTTAGTTTGTTTCGTACCCCGATTCATGGGACCATTATCTAAATGAAAACACCCTGAAATGTCTAAATTACCCCCAATCCACTAAACCGCACAAAAGACACTAGTTTATGGATTTTGTCTAGTCTCAACTACCTAGCACCAGTCACTCAAACTGGCTTACCTTGAGCCCTGAAAGTGAGGAACAAGCCCCACAATGTGCTGTGATGGCCAGGCTCGGACTGGCCTATATAGGGCAATAAGGCAGTGCCCGATGGGCTGATCGACGGATTAGTGTGTGGGTCGGTTTCTTGGCTGTTTGTGGATTGAGTAATAAATTGAATTTTTTTCCCCTTGCTCGTTTTGCTTTTTTTAATGGAAAGCAAAGAAACTGCTGTACCGACTAAAGCTGTTACTTGTTTCCCTTTGCTCTCAGCTCTCCATGCGAGTGCATGCGTCTTTCACGCTGTTTCCCGTGTACTGCTTTTCCCTTCACCGTTACTCCATACTGCTCCCTTGCTCTAGCTCGGCGCTGCTGCCTTTTTTCTCGCTCCTGCCATCGACTGGTTCCAAATGAGCTCAGCCGACTAACTTTTGTCAGCTCTAAAAATGTAATTCTGTCTCCGTGAGACTGAATGCAGTGTCCCATCTCCTTTGAGTTTAAAGTCCTCTGTTCAAACAAGCTATTGAGGCTGAGCCAGCACCTCTGTCGTGGTTCCTAGGTAAAGCAGTGGCTGTCAGTCACATTCCACCTTTGGTCACAGTCCTTCACAGCAGACCGTGGTCCCCCAGCATATGCAGAAGTAAGCCTGTTCCTTGGACAAGAGCAGAAAGACGTCCCATCTATTTCCAGCTGATAACACGGCTGAGGACTTGCCCCCACCTCTTTCACTTCAGGCATAACATAACTATTTATAAGTATTTCCTGTATGTACCACACATAGCATGCAATACATTTACAAACCGGTCTTTACCCGCTACATGATTAATAGGCTATTACTTTGAAAACAATCAAATGGATTACAAATCTGAAGCAACAACGCATAAGAAATGCCATGTTTGTTTAAACAGTAGCTTGTTTATGTTAGCGGCTAAGGCTGGATGAGCAGTCTCGTGTTTCTGCGGCTCTCCGTCTGGGGTAACCTATCTATTTGGCTCCCTCCCCACCAGTAGCACCAGAGCCAGCCCTCCTCACCATGGCAGAGTTTCACATCTTCGGCTCTGTGAGGTGGGGAACGGGGTCCCCAAGCAGACCCCTTCTGCCACTTTCCTGGCCCAGCAGGAGAGCATGATAGCAGGCATCAACAATGACAAGTGCTTTAGTATCTTGGAGAGGTGCCCAACTCCCTGACTTACGGCTGTGGTGGTATGTCCATCTTCCCACCCTTCCTCCATATTCTAAGACCCCTTTGCATTCATAACTAATATACCTTCCCTGTACTATCTACTAGTCCTTCTCACCTAAATGCATATCCACTGACCTTACATCTTGCCCCTACCCTTTCAAGTAACCTCTGGACTCATTGGTCTCCCCTGCCCACGGATTCTTACAATCCACTCACCTGCTGCCACATCCCAGAACTCTGCTAATATAGACCCATTATGCAACTCCTCCTGGTCTTTCATTTCAACCTCCCCCTACCCAAGAACACCCTTGGCCACCGGCATATAATGCAGTATTTCTTAAACAGATTATTTATTTCTGCTGCTTCCTATACAAGTTCTTTCCAAGTTGTTAGAGGGGGTAAACAGCGTTTACTTCGCATGCGATACTTCGCATGCGATTACAACGCAGTCGTTACAACGACCGCGTTGTTAGTTCGCATACCTTTACTACGCAAGTCGGAACAACGACTTGCGTTAGGGGGGAGAAGGTGTTGGATTTAAAATCCAACACCTTCCCTAGTGTTCGCAAAGACTGGAGTTGGAATAGTAAATTATACTATTCCAACATCCAGCGCCCCCTACTGCAATTCGTTGTTCCGAATTGCGTAGTAAAGGTATGCGAACTAACAACGTGGTCGTTCTAACGACCGCGTTGTAATGGCATGCGTACTAAACGCATGCTAAGTAACGAGTGCTATTCGTCAGAGGGTGTCTTCCAGAACCGCAATGCCACTACAGGTGCCTCCCACAAAATCTGTCCCAAGCCAGCATGCCACAAACTCAGTAAAAGACATTGTGATTACAACACCAATAGCTCAAACTCTAGCAAATGCGAGACCAATTTGCATTGCATGTTTTTCATTCTTACTCAAAAAAACAACATTATGAAAAAGTGATTAACATTCTCTAAAAATTACATTCCTGATGCAATATTCTCTCCCAGGAGATTCAATACACAGGATGATACAGACAGTGCAGGCTTCTCGGACCTTCTTAAACACAGATTCTTACCTCCTCATTCCCAGTCTCTTCTTCCTCCCAACACACATATGCACAAAGCTGGCTGTGCCCCCAGTCAATTAGTTCCCTCACACAGTTTCTAAATGCACTTACATCATCAGAATTACAGCCAGTTTAAATGATATTTGAAAGCAAAATGTAGCATTTCTTGGGTGCAAAATTTGGTGATATTTGTGGAACCAAGTGCAACTCATACCATTACTAAGACCTTTCTTAAACAGAATTCACAACTGTTCTCCTGTCAATACATTCCCTAAAAATTCTGCAAAGGAGGTCGATGTAAATGCTATCAATAATCATTATATATACACACACACACCTATATCTATTCATATATAGACATATACCTTGAGTGCTTTCACATTTGTCATGGCTAGGTTCTATACCATCATTAAAGGGTTGGGGATATTGAGTTGCATGGCTTCGGATTTCTTAGTGTTGATCTTCAGGCCCACTTGCTGTGCATAGATGTTGAGGCCAGATGTATTTTCCTGCCTATCCTAGTGTGTGGGAGAACAAGGCCGGGTCATCAGCATAGTCAATGCCCTCCAGTGTGAACAATAAGGTTGATTTGATGCATCTGGCTTCATCTTATGTTGTGTGTCACATTACCAAGTCTATGACTAGGTTGAAGAGCAACGCTGACATCATGCATCCCTTCTCACACCGGTCTTGACGTTGAAGCTATACTCGCTGTCTACCACCTTGCAGGAAAAATTAGCATAGAAGCTCTTGACGAGGAGAATCATCTGCAGCTGTTTGCTATAGGCTTTCAGTATATGCCAGAGGCTGTCACAGTGGACACTGTGGAAGGCTTTCTCAAAATCAATGAAGTTGATGTGTAGTTGTCTCTGCCAATCCGTGCATTGCACTATGATGCTGCGAAGATGCTCTGTACCCACAGAACTAAGATCCCTCACAGATGAGAATATATTCAGGAAAAAACTGAAGACATGGCTATTCCCAGGTTGAAATCGCTGGTATCCGCTCTCTCCTGCTCCGTAGCGCTGGGAAGCCCTTGGGCTGCTATGCGCTTTACAAAACTCAAACATAAACAGTGATCTGATCAACACACCCTCTGCCCTTACGGAATCCAGCCTGCTCTTTTCTTAACTGCTTGTCCATGGCATCAGAAATGCGCTGTATAATGATGCCAGGATTTTACTGGTGATTCTGTGCCAGTTGTTACAGTTGGTTAATGCTACCTTCTTTGGAATTTTGACGATGGTGCTTTGGTTCCAGTCACCTGGTACTCTCTTTCCCTCCCAAATCAATGTAAACAGTGGTTGGAGGATCTTGGCTGATGTTTCAGGGTCTACCTTGAACATTTCTTCAGTCAGTTTGCCTTTTCTGTTTTTTTAGAGATCGGATGTCAATGACTTTCCTTTTTTCTGTGGTATGGTGGCGTTCACATCCAAGACTGTCTCTGCTTCTTGGATGTCCGCTTTGCTTGTTGGTAATGGTCTGTTCAATACGTCTTTGAAGTGCTCGGCCTGGCGTGCTTCCTCCTCTTTTTGTTGTGAGTATTCTGCCTTCCTAGCCCATGATAGAGGTGTTTTATGTTGCACAAGATGTACCATTAGCTTTGTGATTTTGAAAACCTTCCCATTCTCCTCTACTGGCAGACTCCTCTGCTTGGCTGTCATGTTATCCATGTACACCTGCTTGTTTGCTCGTCATTCTTTTGACTGCTCTGTTTGCTTCTATGTACTGTTGCTTGTACTTCTTCTGCAGCCTCTCAGATTTGGCCCCAATGAGTTTCTTTTTTGCTGCCTTTCTGTCATTAATAGCTTGCCTTGTGTCTTGTCTTATTCATTTTCTCTCCCTTGTCTTATTCCCCTGGCATGTTTCACTGCTCTTAACATATACTGAAGAGACATGTCCCCATTTCTTGTTGACTGCATCTGTAGCTGGCCAAGGCTGATCCTTCATGTTTGCCAGAAGTTGGAACCTGTTTTCGATTTAGAAGACCATATGCCTTCTTGGACCAAGGTTCTTGTAATTTTGCCACATCAAAGTGCTGTCGTGCTGATGTTTTGAGTTCTGTTTTTCTGAGCTTCAGCCTCACAAGCGCAGTCACAAGATGGTGATCCATGCTGACGTGTGCTCCCATCCTCACTCCAATATACTGCAGTAAGCATTTCCATATGCCGCTTGTCATCAGGTGGTCAATCTGATTTCTCTCTCTACCACTGGGTGTTCACCAAGTTAGTTTGTGAATATCACGGGTGGGGAAGAGAGTCCTCTCCTATCATTTGTGGGAAAAAAAAAAAAACAATCGTCTTTTTCCATCGTCGTTCACTGTTCCACAACCTTCGTTTCCTATGGCTCTGCCATGGTTTGCGTTGTCATTTCCTGCTTTAATATTCAAGTCTCATATCACAATCTTCAGGTTGTGGTTCATCACAGCTTCAAGCTGAACTTAAATCTGTTATAACAACGTGCCCTGGACTTTTTCCTCTGCATCATTTGTTGGAGCATAGCACTGGATAATTGTGTTGTTGATGTGTCTGCCTTTTAAACTTGCTGTCATGAGTCTGCTGTTGACCGGCTCCTACTCAACTAGGCATTTATCTGTCCCCTTGCTCAGGATGATGGCTACTCCTTTGTGATGTTGGTTATTGTCCCTTCCAGAGTGCAATATGGTCTCTCCTGTGGTGGTTTTCATTCTGCCAGATTCAGTCCACCTACTTTTGCGGACTCACTGGATGTGTAGGTTGTAGCGCCTCATCTCAGATGTTACTTCTGTCAGCTTTCCTGTGCCATACATAGTCCGCACATTCAAGAATCAATTCCTGGTCTTGCACTTGACACTCAGAACTTCCCTCACCCTGTCAGTAGTTACCTGGTGGCTTTGACTACTATCAATCATGCATGTCTCATGCAGAGACTCTGGACGACCCACGTGCTGAGAAGATTTAGTGGTTGAGCAGGACATAGGATTTATTCAGTCTACATCAGTGGAGAACCAGTGTATATTAAATTACATTCCCCTTGAGAAAGGAACTTAGGGAAAAAGGCTGAATAGACATACAGACAAAAAGCACCCAAATTTCTAATATTTCAGTGGTGACTGGTAGACCCTCACAGTGACTTGCCAAATTGTGCTTCAAATGGCATATTTCATTGGAGATTAGACCTATTGCCAATGTGCTTTACTACATACAAGTTTTACGCGGTTTGTAATCTTGTTCACTCATCTAGGACCGGTATCTACATCTTCTTGTCAATGCATTTAATGCACGGGAATGCCTTATATGTAAATATGACTGCCAGGAGGTTTCACTATTACACAAGATGTTTCCATAAACCTTGTTTTGAGTTAACACATTAGGATATATTACATCCATGCTTTCTATTCTTCACAGAATTCCATGGGCCTTCTATAGCCACTTCAAGCTGCCCCTTTAAGTGCCATGACCCTACTAATGTGGAAATTGCTGTGGAGCTTTGCATTGGCAGTCCCCAGTATTGACCAAGGATCACTGAATCTTGAGGGTGGGCTTTCCCGTTCAGTTAGTGGTACCAATATTCCAATTTCAGTTTAAAGCCACTTGATTCCAGAAGTGGAGCGCTGAAAGAGTTGCACTGGCTGCCAGTTAAGGAAAGTAAAACATTTTTATCGCCCTGTACTACGCAAACAAATCACGTCATTGAACACGGTGGAAGACCCAAGATTCCACTGCGTAATCCGAGCCCATTTTTCTTGGCCCTAGCATTGTGAACTCTCTATGTGCAGATCAGAGAACTTAGCATGATCTTCTCAGTTTCAGTGAAAAAAGTAAGAACTATTTATTAAATCAATTTCTGGTTTTCCCACCTCTGCCATGGTTTTGATTCCCACTAAATAACCCTGTTCATTTCGCTAATCCACCCTCCCTCCCCAACTGCTTGAATTGTGTTGAACAAAACGAACATATTACAAATGATGAATAAATAAAATAGGTTACTGTTTTATGCCCCCCTTCAGCAGCTTTTAGTCTTCCACTAGTGTCCCCCTTCCGTTCTTAACATTCTGAATTTGCCTGGGACTGTGAATGAGTGACTTATCTCTCCCCTCTCTAGTGTCCACCAATCAGTACCACAAGCTCTGTTACCTCTGCCTTCAGTCAGTGGTAGGAGCAAAAGTGGCTCCTCCCACAGACCCCTGGGGTCCCAATCAGTGGCATGTCACCACTCTGCCTTGTTTGTAAATTATTAGTCACCACACTTTACTTTTATTTTTGTGCCAGAGGCCGTTTCATTGGCCCAAATTATTTTTCCCTCCTAATTTTCCTTTCAACTACCTTTACCTCACTTGTGTTTTGCTTCTTTGGTCCTTTCTGATGCCTTCCCCCTTGCACGCCAACTACACTTGTATATTATTTGCTCCCCCAATATCTGATACATGTGTGCTCCCTATCATCTTGTGTCAGTTACACTGCTCCAGATAGAACTGTAAACAAACAGACAACATCTCTTGCAGGTCCAAATCTTGGTCCCATTTAAATCTTAATTGTATTCACCTAAACCATGATGCTATAGATGTTTGTGCCACATGAAGCATCTCAAGGATTTCTTGCGCCTCCCTTGTGTGCCACTCCTCCCCCCCGATGTCCTGCCCAGTGAGTGACAAAAAGGCCTGAAACCGAATTGCTTGCTACCTTCTTAGAAAAGGCTGGTCAACTAAGATGTGTTTTTTTCAAGGATGGAGGTTCAGCACTCCATTTGAGAAAGGTTATCTGAAGACCCTGTAATGATTAGATGTGGCACAGTATCAAAAAACTGTTTGCTCTCAGATATGACTTTAGCAGCTAGACCATGGGCTGGATTGTGCAACTGCTGTTCAGTTTTGAAAGTGTTACTAAAAATCTAACAATATTCAGACGCATTAGCATCGAACTAGGCATAACGTCTTGTACATTACCCAAATAATGGGGCCCTGCTTTGTACTCGGCTAAGGGAGAGGTGAGCATCAGAATGGCAATACCCTTGCAGCACCCATAAATTCAATGAAGCCATCATATTCAGCAATTGAGATAGACAAAGTCCTAAAAGCTGTTCTGTGTTAATCAGAGCAAGGCACCAAGGAGTGAACCTACAAGGAACCCCGGCTTATAAAACACCTAACACAAGAGCCAGAGTTAGAAACAGCCAGTTTCTTGAAGTGCGTTGATCATCCTACCTGCCAACCTCTACTCCACCTTGTAGCACCATGATAATACAGAGGGAGAGGATAACAGCATTCACTTCTTTGCAGTAGGAACCTAGAACCATGTCATGGAGAGAGCAGTCTGTTGTGTTGCAACACAGTCGACAGCCTAACAGGTTTTCATTATTTCACCCGGGAGAAGTGATTCCTATACCTTGTACTATGACTAGCCCCAACATTGGTCTCCTTGCTAAAATAGCATTGCTCTTCACCATTTTGTAAGCTACGGACCTGCTTTGGCACAGAAGACAGGAATATCCTCCTGCAAAGCTTGTTTTGGTCTGACCATTTAGGATCAATTGCTACTATGCATTCTCCAAAGTTTGCTTTATTGCTCATATTGCTAGAATGTCCTTGAGGAATTTGATAAGACATCCCCCACAATCACTTTTGTTAGTCCTTGTGCTTATGTTGTCAGCCTGGTGTATAATTTGTTGACTTTAATTCAGACCAAATAATGAGATTCATTCCACTACTTGGATTGTCCTCTTATTCCTACCGTTTAATATATGAGCCTATAACTGGAAACAAACATAATTAAGGTATTGGTTTCAGTTAGTGGTAATTCGGAACAAGCATTTCTAATAGTTCAAGGAGTCCACATTTTCTGCCTTCTGCAGAAGCATGACCGAGGTGTCCACATTGGCATCCTGGGATGGTCATGCATGAGGGATCTCTGGATAAAACACGTTGAAGAGGGGAGCACTGCACAGAGACACTGGCAACTACTCGAAGAAGACATTCAAAATATACAAACCTAGAAGGTACCTTTTATGCAAATGCCTACTCTCAAGAAAGTTCTTGTGGACAGGTGGAAGCTACGGGATTTCTTATAGGTAAGAGAGTCATTACATGCCATCGATTCCTCGTTAACGGAGCGGATTGCAGAATGAACTATTGTGCTATGACAGAAAAGTTTGTGTATATATCCAGAAGGAGTTCAAAGAAGCATGATAAAGTCTGAGGGAATAGTAAAGTTACTTGGCAAACACTTATGCATGAACAGGTTGTAATTAGTGTAAACTTTGTATGTCAGAGGATGTTGGCGGTCTACATTTTTAATGTCACCTATATGTTGATAGCTCTTGTTTATGTGTACACTCTTAATGAAAACAACTAGTGTTATTAAAAAGAAAAAGTTCTTTAGGGATGGTCCATATTTTCAGCCAGGCGCTAAAACCAGAGTGTATGAAAAGTAAGAAACTTTCTCTATCCTGCCCCACCTCTACTTCCCAACCATAATCATAAGGGATTTGCCACTTAGTGTACTAAAAAAAGGGTTCTTATTATGCTAGGACAATGATCACCAGACAGTGAGGGTGTGGAGTGTTCCGAATTCCAACGGAGTAGGCTACTATGCCCCGATGGCAGCCATGCACAAGAGTCAACACCATGCAGACCTCTCATGTCGCCTATAATCACGACGGTATACTCTAGTTTTTTGTTTTTTGTTGTATTTTTCGTATTTTGCTTATCAACTCTAATGTCTATGATTCTCCGCCTTACCTATTAAGTAACGTTCTGCCTTACCTTATTAAGTTATATTCTGCTTGCATGTATGTACAATCTTATTAGCTCAACATGTTAACCTCTCCTACCTCAACGTTCCCCTACTTAGCTAACCCTTCCATTACTGTGAAGCGCTCTGATACCTTTCGGGGTCTTGTTCGCGCTATACAAAACTTTTTAAATAAATATAGTATGTTTGTCTTCTCCTCAGACTCTGGACCTCCTTCACAGGCTTCCGACTTGGAAAACGGCTTGTGCCTAGATCTCCAAGCGTCAACAATGATCTTCGTGCCTGGCTTTCTCCAGTCACTCCGGGGGGGCATATCAAATGTTATGTTAGGTTATGTTAAAAATACTTATATAGCGCACGTTCACCACACGGTTTCTTGGCGCTCAAGAACTACTATCAAATATTGGGTCTAGGACTCCGTCATCCATTATGGGTCAACTACCATTGGCAAATAGAGGTGGCTGAATGACAACTGCTGCGCAACTTTGGTCTGTGGCTCAGTACTTTCCCAGATGGGTGCTGTGACCTTTATCTGCCCTACTTGTTTCTCAACTAAAACTTCCACACATCCACAGATGCTGTAAAGGAACTTGAACCCCCTCCTATGTGGCCAACAGCATTCTGGGCTTAGCTGGGCCCAATACATCCCATCCCTTCACACATGCAGACATGAATCCTGCACAAATTAGGTGACTGGACTGACACATTCATTTCCTAGAACCCATGAATAACCTCCCCAATATAAATGTTGCTAGGGGGAAACTAGACTTCGACTATTCTGTGTCTATAAAGTCAAACCAGGAATCATGTGATTTTATTATGAGAAATAAATAACTCAATCCTTCCTAAATGTTTCTAGCTAGGAGTACACGGTGCCTGCGTTCATAACTGCACATTTTGGGGACCCCTGCATGACAAACGCTTCCCACTTCAGCCACCTACAGCCACACACTTCCAGCCACACATCCAGGATTAGGTATGCAACAAATCCAAGATGGCGAGAGAGCCACAAGACCAGACTAGGATTTCATACATGCCATGGAGATTTTAGGTAACAATAATATGTAGCATTCGGATGTGGTACCGAAAATCTAGTGAAACGAAAATCTCAAGTACCTGAGAAAAAGAGCTGTCGAACAAGTAGAGAAAACCTCTACCTAGTGGAGCTAAAAAAGGTACGGACTATGAAATTGAAGCTCAGCACAACAAAATGGTACAGTAGACATAACGGATTAATGGCACGACTATGTGTGCATCAAGGGTTCAACATGAATAATTTTTATCCTGCATAAAAACAAAGCTGGCCCAAAAATTCGATGGGCAGCACTAATCTATATGTAGCATTATTTGTATAACACGTGCAACGTTTCATCCTTTTTTACCCAAATGGTCTTTGCTTTCTAAACCAATAGCGGACTCAAGAGTCTTTGGTTCCTTTTAACTGACAAACTGCACCAGAATTTTTTTTATTTCTTTAGAGAGCGCACCCAGCAGATGAAATGCGAGTATTAAACTGCAACAATTGCACCACAGAAGTAAATTTAATGAATTACACTCACTGGATGAACCTCGCCGATTATGAATGATTTGGACATGTTTCTCGCATCTGTAGAATGACCGATGTCTTCAAACGTCTCCGTGGCATCTCCTCCGGCTTGTTCCCGTAGGACCTCCTCACCACCTGGGTGCTAAAAGTTTCACATTGTTAATTATAGCAGCTTGTACAGACAATACACTACATCTAACAAAGGCTGTGTGCCAACACAAAGACAATGATGCTCTAAAATAAGAAATGGTCCCTGAATCGAGGCGCTACATTAAAGGTGTTTATAGTCAATCCGAGGTCTCCAACCAGTAGTTCGTGAGCTACTGTAGCTCTCCAGCCACCTCGTAGTAGCTCACCTGTGTGCAGCCCAGCTTACTAAATTAGAAAGCTTTTGCTTGGTTGAATTATTATAAAAGAATTGAAATTATACAACACTAATTATATTTAATATTAGTAGCTCTCAATGCGTTTCATTGAACATAAGTAGCTCTCAGCACAGAAAAGGTTGGAGACCCCAGCGCTACTGAGGGCACCAGGTTGAGGGTCGAAAGGTTTAAGAAAGGCTAGAAAGAAAATTAATGTCTTCTGTACTACTCTACGGGACATCTGTTCCACTAGAGCTGTGTCTCCTTCTACAGAGTTCTCAGTAACGACTAAACAGCAGAGCTATAATCTTACTTGAACAGATCTTAAGATGTTCGACCTTAGACAACAGAGATAGTCCTCAGATGACCGTGTTCAGCAAATCTTCGAACAGCAGCGTGTAATGACCTGGGACAATTGTGAATCAATGTTTCCCAAATTTTCTAGGAAAGACAAGTGCTAGCAGTTCGCCTCAGTGATGGATTTATGCAATCATAGCTCTATTAAATTTCTTATTTTACCTACCATAATGTGGTCTTCTCAAAGTGGCAGCGAGGAAATAATTGAAACCAATCCATGCAAAGCACAATAGGTGCCATCTGGTTACAACATTACTACAATGCCATCACTGATGTAACAGAGAGCAGAATTGTATAGTCGTTTTAATGCTCTATGTAAGGCAAAGCCAATTCTCTGCATCTCACAGCAACAGCTTCAGCACCTCAAGATACAGTACTCGGTGGCGTGCAGGGCAGCAGAGATGTGTAACCTGAGGCATAGCTCTACCACCTATGGCCATACTGACAGTTTGATGGATAGCTGTGGTCTCCACCATTACTTAAAGAGGTGCAGTCTTAGGGAGATCTCGGATTTCTAAAGTGTTACAGATAACACCATAACCCCAAAGCTTAGCTTTGCTGTCTCAGTCATTACTAAAAGTTTTCATAACAGGAGGGCAAGGTTGGCGCAGCTGTTGCCTAAGGTGTATTAGAACACTGGTAATGTTAGGGCTACAAAAATTAGGCAGCAGTGGAAGATCAAATTAGGCAGCAGGAGAGACTAAATTATACACCAAGACAAGGCAAATGATGCAGCATTATGTGGCACATTCTACAGCTGCACTAGCTCACTTTTTTGTCATTTTGACATACATGAATACAAAAGGGATTAAAAGTGTCATGCATTATACAAAGGTTTCTCACTTGGGTTGGAAAAAAGAATTTTGTAAAATGCGAAACAATCAGAATCTACCATTTTTCTAATTCTCCTGCAGACCAAAACAGGGCAAAAAAACCCCACCCAAATTCGCTCTTTAGCCGAACCAGACAAACGGGTGCATTTCAGGTAATCACTTGAATTGAGTAGTTAACATGGTTCTCCCATGACCTCTTGTGCCAGGACGAACCACTAGAGCTACACAAACTGCCAAAGAAGTGGCTAGTTCACGGTTTGTGGCAGGATGACCAGCTGCCCTTGGCAATTTTTAGGTCTCACCTAGGCAGCACATGCGCTGTCTCTTCGAGACATGCTGTATCTACCCTGTGGGCTTAGCAACACAACAAGATGATGGACGGAGCGCTGAAACTTTTCAAACACTTACCCCCGTCACAGATCTGGGTTAAATCCATCATTCTTTTGCTCACCATGCCACCCCAGTTTGGACCCACTCATATGCAAATCAGTCTTGACCCTGCTCTCCATGGGACCAGTCCAGCCCAAACTGCCAGGCCAGGTCCTCCCTGGAACGGAAACTAGCATCCTGGGACCGGTTTCAGAGTATCACCATTCATCAGACAGGCTAGCTTGAATCCATCATCTTGTTGTGTTTGCTATGTTCGCCCTCAGTTGCCCTCAGTGGCCAAGGGTATGCCCAGACATAGGTCCCTTGCTCACCTAAAAGACACGAAAAGATACACCCTGACTGACCGCATTGAAGCCAGCTCCAACCACAGCAAGGAACCCTTCAACATTGTCAGAGTGTTCTCTTCACCGTCCGCCACCGAGAACATGATGCCCCCCGCCCACTCCCAGGTACTCTGCAACACCCTGACAGACTACTTCCACAACAAGATATCCACCACCTACAGTAACTGATCGCCAACCCAGCGAACTCTACTGCATCCTCACACCAACTGATACCACCCACAACCCACAACCACCTACTCACCGCACGGAACAGCTCACCATACAGAACACAACAGCCATCATGAACACCATCCACTAGGAAGCACCCATGGACCCCTGCCCCCAACACTTCAACCTTGGGGGCAAGGAAATCAGCAGCAAACTCACCTCCATTCTCTATGCATCCATCACCACGGCCGCCTTTCCTCATGAATGGAAAAACGCAGAGGTCAGATCCCCTTCCTCAAGAAACCCTCCTCCGACCCCGGCGAACTCAAGAACTAGCGCCCTATCATTCTGCTCCCCTTCCCCTCCAAAGTCCCCAAGAAGGCCATCAACCGTCAACTCACAGAACATATGGAGAGCAACATCCTGCTGGACATCTTCCAATCCAGTTTCTGTGCCAACCATAGCAGCAAGAAAGCCCTTACCATTGCCACTGATGACATCAGAACCCTCCTTGACTGGGGAGAAACAGCGGCCCTGATACTCCTCGACCTCTTAGCAGTGTTCGATACAATATCCCATCACACCCTCATCAAGAGACTCCGCCACATCAGGATCCAGGGAAGACGCCCTCAAATAGACCACATCCTTCCTCACCAGACTAACCCAGAGAATCCTCCTACCACCCTTCACTTCAGAACCCAAGAGTTCCTCAAGGATCATCCCACAGCCGCCCCCTGTTCAATACTTACATGACACGCTTGACCAACAACATCAGAACCCATGGCATCAACATCATACTCTACACAGACGGCACCCAGCTCATCCTCTCGCTGTCAGAAGACCCCTCCACCAAGACCAATTTCCACAACTGCATGACGAGCGTCGCCGACTGGATGAAGACCAACTGCTTGAAGCTTAACACAGGCAAGACGGAAGTGCTGATTTTTGGGAACAACACCTCCCCGTGGAACAACTCCTGGTGGTCCTCAACGCGGACCCACACACAGACCAACCCGCAAACTTGGCAAACTCGCAATGAAATGCCATAACAACGCAGTCTCCTCCGCCTGCTTCCACACCCTTTGCATGCACCGAAGGATCTTCAAATGGCTCCCCGTCAAAACCAGGAAAACCGTCACTCAAGCCCTAGTCACCAGCCAGTTGAACTACGGCAACATACTCTACGGAGGAATCAATACCCAACTCCTGAAGAGACTCCAGGCGATACAGAACTCAGCCTCAACATCTCCAATAGGACCCCCACCTCAGGAACCTCCACTGGCTCCCCATCCAGAAGAGATGCCAATTCAAGATCCTGATACACGCCTACAAGGCCCTCCACAACCAAGGACCAAAATACATCAACCAGCGCCTGACCTTCCCGCAACCCTCCAGACACCTGTGCTCCGTCTCCATCGCGTACACTTCTCGCATCCACCAAAGCTAAAGTGGAGAACGCTCCTTCTCCTACCTAACTGCCAAGAGGGTAAGGGATCCCTTTGGAGAATATATATCACTGCTCCTTTTGCACCGTTTAGCAGGGGATCAGTCCAAGGACGGGTGCTACAAGCGTGGTGGTGCCCCCGCTTTAAATTATTGCTCCAGACTCTTCTCCAACTTAGAAAGAGTGTAACAGCACTCACGGGGATAGTTTGCCAAGTTTATTAACAGCACAACAGACGCGTTTCGGAAGACTCCTTCTTCAGTGTTTACACATCACACTGGAAGGCGCCCCATTTAAATTTCATAAAGGGCATAGCAATAGAAAACGGGCTAAGATTACAATGCCGATAAGTTGGAGAACAGTCTGGAGCAATTATATATATATATAATGTTCTGCAACCTTAATTCTGTTGCAAAACACCCACAAATAACACTGTTATCTGTATTTGGAAGGGACGCCTTTAACACGCCCCTTCCAAATACCGAGTCGCAACACACAAATTGCGATTCGGTAACAGGTTACCTAATCCCAATTTGTGATTTGTACATATGTAAAACATTTTTTGCGGTCAGCCAATGGTGTGATTCTGTGAATTAGGCAGTTTCTGACCGCAAAAATTATTTGTACATATTTATTTTAAAAGTTTTGTAAACCGCGAACATGACCCATGCGGGTAGCAGAGCACTTTATACATGTACGGAGAGCAGAGGCATAAGGAAAACAAATATGGGTCCCAAGATACAAGAGAGATCAGCACAAAAAATAGATACATATGGATACAACAATACAAACGCAATAACCATAAATAAAACAATCATCAAAACAATGACAGCAAGCAGTAGTCATGAGAGTAATTGGCGAGACAGGAGAGGTACAGGGAGAAGAGATCCTAGGATCTAGGGTTTACATTTAGTCATAAGTTATGTTTTAGCTTCTTTCTTGAAGGAAACAGTTGAGGGATTCAGTCTGGTTTCAGGAGGCAGTGAGTTCCAGATTCTCGGGGCGATCCCAGACAAAAAGCTCAGTTGTAGGTTTTTTGGAGAGTCTCTGTGGTTTCAGCAATAGAGTGCTGGAGCTTCTGGAAGATCTGTTGCCACCAGAGAGCTCCAACATCTGAGCAAGGATCTCTGGTATTGAAGTATAGAACTTTATGGGTCATGCAGGTGATTTTTAATTGAATTCTTGCTTCATAAGGGAGCTAGTTGAGAGCTATAAGGTCAGAGGAGATGTGGCTGTTTCTTTTAGATCTTGTGATGAGTCTAGCGGCAGAAATAAGGGAGGCCCTTAGAGGAGCCATTGCGAACCTGTGTGCGCAGCAAAGGGTTTCACTTCCATAGTCTAGCCTAGGGATTAGTAGGGCTTGTACTGCAGATTTGAAGTCATTGGGGGAAGGAAGGGTTTCATTTTCTCAAGATGTTCATTTGTAGGTCCGCTCCTTTGGTGGTGGGGCTGATGTGCTTTTGCATGTTATGGTTCTTGTCAAGAGTTATTCCGAATGATCTCGCTAAATCGTTAACTTGGGGCAGGCAGCCGAGGGCTGTTAGTTGTTTGAGCCACTCCTCAATAATGGGTGAATGGTTGGATGGAGCGATTAATAGGAATTCGTTTTTGAGGGTGTTTAGTTTGAGTTGGTTGCCAGCCATCCAGGACTGGGTTTTCTTTAGAGTTAAATTGAGAGATCTGATGTCTTCAGGGGAGGAGACGTTCAGGTAAAGTTAGGTGTTGTCAGCGTACATATGTTAGTGGATGCTGGATGAATTAGTGTGACAGGTGTGGTCTTAGATCTGGACTGATTAACCTTGAATCTTTGAGGTCTGTTTAGGAGAAACGAGGTGAACCAGTTTAGGATGGACCCCGATAAGCCATTTTATGTTATAAAAGTTCTAATAAATTGTCATGTTTAACCATATCGAATGCCGAAAACAGGTCAAGGAGTATTAGGAGTGTGGTTAGGCAATGATCAATAGGCCAGGAATTCGGTATGCACAAAGGATTTTTTTTAAATTTCATTTCAGAAAAAGAAAGGTAGTCTGGTCTCCCACGTCTTAATTTCAGAGGTAGGGCAGCTAATATTGCTTCATGATCCTCCAAACGTAAAGGGCGTTCCTCACATGGGGAAAAAAAATAAAATAAAAGAGAAGAGAAGAGAAGAGAGGAGGTTTTTAGGAAAATTCATCCGATATGGGCTCTGGCTAAGGATTTGGGAGTGAGGGGAGAGCACAAACACCCGATTCCTCCACCACCAGTGTTGCGGTTCACAGCTGCGGCCTTACGCGCTTCCAAGCCTGCAACTTTTACCCACTAAGCGCTCACCCTCTCCCTTCGTTACTACTGGCACCTCAGCGTCTGAGGTGCCCTTGCTGAACCACCCCCTGAGACGCCCACGTACCTCTGTGAGCCACGCTCCTCCAGGAGGGCGGCCGGCTAGCTCGTGATGCCGGGTGGGGTCCGGCTCCCTGCTTGTATGGCTTTCCCAGCTCCAATGTCCTTGGGCAGGAGACGGCGTCCTCTTTGCGTCGTCGTCGGGGTTTTCGTCTCCTTCGTTCTGGAGTTCGGGATTCCTCGACTGCTGGCTCTCCGTCCTCTTCTCCTCGCTCTGTATCCCCTCCTGGATCCTCGAGAAGCTCTCCGTCCTCGCCGGGTTTCCACATATGTAGACCCCTCCCCCAGCCTCGATGGTTCCCATAGGTTCATGTGACGGCGTCACATGGGTCGGATTGGTTTCCAGGAAGTGGAGCCGTTTAAAGGGATAGTCAATATCCTCCACGTCCTGACAAAAGGGAGACTGTGACTAGAATATAGGAGAGACATAGGGGGGGAATACATCCTCGTTCTCTTCTTCCTCCCGGCCCCGATCAGGCAAGTCATGACAAGGAGGCAAGATTCATTTTGGTCCAACATTTTTAGCGCATCATCCACTATGTGAGTCAGAACTGATTCAAGGCTGTGCCCCAGGCAGAAGCCAGATTGGTAATGGTCCAAAAGGCAAAGTTGCTCAATGTGGTTGCAGAGTTGGATGTGAACACATTTTTCCATGAGTTTCGCCAGAGTTGGAATGTTAGAGATCAGGGGGAAGTTGTTTAGATCAGTGTGGTCCGCTGATGGTTTTTTAGGATGGGGGGACACCTCCCTGACTTTAGGCAGTCAGAGATAATGCCTTGAAGTAGAGAGGCATTAACAATCTTGTTCTAGGGTGGGAGTATTGACGATTTGATCTCATTGAAGTTGGGGGGGGAAGTGGGTCGACAAAGTGGTTTACGGGTTTCAGCGCTGCAACAATTTGGAGGATGGCGCCTTCGTTAAACGTTTTGAAGGAAGTCAATGAGGCATTGTTTTTGAGGGTGAGCCCAGATGAGCATGTGGGTAATGCCATCAGGGAGGGGGAGAGAGTGGAGATATGAGAGAGAGGACGATGCTCCAAAGCCTTTGCAAGTCAATCTTCAGGTTTTCAGTCTTCACGGAAGGAGGAGGCAAATTCCTCGCAGCTAGGTAACGAACTGGATCCAGCTTGGGGAAGCCATTTGATTGTAGTTTAACGAGTTCAAATAGTTTTTTGGTCAGTTTCTAGCTTGGTCTAGTTGGTTTCTAAAGAAGTTAGCTTTCAACCTTCTGATACTTTTGTAGTACGAGTTCCTCGATGTTCTAAAATGCTTGAGAGGTTCAAGGGATGGAGAGGATCTCCACCGTCTTTCAGCTAGTCTCAGGTTACGTCTTTCAGTATTGAGACTACCAGATTGTACCATGATTTGGAGTCTTTGGTGGACAGTCTTTTTAGTTGTTGTAGTGCGATAGAGTCTAGAATATTCATAATGGAGCTGATGTAATGGTTTGCAAGATCATGTTCATCAGACATGTCTTCGGGAGAAGGCATGATGTTGCCGCTGAGAGTTGTCAATTCATCGATGTTAATAGTTCTTCAGCTCCTTTTCCAGATTTGGGGTTTCATTGGTTGAGCTATATTTGTTCTCACTGCTTCATTGATGAGGAATGTGTTGCAGTGGTAGTCACACCAGTCACATAGGAGGATCGATTCAAGTTGAATGGAGTTGGCTTTGGTAATGATGAGACCTAAGGTCGATCCCTTTTTGTGTGTGAGACTGTTGCAGATTTGGATCAAACTGAGGTCCGAAAGGAATGTTTTGAGGCTGTTCACTGCAGAGTAATTTAGATTATTCCAATGTAGGTTGAAGTCTCATAGGAAAATGTGGGTGCAGTGTTGTCCTGTGTTTATTGTGATGATTTCCATAACCTGTTTAATGAAGGTTGTCCCCTGGAGGGTGGTAGAACGTGTGCAGTTTGCAAACTGCGATGTGGTTGCATGTTATATCAATGCATTGGTATTTGCATGAGGATAGAACAAGGGAATGTGATCGTTTCACAGATAGGCTATTAAGGTGTATGCAGACAATACCTCCACCAGGTCTGCCAGATCTGTCTAATCTAGTGATGCCATGGTTAGGGGGGACTAGTATGTCAAGGATGGGTGCACATGACTCCTTTAACCAAGTTTCAATCAGGATTAATAGGTCAAGATCATGCGAGAGGATAAGGTCAGCGATATCCGCCGCATGTCTGCTAGACAATCTTCAATTGAGTAGCATGCATTTGAGATGGGGTTTGGAATTAACTAGGGTGGTCTGTGTGAGGGTAACTCGCTGAAGATTGTGTTTATTTACTCCTCTGTGGTTGGGTCTTGGTTACCTATGTGGATTCGGAGGGATGGACTGGAGTAGAGCGTGATTGTCTATGTTATCAAGGAGTGATGAATCGTTATCAGGGTGTTATAAATCATATGAGCGGAGGAGAGAGTAGATTTCTTTGTCCGCTAGAGGATCTATCCGTCTAGATGGCCGAGTCGGCGAATCGGGGTAAAGTAAAGTTCTCCATCTCTGGTGCGTGCGCTTCGGAGAAGGTGAGATCCCGTTGGTTGGGAGGTGTGTGGTAGGTAAGGTGAGGGGGTGGGGAGAATGGTCACGAATAAGACTGTTCATATTCAGATGCCTATTAGGCCAACGATTCTCAGATGACTTTAAAATTAGGCCAATAAGTCTTTGTAGGTCAGCTTTGAGTTGTTGTAGAAAATGTGTGATCTCATCAAGTCTGGAGTCTAGTGAGGGGTGTGCACAGGTTATCGGGTCTAGGGGCAGGGCCAAGTAGAGGAGTTAGGGTTTAAGGAGTTGGACTACCCTAGGCCTAGAGGAGCCAGCAGAGGGGAGGGAGGGTTGGAGGGGGAGCTATGCTCAAAGATAGAGGGAGAAGGTGATATGCTCAAGAGATTGGGGAGCTGGAGATGGGTCGCTAGGCATAGTTAGTGGGTCAAACTTCGGGGGGAGGCGTAGGTGGTGGGATATGGGGGGGTTGGTGAGTAGTGTGGGTGGGGGAATGAATTTAAAGGCCGGGTGATTCTGAAGTTGCTGAACTGGGTGAGGTTGCAGAGTGGTATGTCGATTAATGACAGGGGCTCAGGTGATGGTGAAGCATTAGAGTTGCATACAGAGTTGGGAAGGCCTTGGGCAGGGGAGGATTCTGTCCTCTTTGCCGCTTTTTGAAGAGAGAAAAAATGTCCTGAAATATTTCAAGGTTGCGGTAGGATGATTGTGTGAGGATGATATCATTGTTGTAATTGGTAATCGTAGCTTCTGCTCTGTAAACCGATGAGCGGGCATCCGAAACTCTTAGACCATGAGGAGTTTGCCTGGATGTGGAGATCAAGATCAACGAGAACAGGGCTTTCCTCCATTGAGCTCCTCTATTTGTGTAAAGGATGAGGTCACTTGTTATGAATCCTTTATTCATGGAGAAGTAGGGGTCAGAAACCAGGGTTTCTGGGCGAGATTTGAAAAGTCTATGTTTAAAGCTTTTGGCTGCTTTTTTTGTTAGATTTGGGGGGTACTTAATTGTATAGGCAAAGCGGCCTGCCGGCTCCAGTTTGGCGTCAGTACTTCTTAGATGATCCATATCAAGACCAGGCTGCAGGAGGCTAGAGGGAGAGAGGAGGGTGAAGGGAGGAGGGGAGGAAGGGGGATCAGGGTTACATCAAGAAACAGTGAGTCGGGGTCTATGGAGGGTATGGGGTGGGCCTAATTGGGGATGTAAACAGGTTACGGACAGGTCGCTATAAAACTTAGTACATGATTAAATAGAGGTTATTGGTACGGGGGAGGGGGAGGATCAGGAGAGTGTGAGGGAGATAGGATTCACCTGAGGTAGCCCAGGTGGAACGCAGATTAATAGAAGCTCAGTGGCGAAGGGATATAAGAACTTATAAGTGGTCTAGATGACCAGAACTAAAAGTTATATTACGCAGGCGAAGATATATAGTTAAAAATGACCAAGTGTGAGCATATCAGGGAACAGATCAGGTAAAAGATAGGCGGTGAATGCACAGTAAGATGATTTAGGCACGACGCGCCGCTGGTGAGGAGTAAAGTTGGGAGTCAGAGGAGGCTTGGACCGTTACGCATGGATGTAAAAAAGAAAAAGAGCTGGCTTATTAGGGCTGGGGGGAGTGCTTCCATGAGAAAATAGGGAGGTATAGTACCCTTCCAAGATGGATGCCCATTTACTTCAATTAGTGCATCTGAGTCCTTCCATGTCAGTGGGCTTGTTATCCTATAGTCATGCTACTAAGTCCTTCATTTGTGTTCATGACGTTATAGGGATGAATTCTATGTTGATTTCTGCGGTGTTGATGTGTCCACCAATTTAGTTATGTAAGGGGTCCTTACCAGGTGAAAGAGACGAAGGGGATCCCCAAAATGGTGGACTGGCCCAATTCAGCAAGAATCCTTAAAACGAGGAAACCAAGAGACATCAACAATACCAAAGTGTCATGTCTCGAGATCTCATGGCCCAAAATATTTTCATGACAAACAATGAACCACTATTTCCACTCTGACTTGCATTTCAATATGTAAGGGTTCTTTTCATGATGCATACCAATGTCTTTCCCCAGTCCCCTAACTGGGGATTTTAACACTGCTTAGGCACAATTTTACCTCATTAGTACCAGTTCAACAACTGAATACAGCAATCAAAAACTGAAAGGTGAGCAGTTAACTTTGCAACGTGCCTACCACTACTTAGTAATACGAATGCATGGTCTCTTTTAGCAACTTTTGATCAATTTGAGTTACAAAATATTTTTTGTTGAAACATGAAATTATGCATCAGAGGATGGAATTTACGGCACGTGTGATAAATCTATACTTGGATAACGCTGCATCGGCGTATTCCAGTAACTCGTGTCCCTACGCTGAGGTTTGGCATTTGGGTTGAGCAGAATCATAAATACATTTTAAAAGGAGTGTTTCGAGTAGTCTAATTAAAAAAAAAAAAAAAAAAAAAATTAGTTTATTCAAGCATTTATGTTGAACCTGCCGAGTCACATCACACAGATAAGTAAAAAAGCTCGAACAGATCTTTGAGTTTAATCTGCCCACCTTATCAAGAGATAAAACAGTTCAGATGTAATCAAGGAGTCATGCCTGGCATTCCCGCTCTCAACATCAGAAGCAGTTCCGGGTGAGTGAGTCTGCACATAGTTTCAGTGGTCTCAGGTAAAGCTCAAAGCTGTACACACCCTTGTGCCAATGGCTTATGAACCTGGATTGTTGGGGAATTGACTGCCATTCACAGTCGGCGTGGGACAGAAAAAAAGGCCCAGGCACCAAAATAAATGTGCTCCCCATTAGCTAATCAGGGAGCTAAAAAGTGGCCCACATTTACAAATCAGGGCAGGTTTAAACTTACAAAGACATGCTGTGTACGTGTTTTGGATGGTAGGAGGGGGCTCAAGGGGGCGTTTCCTCATTTGCATGGGGCGTGGCTCATGCAAATGAGGAAACACTGCCTCTATCCTACATTACAGACGCCAGTGCAGAGGCAAGGGAGCTGTTGGGTTAACAAAAAAGTTACACCCTCGGAAGGGCTACCCCAGCTGATGGGTGCAGTTACTCTCTGAAGCCACATACAGACGAATTCTGGCATCCTTTAACAAGCAGGTGGGGCCTACTTTCACTAATGTGCTGTCCTAAGGGCAGGTACAAGTTGCGAGTGTGCAGGAGAGAGCGCACTTCCAGTAAATGGGGCCCATTGTCCCGGTATGCCCCAGCGGCATCCAGATGTGGTGTGCCGCAGCGCAAACAGGGGCAGGACACCCTACATATAATGTGGGCCCAGAAGTTTACTTGCAGTGGAGATCAGGATGCCCAAACTGTTGTAGTGTTATAGTTCTGTAATAGTTACTGTAGTGCTGTAGTGGGTGTAGTGGTAGGGATTGCTGCAGACAGAGGAGAAAGTATGCTGCGCAGTGCCTGGTGAACATGAATTGTCCGAAGCGATACTTGCTCCACTTGCCCTCTTTAATGGCAAAGTTCATAATTTTCTGGAAGGCTTCAACATCTGAGGCTTACTCTGGCCCAAATGGTCAAAAAGTGGTGTTTACATCAAATCTGAAAATAATCCACATTAAATGTAATGGGGATTCTTCATGCAATCGCGCGGGTAGATGGAAGTGTCCTCAGGTCAACAAAAATGCAGAGAGCTTAACCACCAAATGGGGGCCTAGTTAATCCCTTTGTCTCCCTCTCGTAGCATTTTCCACATAACACCAGTAGGCCAAATAAGAGGTATATCAAACACACAAAAGGTGATGGCAGGAATGGTTGCAATTTGTCTAATCAAAGGCAATCGCTCGTAGTAGGTTTCCAAGTCATTGCTCTTTTTCCCCACCATACTACCTCAGTTTAGACCCAGCCATATGCGACCAAGTTACACCCCACTGAAGAGCCACAATCAGAGGGAAATGGATCTTGTGTTCCGGTTCAGGGAGGGCAAAAGAATGAGGAGCTGGAACGCTACTCAGAGCAATTGCCAGTGATTAGACTTATTGCAAGCATCCTCCCCCCTTACCTTTTGTGTGTTTCAAATAAGAGGTATGCCAGGATGGAAAAGAAACAAACATTGGTAAATGCATTAGGTTTCACCTATGTGATTAATAAGTTGGTTTTTGTTGTCGCTTGCTGAGTAGTTGTACAATACAAGTTACAGAAAGTCTGTTAAATTGCTATGACTGGTTTGTGTACAAAAACGCAATAGATTGTGCTACTAGTGGTATAGTGCAGGTAAGTAATGGCAACATTTTGAAAAATGAAATGTAAGACGGCAAATAATAGTTTAATTGATTTAATAGCAATATTATGTGTTTGGAGGAGTTCTGACAACTTTGGGCCCGGTGCAACTGCACCTGCTTCACAATTCAAATCATGACCCTAGTGCCTGCTAGATTACTACTAAACAGGCAGTCACAAGTGCAGTTAAGTTTAGCAATATTCTGCGTTCAGTGGGGTCCCTAGAGCTATTGGCCCCAGTGCCACTGCACCTGCTGTACCATTCAAATCATGACCCTGTTGTCTTCAAGGTAACTGCACTTGTGACGGCCTGTTTAGTAGTAAAATATAGCAATATTAGGTGTTTAATGGTGTGTCTAGAGCTTTTGTTCTTGCATCTGCTGCACCATTCACAACATGATCCTAGTGCCTGCTAGATTATTGCATTAATTGTGACTGTCTTGTGTAGTAGTAAAACTTAGCAATAATCTGTGTTTAGTGGGGTCCCTAGAGCTTTTGACCCCCAGTGCCACTGCGCCTGCTGCACCATTCAAATCAAGCCCCTTTTAACTGCAAGGTAACTGCAATTGTGACTGCCTGTTTAGTACTCAAATATAGCAATATTAGGTGTTTAGAAGAGTTCTGACAACTTCTGTGCCCAGTGCGATTGCACATGCGGCACCATTTACATCAAGCCCCTTTCAACTGTAAAGTAACTGCAATAGCGACTGCCTGGTTAGTAGTAAAATATAGCAATATTAGGTGTTTTGAGGAGTTCTGACACTTTTTGGCCTGGTGCCACCACACCTGCTGAACCATTCAAATCATGACACTAGCGCTTGCTAGATAACTGCACTTGTGACTGCCTGTTTCATTGTAAAATATAGCAATTATTACGTGTTTAGAGGGAGGTCTTACAACTTTTGGGCCTGGTGCCACTGCACCTGCTGCACCATTCAAATCATGAGCCTCTTGTCTGCAAGGGAACTGCACTTGTGCCTGCCTGTTTAGTTTTAAGTTTTAGCAATAATCTGGATTTAGTGGGGTCCCTGGAGCTTTTGTACCAGGTGCCACTGCACCTGCTGCACCATTCAAATCAAGTCCCTTTTAATTACAAGGTAACTGCAATTGTGACTGCCTGTTCAATAGTCAAATATGGCAATATGTGTTTAGAGGAGGTCTAACAACTTTTGGGCCCGTTGCTACTGCACCTGCTGCACCGTTCAAATCATGACCCTGTTGTCTGTAAGGGAACTGCACTTGTGGCTACCTATTTAGTAGTGAAATTTAGCATAGCTCTTGTATATTAACTTTATTTTTAACGTGCAATGTTTATTACAACATTTAGAATTTGACCATAATGACCAAATAGATTAGGTTGAAGAAAGAAAAAAAAAAAAAAATCAATCTGATAATGCCTACAAAGTGCAAAGAAAGGTGCTTGAATAGGAAATGCCACAAAAGTTCTAAGGCTAAAGCATCTGCTTCACACAACTAAGTAATAAAAAGCAAGCATTACAGCATACTGTTAGAAGTGGTCTGCCTTTTCCATGGAAAGAGATCTTATCTTGACAGTGAATGGGGCTTAAACAGTGTGAACAGCTTTAGTACAAGTATCGTAAATGCGTGCAGCCAGGGGAAGTTAACACAAAAAAAAAGTTCTACACAAGAGAATGGACACAGTAATTCGGCATTGGGAATTGTTAAGAGGCCCCTTTTAAGATATATTAAATACAAGAGATTTCACAAGCACAGTTCAAGCGCTGTGCAGGCGAAACCTAAAAAGGCCACTCTAGTCTTAGCCATCCACACCAATCTCAGCATTCTGACTCACCATACAAGTCAAGGAGGAGCACAGTGGTATGAACTGTGAGAAGGAATTGGGATGGTAATGGTTCTCTTCCGACCTCGGGGAAGTAGATGAAATAGCTGTATTAAAACTTTATAGTCTATCCAGCGGGTGGGAGGTGGAGACAGTCTCCTTTACCCAATCCCCCATCAGTAACAATCACTGACAATAAGCACTGCTTATTGCAACTGGGGTTGGAGCTCCTTTGTGACATCTTCCACCGGATAGCGCCTTTAATGCAGAGAGCACTGGTGGTTGAACGGCGCCTGCATGAGTAAAGTAACAGAGGTGCCTTCCAAGCAACTGCATCAAGTGAGCTGGCAGAGTCATTTGTAAATACTGCTGTAACAGATGTGGGGTCTGTGGATGTGCAAAGTTTTACCTTGTTTTCGCAGCAAAAGTTGCCATTGTATATATAGCAAACCAATAGTGACCTCAAAGAAAACAAGCCCTTAAAGGGGTGGCGGAGTCCAGTGTAAGATCCCCCATTGTGTTCTGCTAAGAATGTTTCTCTGAAAAACCCTTATAGAGCTTCAGGTGACACATATACCTGTGCGGTATTTCCAGTAAAGACCTAGCGAATCAAGTTAGGTAAAAGGCCTCAAAAGCACCAAAGAAGAGCCCTTTAAATTGAGAGCCAAGACGTTCTGGGGCCCACTGCCCATACCTACTGGCTCAGGTTTTGCCGACATAATAGCGCAGTATCATATCGCACCTAGGACACAGGGGTATTGTCTTCCTGCCCGTTCAAACTTTCTTCCAATTTTGTGGGGTGCTGCATATTCTGTTGACTAAATATCGAGCTGTATGGCGTTCGCGTCATGTTGTTGTCAAGTTCACTAATGTTAACCTTCATCATTCAATAAAACTTCAATTAAATTTTTTCAAAAAACAAAAAAACACTACAGAAGAATCCCACTGTAGGCTGCCTTTGCCACCATTCAAAAACCCAGAGATAACCCCCTCAAAATGACTCCTCGGTGAAGCCTGACGAAAAGTCACACGGGGCAGCTTAGTCAAAGCTCATTGTTGGGCTCTAAAAGGAAACTCATGAACAGGCCAGTGCACCTTAAGGGCACCTCAAGTAGAGGCCAGAGATGGAACTTGCAGGGAACCTTGGGTCAAACGACTTGGTGAAAAGACCGAAAAGACTTCGGGGACTCCATTTTTATGCCCATGAGACATCTACATACCCAAAGCGAGGCCACGCATTCTACCAAGGAAGAAATCTCAAAGAACTTTTTGTTTAAAACAAAAAAAAGGATTTGCTAATCAAAACGTCATGGGAAGAATCGAAATTCAGAAGGGGTACAAAATTACGGACAGCATGACTGCTGAGCAAAAAGTCTACCTCAGTGACAGAATAAAGAGGACTAAAAATCCCGAAGCCGGCAGCAGCGATGGGGTATTCTTAAGATTATTGGTGCCATGCCGTAGTTTTACCAGGCACGAGTCCATATTTCTTTTTTGATCGTTTTTTACTGGGAAGAAATGATCTGCAAAACACAGCCTTCCTCTCTAGACACTCACTCCCAAGACTCCTAAGTGAGCAGCACTGCGTAGTAGTACAAGTTCAACCAGTAAAAGACAAGCCAGAAATGTTTTAAAGTACAGAAGACAAACTGTTTATACATTGATCGTTAAGTGTATAAAGTAAAAAAAAAAAGAAAAAAAAAAAGAAAATCAGCTATCTTCAATTTACTTGATAAATCAAATTGCTGTTACTAGTGAGACGCCACTTAGCAGATTTGGTTATTATAAGAAAAGGGCATCCATTTTCTTTTACTCTAAACATTTTACACCACAGCTACACAATCAACATTTCTAAACTGCGGGTTGCTAAACGATGCTTCTTGCCAAGTCTTTTATAACAGGATTATTCCACACCGCCCATTTTGAAAACAAATTTGCTCTGCCTCAGTGACTCAGCAAAGGCAAGGGTAAAAATCGTGCTTAAAAGCAAACGAAATTAGACATTATGCAATGCATGCGTGCTGGTTTCGAACTGGTAAGTCCTTGACTTTTATCAGTGTTCACTGTCCTTCCTGCAAAGGTCTAGAGAGGCAGAAAGTAGGGTCAGGGAAAATATAAAAACATTAGAAGTGGTGTGTGGGCCAAAAGGAAATGCGAACATCTGCCCAGAAAGGAGGTAGAGTGGCTCGCTTCAAAATTTGAAAAGAGCTACTACATTCATGTAGGGTCAGATACTAACTAACAATAGGCCTAAAAGGGAAAGATGTTCTCCACAACCCCAACACAGACTTACCAAGACCTGAACACAATATATGTCAATATGGATGGAGTATGTGCGGTCTCTAATCCAAAGAGATAATCTTCAAAACGCAAACTGTTCACAGAAACAAATCTAGTAAATGGAGTAAATAAATGATCACGTAGTCCACCAACAATTGCTTGCATTACCCACAACTCGCTGAAACAGGAGATGGCTCATTGTGTTGCAAGGAAGTGGGTACTGTTCAGTGGCGGCTCCTCCGCTAAGGCGGAGGAGCGTCGCCTCACTACTCCGAAGGAAAACTAAAATGATAATAACGATTCGTTATTATCATTTTAGTTTTCAGTGACTCTCGAGGCAGGGCAGGGCTGAGCAGGGAGAGGAGTGGTTTGGCCTCTTGGGCCGGCCAAACAGTCCTGCGCACTTTGCATCTTCCCTACCAGGCTGCATTACACAGCCTGGTGAGGAACATGCAAAGGCTCCCTGTCCCCGTCTGAGCGCCGACCAATCACAACGCTGCATTGCAGCATTTTGATTGGCTCAGGTGAGCCTTGGATCACGGGTGCCTCCGCTTGCTTCTTGCTGCTGGGCGGAGACAGGAAGAAGAGGACAGAGGAGAGACGGCGGCCAGCCGTCACAGGTAAGTGCTTTAAAAAAAAAAAAAAATATTTTACTTTTTTCGTCTAGATATTGGAGACTTGTTTAGACGTTTGTACACACCTAAAATACAGTGTTTGCTGTATATAGCAAATCCAATTTCTAGCTGCTTATAACAACCAACTTTTTTACTGCAACCTGCAGACATAGTTTACACACAACACAAGGAAGACCACACACAAAAAAAAAAAAAGACTTTGAAAGTAAAAAAAAAGCATTTGCATAATAAATTGGCCCACCAGTCCTAGCACTATGGTGCACTTCTTTTTTGGGGGGTGTGAACATATGATCAGCAAAATGCTGTCGCTTACAACACAAAGGAGCCAAGAATTTAAGTAAGCTTAACTGCTGCACCCTGAGGTACGCTGTGGTGGGTAGCAGGAAAATGAGACTGACAGTTGAACAGACCAAAATGAAGAGGGCTGAACTAAAGTCCCTCTCTGTATGTATGTATTTTTTACTTATGAATTCTTTTTAGAAAAAAGCTAAAGTTGTGTTGAATCCAGACCTAAAAATGATGTGTCTCAAGTGTAGATTCAGGTTTTCAAAATTAAAACCAACCCTCATCAATGTGCTCATTTGGAATGTGAGGAGCGGTGTCATGCAGATTCGCATTAGCAACGAGGGCGGATATGCACTGCAATTTAATCTTTGGTTTGCTCACCTATATCTTTAGTGTTACTTACCCTTTTGCAGTAAATACACTTTTATCTAGCAAACTTATTGCTCCAAACGCATTCCTGCAAATCACTGAATTTAGACATGTTTCCATGAATTTCCCAGGATTTTTTTAAAAACATTTCCCTAAAGGATTAATTTTTATCACAGGACTAGGTTTCTCGTCATGTTTTCTACTAACTTTACTTCAGGCACAAGCAAAGAACACCACAACAAATCTGTGCGCTTCACTCAACTGGCCAACAAAACGTCACTTTACTAATCCTAGTTGCCGGTTTAGCAAGGTGCCATACTCGGAGAACAGCTTGTTCTTGGGAAAACAGTTTAGCAAACATGACTGTTTACCACCACACTCAAAAATAACAGTTCAGACAGAAATAAGCGTATTTTATTTGTTATACATCGCTCTAAAACATAAGACTACCTTTTTAGTTAGTACTCTTGGTCGCATGAGAATAGAGGGGTGTAAAAATATAGTTGAAACGAGGCTGTAGTTGCTTCCTTAGAAGAGCATAGTAAACTTAAATCTCAATCTAAAGTAAATTCAGGAATACTAGCGCTCACTGCTGGTCGAATATATATCAATGGGTTAGAGTAGTGGTCACAAAAATATTTGGTAAACTGAAGGCAGACTTACTCAGCTATTCTTTTTTCGGAGGGCAGCAAAGTGTACATTGTTCAGTCAGCAGCTGCAGTTAACTCCAACTCAGATTGTTAAAACCTGTAAAGACAGGGATTCTTAACCTTTTGACTGCTGTGTACCCCCAACAGAATCATTGCTGGAATCCGGGGACCACAACAGCCTAAGTAATTTATATGATTTGAACCTTATAACAATACATAAAAATACAAAAACGTGTTTGAATTGGGCCTTTCCGCAGGGTCACCCTCAAACTTTTTGCCTTCCTCCTCCCCATTTTGCTGAATTAGTTTTTGTTGGCTTTAGGACTCTGGGCACTTTACCACTGCTAACCAGTGCTAAAATGTATGTGCTCTTTGCTTAAAACATGGTAACATTGGCTTATCCACAATTGACATTTTTAATTTACTTATAAGTCCCTAGTAATGTGCACTACATGTGCCCAGGGCCTGTAAATTAAATGCTACTAGTGGGCCTGCAGCACCGATTGCGCCACCCACTTAAGTAGCCCTTTAAACATGTTTCAAGCCTGCCATTGCAGAGCCTGTGTATGCATTTTCAAACTGCCATGTCGACCTGGCAAGTTAACGCTCTTCAAAAAAGCTAGATCACCGGCGTGTACTAGACACAGCACACACAGCTACATGCCCTAGGGCTTCGTAGTGAACCTAATAAGACAACATATACCACATAATAAAATGATATCAAACAATGAATATTGAGACGACAATACAATTATACAGAATGGTTTAATCAATTGCCACTTTTAGAAAGTTGGCATTTTCGTACTTTAGCTATTTAGTCTGGGGTGGGTGACAGCTGGGCATTGTACATTCTTTCTAGACAGCCACACCAAGGGAGCTTAGGTGTGACTTGATGGGCCATCCACATCCTGATGGGCCATCCTTGACAGGATGGGAGGGAGGGAGGAGCTGGACACAGCCCCACACTTACACCTGCATAAGATATGTCCTGTCTCCACAGAAAGGGCTGCATACCACCCTGCAGTGAGTCTGGAGTCTGGGTAGGAACTCGGTGCACTTCAAAGGCATATATTTGAAGTCTCCCCTACTTCAAAAGGCCCAACTGGGTATAAGCACTGGACCTCAGACACCACCATTTCAGTACACTTCTGGACCTGTGGATACCCTGCCAGGAAGAAGGACTTGTGTGCTGCTGAAAGGATTGTCACCCTGCTGGACTCCTGTTCTGCTGTGATGACCTGCTGCATGCTGTCCTCCTTGCCTGGGTAAGAAGGACTGGACACCCAATCACTTGAACCCAGAACCAGAGTGACTCTAAGGGCTAGCTGTCTTACCTCTTCATTGTAGTCTCAGGGACATAAAAGACTTCCAATTCACCTGCTACAGCACCTGGACAGTGCCACCTACGAGTCTGCCCTGCCAAGTGGTGCCACCCCAGTCTTGGACTCTTGGAAGTGGGCCTAAGATGCCTGTTCAACCCACCACCACTGCGGAGACGGAACCGGTGCATCACCGCCTTTGTGTGATGAGCACGACGCATCTTCGACACTGCGCGGATCGAAACCGGCGCATAGTCCTGTTATGAGGATCAGAATCGACGCATTGTTGCCTCTGCATAAATCGGAGCCTCCGCTCCGCCTTCAGGTGAAGTCCTCGCATCTTCCCGTAATGACAGTATTGACGTCGAAGCTGAGACTCCGCATCGAATCTGAGCCGATGCATCGTCGCTGTTGCGCCGCCAGGACCGGAGCATCGCCGCCGAATGTGTGCATCAACATCGATGCATCACCCTTTGCGCTCCACAGCCCCTCCGTCGACAGGATCTTTGACGTCGACACAACCAAGCAACTTTGCAGCGGGCCAAGGCTGGTCCCTGTATCCGATCTACATTCCATCGTGGTAAGCCTGAACTTTTGGATTTGATCCGGTATAGCGCAGCCAGATAGCCCCGGTTGACACCTTATGCTTTTAAAACACTATATATCAGTGTATTCTTAAAAAAATTCATAACTCTGGTTCTACTTATTGGATTTTTGTGTGGTTTCGGTCTTGTTTTGTTCATTAAATTAAGCTCTAAAACCAGGTGTGGTATCTTTTTGTGTGGTGTATTTACTGTGTTACTGTTTGAAGTGTTGCACAAATACTTTACACATTGCCTCTTAAATTAAGCCTGACTGCTCTATGCCAAACTACTAGGGGGTGAGCACAGGTTAATTTAGGGTGTGTTCGTGACTTACCCTGACTAGGATTGTGGTTCCACCTTGGACATACCTCTGCCAACCAGAAACCCAATTTCTAACACATGCATACACCAAACAAATGCCCAAATATTGGAATATTTATTTTAATTCACAATCACATTTGGAAAAGCTTTCACATTTTCAATCTTGCTTCTTCATTTGTATAATCTTTATTAATTTGAATTTATTAATTTTAATATTTAATTTTGAAAAACAGTCCCTGAAGTGACCCCAGGAAGCCCCGGAGCACAGGTTAAGAACCACTGTGCTAAGGATTCCATCTTGAGAGTAGGAGCAGATAATATGACTGCTGACCCACTTGTGATAGTCTATAACTGACCCACCAGCAGTCTTTCGCTGCATCCACAATTGCATAGGGTCACAGGGATCCACCCCACTTATGGATTGTCCTGATCAGACAATTTTCAGATAGATTGGAGGGGTGAGGGGAGGTACAGAAAGTAGAGCAGGATCGAAGTAACAAAGTATATTATTGTTAGAAATGGGGGTCTCTAGTTGGCAGAAGTAGGTACCTTTGTCCAAATAGGGACCCTTGCTTCTAGTCAGGGTAAGGGGGATACACACTTTAGATAACCCCTGCTCACGCCCTGGGTAGCTTGGCATGAGCAGACAGACGTATCCCAAAGGCAATGTGTAAAGCATTTGTACTCAAAAACACACAGAAATACAGTGATAACACCACAAATGGACACCACACCAGTTTAGAACAAGCATTTGCAATGCAATAGGTCTCGCATTTACGCGAGTTTGAGCTATTGACATTGCAAATAACAATGCCTTTTATTTTTGTTTTTAAAACATAAATAAAAGGCATTGTCATTTACAATGCCAATAGCTTAAACTCGCGTAAATGCGAGACCTATTGCATTGCACATGCTTGTTTTAACGCGAGGGGCTGGTTCTAGGGAATGAAACAGCTGTGCGGTTTTAACGGGGTATGTTCTTTGACCTGCCATCCACTATGGGAAGTGATGGGGACGAGGGCCCGGGTGAGTGAGGAGCATCAGAGGGGTCTGAAAGGAGGGAGAGGTGTGGAAAGCAGGAGAGAGAAAAGGAAGGAGACCACAGAGGTGAGAGCCGTGGAGAGGGGGGATAAAATCGACACACGAGATGGAGGGGAGAGATAAGGGAGGCGCAGTTATGTGGAAATGGAAATACGAACAAGAAGGGACGTCAGGCCAATGAAAACGATGCAGAGCGATTTTGGAAAGGGAGGAAAAGCAATTCGAGGTGAGAGAAAGGCAGGGATGAGCCAGAGCGGGCTGCAACGGGAGGGAAGCGATGAGGGAAGAGGCAGTCAGGAACACATGAAGCAGGGGGGGGGGGGTTTGCAGGGGAGAGGGTGGGCTTATGAGGCAGAGGTGAGGGGGAAATAACGTGGCTGTGATTCTTCCTGAGGGAGGTGGACAGCTGAGCAGTGATGGTGCGAGGTAGAATGAGCCAGAGGTGAGAGGGAGATTAAGGCAGAGGCGAGATCGGGGGAGATTGAGGCTGAGATGAGAGGAAGAATGAGGTAGAGGTATGAGGCAGTTATGCGATATGTGATTGAGATAGAAGGAAGTGAATGTACATACAAGAGAAGCGAGGCAGCAGCATACACTTTGGGGAATGTGAAGGGCTGTGCGGTGGTGAGAGGTAGGAAGGGATGAGGCAAAGGTACGATGGGGTGAGGTAAAGATAAAGTGGCAAAGGCGAGAGGGACAGAGGGTCGGGTGAGGCAGAAATGAATGGGGACAATGTAAAGACAACGCCTTCTTCCCCGGGTCGTATCTGTGAATAGTGTGGAAGGTGCAGTGGCGCCAGGCGCAAGGATGTGAGGGGCCCACTCGACCCCAATTGCTAACATTGATAACTGTTTTTACTACCAAACCAGAGAAGGGGGGGGGGGGGGGGGCAGATTCTTGAACTTCAATTATTGTCCCTAGGGGCTTTGCTACGCCACTTGACTCGGGTAATGGCGTAACACAAAATGATGTCCAACTCTCCTGCACAATGTGAAGAGGGGCTGGCTCCTCAGTCTCCCGTATGTTCTGTGGCCTTCTGCTAATAAGGGGTCCAGAAGTATTCGAGTAGCAATAGCCCCTGCAGTCCTGGGGGTGAGCTCCAGTCCCCCCCTCCTTTCCCTCCCCCCCGGCACTGTGCACGAGCAAACCTTAGAGCCCCTGACAGGGTCCGGGCGTGGGGGGCCCAGTTGTATGCACTTTGCAAAAAAGGGGGGGGGGCTCAAGTTTTATTACGCCACTGCCTGAAGGGGTAGGGCCCCTGGACTCGGGTGGTTACGCTCGACAGTCTCGTCGCCCTCCGGCTTTTGTGCAGTCAGGGGCCCACACCCACCCAACCCCCCACCACCACTTGTTGCCCGCAGCCCTGTCATTCCACGGACGAGTCCGCGGCTTGCGGTATCTGCAGAGCAGGTTCCTGCGCGCTGCGCGAGCGTCGCCTGCACACCTGAGCCCGAGCACTGGGAAGTGCGGGGGAGGGGAGTCCCTGCACCTTTAGTGGAGGGGGAGGAGAGTTCCAACGTTCACTCAGGCGTGGTGTTGGCCCTCTTCAAACTGTTGAGCTGCAGGGCCGGTGTGTGCGCTTTATACCCCGATAACTACACTATGCACAGGTAATACGTTATGAATAACTGTTGCAAAGAGGGGTGGAGGGTTAGAAAACAACGATAGCGCAATGAAGCTGCAGTCCACGCAGCGCTTTACAAAACCGTGAACAAATACATGTTTAAAAAGGTGTGGCGATGAGCGCTTACAAAGTTGTCTCACGCAAATATCGGACATATGTTTTGCATACAAGTAATGCAACGTTCCTTTCACACATGTATTAGATAAACCACAAATTTCAGCAGAGCTAAATTATCACACACCATATGCGCACATGAACAGCTGTACGATCTTTGTGTCTAACACGGGCGTGCAATGGCAGCATACGAGGTTTACTAAGTAGGTACAAAACAAACAAATGCCTTTGATACTAGCACTCCCGGCGCGGCTAATGGCATTGTAGCCTAGCGGCTCGCTGCAACTAGTGGAAAAAAAAAAAAAACAGGGCCGTGACACCATGGGAGGCGTCACCAGTAGCCGCTAAAAGCCCTACAGCCAAACCCAGTTTGTTGCACACTCACGCAACACTTGAAAAAAATAAAATAAAAAATAAAAAAACTTGTAGAAAGAAACAAAGACGGAGGTCCAATTTTTACAATCCCCAGACAACGAGCGCACCTCCGGCCAGTGTGTGTGTGTGTGTGTGTGTGTGTGTGTGTGTGTGTGTGTGTGTGTGAGACCACCAATGTAAGAAGCAGTCCGGATGGGCCGCCCGAAAACAAAACAGGGCGGTAACACAAAAAACACAAAATCCAATCACAAGCCAGTAAACAAGATAGCAGCACGCCCTCCTACGTCACGGGAAAGAAATATGGCGTCGGCCTGTCCAGATGGGCCGTCCTAAAATTGGACTGGGCGGTAACAAAAAAGCCCGATTTCCAATCACGCGCCAGCGTTTAACATAAACGATAACGCAAGCCAATGGAAAAGAGGGGCGGGGCTTCAAGTCCCCTTCTGAAATTGTATCGATTCCAAGAAGCCCTCGCAGAGCGAGCAGCGCATGCGCGCTGCAACGCCAGGCGAGACCTAAAAATGAAGTATCTTTATCTAAACTCAACAAGACCAAAATGACAAAAATTCAATACATGTAATAAGAATATGACTTTTCAAAGGTTTCAAACAACTTGGTCCATAGAAACCTATGGAGGTGTGATTTCTCACAAAGTACCTCTGTACCTGTAGATGCATCGAAATTCACAAGGCCAAACAGCCGCAGAGAGGGGAAGAGTTGAGAAACAATGATATGCATCAGTTCCTGAGACCTTGGAGAGGCGATGCGACAGTTCTGCTGCACGCAGGAGAAGTGATGCATCGAATCCAGTCTGTAGGGGGAACTGATGCGTCGACTCCAAGACGTTTCTGGTCTGTGGGTGATGCGTCAAGAAATATTGCCACACAGGTGCGATGCGTGGAAATCCGGGATGCGGCGGCGATCGATGCGGCGGTGTCGAGCGGCACTGCGTCTGTTTCTTCAGCTGCGATCCCTTGCTGCGTCGGTTCTTGCAGCCACGACAGGTGCTGCGTCGGTTCTGCAGCGGCACGGCAATGAGTGGAGATTCTTCTCGCACAGCAACGCTGCGTCGGAAAAACAGCTGGAAGAAGAGCGATGCCTCGATTTCTTCAGTTCTTCTTTTCTTCCAGCTCCCAGCAGCAGGGATAACCTCCAGAGACCCACAACTGGAATCGGCATCTCCTGGCAGGTCAAAACTCTCAGCAACAGTGTTCAGGGGAGCTTGGGGTGAAGTCTTTGTGTCCCTGAGACTTCACAATAGGAAGCCAGCACACACAGGCCCTTGGAGATCTTCTTCAAGCAGGTTCACAGCAAAGTTCCAGTCTTTGTCCTTTCCTTGGCAGAAACAGCAACTGCAGGCCAACCCCACACAGCAAAGGGGCAGTACTCCTCCTCACAGCTCTTCTCCTTGGCAAAGGTGCCTCTTGAGTCCAGAAGTAATATAACGTTCTGGGGTTTAAGGTCTACTACTTATACCCCATTTTGTCTTTGTTCTCTTTGTGCAAGGGTCTCGGAGCCCAGTCGAAACCAGTTCTGTCCTCACTGATGCAATATGACCACAGGGGTGGAGACAGCATTGTGCGAGGGAGACAGGCCCTATTCAGGTGCAAGGAAAACTCCTACTACTACTACTCTAAATTCAGCCAAGGACTATTCAGCTCAGCTCCGAGTAATCCCGGAAGGGTCAGGCACACCTCAACCCCTACTGTGGCTGTCTAGTGAATGCACAATCCCAGCCCATGTCACTCCAAAACCAGACAGTCAATCCACAAACAGGCAGAGGCACACAGAATGGTTAGACAAGAAAATGCCTACTTTCTAAAAGTGGCATTTTCAAACACATAATTTAAAAACCATCTTTACTAAAAGATGTTATTAAATTCTGATTTCAGAGAGCCTAAACTTTATTTCTCCATCTTGTCCCAATGGGAAGTTATACTTGTAAGATGTTACAAAGTATCTCCCATTCTATCCTATAGGGCAGAAAGCCTGTCAATAGTGAAAAACGAAATTGCCAGTATTTCACTATCAGGACATATCACACACACCAGTACATGTCCTACCTTTCACATACACTGCACCCTGCCCATGGGGGTACCTTGGGCCTACCATAGGGGTGCCTTACATGTAAGAAAAGGGAAGGTTAGGGCCTGGCAAGTGGGTGCACTTGCTAGGTCGACATGGCAGTACAAAACTGTGCGCAGACACTGCAGTGGCAGGTCTGAGATACATTTACAGGCTACTCATGTGGGTGGCACAATCAGTGCTGCAGGCCCACTAGTAGCATTTGATTTACAGGCCCTGGGAACACACAGTGCTCTGTACTAGGGACTTCTCAGTAAATCGAACAGCCAATCATGGAAACACCAATCCATAAACACAATTTACCCAGAGAGCATATGCACTTTAGCCCTGATTAGTAGTGGTAAAGTGCCCAGAGTCCTATAGCCAACAAAAACAGGTCAAGGAACAATAGGAGGAAGAAGCAAAAAGTTTGAGGATAACCCTGCAAAAAGGGCCAAGTCCAACAATTATGACTTTATTTCTTGCTTACTTTTACCTGAAAATAAATATATCTGTCAACTGCAATGAATACTGGGAGAGCATATGGCCCATCCAAAACAAGTAATGCCTTTTCGTGTACATTGCTCTTTCTGTACTTGCTTGTTTGTTGTCTGTATCAATCCCTCTGTGTTGCTTGTATGTACGTGTATGCGGCTGAGCGTTCACTCAACTTTTTGTTTGTCCAGGTGTGCCTGCTTTGAATAGATGCCATTGCTTAAAGGTATGTGTGAGAGAGTGCTGAAGGCGTGCTTCTGTGTGGATAAGGACTGGTGAAGTGCTATAGAAATCAGTGCTTAATTTGAGCCGGTGGTTTAAGGTGGGGGCCACCGGCACTTGTTTTTCTGCATCAGGCATTTGCTGCGAGCAAAAGACACATTGGGGAAAGACGGAGGAAGAGAAAGACGGAAAAGCCTCACAAAGGGAGAAAGCAGAAAGCTGCAAGAGTGAGCTGAAGGGTCAGGGAGTGGCTGAAAATGGATTAAAGAGCCCCGAGATTGCTTTAGGATTACGCTCCCTCAGTATCCGGTGCTCGCCCATTTAACTGCAGCAGCGTTTCACATGAGAGCTTAGGGCACCTGCACGTTTTTATTTACAAATTGAGACCTGATGGAAATCCCTACACAAACAACAGAAGGGGTGTCTGCGTCAGCTGGCCTGTGTGCATCTGTGCCTGTCTTTATGGTGATGAATGTGTTTAGGGACAGGTGGAGGTATTTTGCTGTGCAGGTCAGAACATGCATCTGGTGTGCACACACGCCTACATGTGGTCTGTATGGCATGCATTATACAAGTGCTAAACCTATTGGTATGCCAAAGCTATTTTACTCAATGGCTGGGTGACAAGGAGAAAGGGGCACAACACAAACTCTATCACAAACACTACATTAGGCGAGTGAAAAGTAGATCGGCGGGATCACGAATAGCTCTCGCGTGCGTTATGTAGATGAAGCGTTCTGGAGACAAAGCCCACCAATGCCACGCTGCACAAACTGACCGCGGGCTACTAATGTGTATGGACATCCCCCCCCCCCCGCCCCGCCCTATAAACAACAAAATACTTAATATACATGAGCAGGGCTCCGAAGGTAAAGTGCATGCGATTCAAAGCCGACCCATCTTAAAATCGGACTCCCACCAGCAAATTGCGATTAAATCCTCTCGTCCTGTTCAGTGGAGTTAACATTAACACTACCGCCCAGATCCGCCACTGAAGCACAAGAAACGGCACCTTTGCCTGCAAATAACAGGATGCCATGTAAAGTACAAGGTAATCAAGTCTAAACAAAATGAGATTTAAAAAGATTAGTGGCCCGGTAACATGATCTGGTCTTGAACTGTTGAGCAAGCAACGACGCAGCAGCGGCGGGCAAGGCTACTACATATCTGATGGCGCCGAGGCCAAGTAACCTTCAGAGCCAGTGTGTCACGCACGACCGACAAAAAAACGTGCAAGCATTCTGTCCAAGTTACTTGCGTAGATAGAACAAGGAAAATGAGTTAATAATAATAATGTACACTTAGGTAGGTGGGAAAAGTGGTCAACCGAGAATTTCACAATCTATAAAAGGAGGGAAGGGCCCAAAATTTATATGTGACAACCAGATATTAGGTTAGCGCCGTGACATACCCTGTGTTTAACAATACCCCCCTTTGCTTTTGTTTCATTGTATATTGTGAGTCAGGGTAGGCAGCTTCCGCGTGACGTACACTACTAAAATGGACAGAGAGGATAGCTGAAGAACTTTTTGACAATTTAACAAAAGGGAATACTGTCAGTACTAGTATGACAAGTGGCAATCCCAAACAGAGAGGGTCTTAGGGACAAATTCATAAGACTTGAAAGACTTAAAAAAAGTGAAAACTCAAAATGGTGGGATGGGGCGACGCTCAAACAGTATTTAAGGCTGAAGAGAATCCCGAGGGGTTTGAGGTCTCAAATCTTCCCGACCTATGATGACTTAGAAGATGACTTGTTGAAACAATGGGAAGATACACTAACGACCAATTCGCACACACTGATGCACATCCTTATAGAAAATTCTGACAGAAAGGTTTCAAAACTACAGGTAGAGATTGCGGATCTCGAGAAAGAAATAAGAGATTTAGATCTGAAGGATGGCACAGAAAAGAATTACGCCATACTTAACGAAATTCTAGCTAGACATCAGAATGACATCAAGGAGAGGAAGGCTAGGAAGCTTAAACGTGATGAATAGGACTATAAGGAGGGAAGGATTTTCACGTTCGCTAAGAAGTATGATCAGTGGTTCCAGTCAGGTAAAGAAACTGGGGGAACCATTAGACAAGAAATAATCTCGGTCTCATCTAGCGCAACTTCTTTAAATGCTCCACTTTCTAGCGATAGTGAGGTTGACAATGCAAGTACCTCTACTGACATCAGACAGGCAGATTCCTCTGCTTTTTTACGCGAGGTTCAAAGAATACGAAAGGGAAACAGGGTACAACCCAGACAAGTATACACAGACACAAGACCCGTAGAGGAAAGAGATCAGGGAAAGACAGACTACAAAAAGAAACTGAGATCAGGGAACAACAAGAACTGATGCACAGCACTGAGACCGGGGTAGAGGTCATCAACCTGTCCTCATTGACACTTAACCAAGATATGACATCTCTTCTCAAAAAGGGCTTGAGTTTCAACCCCAAAGATGAGGGGGATATGTGTAATACTAAAATTGATCTTTTCAAATTTGTAAGGAACTTGAAATTAAAAAAGTTTTTCAGCACCAATACAGTACCGAATAAAAACACTGAACATTCCGACTGGCTCGCTATCTGATGTTTTAAGTATCCAGGATGTACATGACACCCATCTACTTTTATCTTTGACTGAAACTGAAGACACCACTTCGCATGGATACTCTATTATGAGAACTAGATGTGCACACAGATTACACAATTGATAGCGGTTTGAAAACCAAATCCAGATGGACACCTGTTCTTACCAGTGGCAACACTATAGACATATTCCATAAACTGGTATTAGAAGATCTTGACAAATTTGAGAATAAAAGAATTAGGAACAAAACGAGACATGTGGACAATCTCCTTCCAGGAGAAAGAACTGCTCTTAAAAAATTGCCCAGTGACAGTCACATAATCATCAGAGAGGCTGACAATGGGGGGAACGTGGTTGTAATGAACAGGGTGGATTACAACAATGAGATACTAACACAATTACATGATACAGACTGTTATGAACTTCTCACATACAATCCTATTGGCCCTTTATCTGTTGTGATCAACAAAAATCTTATGAAGTGGCATGATGCAGGGCTCATCAATGATGATGAACATACCTACATGAAAGTTCATCGACCTCACTATCCATGTATGTACACACTCCCAAAAGTCCACAAGCACTTACCTTTCCCCCAGGGAGACCCATAGTTTCAGGGATAGGGGGTCCTACTGAACGTTTGGCGGAATATGTGGATCTTTTTCTCAGACCTTTGGTCCAGAATCTTCTCTCTTACATAAGAGACACCAAGCATATACTTAATATGTTAGCTGACTTCACTTGGGAAGATAACATGACCCTCGTGACCCTAGATGTGATTTCGCTGTATACAAGTATTAAACCAGACTTAGGTATGAAAGCAATCTCACATTTTTTAAACAAAAGACCGGCTTCACAATGGCAACATACCAGCATGCTATTAACTATGATGGACTTGATCCTTAATAACAATGTATTTCTGTTTGAGAGAGATTGGTATAAACAGAAAAGGAGGTGTAGCCATGGGTTCTAAGTTTTCACCCAGTTTCGCGAACCTTTTCATGGGACGCTTGGAAGAGGATTGGATTTGGGGGTCAGAAAGGCAGTCAATTTCATGATTCAATTTTATTCTGGGGTCGATATATCGACGACTGCCTTCTAATATGGGCAGGACCGCCAAACAAACTTGATGACTTTTGCGCTTATCTGAATTCAAACACCTATGACATGCGCTTTACATATCATAAGAGTCACTCTAATATTACTTTTCTAGATATAGAAATTTACATCAGCCATAACACCCTACAGACCCGTATTTTCCGCAAAGATACTGCATGCAATTCTATTCTCCATGCTCACAGCGCACACCCCCCACTTCAGATTCGTGCGATTCCCTATGGTGAATTCACCAGAGCCAGAAGAAATTGTAGCAGTGACCATGATTTTGAGTATTGCCTCTCAACTATGAAAGCTATGTTCAAGGATAGAGGCTATACACATGTGAATTTGACCAAAGCTGTCACCAGAATCAGACATACATGTCGAGAAGCGACTATACGCGATAAAATTCGTAAGACAGACACCAACACATTGAGATTGATCACAGATTTTAATGACCTGAGCGGGGCACTGTCCTGAAGTTTGAATAAACACTGGAAACTACTGACCAATGACACAGCGCTAGCTCAACACATCAGTAGATATCCACAAATTACCTATAGAAGGGGTAGAACGCTCAGAACCAGACTGAGTCCAAGCTATCCAAGAACGACAACCAAAGAATCATGGCTACATCCACGCACTCTGGGTTTTTACAAATGTGGCTCATGTGGTACATGCAGGTGGGCCGCTGATCGTAAGACGAACTTTACTGGCCCTGACAGAACTTATGAGATTAGACATAACATCAATTGTAATACTAAATATGTGGTTTACGTTCTTGAATGTACGTGTGGTGGAAAATATGTGGGCAGCACAATAAGGACACTCAGAGAGAGGATTGGCGAACACGTTAGAGCCCTCAAACATCAAGACTCTAGATATCCCATGGCCACACAAATGTGGGAGTGTCCATCTCAAGGTGTACACAAAAGCTTCATTTTCTATAGGATTGACATCACCACACCGAGTCCAAGGGGAGGGAACAGAGAGTTGCGACTTAGACGCTCTGAAGCCCTCTGGATCATGCGTCTTAGATCCTATGAACAGGGTTTTAATAGTGACCGGGAAATGCACTATTTTCTGGGAGATCAGTAACTTTTGAATTTTTTGATTTTTCTGTCTAATCTGTCTGGATTTCATTGTACGAACCTGTGAGCTGGGTTGTTAACTCGTTCTTATAGCATACTGGTAAAATATTCAAAAGAGTTAATGTTTTTATCTCGCTTTTATTACAAAGTGATAACTCGTTTTTATGTCCAGCTGAAAAGATGTTTAAAAGAGTTAATGTGGGTAAACCTCCACCTTTTCATCTCGCTCTAATTTAAATGCGTTACTCTTCTAACCATTGATATACACCATATCACAGTCAGGGTGCTGTGTTGTTTGACTGCAGTATCATACGACTTTAGGATAGTAATATGTCTACCGATTTTATTACTCTGACCGATGTGTGTTTTATTTCCCAAAATATGTTTTGCCATTTTGTAACCGGGTAATTTTATGTTAAGATTGTACCCTTTTGTTTTTCCTTCGTGTATTAATATGCACACTGTTATGAGTTTGTTGTAACCATCCAACGTATCACTTTAGCCCCTACGAATTCCGAATTGAATTGACTCTATATATGAGGTGGGTTAGGCTATTAAATAGATGGCATGCTCTAATTAACACCACGAATCGCAACATACACGTGCACCCGAGTTTAGCGTTCTAGTGTATTTTTAGATCGAAAGCTTAAAACTGCTTCCGGGTTAGGTTCCCCTGTCTTTCCGGTTTACTCTTTGCCGGAGTGAGAAGCCACGGGTGAACTCGCCTAAGGTAAGCGCTAGTGAACGAAGGAAGGAGGTCATTACTGGCCGGATTTACAAGATATAGATTGTGAGAGCTTGAAGTACATGTGGGTGACTTTATTCTTTTATAATTTCATTTATAGCTGGCTTGCGGTGGAAGGCGCCGCGTGTTTATAATGCGGTAATGAGGCATATATACTTTGAAGTGGAGATTAATTACCAGTGGCATATAATTATATGTGATGCCAATATTGAATTGAAAACGCCTAAACTGAAAGGTAAGATATTGTGTTTGTCACCATTTTGACCATGAGACTTGGCCTGTCTGTTTCAGACTAATTGAATGTTTCTTGTGATACTATACTCATGAGAGCTATTTTATACAGATTTACTACTGAGAAGAAGTGAATATTTACTTTGGATTGAAGTTTAGGACCCGCTGGGTCGGAATTAACACCAGTTGCAAGGTGAGATTCAATTAATTAGCAATATCTCTTGGTCCCTGAGGTTTCTATATTGTATTGTTACGTAACATACTAAAGAGTAGCTTCTGCTGACTCGGTTACTTATTTGTACATTACAGGTCTGAAGTCCTACCATATTCCATTTGAGGTAGGCACAATTCTGATACTGTGATATTTCGAGTTACGTAAAAGACTTTAGGTCTCCACTCACCGTTTTTATTCACGTGCGCCGGGTGAAATAATGCAATTATAAGTATTGTTACCACACACCTAAAATTTTCTTTCACCAACAATATTATAGTGGATTTTTCGACATACCTCACCCTCACATTCGTAATGATCATGCACCTAGGTTTAGTTTGATCTACACACACATTTGATACCTTTATTTAGCACACGATAAGATCAGCATGCAACTAATTTAGTGAATTCACATAATTCACCATCATGCATGACTCCTGATCTGGTTGTCACATATAAATTTTGGGCCCTTCCCTCCTTTTATAGATTGTGAAATTCTCGGATGACCACTTTTCCCACCTACCTAAGTGTACATTATTATTATTAATTTACATTTCTGCTGTTTGTGTCTTATTTCACGCAAGACACAGTAACTGTGTAATTTCATGCAATCTATTGTGATATAAGCCATTTTTATTCAATTCCAGCCCTGAAGAAGTCAAGGGTTACATACCCAATGACGAAACACGTCTTGGCTGGCATATGAAACAACACTTCATTAAATGAAAACTGGAAGAAAGGATTTCCTGTCATCTTTTGTATACAACGTTTACTTTGTGTTGTAAACACTTAAAAGGGTGTGCGCAGGGCCTGTTACCATTTGTTTAAAACGGACCAGTGTCCACCATTGAGGGCTTAGAGGTTTTCCCTCACCTGTTGCACCGCACTGATATTTCTATTCTTATTACACTCACGATATTAGGTTAGCGCCGTGACATACCCTGTGTTTAACAATACCCCCCTTTGCTTTTGTTTCAAAGGAAAATGAGTTACACGATGCAGGTGTGCCTAAAGGTGAGAAAGGGATCCTAGTCATGCTTATTCAGCAATTTTTTAAAATATTAACTAAACTGCGCCATAAAGCGTGCAGCTGCTTTCCATCTCCTCCAGTGAAGCTGGATAGAGGTGGCCGATTTCAACACACGAAACAATTTCCCACAGGTATGAAAGGATCTTTAACATGGAGTAGGGAATACGGTTATACCGGAACATCATAGGTTACAGGAAGGACTGGCCTTGGGCATGGGCGAGCTGGGCCCAGGCCCGGGGCGCCAATATTCCAAAGGGCGCTGCTGGGAGCTGCCTGACTTAATGTCATCGAAACAGCAGCTCGCCCATCCCACTTGGTCTGAATCAGGCCCCGTTAAAGACTTTGTAATCAGCCCTTAATGTACCTCAGTGTAATTGTTAGGACCCCATCAACCTCCTGCCCTCCTCATCTTCCTCACACCTCCTGCCGTCCCACCGCAATGGCCCACATCCCCACAACAAACACCAAATTTTCTTTACGCCCAGGGTGCTGTCCCGGTCAATCAGATTTAGGGCTGGCCCTGGTTTCAGGAAATGGGTGCATTTACTCTACACAAATTCTACGGCCAGGGTATGTACTGGGTAAACTGTATCAAACTCTTTAAAAGTGCATCGGGAGACCCGACAGGGGTGTCCTTTATTCCCATTGTAGTTTGCTTTGGTCATGAAGCCCATGGCAACTATACTTAGATTTAAGGAATCCATTGGGGGATTACTATTTAGGGGCACACGCACATACTCTCTTTATATGCAGGTGACTTCCGGATATATTTGCGTAACCCAATAGATAAGTGGTTCTTAACCCTTTGACTTCTGTGGACTCCCACTTAATCATTAATGGAATCTGGGGAATTCCAATTAATCATCATTGTAATCTGGGGACCCCCACTAAATGATTAATGAAAACTGGAGATCACAGCTTAAGCGATTTTGATGATTTGAACCTCAAAACAATAATCAAAACTAAGGAAACCAGCATTAATCAAACAAATGCACAAATGATGAAATACGTCAAATAATCCACAAATATAGAGAAAAAAGAAAGAAAAAAAAAAAAAAGAGTTCATTTTAATGGGAAGGTTGGGGCTTTTCTAAATTCAACTGAGGCCACCCTTTGTCCAAACTATATTCTGTACGATGCATTTACACTGCTCCCACGAATCAGTCCGAGGGCACAGACTTGATGTTTACCCTCCAATTTCAAATCCCTTCATATTTACAGAACGTTTTAAACTGTTCAATTTTACATTTTGCTTATATATTTATCTACACTTTGTTAATTTGTTAATATTGTTTAATATTTGAGCAGTCGTGGACCCTCCGGAGTAGGCGTCGAAGACCCCCATGGAACCCCGGACCACAGGTTAAGAATCGCTGCAATAAATAATCTCCCGTTGGTTCTGAATCATCTGGAGTCCTTTGGAGCTCACTCTGGGCTTTGTGTAAATATTAATAAGTCATGTGTGTTTCCCATTGATTACAGAGAGCAGGTGGTTACTGCAGATCTGCCCTTGCTCCCTTTAACTTGTAGCCAGAGATCCTTCAGGTATCTTGGAATCTAGGTGTTCCACGAGGATAAGGACACTATAGAAGGTTATCTGGGGAGGATGTTTATTTCTGCAAGGGAATCAGTGTGCTTTTGTGTATAGTTTCCCTCTCGTAGGTGGGCAGACTGGCCCTGTCCAAGATAATGCAGGCGCTCAGATGGCTTTATTTCATTGCCTATGCGCCGGTAGTACTGCCCAGCCAAATTTTTAAAGATGTTAATAGATAACTATTGGTCTTAACCTGGGGGAACTAGAATAGCAGAGACTAGCAACACAAGTTACAACTGCCGGCTCTGGAGAGGGTTTAGCTACCCCAGACTAGGAGCGCTCTTACTTGGCTGCCCAGCTGCAGTGGGTCATCATGTACTGGATGTGCGGTTCTGGAACATCAGAGTTAATGTATTTGGGAAGAACCTAGGAGGGGCGGGGGATAAATCTACTGACCAGAATTTTAGACACTCAAGGCAGGTCGTGGCCGACATCTATACTGTTCAGCGTGGCGTTGGAGGCAGTGTCTGACTTGCACTAGAGTGACAGTGGTTTACTCTACTGCGCTCCGCTGTGGTTGTACCATGAACTGACAAACTTGGGAACTAAACGTGCCAGTGAATGTCGGAGAACAGCTAATGAGACTGTTCTGGATGATTTATTTAGAACCAGGTTTGGGGAACTATGCTGCATCACACTTCTGTCAAAAGGACAGTTCCTCACATACGGTGAACTGACAAGACGGAGGAAGCTTCTCTGGGCACAGAGCGATACTGAACCTCCGACTCATGCTGCCCTTCATTGCATGCTCACTCATGGACAGACTGGCAAGAAAGTGACTGCCATCTACCACTCCTTGCTCAAACAGTTGAAGTTAGATATTCTGCCTTTGCTAGAGAGCTGGGAGGGACGTGTAGGTAGACAGCGGACACCTAAGGAGGGCGGGGGTGATTATGCCGGAATATCCCCTAAGAGTATTGAGGAACGCTCGATTTACATTTATTCAATTTAAAGTGTTACACAGAGGGTCCTTACTCCTCTCAGCTTTCACAAGATATACCCCAGCACGCCAGATGAATGCCCTCAATTTCATCAACCAGAGGCTGAAGTTGCTCACTTGGTGCCACCACATTTATGAGAGAGTGAACGCTGACGCTGCAGTGAACGTGTGCACATTACAAGTCCTAGGGGCTATGGTGTGGAGCCCCACTGGCTTGCCCTGTACAGGTTGCTGCAGGTGCTCCTCCCTCTAAGCAGACACGGTAGATGTGCTTGGGTGCCGAGGGCGAACCGTGCCCGAACATGAAGCTGCATCAACCTCCAGGGCCTTCCAGAACATTAAGCCTTACAGAACATTAAGCTGTGTCCACCTCAAGGGCCTTACAGAACATTAAGCCTTACAGAACATTAAGCTGCATCCACCTCCAGGGCCTTACAGAACATTAAGCTGCGTCCACCTCAAGGGCCTTACAGAACATTAAGCTGCGTCCACCTCAAGGGACTTCAGAACATTAAGCCTTACAGAACATTAAGCTGCGTCCACCTTCAGGGCCTTACAGAACATTAAGCTGCGTCCACCTCCAGGGCCTTACAGAATATTAAGCTGCGTCCACCGCCAGGGCCTTACAGAACATTAAGCTGCGTCCACCTCCAAGGCCTTACAGAACATTAAGCTGCGTCCACCTCCAAGGCCTTACAGAACATTAAGCCTTACAGAACATTAAGCTGAGTCCACCTCAAGGGCCTTACAGAACATTAAGCTGAGTCCACCTCAAGGGCCTTACAGAACATTAAGCCTTACAGAACATTAAGCTGCGTCCACCTCCAGGGCCTTACAGAACATTAAGCTGCGCCCGCCTCAGGGCCTTACAGAACATTAAGCCTTACAGAACATTAAGCTGCGCCCACCCCCAGGGCCTTCAGAACATTAAGCCTTACAGAACATTAAGCAGCGCCCACCCCCAGGGCCTTACAGAACATTAAGCCTTACAGAATATTAAGCTGCGTCCACCTCAAGGGCCTTACAGAATATTAAGCTGTGTCCACCTCAAGGGCCTTACAGAACATTAGGCTGCGTCCACCTCCAGCGCCTTACAGAACATTAAGCTGAATATACCTCAAGGACCTTACAGCTCTTCCTGTGAAAGAGCCAGTCACTCATTGTACATTTATTTTTTAACTCCTGCCCGTTCCGTTCTAAAATGTTTATGGCAACATGGGAGGAATCAAAAAGAGGGTGCTGGTGTTGACAATTGGTGATTATCAGTAGAAGGTGCTGCGCCTGCCCTATATGTTGAAGGCCATATGTAGGCACAGCTGCTTCTAGTCTGTTGTGCATTTCAGCTCCAGTATTACAACAGTTTGAAGCATTTGCTTTGTTTTCCTAACCGGATGCTTTTACTTCTACAATCTTTGCTTCAACCGGAGGTTGCCAACAATAGGTTTGCAATCAGAGCACTGGGCTGGGCTAGGTGACTTATTTGCCCTCGTTTTAAGCAGCTGACCTAAAGTAGCCAATCCACAAAATGAAGCTGGCTGACCCAACTTGCTAGACATGTCAGACAAGTAAAGAATGAAGGACTGAGCCAAACATCAATGGCTCCAAAGGGAATAAAAATAAGGGGGAAAAAAAAAAAACATGCACAGGAAAAGATGCTGGCTTACACCTGACCTAAATTCGGAAGGGTTATTCTCATAAACACTAAATGTAAAGCCTAGGATAGCTCTTAGTCGGCTGTGTATGAAACAAAAAAAATTACAAGAAAAATTCACTTACCTGCCGGCCTCCGTCCTCTTTGGTCGACGCAGGAAACAGGAAGCACACAGTCTCCCAGACTCCCCTAGCCAATTACGACGCTGCTGTCACCAGCACGACAGCAGCGCCATGATTTGTCTGAGCACTGTGGTTCGGCGCTCAGACAAGGACTGAGAGCCTGTGCATGTTTTCCACCCAGGCTGTGCAATACAGCCATGTGGAGAACATGCTAAGTGCGCATGACTATTTGGCCGGCCCACGACGGTCGGCCAAACCGTCATGCACACTTAGAATGTGCCCACCCCTCCTCCCTCTGCTCTATGGCTAGCCCAGCCCCTACAGGGGAGTAATGAACAATAAAATGATAATAACATGGTGTTATTTATTATCAGTGTATTTTTCCAGGGGGGGGGAGGCGGGGGGGACGCTCCTCCACTTTAGTGGAGGAGCCGCCGCAATGGTTAAACGCAAGCCTTGCCTACCAAATGAGGGGTAAGTACAGGTCTATTCAATAGGGGCAAATATTTTTCTGTTAAGTCGTTTTCTGAAAATGTATCCTTCTTAGCAAAGGGAATATTCTCACTAGAGAGCTGTTCTCCCTTTTCGCAGCTCTTGAGACGTGACCTGGTTTTACCTCAAGGAAGAGAAAGTCAAACAGTGGGCGGTTTTCACTGTACTTCTAAAGCACGATACAAGGAGCGGCTTTCCTTTCCCCTTCGGCTTTATAAGTTAGCACTAAAAAGCAGCGAGGGCTCCCTGAATTTCTGCCATCTCGCAAACAAGTGCCTTATACTAGTGGCAGAGTTGAATCGTACTAATTGTGATACGGATGTCTGTCTAATTGTTTTATAATGTCTGTAATGCTTTTATGATTCATGTATGAAATCGAAAAAAGCTTGTTCGACTGGACTAGTGGCAGAGTTGATGGAAATCAAAGGACAGATGACCCCTTTGCACCGTAGCATAGTTCAGTGGCCATCGTCCTATGCCCTCTTTTGGCATTAATTTACAAGATGGTATGTGTATAGCCTGTATATTTTATACAATATATGTTAGGGAGGGATTTTACAGGCAGTATGCTTCACCTGCCCAAAAATAAAATTTAAATCCATCAAACCTTTACAGTGCTCTAAATGACAGACACCTAATGTAGAATTTCTCAACAACAAATAGATGCTTTCTCACCGACTAGTTTACCAGTCTCTACTTCGGGCCAGTAATTGCAGGCAGTGGCAGGACATCTGTTTGGGGAACGGCCTTATTTGTGATCAACAGACTTTGGCCCAGAGCCCTACAGAAAATGGAGAAAAGAGGAGGATCTAAAAGACAGGAAAACAACGACAAAGTAAGAAAGTCTGTATAAAAAAAGAGCCTATAAAAGAAATTTAAGAATGGAATCAAGACTGTAGCCTGGGTGTTTGTTGCCAGCTCTGCTGAGTGCTGGGGTTGCCATTCTTCTAAGAAACACTTTACCCCTGGAAGGGTTGGGGTAGGAAAGGGAGGGTTTCTTTTTCTAGTTTGCTCGGTTTGTTTTCCTTTCTATTCTCTACTTTTGGACTAAATGTTGGGCTGGATAGGGCCGAATGTTGACACTCTTACAGCTGCTTTGACCTTTGCCTTAAACCAGAGAACAATAAAACAAATTTAAACTTAAGAAACATTTTAGAACTCAGCACTTATATTTATAGCCCGCTGCAGAGGGCTGTACCTTTTGTTAATGGCCCTTGACCAGAGCTAGAGGCCAGCGCCACAAGCTACAAGGCTATTAGAACATTCCACCCACTGAGGGCAGAATGTTCTCAATTAAGAAAGGGAGAAACAGGAAAAAAACACTGGAATGTTGGAGCAGAAGGCTTATTCCAGCCACTATTAGTCCTGAGCTACTTAATTGTTTTCAGTGGAGCTAACAACATCCCAATGTTCTAATTATATATATATAATATATATGTATTTATTTTACAAAGTAAGCACCAAGTGTTCTGGTGTTCAACCACACAAATTAAACAACTGCTCTGTATAGGTTGAGACTGGAGCGTTTGTGGCTCGGGGTTTAAAAATGTGGCAGTAAATCTAACGTGCCAGCTCGCCATTGAATCAGCTGCCAGAGCAAATCAGCTTTAAAGAGGGTGCTCTTTTATGAGACAGAGAAAAGCACTGGCAAAGCCAATAGATCACACATTTTGGATTTGCCTATTTGTTTCCCAATACTGTTCAGCAACAGAAAATCCAACATGACACACAAAGTATGTCATGTTCTGGAGCTGGGGTCTCAAATGCGTAGCTCAGCAGCTCCTGGTACCTCACCAGTACTCTGGAAGTAGCTCCAATAAGTGCAGCCCAGCACAGTACTACGTTCAGAGGGCCTACTGTAGCCATATTAAAGACAGTCACTTTCGAAGGAAAAGACAAGATTCTCTGTGAGTGTGTTAACCCAAAATGGTAAGTCCCCAATTACCAGAAAACCATCCATATTTAGATAAAACGATATGCCGAGGTTTGTATTTGAATAATAGTTCATAACGAGTTGTGCATATTTATAGCTTTTAGTATTTCCTTTGTGCCAGTGGGCACCTTACTTCTGTGACTGTTATGTTATTAGTCATGTGGAGGCATTTTATTAGGACAAAGTTTTTCCTGACACTACTATTAGCAGCCCCATCTTATGCGTCAGGTGGTTGGTGCTCAACTACAGTATTGAATTCTAAACATTATCCCAACCATATTATTGCGAACAGCATATAAACTACAACAATAGCATGAAGGTAAAGTATATAAAGGTAAGTCTAGTTTTATTTATGTTCTTGACTCCATATCTATTTATCTTGAGGCTATATATCTTGGAGGTGTGTAGATGTGGAGTTTGGAATTATAAACCTATATATGTACATTTGGAGATATAATATTCTGGATATATTTTGTCATCACTCAGTATTGTGGCATACTGGTAGGTGGCCACTGCTTATAATTTTCCACGGTGTGGCCACATGTTTCGGATGTGGTCTCTGCTGTACCAGTTATCAAAGTCATTAGTAGTTCAGGAATATTAACATCAATCAGAAGTGCCTCTTCTTATAGAAAAAGGATGGAGGTCCCTGTTCTATAGCCATCCCAAAATACGAAATTAAGGAGACATAAAGGTGCCAGCTGTTTTAAGCACAAGTTTAAAAAAAGATACAATTGTTTTAGAGTATTAAGCGTGAGAACTTCTTCCGAAAATAAATTACGTGTGACGTGGAACAGAGGTCTTCACAGAGAAATCACAGTAGGGAGTGAAAGGGACGACGCATATGAAGTGAGTCAATAGAAATACCTCAACAAGATGCAAGGGCTTGGCCATCTCCCCTAATACCACAATAGAACACGGAGGTGAGCACAGGGCTAGCGGGGTTAAAAGAAAGGGCACTGAAGAAGAGGGAGGCCAAAGCTTACCAATGGAGTGTACCTTTAGAGAAAACGTTTTGCATGGATGGATTTACAGTTCTTCTTACAGCAAACATAGGCTATTTGCACAGGAAGAGAAGGCTAGAAGCTACAGGCTGGGCTGAAATTACAAAGGTAGAAGAAAAGTTAAAACCACAGATGACTGAATTTGTGCTAAACAAAAAAGATTGAAATTGCAGGTGAAAACCAACACTGCTCTAAAAAGGGAGCAATGGCTAACAGCTTCAACTGCACTGTTAAAGTAGTTCAGTTGGAAGAGAACAGACTTAAGGGATGAGCAAGAAAACACACTCCCATGGAGGGCTGAAAGCAAAAGAAAACAAGTAGTTTTCTCAATGTAACCAGTGGAAGGATACAAGTCATCCAATCAAACGGATGGTAAAGAAGCTAAGCTCCAGGGGAGTGTACACAAGAAAAGGAAGGAAAGAAAGTGAAATAAGAAGCAAGGTTGACAAGAAAGCCTAACAAGCTTTGGTAAAGCCAATAGCTCTCGCCTATGTGAGAGCTATTGGCTTTGGCACTGTGTTTTAGCCATTATGTACACCAGTGTGGCTGCTGTTCAGTATGGCTAAAATTTTGTGGCATGAGAATTGGAGTGGGGTAGACTGGAGTGAGACATATTAGTGTGGTAGATTGGATGAGTTGGGTAAATTAGCGGTACGTTTGGGGTGGGGTAGATTGGATTCGGGTGGAGTGGGGTAGACTGGGGTGGGAGTGGGGTAGACTGGAGTGGAGAAGATTGGAGTGGAGAAGATTGGAGTAAATTGGGGTAGAGTGGAGTGGGTTAGACTGGGGAGGGGTAGTTTGGGTGGATTATAGTAGGGTAGATTGGGATGGGGTGAGGTAGATTCGAGTGGGGTAGACTGGGGGAGATTGGAGTAGAGTGGGGTAGAGTGGAGCAGGATGGAGTAGGGGTGGAGTGGGGCAGACTGGGTTGATTATGGTAGGGTAGATTGGCGTGGAGTATATTGGAGTAGATTGGGGTAGAGTGGAGGGTAGTTGGGTTGAGTGGAATGGGATAGCCTGGAGAGGGGTAGATTGGATGGATTACAGTAGGGTAGGATAGAGTGGGGTAGGTTGGAGTGGTGTGGGGTAGATTGTTAGAAGTAGATTGGAGTGGGGGTAGATCAGAGTGGGGTAGATTGGACTGGAGTTGGACAGAGTGGTGTGGGGTAAATTGGAGAGAGGTAGACTGGGTAAGGGTGGAGTAGATTGAGTGGAGTAAAGTGGGATAGATTGGAGCTGGGCAGATTGGAGTAGAGTAATTTGGGGTGGAGTAGGGTAGATTGGAGCGGGTTAGATTGGAGTGAAGTGGGGTAGATTTGTGTGGCATGTAGAAGATTAGCGTGAAGTGGAGTGGGGTAGAGTGGAATAGAGTGTGGTGGATTGAGGGTACAGTTGAGTAGGGTACATTGGGTGTACTGGAGTAGATTGGAAAGGAGTGGGGTGGAGTGGAGTTAATAGATTGGAGTGGAGTTGAGATTGGTGTGAGTGAGATAGATTGGGGGAAGAGTGTTGTGTAGTCCGGTAGATTGGAGTGGAGTGCAGTTGGGAAGATTGGAGTGGAGTAGATTTGGGTAGAGTGGGATAGACTGGAGTTGAGTTGCGTGAAGTGAAGTGAAGTGAAGTGGGGCGGGGTAGACTGGATTATAGAAGGGTAGAATGCAATGGAGTGGGGTAGATTGATGTGGCGTGGGGTAGATTGGGATGAGGTAGATTTGAGTGGGATAGATTGGAATGGGTTGATTGGAGTGGGAGAGATTAAATTGCGGTACGTTGGGGTAAAGTGGGGTAGATTGAAGTGGGGTAAAGGGGAGTGGGAAATATTGGGGTAGATTGGAGTGGGGTAGACTGAGTAAGAGTGGAGTAGGGAAGAGTAGGTTGGAGTGGAGAGAAGTAGGTTGGAGTGGGGTAGATTGGGTGGATTATGGTAGGGTAAATTGGAGTGGAGTGGGGTATATTGGACTGGAGTTAGACAGAGTGGTGTGGGTATGTGGAGTGAGAGATTGGGGAAGAGTGTAGTGTAGTGGAGTAGATTGAAGCAGGGTAGATTGGAGTAGGGTAGTTTGGGGTGGAGTGGAGTAGGGTAGTTTGGGGTTGAGTAGGATATATTGGAGTGGGATGGAGTGGGGTAGATTTGGGTGGCATGTGGTAGACTGGAGTGAAGTGGGGTAGAGTGGAATAGATTGTGGTAGGATGGGGTAGAGGGGAGTAGGGTAGATTGGAAAGGAGTGGGGTGGAGTTTGATAGATTGTAGTCGAGATTAGAGTGGAGTGAGATAGATTGGGGGATGAGTGGAGTGGGGAAGATTGGGGTGGGGTAGATTAGAGGAGGCTAGATTGGAGTGGGGTAGGGTAGATGGGGTGGTGTAGAATGGGTGGGGCGGATTGGATTAGATTAAAGTGGGGTACTTAGGGGTGGAAGTGGTAGATTGGGGTGGAGTTGAGTGGATTGGGTTAGACTGGGGTAGATTTGAATAGAGTGTGGTACATTGGAGTGAAGTGAAGCAGGGGTGTGGTGGAGTGGGATAGAGTGGAGTGGGGTAGATTGGGTGTGTGGTAAATTGGAATGGGATAGATTGGATTAGATTGAGGTGGAGTGAGGGGTAGACTGGAGTGGGGTAGATTGGAATGGAGAGGGGTAAACTGTACAGGGGCAGAGTGGGGTAGATGGGAATTCAGTCAGGTAGATTGGAGTGGGTTGGATTGGGGATCATTGGAGCAGGGTGGACTGGAGTAGATTGGAGAAGAGTGGGGCAGATTGGGTGGGTGGTAAAGTTGAGTAGGGTAGATTGGAGTGGGGAGGAGTTGGATAGATTGCAGAGGAGTTTGGAGTGGAACGGGGTAAATTGGAATGGAGTGGGGTAAATTGGACTGGGCTAGACTGGAGAGGGGACATTGAAATGCAGTCAGGTAGATTGGAGTGGAGTGGGTTGGATTGGGGTATGTTGGTTTGGGGTACATTGGAGTGGGGTGGACTGGGGTAGTTTGGAGCAGATTGGGGTAGATTTGAGTGGAGTGTGGTATATTATGGTGGAGTAGGGTAGACTGAAGTGGGGTGCAGTTGACTGGGTTAGACTGAATGGAGTGGACTGAAGGGTACTGAGTGGGGTAGATTAGGGTGGAGTGAAATGGGGTAGATAAGAGTGGGATAGATTGGAGTGTGGTAGACTAGAGTGGGGTAGATTGTAGTGAGGTGGTGAGGGGAAGATTGAGGTACACTGGAGTGGAGTGGGATAGAGTAGAGTGGGATAGAGTGGAGTGGGATAGGGTGGAGTGGGATAGGGTGGAGTGGGATAGGGTGGAGTGGCATGTTGTGTTGTGTCATGGAATGAGTGGCGTGGAGTCAAGTGCCGTTTCATAGAGTGTCTTAGAGTGGAGGGGCGTGGAGCAGCATGGAGCGGCATGTCGTAGAGTGGAGTAGAATAGAATAGCATAGCATAGAGTGGAAGAGCGTGGAGCGGCATAGTGTAGAGTATGCTTGGTGTGGTAGCGCACTGCCATTACAGACAACAAATTTTCGATTGAAAAGACCATTACATTTGCACCGAAATAAGGTTTTACTGCACTAAAATGATACTGTGTGCAAATGTCATCACCTAGTGTATTGATGTATTTTGAACGTATTCAAATATTTGTTTCCCCCACACTTCAGAATTACAAAAAACATCCTACACCCTGTTCTTTTACATGGATACTCAGCAGGATTTTCACATAAACTGTCACTTTGAATTCAAAGACAGAAAAGTAAGCACCAAGCTCCCTCTGTCTTTGAATGCACAGCAAATGTGACAAGATAAGAACAAGCTTTAAAGGTCTGTTCACAGACAGCGAGTTCGTGGAAGAATACATTAAACAAGGTTTGGGCAACAGGAGGGACGAATTCAAGCTTGACAGCCTAAAGCAAATAAAGCCAGCAAATCGAAAGCCATCAAATGTAAGTTACAAACCACAAAGCCAATGTTAAGCAACACGTGGAATGCATTCCTACGTCAGCTTTCTGAATGCCCGTAAAATGTCTTTAACAAGCCACACAGATGTGCTGTCTGGTAGGCTTCGACCTAAAAACGATGAGCTGTCAGTTGACCCCATGCGGACTGTTTTAAGTAGTGATAGTAGACCTTTTGACAACAGAGGGCTAAAAAGGTCTGCAGGCGAGACCTAAAGATGGAAAAGAATTAACAAGTTTATATGTAGATATCTGAATCTCAGAAACGTATTTCAAGTATGGCGCTGTCAAGTACTCCAGAAGCAACATTTTATTTAGCAGCAAGTACACAACTTATCAGTGGTTTACTAGGTTTGTAAATTTGCATATGGCTCTGTCGGATATTGCTTGCAGCAGTTATCTGTAGTGGCCAAAAAGAAATAAGCTAGCAGTCTGTCAAAGATAGACTCAACCTTTCATGCTTCTAAGGTTGTGAAACCAAGTACCATCAAATTGGGTATTATTAACATGATATTTAAATTTGAAGTGTGGTAATAATTGTTATATAAAACTAGTTCAAGCACAATTTTTGTTCACCTTTAAAAGAAAGCTGTTTTTGTGATTTAAAGCTTTTTGAAGCAAATTGGCTTAAAATGTCCAGATATGAGCTTTGCTAAATCTCTTAAATAAGAGCTGCACAAATACAAATTAGGGAGATCGAACGGAAATGTAGAGAAGAGTTCGTACATTAGACACAAATTCTCTAGCTTGAAGCAGTTTCCATGTTGCTCCTTTTCTCCTAAAGGTGACAATCAATAGACAAATTCAAAAGAAGATAAAGAATGCAGTGTCCATACTATGGAATTCCAAATAGAACTCAGATGTGCTACTAGAGTCTAGTGGCAAACTAAAACCATTATACACCAACCAGTATCAAAAATATACAACTGGCAAAAGGGACAAATATTACAGCAAGCGTCATTGTAGTTTTAGTATTATGGAGTCAGGTATTTTCCGCAAATTTATGAATTTACAGTACACAAATATTCCACAATACTTCTCTTTTTAATGTCCGATGTCTCAAATTAACAGTGTTTCTAAGGGAAACATCTGAAATACAGAATAATGTTATGCACTGTTGTATTGTAATACAAAAAAGTTGCCTCTGTGGGCCCATGTTGCAGACATTTAAGTCCAAAATAGAAGAAATGTTTTAAGACACTTTAAAACTTGATGGATGTTCAACCTCCTCATAGTGAGTAGTAATAATGATTTCCTTTCAATCTGAAAAGCGGATCTATCTTTGGGGGGGGCAATAATTTTAGGAGACACTCTTACAAGTCTCTGTTTAAATTGCAAAGGCTGTCTTGACGAACCCAATTTTGTGCTTGTAAATCTAGCTATGGTTTTATATGAAATTCTTTTATATTGATATATTATATGGATTTAATTATATGAAACAAAGTGCCTGTGAAGCAACCAACTATATGACCTCCTAAAACTCACAATGCTTGGTTCGGTGACAATGAGATCCATCAAACTGCAGACCACAAAGATGGAGCATGCTTGGGTAAAGTTGTACTAAGAATCTGATAAAGTTGCCTCCGAGAATGACGTTAAAACATGCACCGAAGGCTTGGCTCTTGCAATGTCCAATTTTCTCTGCTTCAAAAGAACGGGAGGTTCAGAACTCATCTGGGAGTGTTTTTTTAAATTTTTATTATTATTTGAAGCTGTGCATGCACCTCAACAGTATTTCCAGCTCTGTGTCGGCCTTTCCGGGCTTTCTGCGATAAGCTTGCCAACTACTTGAAACTCGAAGATGGAAGCTATTTATGAGAGCACTACATGCAACCAAAGTCCAAGGAAGATCGCCTGTATCCACCCGCCAGCATCTGGACTGCACTCATGTGGAAACCCTTTAGCCACTCCTTAGTAAAGGGAATAAAATCTGATTTTCAGAGCTCAAAGTCGGGCTGCCATGAAGGGAGTCTTGGTTCTGATCATGCCCCATTCTTTCATTCACTGATGGCATTCAGAGCAAGCACAAACAAAAGGGCGACAACATGCTGGCACTATACAATGGTGAGGACTCTTTGCAAATAAGACACCTATCTACACAGTCACTTAAATTCTTTTTCTTCTTTTGTTTGGTTCAGCAAATACCCACAACTGCTGCTCTAGCCGCAATCGGTTTGCGCATCTGGGTGAAAAATTTGCACTGCTGCTACCGACACTCCAAATCTTGCCTAGCTTGGAAAATTAGCTATGATCGCTATGAAATGCGACTTAGAACATATAAAATGTACCCCTGGATATTTCAACAATTAATATCTTTTAAGCAACCAAGGTCTCTTAAAAAAAAAAAAAAACAAAAAAAAAAAAAAAAAGTACCCCTGCGCGAGTATACAAGAGTAATGCCTGGAGTGCCACTGCCTTATTACAATTTAAACATCATTCCTTCATCCACAGAGACGCCCTCCGCGACAAAGCAGGCCACGGGAACAGGAGGAAATTAACTTTCACGCTTATAACAGCCCTCCATACAAGTCAAATGTTAGTTGGTGTAGGGGAGGTCAGCATTTCGCATTAGCGGAGTGTGGAGGGGTAGTATAAAACAAGTGGTGTGAGAGTACAAATACCAAATAGTTTTCATCTGCATTGTTTGACCCTCACTTCTACTCAAAGAAGGAGTAGTTCCTATGGGTTCGGTCTCGACCCCACTAGCATACTGTATGCTGCAACAGAGAGAACAGAGAGTTTTTCCGCATGTCGTGTTGATGTGCTGAGATTCAACCATTCTGGAAAAATGGTGAATTAGGTGTTTGCTGGCTGTCCTTGAGGAGGGTGCATTGCATGGTTATTTCTAATTAGGTGGAACTGTCCATATAGAGAAACGAACTGTATTGTTTGGGCCAGATGTTGGTAGCATTAAAGTACCACAATGGGGTAGCTGAAGGACAGGAATGGATTGGCAAATTAATGTATGGGAATCAGTGTATGAGAGTCGTCCTTGGTGTCCTCTGAAGAGGGAGAAGATAAGAGAATGATGGAGGCTTGCTCGACTGTCCAAGATGTACGCTGGGAATACATGGATATTTTAACAGAAATCATGGGGAGGGGGTGTTTGAAAGCATCAAAAGAGAGGGCACTAGATGACTAAGCAGCACAGTGAAACTTCAAATCCTATGTAGTACATGACCATCATCGTGTGAATGTCTGCTTTTCTACCGTTGGCCAATATGACTGAATTGTCACCTGTGTTGCTCAACATCTAACTCTAATGTTGACTTTATGTACAACTAAACTCAATAAACTAAGATATATATTTTTTTAAATGAACAAGGGGGTTTTTGTACGAACCCTCTAGGTTACTCATTCAGTCATGTGCATCACAACATAAAGTTAAAGTTGGACCAACATTTCAATATGTCAGGTGACCCATCTCAACTTTGCCAGATTGAGAGAGTTAGGACTGTGCCATAGCTGTGAAAGCAGAGCGTTCAGCACTGAAACTTAAGAGGTCAAATTTCAGTCTCAGGGTTAGTTTATTCAAAACCACTCACATGTCCTTACTATAACTCACATGTCCTTACTATAACTGATTACTTACTAGAATTCCAGTTTAAGCTCTCTCCCCTTCAGCAAACCATTCAGAGATGGTTTCCAGGTACCCTATTTTTGCTGGACTTAGAAGTCTGGCACTTTACCCCTGATAAATAAGAAGAAAGCACCTATGCTCTCCCTTTAAACATGGTTAAACTGGCTTATGCATGACTGAAATATGTAAGATGCGTACCAGTCTCTACTATATGGTGTAGGAAATGCACACAGTGCCTGCAAGTTAAATCCTACCCGTGGACTGCAACACCTATTGTGGCATCCACAGACTGGGCCTGTAAAACATGTTTTAGGCTTACCATGTGTAGTCTGACTGCAGCCTCCAAACTTTCTATGAAAACCTGTCAAAATAACTACTTTAACAAGTGGAAAAATTCGGCTTTTAAATATTAATAAGTCACACCTAAGTACACCTGATTGACTACAAGGTAGAGTGCCTGATATTTAAAAAGTGACATGTGCAAAATTAAAAAAGTTGGCATGATCCTTCAGCGACAAGCCCCAAAACCTATTTTCACTGGTAGGGTTGTGGCTGGATTCTGGAAAATGTCAAAGTAGAGATTATAAACTTCAACCTGTAACGTTTGATAGGAACCAACTAGAATACTCCTTCAAAGTCAATTTTTCATATTATTAAAAATGCAATTCATTTTTAATAAATAGCCAAGAAAAGTAACTTTTAGCCTCTTACCTTTTCTTAAAAGCTACAGTTTCCTTGCCTGAAGGTCCTGGAGGCTAATTTGCATTAGCCTACCAGGATCCACTCAGCCAGTGTTTGACCTTAATGAAGGTGTGAAACACAGCAGAATAGTGGCTTAGGCCTAGGGACAGAATGGGCTGGGTGTGGGAATGGGCTTCGGAAGGACAGCTGGGGAGGTTACAGAACTTCTTTAACTTTAAAAGGGAGAGTGCTGAAGCTGCCCATTCATAGTTTAGTCCAAGAAAACACTTGGGAAGGGGGTGAAGGCCTTTGTTCCCCAGGCCCACACTAGCCAAGCTGGCTGTGAACCCAGCTGAGAGGAACCTACCTCCAGAAGAAGTCTGGGGAAGACACAAGAAAGATGCCTCCTCATTTTCCTGGCTACACCGCTGGGTAGACACAAGGATTCCGTACCAAAGTGGAAGGGTTCCCTCATTTTGGATTCATAAGTAAGGTTCACTGTGGGATTGTATGAGCTAAGGCAAACAGGTACTGCTGAAGCAAGTGAGTAGGGTTACCCCAGGGCAGGCCTCGAGAAACCTACTGACCCACTTGCTATGGCGAGTCAGATTTCATCAGGTCGAGCTATTTTTAGGGCCTACTTGTCCTGTCTGGCGAGCTGGTAAAAAACAAGATGTTCTGTTCATTCAGAAAGTGAATGAGATATAAAGATGCGTTTACATTGTGTTTCCATCTCGCCACATTTGCTGTGCAGTCAAAGACAAATCAAATGTCAGGGTAGGTCTTGTGACAAATCGCTGCTTTTTTATCCTGGAGATTGGCGTTTACTTTTCTTTCACGGACTACAATGTTAGAAGATTTTGTCAAGTGAACAGTCTGAAATGGGCCCACAACTGTTAAATAGCTTGTATTTGAACTGCACACTTTTCAAAATATATTTCAGTAGTTCAGAAAGCACTTTTTTGTAATTTTGAAGTGAGATGGAAACAAAGATTTCAATATGATTAAAACAAATCAGAATACTTTACTTGAAGTCCAAATGATAAATATTCACTGAAAGCAGATTTCCACACATTATTGTTTGTGCCTGTTAGTGGGAAAGTTTGTTGCCATTTCAATGGAAAATCTCGGTCTGTAAATGACAGTGCACTGCCACATCATGATTTGGTGATATATTTATTAAAATTAAGAGTTTTTCAATATGAACTGAGAAACATTCATGCCGCCTGCCCCGATGACAATTCTATTAGTGCACTAAGAGGCAAGTCATGGGGTCATGTGTATTATATATGTGCACTACATTTTTATTATAAATGGAGCAAAACTTTAGCCTAATAAATCCCACCCCCAAAAAAAACGTTTTTTGTACAGCAGACACACTGAACTCACATATTTGAAGGTGCTGTGGTAATGAAGGAAAATGTGAGAAAAATATTTGCCAAGGATCACACAATTTGAGACAAGGTAATGGGTCATGTGCATTATTACTGTTAGGTAGAGTAAAATATTCAAGTCACTAGATCTGCAGGTCTGGTAACATTTGTTTGATCTGACGAGGCCTGCAGGGAAAATGTACCCCATTGGTTGGCGGGGGAAGCAGGAGTCACCTACTGGCTACTGCAAACCATAAATAAGGCACCCTAAGGAACTCTCCTCAAAACACTGTCTGCACGTACAGAAGATAAAAGGTCTGGACCTTACTTGGTATAACCTGCGAGGAGCCCATAGAGACTGGATCTACTCCTTCTAGTATTCAGGTCAAAAAAGTGGACTCCAAGGGTCAGTTGGCTGGGACACAACAACAAGAGGCCTATTTTTCACCACTACAATCCAGTTTGGACCCAGCCATATGCAAAACAGTCTTGACCCTGCTTCCCATGGGAACAGTCCAGCTTGAACTACCAGGCAAGGTCCTCCATGGATCGTAAACAAGCATCCTAGGACCAGTTCTGGGGTATTACCCCTCCTCAGCCAAGAAAGCTTGAATCTAGTAGCATGGGAAGCACGGGACCCACGTCTAAGCATACCAGTCCCATTGAGGTCAACAAATGCAAAAAGAACAATTGACGTCTGGAATGCTGAACAATGTCACCTCAAGTGGGACGGATATGCCCAGCCGTGGGTCGCATGATCGCCATGCCACTGGATTCAAGCTATCCTAGCTGATGAGGGGTGAGACCCCGAAACTGGTCCCAAGATGCTGGTTTCTGGTCTGGCAGTTTGGGCTGGGCTGTTCCCATGGGAAGCAGGGTCAAGACCGATTTGCATATGGCCGAGTCCAAACTGGAATGGCGTAGTGAGCAAAAACACAATGGATTTAGGCCCAGATGTCGGACTGGGGGTGAGTGTTTGACGTTGTTCAGCATTTACATCCATGAATTATTCTTTTTTGGACATGCCTACGACTGAGTCATGACAAAATACCCCTAGGCCTAGGAGGACGTTAAGCTTGTGAGACTGAGGATAGCAAAGTGAAGTGTAGGTGTGCGCAGGATCTAGAAGGTGGAAGTGGGTTGCAGAGTACAGAATAGGGAAGTCTACAGACTAGGAGAAGGTGGTAGGTGCATCAACAGAGGAAGTCAGAGAAAGTTCGTGGGAATTAGTGAATTACATATGTTGACAACTGAAAGGATTGTGCAGCTGAGGAATGGAAGAGTGCAGTGGAAGAACAGCACAGCCAGTGACAAGCAGAGGATGTGTGAGCAGAGCTAGAGGTGGACGAACCAACAAATTAACAAGGTGAGATCAGCTCCAGGACCAAGCCATGGGTATGGCTTGGCTCTAATAAGCCATGCACGAACCGAGCCCTCAAAATGTTTCACCATGTGAAACTATCCAACAATATGATAAAGTCTCCTCAAAATTCGAAATTTACATGTGCTATACATATGTGCTAATGAAGAAAAAGGAAACTTGGCGAAATAAACTATTTGCCTAGGATCACACAGTTTGGTGAAGCAGGGAAGCCAAGATTGATCTCAGGTTTTTCGGTTTCACATTGTGCAGTTCAGCCACTAGATGGGATTTTCTCTCTCCTGTTATACATGAGAAGTTAAAGTTTTGTCTTTAATTACAGGCACATGACAATGCAGAATGGGTGGCAGGCAGAAGCCGCATGAAAGATCGGCTCGTTTTAGGTTCAAGAGTAAAGATGACCTTAACCTGATCCAAGGATTTGGCTCAAGCCTTCAGTGCCTCGTCCAACTTTAGACAGAGCCTTGATGAAGCTCAAGGAGTAAATAAGTACCATGGGTAAATGAACGCAGTGCAGTGAGGGTTATGGATCAGTAGCTGAGGCAGGAGGGATCTCTTGGAACAATGTTCCCTATCTTTTTTTCACATAACAAAAATAGTTCCAATTCTTTTTGTTAAAAACCAATATTCGGGGGCGTGGCCAAGATGGCGGCGGAGTAGCAGCCATCTCACGGAGCTCTGCCGAGCAAGGCCAAAATTCAGCAGATTTGGCGACCGTCCCGGGCTGCTGGTGACCTGCGTGAGAAGCGGCTGCGGTGCAGGGGAGAAGAGCTGCTTGGCGAACCGCACGAGGCTCACACGGCCGACAGAGACGCCGTGGGAGCTGGGCGACCGGTGGAGCGGCGGCCGCCATTACTGGAGGAGAGGCGCCGGATCACCGGACAGCGGAACGACCAACGCCCTCCCGGGGTGTGGAGTGCAGCGAAGCGGCAGCAACAGCGGGGAGCGACAGCGGAAGCCACAGCAGACCCCAGCGGGCGGTCTTGGAGTGGGTGACAGAGAGGCACGGACTGCAGGCCCTGGGCCGGTGGGGCCCTCCCTGACTGCCGACAACACACCGGACGAGAGGTACGGGAGTCCCGTATGAAACTGGGAAAACGCTCCCCAGCAAAGTGAGGTGAGGGGGCGGGGGCGACTAACAGGCACGAGGGAGAGGCTTGCGCTGCCACAGACGTGAAGGAGAGAGGCCTGGAGCAGGAGCGGCGCGGGGAACGGGCCCCGGGGTCGGCTGGGCTCCTCTGCTAGAGTACGCAGGTTCCACCCGCAAGCGGTGCGATGGATGGCTCCGGATGAGTGTCCTGCGCCACAGTAAAAGTAAAGTGGCCCCCTAGCACCGGCTCTGTGAAGTATTGTTCGAAACCCCTGGTCAGAGCGAATACAGTGTATGCGGGGCAGAGGAAACAAAGAGTGACATTGGAGGCCGACCGGGCCCGCCCTAGCCCCAGTGAATTATCCAGGCCTAGCGGAGGAGGTGGGGACAGGCTCCAGGCGAAGACGGGGTCCACCCTGGGGGGAGGATGGCGGCCAGGGCCATCCGGCTAAGGTGAGCTACAAGACGGCCCAATAGAACGATAGCGTCAAGCAGACCCTTCATCCAGGGATCCTGTGGTCTATGAGGTAGGAAAGCCTGAGAGGCCCAGAAGAGATAGCGCGAGTGGAGCCGGCGCTGCAGGGCTGGGGCCCACGGAGAGGGTCGCACGTGGTAAGGTTAGAAGAGGAACCGCCAGATTGAGCTTCCCTGGAGTCAGGCACATTAACAGTTACAGGAGACGGCCTTTGGATCGGCTTAACACACCTGGCGATTTACTAAAATGACGTCCAGCCGCACCAAGAAAGAGACTAACATCAAAGACCTCCTGCAGAAAGCAGGGGGCAAAAGGGCAGACGGGCAAGCTGCGGATTTGCCACCCTCTTAAAATCGTGAACGGGATACAGGTCAGTCTGAACAGGAGAAAGAGGAGCCGATCACGCGGAGCTTGCTGGAACAGCTGTGTACCACGCTACAGGACGACTTTGCGGGGTTGCGACAGGAGTTCTTCACCAAACTAAAACAGGTCAGAGCGGACATTAGCGAATTGGGGGACCGCATGGACACCTTGAAAAAGGCCGGAGATGGCAGGGAGGAAGAACTCAACACGCATGCACGGGAGCTGTTGGACTTGCGGGAACGTAATGAAGACTTATGCCTGCGATTAGAAGACTTGGAAAATAGGTCCCGGCGCTTCAATATTCGCATTAAAGGAGTTCCCCTTCACGCAGACGCAGGTAAACTGGAGGATTTTGTGATCCGGCTTTTCCGATATGCTGCCCCGGCACTAGGAGACCAGGAGATCGTTTTGGATCGCACGCACAGGGCAGGCCGCCCGGCGAAGAACCCAGGTCAGCCCCAGGACATCCTCACGTGCCTCCATTCCTATCGGCAAAAAGAAATTATGGCAGCCACCCGAGACAAGGCAAATATCCAGTTCAAAGGCCTACAAGTGGGCATCTACCAGGACCTCTCCTAATTAACGCTCCAGTGGCGCAGAACTCTGCGCCCTGTCACCACATTCCAATGAGACCACGAAATCAGCTACAGGTGGGGCCATCCCTTTAGACTACTCTTTGTATGGAATAATGAAACACATGCAGTACGGTCCCTGCGAGAAGCACAGACAGCCCTGGGAGTTGACTTAGTGGTCGGCGGTTCGGAGGATCAACCTCAGGTGACGAGGGGTCTGAGCAAGCATTGAAGTCGAGAAGAGGGCGCAGCACAGGGAAGGATCCACGCACACGACCCTGTGAAAAGGAGAGTCAGAAGGAGCGAGAGGCCCTCATTAAACAGCTGCAGGCCAGGGAGGGCGGGGGAGACCAAGCAACAGAATGAACGTGCCCCAACCATGACTGCCCGATCGTTGATACCTGCCAGCTGCCAGTGGATACAGGGACGATGCATGAGAATGGCCATCATGGGCGGAGCACGCCCCAAACCAACTGTACAAAAGGATGGTGCTGCACTGCCACCGGCCGGACGGACCCTTGCGCCACGTCGCTACAGGTGCCCAAGTGTGGGCAGTTCCTTTGTCGCTGACACATTCCAAGTTCACTTTCCTTAGTTATTCTCTGATCTTTTTCTATCTCTTGCGCCTCTTTGATGCAACCCCCCCCCCACCCCCCAGTTAGGAACTGAGAATTCATGGACAACTCATGGCTGCGTACGATGCGAGAGGCTTATCGGACTTGCCATGACCCTGAAAGGGGATTTCTGGATACACATTACACAGGGTCTTGCCACAGGACTCAGGCAATACACTAAAAGGTGGGACAAGGCGAGGGAGGGACATGCTACCAATAAGGGACCAATACAGCTAGAGGTAGGCCCTACTCACTCTGTGCACCCTGCGGGGAGGGAAGGACACTTTGTTGGACTGGGGCTGAGGGTCTCCTCACTTGGAGGAGCCGGGTAGCCCCCAGCACCAGGATGACGCCAAGTGGAAATGGTTGCTGGCTGTTGGGAGGGAGGGGAACCCCAGCTTGACATACACACACCCACACTATCCCAATGGCGCCCATAGCATTTCAATAGTGAGCCTCAACGTCCGAGGCCTTATCTCACCAGTAAAGCGGCGAGCACTCATGACATACCTTAGGGACATCCGCTGCGATATATGCTTTTTGCAGGAAACTCATTTAAAACGTGCGGACTGGAAGCGCCTCCGGTCATGCTGGTTTGATCGCCAATTCTTTTCATCTATGTCAGGGAAGAAAACGGGGGTAGCAGTCTTATTCGCAACACACTTCTCCGGAAAGATATTAAATGTTCAGACAGAGATACCAGGGAGGTTGCTGGCACTGCGGGTGGCCGTGGGAGGTCACACTTACACATTGGCATCGGTATATGGGCCAAATGAGGGGCAAGAGATGTTTCTTCGGGACGCGTTGAGCTCGGTCTTGTAAACCTCGGGTGAGAATCTTATAGTGGGGGGGGGGGAGATTACAACATAGTACAAGACCCTGCCCTAGATAGAACCACACAAAGGACGGGTCACCCGAGGGCATTCTCGTCATCGATGCAACAGTGGCTGGCGGGGGGTGGGACTGGTAGATGCTTGGCGACAACGCAATCCTACAGCCCAAGACTACACCTTTTTCTCAGCGACACATCAGTCTTACGCTCGCTTGGATTTCTTCTTAACAACCCCACGAATCACCTTGGGGATACTACCATAGGTATAGCATCGCTCTCGGACCATTCTTCTATAAGCCTCTCTTGGCAGCTAGAGGGGGACTGTCAAAGACATAGGGTGTGGAGACTCAACCATAAACTGCTTACGTACGATGACAATATTAAAGAGGTCCAAGAGGCCATACAAACCTTCTTGAATACCAATGATGACGGTCTCATGCATGCTCATCTGCTGTGGGATACTCTGAAAGCGGTCATTCGGGGGCAATTTCTTGCAATAGCGGCCAAGCTGAACCGGGACAGGAAGGACAAAAAGGGAACAATTGGAGGATCGGGTCAAAGAACTGGAGACGGTGCACCGTCGCACGGGTGCTGTCCACGCACGCCGCCAACTTACAAATGCTTGCAAACAACTGAAAGCATTGGATTTCGATAGGGCAGAATATTCCCTTCTGAGCACTAAACAGCGCTTTTACGACGGGGGGAATATGGCCGGGAAACTACTGGCGTGCCATGTCTGCTCCCAAATAATGAGCCGCATTATAGAGATCGAAGCTCCTCACGGAGTTACAGTGCAAGAAGACGATCTAACAGCTCTTGAATTTGAAAAATTCTATACAGCCCTCTATACTGCGGATCCCCTGGACGAGAAAGCAGCTGCGGCATACGTGGCTCAGGCACAGGTTGCCTCTCTCCCGGCTGCGGAAGAAGAGAAATTGGAAGCAGACATCAGGCCAGATGAGGTACTGAGAGCGATTCAGGGTCTTGCGTCGGGCAGGGCTCCTGGGGAGGATGGGTTTTCCTCGGAGTTTTATAAGACCTTTGCACCAAGCTTGGTCCCGCTACTCACATGACTTCAACTCCTTTAGCAAATGCGCATGGCCACAGTTGTGGTCCTACCAAAGCCGGGTAAGGACCCAAAGAAGTGTGCTTTGTACTGCCCCATTTCTCTGCTGAACGTAGACCTGAAAATTTTCACTAGCATATTAGCGGCTCGCCTAGCACCATATATGCAAGGGCTGGTGGATCCAGACCAATCCGGATTCATACCGGAACGCGGTTGCAGTGATGGCACCAGACGACTGTCACCTTATCGACAAGACCCAGCGTTCCCAGAAGCCAACCTTGCTCTTGTCAGTAGATGCCGAGAAGGCTTTCGCCGGGTTTAGTGGCCATATCTGCGCTTGGCACGATTCGGCTTGGGGCCGCGGTTATTACAGTGGGTAAATAGCACATATAACGCACCGGAGGCAAGAATTAGTGTGAATGGGGTCAAGCCCCGACCCTTTAAGACCTCTTGTCGCCCCTACTATTCGCTCTGTATATGGAGCCTTTTGGGGAGCGTATCCGTCAACATGACGCAATCACTGGGATCTACATGGGGGACAGGGAACATAAAATCGCTCTTTACGCCGATGACGTGGTGCTCTTCCTCACTCAACCACCTACATCTCTACCTCATGCAAGAATTCACCGAGTTTGGCCAGGTCTCGGGCTTTAAGATCAACATACAAAAGACACAAGCTCTTAGTCTAACCATTTCCAACACTGACCTAGGGCGGCTAAAAGCGGACTTTCCCTTAGGGTGGGTTGAGTCGGTGTCCCCTATTTGGGCCTCCAGATATTCCCCACGCTTGATCGTACGATACGCGAGAACTATGGCACCCTACTGACCAACACTCGGGCAGAACTCCAACATTGGAGACAACTCACGCTGTCCTGGCTGGGCAGGCTGGCCGCCGTAAAGATGACACTACATCCCTGCATAGTGTTCGTAATGCAGACTCTCCCGTTGCAGCCCCCGTCAGGTACTGGCCAAACTGCAGCATCTAATAGTGGACTTTATTTGGGGTGGAAAGAAGGCCCGTATGGCACGCCAACAAACGTACTTGAAACAGGAGGATGGAGGGCTAGGGTCCCGCACTTAGTGCGGTACTACCAAGCGGCCAAATTGCGGTATATGATAGAATGGTACAAGCAAATGTCCGAAAAGCACTGGTGCTTTATCGATCGAGCAATAGCAGGCATACATATGTGGAAAGTAGCATGGCTCCCCAAGCGACATCGCCCAGTGGGGGTCTACATTTCCCCGATGTTGAGGGCCACGATGACTGCATGGGATAAGGATCAGGTGACTCGGGGTCCATCTACTCCTATGTCCCCCTTGACTCTCTTCATAGGTCATCCAGAGTTCCCTCCCGCTCGCTCGGGACAGGATTACCTCAAATGGCAAGAAGCCAATTGCAAAAGGGTGGGCGATCTTTTGATGAGAACAGGATAATTGACTTCCCCCAGCTGGCTACGGCCTACCTAAAACAACGTTTTTGTCAGTACCTGGCCCTAAGGCACTGGGTCACACAACCGCAAATTAGAGTACACGCAAGCTGCCCTTTAACAAAATTTGAAAAATGGTTTATAACTAGACACTCAGACAAACGCCTACTTTCAGATATATATGCATTTTTAATTGCACCCATACAGTGAAGTAAAACTCCAGCGCAGCGTAGGTGGGAGACAGAATGCGAACGAGAATTCTCTCCAAAAGAATGGCAGAACATAGTACAAAGAGCCAGAGCCTCCTCCTGCAGTACAGCAAGAAAGGAGATGTTCCTCAAAATAGCGCATTACTGGTACTATACCCCAGACAGGGTGGCGCGCTGGAAGCCAGGGGGAGACGCTCAATGTTGTCGACGCTGCGGTCAGGTGGGCACTCTGACCCATCTGCTGTGGCAATGCCCGAAGATACAGCCCTTCTGGGATTCCATACTACCAGACATAAATGCTGCCTACAACACCAATCTGCAGAGATTCCCAACCAACATACTACTTGGCCTCCCCAACGCCCTAACATACCCCTTGAGATCATGTCGGGGAAGAGCTATTACGCTGGCTTTGGGGGCAGCCAAGCAGGTGACACTGGCTAGGTGGGGTACGGAGGGCGTCCCGACCAGGTTGGATTGGTTACATAAGCTGTGGGAGGTAATAGGTATGGAAAAGATAACAGCTAGCATAACGCGCAGACTCCCCCCACTTTGATAAGAACTCTAGTGTGAATCCCCAGGTTTTATCAGCTGAATTTAACGAACTCACATGTCCCAAGTATCTGCGGGTGCTCGGACTCACCAGGGATCTCTTCCAGGACTCGAAGACAAGCTTCTCATCTGGAACTTAAGACATAAGAGGATGTACCCTAGTCCCACACGATAAAAGCCAGAGCTGGGTTCCCAATTCTCCCCCTCTCCTTCTTCCTTCTCTACATCATAGTCATAAAATTCTCTCTTCTCCTCATCTATTTCATGATGCTTCCCCACCGGCCTGTTGGATGTAGGTGTTGGTTATTGTTTTGAAAACTACAATAAAAAAAAGATTTAAACCATAAAAACCAATCATACTGAGCGGTTATGGTATCTCTGGCTGGAAGGGGATTTTGGGGGGGTGAAATCTCATGTACTGAGTAGCCATGGGGAAGGAAAACAGCTAAAGAAGAAATAAGCCTTTCCTGCAAGATGTCTGGTAACTGAAGAAAACATACATATGTGCAGCTGGTTATTCAGTAAATCTAAAGGCTGCTTGTGAGGTAGAATAGGCTTTAATTGATGGAATTATTTGAGACTTGCTCCGTGTCAAAAGATGTGCATTCTGTGAGAGGTAATGCAAGGGAGTTTGTTAGCAGCCGAGTTCTGAAGTGTTTCCTTCTTTCTAAATTAAAAACTTACAAAAAAGATTTGCACAAGGAACAGTATGATTGCTGATTACAAAAAATTCATATTTTGAAAGCACTGGTTTTATCTTAACACTAAATCTCTGCACATGAAATATTTACAGTGCTTTCAGTTCAGGCTGGAACCTCCAAGTAATATATATATATCATTATTCTCCACTGCGCCACCCAGGATTCAGTTCTGATACTGGCTGGTTATACACATAGACATACTTAAACGTGCATTTAGTTTTCATTGTATGTTTTCTATTTTATATGTATTTACCCGAACGTGAAAATCCAACAAAATAGTTGCAGAACATTGTGATTTTTTTTTATCCATGTCTCTGACCCCCTGCACCCGTTGGACTCAAAATCACAGTTCTCATACTTTTTATACAGTTCAACCACTGGTATTGATGTACAACACAAGATTGCCGTCTGCTGTATAGAGCAGAGGCCTTCAAACTGAGGGCCAGTGAATGCATTCATAGGGGTGCGCAGAGGCATTTGTAAGGATTAGAAGCAAGCATGGCCTGAAAACAAGGCCTTGTTTATATGGCAGGTTTCCAGGCTGTCTTCATTTATATGAAGAGGTTGAAGGGCATAACAAATGTGGAACTGTAATCCCAAGTGCCCTGGGGCACAGTCAGTGAGTGGCTGGAAGAATCAAAGATGTGGCTAAAAACAACAAAAAATATTCAGTAACTATGTTTTTTTCCCCTCTCTGAAAAATAAAAGCAAGTTAAACTGTGGAAAATATACTCTTTTACGTTATGAAACTTCAGTTAACAAATACAAGCATGTGGTAAGAAAAGGCAAATTATGCAGTGTAATGTGGGATATTTTGTGATAGTATTACTTCATTATTAGGTTTCGCCTGCACAGCCCTTGTGCAGTGCTTGTGAAATCTATTGTATTCATTATATCTTAAAAGGGACTCACATCCCGCCTTCAACTCTTATTGGTCCTTGTCACTTTACGTTTCCTCGTTTCTATTGGCTGCAGGCGTTCTATTTCCTGTTCTTCCGTGTGTGTTTCTCTGATCAGTTTCCCATCGGTAAAGTACTGTTTTAATCCGCTTTGGTGGAACGTCTTTCAAGCAAGGATTGGGAAAACAAAATAAAAACAAGAACTACACCCTTGCTTTAAAGTTACAGCACAACCAGAGTGCCGTGGGCTAAGTGCGCTATTATCTCAGTTGTGCCTTTTATTCCTTCTCTGTGCTCCAGAAAAGGCATGCACTACCTCATGCCCCCGAGCAACAAGCAAGGACCCATTTGAGTGCGTTCGTCATTGTATGCACTCCACCATCCCACAGGGGCACAAGCAGGCATCCACTTCAGTACTTGTTTACTCGATATCTGTCTCCACTTTGTGTTGTTCTGCGATGCTCTTCACTCGGTCTTAACCTTAACTCCCCTCCTACAGAAGAAGCATTCTTGCTCCGACTTTCATCTTCACTTTCAAATTAGTCTGAGCTCCTATTCATTAATTGACATGACAGCTGCCGTCATCACAGCCAAGCTGATGGGTGCATTTTAACGTGCTGAGGGACACCTACTGACTGATTACTGTGTATTGTTACTCAGAGGGTGACGTTTATTCGGGTAGAGTACACAACAAATTGATGAACATCTTGAATACTCAGGGGGAACATACCAATAAAAACTCCATTAAAATAAAGGGTTCAAAATATGTTTAACACAACAACTTTTGTGAATTATTCAGCATACCAACCGAAACATGTATATTTATTTGAAAATTCAGCAAATATTAATGTTTAGTGTTATTATGTTTAAAACCCAAATGGAAAGTGAAAACGGAAATTTAGAAATTGCCGCTAGTCGATTGGAGCTTACTTGGATTTCTAGTTCTGGAATTACACGTACCGACGTTTTACGATGGCCGCTTTGTTTTCAATTGGAGTGCTTGGCTCCTCCTCATTGTTGTCCCCCTCCTGGTTCTTTTCCTCATTTGACAGGTTCCCGCCTCCTGGGTTGGAGCGAGAGGAGCATGGGCAGCATGACTGAAGGGGGAAGGACTTAACTTTGCTTCTATCCTAAGCAGTGCTTGCCCTGCACCAGCTTATTTTATCCTTGTTCTTCACCGAAACTGTGTACTACTATTTATTTTTACATTTCTTTTTATTAAACTTATAGATGTTCAGCGTAACATCGCATTTGAATGACAATCAAAGTATCATTTACATTCTTTAAGGGTTCACCTACTATCAGCTTCCAATACATGCATTTCTCATTGGATCCATCTCTCTCAAGTAACATGTCTATCATCTGGCAGTTCCTGTCCCTTTATACATCGCACTCCTCATATATCTTATTACATTTAACATTTCATCAGATCCCTCTATATTCCCCCCACCTAGCCCATACTTTCCCCCACTTCGTATGGCATCCCCTGCTTTGATAAACCACCTTCTATGCATCGCTACACTAGTCAAGGTCTTTTTTCCAGTCGGTGACCTTGGGAGGGAGTGTTGACACCCAGCTCCTTGCTATGTTTCTTTTTGCTATTACAGCGGCTAATGACAGCCACCGCTTGGTGTATTTTGGCCATTTGGCTTCCCTTGTCACACATTAAATAAGCCATCTTGCATCAAGAGGGATTAGCTGTCCCGTTACTGCAGTAATCACTTGTGTAACTTGCCTCCAATATCTCTGTAACACCAGGCAGTTCCACAAGATATGAAAGACGGTACCGGCTTCCCCTCACACATTTGTCCGAGTCGCCTATGCCCATGCGAAGTAGCTTCGTCCGAGTCATGTAAGATCTATGTAGGATTCGAAGGTTGTATGAGGTGGAAACTCGCTCTTATGGCCACTTCTCTAGGGCTCTGTATGGCTTCCTCCAATCATCGTCCTCCAGGATCCCGATGTCTCCCTCCCGCCTCCCGTAGTTTAAGTGGGTCGGGGGTGTTATTCATGATCTTTTTATATACGAGGGAGGTGTTTTTTTCCACCATTGGGTCTAACCGTATTCTATCATCCCGTGTACTCGGGTAATTGCTCTCCCGTCGTGATGTGTAACTTTAAGGCTTGTTTCAACAGTAGATATCAATACTGTTCAGTGTTTGGCATTTGGTAGTCAGCTTGTATATCTTGAAAGTCCACTATTCTCTGTCTCTTCCAGACATCCCCCAGATATTCAATACCCAGCAGGGCCCATGCACGGAATCCCTTCAGTCCATGTACCTTACTTAGAGCGTCGCTATTCCATAGGGGTGTACGCTCCATTAGTTTGCCCTCCCATCCCAGGAACTTGGTCGCCTTCCTCCAGACTCGGATAGTTGCTTGTGTGTTTTGGTAAACTGTTCGTGAGTTCTTTACTATATAGCGCATCTAGGTATCCTTTCTGTCCCATTGCCTGATGATCTTCCCGGTACGCCAGTTCCTCTCTACCCCGCAAACACCCAACCATTGAGCCAGACCAATTGTGCGGGCCAGTAATATTTCCGAATGTCAGGGACTGCTATACCTCCTTCGTACACTCCCCTTTGCAGTTTATGCAGTGCAATCCTGGAGTGTCCCCTGTCCCACAGTAGCTGCCTCACTTCAGAATCTACTCTACAAAGAAATTTAGCTGGTATCCTGTATGGCGTGTTATGTAGGACATATAGTAGGCGTGGCAGTACCATCATTTTTAAGGAGGGCTGCTCTTCCAAGTAGTGAAAGTGGCAACTTTCCCAAGTGTACATCTTGCTGTAGTCTATGTAATTGAGGGAATAGGTTATAATTTAAGAAGTCTGCCTCATTTCGTGATATTACTATACCCAAGTATTCGAATTTGTCCCTGATCAATATCATATTTCTGTGGGGTGGCATAGTCGGTGCATCTCCTGCTAAAATGAATGCAAGGAAATTATCCCCGTTTATCTGGTAGCCAGAGTAGCTACCGAACAGTTGGAATATGTGGAGTGTGCAGTGCATCGTCGATCGGGGTTTTGTAGCATATACGAGTAGATCATCTGCGTATAATAAAAAAATGTCCTCCCATTCGCCCCCCCCACCATTAGTCCTCTTATTAATGGGTCTCTTCTGACCCATGCCGCTAAGAGTTCAAGTGCAAGCGCAAAGAGCATAGGTGAGAGTGTGCATACCTGTCTTGTACCCTTGTGTAATGTCACTTTCCTGGATATCACAGCATTCACTCTCACTCTGGCCAGGGGACTTGCATATAGTAACTGCACCCAGGCACAGAACTTAGGTCCTAGACCGAAGCGTTCCAGTGTCGCAAAGAGATAGTGCCATTCTATGCTGTTGAATGCCATACGTGCATCTAGGGAAAGCAGCACTGCGTTTTCGGTTGGTTCAATCTCAGTCACATGCAGGACCCCATATAAGCGCCGTCAATTCAGTCTGGTGCTCCGCTGCGGCATAAACCCGGATTGATCAGGATTAACTAAAGCCGTTATTACTTTAGCCAGTCTAGTCGTTAAGACCGTGGCCAATATTTTTAGCTCCGCATTCAATAATGAGTTGGTCGGTAGGAGGAGCACTCTTCGAGCGGTTTGCCCTGCTTTGGGATAACCACTATTGTGGCTAGTCTTTGGTCTTCCGGTAGTTTGCCCTGCTCTAGCGAGTCATTGAACATGTCCAGCATGTGTGGGGCCACTAATGTTGCCAGTCCTTTGTATAGTTCTATCGGCAGACCGTTGGGGGCAGGCGCCTTACCTGACTGCAGTGCCCTGATCGCACCACAGATTTCTTCTGTGGTTATGTCTGCGTCCAGGTCTCCACGTTCCTCCCGAGTTATTGTGGAGAGGTTTGCATCTTTTAGGAATTCTATACAGTCTATTTTAGTTCTGGTTGAGGAGGACTGATATATCTGCTCACAGTATTTCGTGAATGCTTCCGCTATGGCCTCATTTGTCGCACATGTGTCACCCTCTGGGGTTTTGAGCTTGAGTACCCAATTTCTCGCCTTGTCCCTTTTTTCCAGCCATGCCATCAATTTGGTGGCCTTGTCTCCTACATTGTACAGTTTCCTCTGTGTTGCTCTAGCATACTACTTCACTTTTTCTTACGCAATATCTTGTAGCTTCTGCTGCTTGATGCGGATTACGTGCCTAGTCTGGGGGTTAGGTTCTCTAGAGTCAACCACAGTCTACTCCAGCCGGGCTAATTTCCGCTCTAGCGTTTTGCATTGGAGCTTCCACTCTTTCCTCTGTCCTCCTGCCAAGGCCTGTATGTGTCCACTTATTACAGTTTTGTAGGCTTCCCATAATGTACCTGGCGAGTCTACTGTCCCCCGATTGTCCTGAAGGTAGCATGTGGCCCATTCTCAAATTTTGTCTTGCATAGCTTTATCTCCGAGTAGCCATGGATCTATACGGGGTGGTATGGTATTTATTTTAACAGGTCTTAGCATTCGCACCGCTACCTGTGAGTGGTCAGGTATACCCCTTACCTTGTGTATTGCCCCTCGGAAACTGCCCGCCGGGTCGAAGTGTGTCATTGTATAGTCTAGTCGGGAGTGTCCCCAGTGTGGTGCTGAGAAAAAGGTATATTGCTTAGTTAGAGGATTATGTTCCCGCCACAGGTCTACCAGTCCGAGGGCTTTTGCAATGCCTTCAGTGCCTCCATTTCTCCCTCCCTACCCGAGCTCGGAAGTCTATCTTTGGAGGGCTCCATTACAGCGTTTAGGTCTCCACCCAGTACCAATACTCCAGTTGGGAGTACCAGGAGTAGCGTGCTGAGTTCCAGCAGGGTTCCCGCATGCATTGTAGGTGGTACGTATACCGAACAGAGGTTGAGGACCCGACCCTCCCATACTACCGTGAGTGCCACATATCTGCCTAGCCGATCCTGCCATGTCCCACGAGGTGTGAAGGGCAGTGTCTTTTTGAGTAGTATTCCCACACCCCGTGATTCAGTGGTAAACCTGACATGTGCTACCAATTGATACCCAAATCTATCTAGGGCTTTACAAAAGTGTTGCCCATCAGGTGCGTTTCTTGCAACATAACTATGTCTGGGGTATGTCGCCGAACGTATTGCAGCACCATCGTCCGTTTGATTTTATTTCCTAGTCTGTTGACATTCCATGTCATAATCGTAAAGTCTCATCTTGCAGGGCCTACTATGGTGGGTGGTGTTAGAGGGTGCATCTCAGATGTGGGCATCTGTTTTGTCTAGTGAGATTCTCGCTTGGGCTCTTACTGCCTTGATTGTATAGTGAAGTGCGATACACGCCTTGTCCCCCATTCTTGATTTTGTCTCCCTTTGTGTTTTCGATCTGTGCATCTGTTATTCTTTAAAATAAACACACAAATTGCAATCCCCAACCTGCAAAACTCCCCCCTCCCTGCTACAGTGCATGGTGAGCCTAGAACCTCTCACCCCCGCCAACTTGCAGAGCGCCTGTCGCCCTATAAATAAACGGTCAAACATTGGGTGGACTTAAACCATAAGCACGGCCACTTGTGCGCCACCCTCGATCCACTCTAGTAGGACCACCAATCTCACGTTGCTGAGTACAGAGATAAGACTCGTATGCCCCCCCCCCCCACTCCAAGTTCCTGGAGAAAAATGAAGAAAAAACAGAATATAAAAGGCATTGTCTTATCTGTATCTTGTTTTGAAGTCTGATCATATCTCAGATGCTCTTTGTTTTCCCAAGAGTTCTCTTGCATTTGATCTCTCTGAATGATGTCTCCCCCACCTGTTCAGTCCTCTGGGATGGTTGGGGAGTTTCCGAGTTGAGGAGACTCTCGACCAGCCTCCGCTGATGCTGTCACCGCGTTGTGTACCTCGCCACCTCTGCCTCTCCCTGTACCTCTTGGCTTTCCCACGGTTCGCCATCCGTCGAGCCAATCCCAGGCCTCCTCAGGGGTAGTGAATCTCCACACCTTATTTTCTGCCGTCACCCAAACAGTTGACGGAAAAAGCATGGAATATTTCATCTCTTTCGCTTGCAGGGCTCTCTTTACTTCCAGGAAAGTTCGTCTTGCTAGTTGTACCTTTGCAGCAAAGTCCGGAAAGAAGGTGATAACTGCATTTTCTACCCTGAGAAGTGGAGCACCGCAGGCTGTTTGTAAGATCACATCTCTCTCCCAGAAGTTGAAAATCCAGGCAATTATGGGTCTTGGGGGGGTGGGGGGGGCTAGGTCTTGGACAGGTGCCTGGAACACAATGGGCCTTTTCCACTGAAAAATACTTAGACAGTCCCCTTGGAAGGAGCGATTTCAGTAGGAGGTCCTCCACGAATAGGTCCAACGCCGGTCCCTCCGCAATCTCAGGGACCCACATGATATGGACATTGTTGCGGCAGGATCAACCTTCTTGGTCTTCCAGCTTGGCTTCCAGCACTCTTGTGATAGCGGTAAGGTCCTGCACTTTTTTTCTGCAGCGTTTTTGTATTCACTGTCAGAGAGTTTGTAGTTTCCTCCATTTCTTTCACTCAGGTGCCTAGGTTTCTCAGATCTGCCCTTATCAATGAATCTTCCGTAGTTACGGTATCAATCTTCCCCGCCAGATCTGAGCATACTCTTTGTAGCACTATTATTATATCCTGCAGGGTGGGGTCTGCAACCACTGCTGGGGGTTGCAGGTTGGAGTCCGAATCCACTTCTGTTGCATGCTTGGCCACCATCGCTCTCGGTTGAGTATACCCATCTAGTTTTGTTTGATGCCCGCTGGGGGTTCCTTGGCTTCCTGCCATGCTGCGTTGTTGTGGTTTCACTGGTCCTTTCTCTGCCAGTCTCTGAGAGTGTTGTTTGTAGAGGTGGTGGGGGGGGGCGTATTGCCCCTAAGGACCGAGGCAGTACTCACCGCCGCCTGCCCAGGCACACTCACTGCTCCTGGCGGTCAGTCCGGGTTCCTGCCCATGCTACCCGGTCTCACCCGCTCCTCCACGCTTCCCAGTGCTCAGACCCTCAGGTCGCAGTGTTTCTTTGCGCCTCCCTGCTGTTCTAGTTCGCTCCCCCGACTCTTCAATGGTCTGTGGGTTCCCCCCTGGTTCGGGGGGGGGGGGGAAGACTTCCTTCTGTTTCAGAAGGGAGGGGAGGGGTTCCTGACCATCAAGTACTTGTGAGGCGGGGGCCTCTTCACTCCTGCCTACGAGGTGGAGTGCTCTTGGGCCTTGTTATTCTGTACTCCTTGTCTACTCCTCAGGTCCCACCTCCACACTGTCTTCACGGCAGTTACTGCAGCCCCTCGAGCTGCGTTTGCAGGGCCTTTCCTTCACGCTGGCTCGTCTCTCGCCCAACGCTTCTCCGTCCAGCTCAGGAGCCACTACGGTGTCTCCAGAGACCGTGTACTTCTAACGCAGCCATCGCTCCCGCAAGAGGATGTTCGTCATGGGAGTTGGAATGACAATAGTACCTCTTCCTCTTTATCCATGCATAGCTACCAAATTTTCACTTTACTAACGTGACAGTTGTATGTTTTCAGGGTACTGTGTGGCACTTAAATGCATTATGTGTGACGCTTTGAGTGAGAAGCTCATGCAATGATATAAATATCAGAAATTATCCCTATTACCAGTTTTTCTGAGGCAGTTTGAAGACAACAGTAATGTTCCTAAAGTGTTTATGCCAGGTCAGTAAAATCCCTATTTTAGGTTTCACCTGCACAGCACACTGTGGCCGCGTTGACCTCCCTGGTTGAGCAGTAAAGGCAGTCCATTGAGGTGCAGTGGCAGCAGGCTCCTCACACCCCTAGGCCCTGCAGCTGCTGCACATGGTGCACTAGTGAAAGCTGCACCCCTGCCTCCTTCTAAAGCTATTGAGTCCTACTCTGCTCTCCCTCTCATCTTCTGATTAACTTACCCTTCTCCATCTCCATCTCCCATGACTGCATTGTATCTTCCTTCTCTTCATGGTTCCATGATGCCATGCTTAATTAACACCTTAGTTTATGGGACCTTTTGATAGCCTGGTGGCCTTACCATTGGAATGGCGTATGTATTCTGCCAGACACGACACTCCATAAGCCTGTATATCAAATACCATTTTGGTCTTTGAACCTTTCCCTGTGGTCACTGGAGGGTGTGGAATGTGAAGATGAGGCATTTTTTAGGTTTCGCCTGCACAGCCCCTTACAGTGCACAACTGCTCACCAACTTAAAACTTAACCCCCCAAAAAAAGTATTATTACTCACACAGGTGAAAGCTAATGCATTTACCAATGCTTGTTACATTTGTTAACACTGTCTGGCCATTGGTTGGTTTCATATGGGTTGAATACCCAAATATAGCAGTAAGAAACAGACAGGTGACCAGGGCAACCTTTGTATAGGGACTTTTTCTGTGCTGCACCACGTTGCCATGTTTTTAGTAACTTCTCATCCGTTTAACTAGGACGGAGAGAGCTGCTGGTTTTAGAAATGTGGAGCAGGGTTCAAGTGCCTGTATTCTGTGAATCTGGGAATAATCACTTAATCCCCCTATGCCTAATAAAATGTAACTGGGGCTCATGGAAAGTGTTCCAAAGCCCTTGGGTTGAGTCCACACTATATAAATCTCCCATTCAAAAAACACAAGGAACAGAGAGCCGGTTTAAAGACTGGAGCGATGATCAGGCATGATGGTAAAGCAGCGACATAAGCAGAATAGATAGACTGCTACTCAGGGCCGCAGCTATCATTAGTGCAGTAGATGCTGTTGCATTGGGACCCAGAAGCGCAAGGGGGTTACAATACCCAAATTATGGGAAGCACAATTTTTGTGTCAGTTTCTGTTTAATGAATTTGTCCAGACTTCTTCAAACTAGTTTCCATTAGAGGTTCAGAAAGAAAAAAAGTTTGAAGACCTCTGGCATAGAGCACAGCAGAGAAAATAGGGAAACAAGGGGGACAGAAGTGTACAGGATCATAGTACAATCCCTAGTCCTCTCTAAACTGGACTATGGGAAAGCCATCCTAACAGGGACACCAAAAGCTCACCTAGCACCACTAAGGTCAGTCCTTAACATGGCAGCTCGACTCATAACTGGTGTAAAAAGATTTGAACACATCACACCAACCCTCAACTGGCTTCCCATGGAAGGTAGATGTATTTACAAATTGGCCTGCATCACACACAAAACCCTTCAGTCACATTCCCCCAACTACCTAAACAGCAAACTGGTAAAAGCAGGAAAATCCAGAACTCTGAGAAGCTCCAACTCACTTCTTCTCATCCCTCCGAAATTGAAAAGGAAAACCACTCAGTGCCGATCCTTTTCTGGTAACGTACCCAGGATGTGGAACGCACTCCCTATAGACCTCAGATGCAACCCCTCCTTCTCCTGCTTCAAAAGGGACCTGAAACTCCTTCTCCTCAACAAATACTTTTCCGACCAAGTCAACTAACCTAGACTTCAATAACCTAGCTGACTCCCCTCTCACTTGACCATCAAGGATAGGTGGTTATTTGACTGTTTCAACCACCTGCGTTTTGGCCCCCCCTTCACTGTATGCCTAATTATTATGTTTTGCTTTATCTTTATGCATCCTTATGTCCTGCTATGTAATGCAATTTTCTTTCCTTTGTGTTTGTAAAGCGCTCTGATACCCACGGGTCAAGCTAGCGCTATATAAAACTTATAAAATAAAAAATAAAAATTGCTGTCAAGTGGCCCAATGGGATATACTATATTTTAAGCCATTCCCCGCAATTTAGCCAACAGGTTACTGCAAACTCACACCTGCAGTTTCACTTTAAGTATTCTAAATACGTCCTTAAGCAAGGACTGATTGAAAGTGCCAAACACGACTTGGAGCTCTTCACAGTCACCGGGAAGGATACAGCGCTGTGAGACACAAATGCAATACAGTCAGCGGTGGAACCCAGTAGATAGGGGGAAGAGGATACATACCTCCTCTAGGAAGCTAGTGACATCGTAAACCTTATGGTGCAGGATAATCCAGGTGCTTTTGCTGTGGTTGTGCTTCTGGATCTCCTCCAATGTGTGGTACTTTGGTTCCTTGGTGTCTGTCATCCTTCCGTCGCTGTCACTACCACTACCGCCCAAAGAATGATCTTTGCTCTCAGCTGAAATCCACAACTTCTAGCTGTGATGGTGATTGGTCACCGCCCCTTTTCCCCACTCCAATCAGACGACTAGAAAAGCAAGACGCCTACTCGCTGAGAATCACCATAGAGTCGAGTCGATTGAAGCCGAGATTACAGAAGCTGTCGAGTCTCGGTAACTAATTGTGCCTGCCGATTTAAAAGAGAGAGAGATTACAGGTTCTGATCGGTAAACAGTGCTTTGCCACCTGATTACGCCAAACATTCCGAGTAAACAGCAGTGTTACGAGGATACAAATAGAACAGAAATATGTAAGACTATATGATAGGTACAAGAAGCCACTGCTCTTTTCTTTTGGAAAATCTTATAGCTGGAGTCGATCACAGTTAGTTTGGCAGCACTCAAGGCACCAATCCTTAGGAACTTCACCTTTATAACATGGCCGACAGATTGTTTTTAACCGCTTGGTCCATTTTCTCTTTTTATGTAGCTGACATTTCCAAGCACCGCCCCGATTCCCTATATCAAATGGCAGAGGTGCGTTTACGAGTATAATTCCAAGAACTTGAATGACAAAGCGGGGGCCATATTTGAAGGGTTATGCTCTAAGTATTTCCCACAGAAACATAGGAAAGAGTGTAGCAAAAACCCAATTAGCTGTCCCTCCACTTGAACTTAACCGTTGGCAATTTATACGTCACTACAGTTTTTCATGGATGTGTTTTTTCGTGCAGCGTTTTTGTTTTTAATGACAGACACACGGCCACAGCATATACAGATCATTTCTTTTAGGCGTCTTTAAATAGGATAGAGGTATCAATGTTATGAAAACGGAGATAGCCTGAAATGCTAAGCCTACAACTCTCTTGTTGGACGGCACGTCCTACACGACTCACACAGGCAGTTTGCTTTTCACCTCGTAGTAGGGCAAGGGTAACATGAACTATTAACAGGCATTCTTTCGCACGCGAGGCACACCTGCCAAATCCTGAACCTTCAACTGAGGGACGTAATGTTCTATTTCTGAAAGGAATTATATTCCCAGGTGATGGAGTGGGAATCAGTTTCTCAATTTAGAATCTCGGTTTACTGTCACACCATAATTCCCACTCTTATCGGGGTCTAGTCTGAGGCAAATGGATTTTTGTGTTGTTTTAGAGAAAATTAAGAGCTGAACATCACATACCCTTTAATCACAATGCCTAATCTAATTGTCAGTCAACAATGAGAGTTTAGTATGAGTTAAAGTGTTTTATTGTTCAAATCTTTTATTAGTAATCTTTATTAGGATACAAATTAAATTCATCAAGTTTGGTCATAAGACTCTTATTAGAAATCAATAATCAACCAGTCCGCAATCAATAAATTGTAATAAGAATGCGACAAGCGAGCTCCATACAGGAAAAATCCCTATTCTAGGAATCGGGAGAGAATGCTGTCACAGTCTGAACCTATGAAGAGTTCCATTTCGAGAGACTGAGAGTATAAGAATAAAGCTTCGGCCCATAAAAGCAATTCAATAAATCAAAATCAATCAAAGCAGAATCTTCCCATAAAGAGAGGTTCAAGAAACTGAGTAGATTCTCAAAGCAATGTAGAATAAGGGGAAATTGAAAGCCGTAAGGGTAAGTGATAACCTACTCTAGAAACACGCATTATTATAGACAACACATTCTTAAGCTTTTGCAACATGTTGCGTTTTCAGTCAGCCAATCAGCTTTTGATGCTCTCCTAAGATTAGGATCACTCATCTTCTCACAGGAATACAATAGTCCACAGAAAACAATATTAAGTTTGTAACTAAGTTGTGTCATTTCTAATTTCATGTGGATCATTTTCTCATTCAGGTCTGCTTTTCCCACGTTTAAACTACATCTCTAACCTAATATATCAATTGTATTTATTTGTTAACAATGGTTTATGTCGAAGTTCAAACATCTGTATTAACATTTAGCACAGAAACTATTCATATTATTTAAAAATGCTACATCTTCATAGATGACCTCATTAAATGACAAAAACTAATCACAAGTTAACAGTGATCTTTGTATGAGTAGAACCATTTTGCAGAATTATATGAAAACATCTATGCAACTATTTATTATGAAAATCATGTTCCTGGAATTGTCAAGAAATAACCATTTTATACATGTTTAAGCATTTCTAGTCATCTCAGCTTTTCAAGCAATGTTGCTTTAGCCATTTGAGGCCTAGTATGGGTAAATGTGATTGCCACCTACAATTTTTAATTTTAAACGCATTTTATTTCAATTAAAGGTTGCACTTTAATTCTGCACAGTTTATTATAACTATATTATGCTCTCAATTTTATCAATACACACCCTCAATTGTTAAGATTTTTTTAATAAGATGAAAGAATGACAACGTAAACAAGAAAAGCGAAATTTATAAATGCTCATTATAAAAACACAGGGTAGTTAGTGTGTAGGGGCTGATGGAGCGCAATGGTGCTCTTTCATTTGTAGGGGTGCATCATATTCACGAGTAGTCTGCACCTACATTTATTCTTTTGTTGTATTAACATTTGGTCATTAGGATGTACTTGGTAATAACATGTGAACGTGAAATGTTAGGATTATTATGTGCCATGTACAGAAATAACGCAGCAGTTGTGTTTTGGATAATGTAACCTTTAGCATTTGTCTGCAATTGGTTAACGAAGTTGCTCATTTGTAATGTAATGCATAGTTTACACGTGCACCAGATTAAAGTTGCACAAGTATGTGGCAACTCGAGTTTAAATGTGTAGAAATCATAGACTGCTCATAATAATTTTTGCATTCAGTGTGTTTATGTTACACAATGATTTATAAATGCTTAAGTAAAATGTTCATTTATATGTATTTCCGTAGGTCCTATGTGTTTCACTCTTATGTTGGCCGATTTCTGTAGGCCTGAAATGTATTCTCCCTGACGGCTCTTGTAGTGGGGTAAAGAAATGAATTTCATGTATATGTTGGATTTGTTCTGTTCTCACAATTCTGTTGCAGGTGGAGAAAGTCATCTTTGTTAGTTGGAATAACGTCTTTTGTTTTAGGAGTTAGGCTCAGGGGGGAGAAGATACTTTTATGCAAGAATGCTGATAATTGGGAGTCGGTGTTCTTTCTCACTGAAGGAGGCCTGGGAATCAAGGTCATCGAGCCAGGAGCTGGGAGTATTGAAACTAAATTGGGGGCAATCATTGTCTGCGTTTTGGTTCTGGAATTTGTCATTCTTTTTATGATCCAGCGTTTACCATCTTGCCTGTAGATTCGGATTTGTATCAGTTCCAATGTACTTCTACAACCTCGTCTTGAGGTGTCTGTATGTCCAGTTATTTTTGGCTTTGTAATAAACCCACTAACTTGGAATTCGGAGACTGCGAATCTTCAGAGTCATGGTTCTTTAAAGATGTTGACTTTGCCATAATGAGTTATTTCTCCCCTCTACACTTCTCAACAGGCAACAACGATTCATTGACCAAGGGCTCCAGAGTTTATTTGTAGAGCGGAGCCCGGCGCTATCAGTTGGTAGCAGAGGATGGTTGCCTCTGCAGTGAGGGGAGAAAGTTAGGGAAAGTTAGCCATAGAGCCCCAAAGAGCCAAAGGATGAAAGCCCAGAGGATCGAGAGCGGAGGATGACAGAGTTTGGCGGAGACCGATTGAGAGTGACGGTGGGAACAGCGGTTCACAATGGAGTGAGTATGAATAGGGATGTGTGTGTTAGATTGTGGTGACAATTTGATTGTGTGATGTCTGGCAGAGTTGGGATGAGAGTCGAGTGATTGTGGTTTCGGGCCGAACACGCGCAGTCCATGTGGTTTGTTTTGGTTTTTGTGTCAGGCTCGACGAGTAGCCTAAGATCCCGGGATAGGTTTGTGGTGTAGAAGACACCAGTGCTGTAATTGTCTGACCAGTGTTTGTGGGAGTTGTGGAACACTATCGACAACCCACTCGTGATAGGGAAACGGGTGTGAGAGAGCTTGATAGAGTCGTGTGGAAAGCTAGTGCACAAGGGCGGACCACAGCGATTCGAGTGGCTGACCCAGGTTGTGGGTCACTGTGTGTGAATGATCTTGAGCGATTGGATCCTATCGATTCGTTTATACGACTGTCCGACCGTTTCATGGGCAGATGGTCTGAGGTGACTGTCCGGTCGTTTCGCGGACAGACAGTTGCCAGTGGTGAGGCAGACAATTGCTTGTGAGACTGTCCGGTTTTTTCGTGGACAGACATTTGGATATGTGACTGTCCGGTCCTTTGGTGGACAGACAATTACTTGTTCTATGAATGAGGTGCGTGAATGTGTAAGGAAGAGATTGTGAAGGAGGGTGAATTGCTGTGTAAGGAGTAAGAAGTGACGTCGGAGTGTGCTGCACTGCGATAGGTCGGTTGGTGTAAAACCGCGCTGGGATTGGTGGATTGTCATAAGGAAGTAGAAACGAAAACATCTTGTGGGCAAAAGAATTTAATTCAATCATGCGATGTTTTAGGGTGTTAAGAGATCTTTGTAGGGGAGATATAGGAGTGGTAACCCGAGTGGGTGAGGAAGCACCAACCGAAGATACTCCAGCACATTACATGGCCACAAATGCACGACTTCATACCATAGTTTGGCTCCAAAATTGGCATAAGATTACCAAAAAGGAGGGAGATTTGGCTTTTCCACGTTAGGGTTCATTTAGAAAAGATGTGCTGTACCAGCTAAGGGCCGTGATGGCTTCATTGCGACCTCCACCCAGACCAACACAGTTTGAGGCATTAGATGCATGGATGAGAGCAGCACAGGCAAAGTAGAGGGAGCGAAGTCAGGGAAGAATGAAAAAGGCGATGAAGGCATATCAGGATGCGCGTTGGGATGCACAGTTGAAGAGGTGGAGAGTAGGCACCATTGAGGGAGAGAGACTATTCCCGCTGTTAGTGAAAACAGGAGATGCTCAGAAGAGGAAGGAAGAGGACGACAGTGACACCAATGACAGTTTGTTAGATAGGTTGCTAGCAGAGCGTCCGCCGCCATACAATCCCAGTTCAGAGGAGGGAAGGCGAGCGCTTATGGAGGGAATAGGAGAGCCGCCTGCGAGTCCTAGTGCAAGAGTAGTGGGAAGGTTTTCAACAGGAGTGGAAGGAATAGGAATGCAAGCATCGAGGAGTGCAGAGATGAATGGAGTTCACACTACTACACGGTTACCGGATGCCAATAGGGTGCCGGTCACCATTGGTCCCATAGTGTCAGTGTATGACCCAAGCCAGGCAGAAAATAGTAGTCAAATACAGTCAGCAGTAGGAGAAGGTACCAGTTCTGGAGGAAATGCTGCGGGGAGCGAAGGTGGTCCCTTTTTGAGACCTGTAGAGGCTAGTACTCCATTGCCAGCTACTGCAGACTCTTCTAGAGGGCACATTGAACCTAGAGCGATAAGATCAGTGTCGCTAGCAGATTCACTTTCTGACTTGAGGATGTGGGAGACCCCAGTTTGAGGTCCAATGGGGAGGATGACAGGAGGAGTTGATCAAGGAGCGTCTGGGAGTCAAAATGTCCCACGGAATATGGCTGAAGGGGGCCACCGCGGAAATCAGAGCAGTGGAAGTGGAGAGCTGAGTAGTACATCGAGTCAGGGAACGATTAAAGTTGCTATAAGGGCCAAGGTGCTGGTTGTAGTGAGGTTAAAGGCAGAAGAGATGATTAGTGGAAATTTGCCTCTGGAAAGGATGGAACTTTATGAACAAGATGAGCTGTTGTTTGTGGCAAAGGATGCGACCCGAAAGGCAAGGAAAGCTCATGAGAAGTTGACAGAATTAGCACAGAGGTATGATGTGTATTTGTCCAAAATGAAAATGTTACAGGGAGGCCATAGGCTAAATTACAGTGATCAGGAATTGGAAGAGAAAAGAGTCATAGCATTGAAGACCCACATTCGAGAATTGATCGTAGGGATACGTGCATGGTAAGTAAGTAATGCTTTATTGTACATGGTTATTTAAAACCTTTACAATGTAGACAAGAATTCAATTAATAAAACAAAGGTCAAGTTCATACATATTAAGACAATAAATCCATCAGTAAAAAGCGTACTAAGACAGCAGCATCAAAGTTAAAATAAAGTATGAATTCAGTTAGACAGCCTATTTTGCAATGCAGTAAGTTGATACTTGTTGCCAGCAGAGTGGTAATGTAGTAAAGTGCCAGTGCAATAAAAACATTTTAGAAAGTGCCACTTCAGTTAAAACATATTTGCGTTAAAAAAGAAAAGGAGATTAGTCATGTTGACAGTTCGGGATATCCCTGTGATGTGGTCAGTGTTATTCAGTATAGTTCAAAGTAGCTGTTTGCTTTTCTGCACTGTCCTCCACCTAGTGAAAATCGAGACTTGGCGGGTGGCAACATGAGGTTTGGGTAAAGTTCAGAGGCCTAGATTATGGCCCTTCTGCTTGAATTGGACCAAAAGATGCAGCATGTTATTCGTCCTCACCAAATGTCTGGTGTAGGCTAGACCTTGGTGCAAGCGCGCTTTGAATCTCGATACTCAAGGGGCTGATGCGATTAAAAGCGGTGCAGTGTTCCTGCGCGTTCCCAACAGATGGTTTTGTGAAGACTGGATGGTCCATCTGTTGGGTCCATGCCCGCTTGCATCCTAGGTGGGCTGCTAGTATGTTCCTCTCTCTCGGTGCTACTGTTGTCTTTCCTGGTGGTTAAAGCAGTAAACGTTGGTGCCTGTCAGTTTCCCTACCGGGGCCACACTCTCCTAGAGTTGGTTTGTGGTCGCTTAGGGGTATTTGGACGCGCCTCATGCCGACATAATGCCACCTGTTTCTTTGCCAGTGCCAGCTGGTGCTTACTCTTTGAGGGTTAGAGTGGATTGATCCTCTCGTCCTTCGCGGTGCTGCTAGGTTTTTGGCTATCCTTCAGGCTCTTGAAGCGGGTTTCCGCCGTTTCAAGGAGTTTTACCATTCGGCAGCTCAGTTGGATGTCGTCACCTTTGAAGCAAGCCAGCGCCGCTTGTCTGCAGGTCCGTATCCTGCGGTTGTTAAAAAGTGGTCTCAAGAGGGAGCGAAGTTCTTGAGTAAGTTCGCTGCAGATGGCGATGAGATGTACGGTGTTCTCTTTGCCGTTCCTGCAAAGTCGGCATTTTGTTGGTAACTGCGGGCGTAACCACGGTGGTAGGTGGGCCGCGGACGGCAGTAACCCTAGGCGAAATTTCAGGAACTTCTCTTTTGTTTTTTTGGAGAAGCCTGTCTGTAGATAAGCTTGGGGCGAGGGTTTGATGTATGATTGAACTGTAATCCAGCCGTGAGCACGCTCTATCAAGGCGGCTTTGTCCTGCAACAATGATTCTTTTCGGACTGTCTTATTGACCACCTTTTTAAAGCCTGCTGGCGAGCCTGGGAGTTCCCATAATTGCCGTAAGCCAAGTTGATCGATAGCGGCCTCCAGGTACCGCCTTGCCGAGCAAGTTTCTTTATCTTGAAGTTCCTTCCACAGGAGAGCATTTAATGTTTTCGGATCTCCCCTGCTTACTTTGTGCCAGCTTTTATGTAGGTTCCTTTACGTGCCAGCTCTTCTTTTGGTAGCCCAAATTCTAGTCTCATCTGAGCGGGCGATGTGTACCTCGGAAGGCCAAAGATCATGCGTTGCGCCTTTGCTACCGTTCCATCTTCTGAAGCAGCATCCCTCCCCCTCATCGCTTCACTGCCGTAAGTGATGGCTGGGATTAATTTTGCCTGGATCACCTTTATGAGGGGTAATAGGCTTGGACCAGAGACCACGTTTTTTAGGTTTCTAAGTGCCACCGCAACCATTAATCCTTTCCTTTTTATGGCGTCACATTGCGGCTTGAAGTTGCCCTTGCAATCTATGATGACCCCCAAATGTCTATATTCACAGACCGTTTCCAGCTTCCTTGATGCCAAGAGCCAGTTCCGTATTATTTTCTTTTTGGGGAGATTAACGCACATAACTTTAGATTTTTCTTGGTTGATGCTAAGCCTATTAGCTGCAGAGTATCTTGACGTAATGTCCAGTAGCCGCTGTAGGCCTACAGGGGTCTGGCTAATAAGTAACAGGTCGTCTGCGTAAAAGAGGTGCGACAGCTGGGAGCCCCCTAACTTTGGTGCATGCGAGTTGCTTTCATTTAGCAGCGTTGATAGCTCTCCCATGAAAAGATTAAAAAGTATTGGAGCGAGTACGCAGCCCTGTTTTACCCATGTGCTTGTTGAGATCTTCCTTGTTAGGTATTCGCCAGAGCCTAATTTGACTTGCACCCATGTCTCGCTGTGCAGAAGAATGAGTTGTTTTAAGAGCAACGGGGGATATTCAGCTTTTTTAATTTTTCCCACAGAAGGTTTCTGTTGACATGGTCGAATGCAGAGCTGTAGTCAATGTAGCACAGATGTAGGGGTTGCTTCGCTTCGAGGGCAGCATCGATTAATAGAGAAAGCGCTAATATGTTGGTGGTAGTCCCCATACCTTTGCAGAAGCCTGTTTGGTTGTATGGAATTGCTGAAACCTCAGCTGCCCACGATGTCAGTTCCTCTAGTAAGAGGCCCGCAAAGTATTTGGCCTCGTTGTCAAGCAAGGCCACTAGCCGATAATTTTTGGGTCGTTTCGGTTTCCTTTTTGAAGATAGGTGAGATGATGGCTCCCTCCATGATGATGGAATTATTGATGTCTGTAGGATTTTTCGAACATTGGTTTGAGTGCGGCGGCCCAATATTCCGGCTCTTGCTTGAACAGTATGGGGGGAATCCCATTTGGTCCAGGCGCCCCCTCGCGTCTTCCCTTTGAGATTCTGTTGCTAATCAGTGCATTCGTGATTACGATTGCCTGATCTGGCTGCTGAGGATCGTAGTGTTTGCAACACAGCATTAATCACCCCTCAGTGTCCTTTGCGGGATTAGGTATTCTTTGACTGTTTGTGTCGGTTTCATTAAAATGCGTACTAAGAAAGGTTGTCCAGTCATCTTCTGTGACATAAGAGTTAATGCCTTGACTCCGCTCCTTGATCAGATTGTTGATCTTTTGCCAGAATTGAGCGCTGTTGTTAGTTTTGGCATCTTGTAAGAGTTTGGCCCAGAGAGACTCATCTGCTTCTCGCTTAAGTCGCCAGATCAGCCTCCTGCGGTCGCGCTTTAGCCGCCTCAACTCTTCTTTGGCGGCGGGGTCTGCCCTCAGACTTCGTAGTGCTTGTCTGATGAGAGTCTTTAGGTTTTTTAGATGAGTATTGTTTCTGAAGTTGTGGTACCTCATGTGCTTCTCGGATTTACCAGCTCCTTCAAACCAGTAATTCCCCTGTTTTGTTCCCATATTGTTGCGTAGTGTTTCTACAAACTTCTCCCAGCTCTCGATTAAATCTATTGTTACATTTTGCGCTTCGCTGAGTGCTTGCTTAGCGTGGAGCAGAAGGCGCTGAGGGTCATCTGTTCTGCATTTTATCCGCCTATCATTCGCGGCATAGACTGAATTGTGCCCGTTGGTGGTCGCCTGGCCCCTTTGGGTACCCGCCTCTCCCGCCTCAAGGGCACATTTTCCCCTACCAGCCTCAATCCCAGGCATACCCGAACCAACCTTTTTTAGGGGTAGGCCGAGGGAGGTCCAGAGGCAAGCGTCGGAACCAACAGGCCCAGGTGCATTGGGCAGACAATCCACCAGTCCGGTCCACCCGGAGTATGACGGGAGCTCAAGCAGGCACGAGCCACGAGACGATTTAGTCACCAACCTTAGCAGCAGGATTCTAACTTTAGATGAACAAGCCCTCCTGAATAAAGGATTAGGTTTTGTACCATCATATCGTGGTGATACTTTTGAGATCAGACAAGAGCTCGCACAATTCTTTCGCAAGATACGCCTTAATTTTTTCTTCAGAGATAGATCTTTGGAGGTCACTGATGAGGTGGATACCAATACTGGTCTCAGGAATAAATCCACATTCAACCCTCTCGCCAACCAAGTGCCTCCTCAGGTCCTAACCTTTGAAAAGGCGGTGACCTCCCAAGTTGATAATATCTGTGCCAGTAACTCTAGGCAGTTTCAAAACCTTACAAAGAAAGAACGACAGGCCATGCTCTCTCTAGCATCTGATGATACTATAACGATAAAACCCGCGGATAAGGGCGGAGCAATCGTTATAATGGATACCTCCTGTTACCGCAAAGAATGTTTGAGACAATTGGAAGATCGACGTTTCTACCAGGTTTTGAGAGAAGATCCTACCAGGAGGCTCGAAAGCGAAATTAAGATCATGGTGGAGGAAGGACTGTCCAATTGTTGGATAACTACTAATGAGGCAAACTTTTTGATGAAAACTCATCCAATTGTTCCCTATTTTTATGCACTTCCCAAATTGCATAAGAGTCAAAGACCCCCGCCTGGTTGACCAATCGTTTCGGGACTGGGTTCCCTCCTTGAACCTCTTTCCACTTTTGTGGACTATTTCTTGAGGCCTTTGGTAGTAGAAATGCCCACTTATCTGAAGGATACAAAGGATGTGTTGAGACTTCTGAGTGACATCATTTTTGAGCCGGATAATGATTTTCTAGTCTCGTTCGATGTGGAATCTTTATATACGTGTATTCCCCAGGATGAGACTCTTTCTACCATCGAAACTCTCTTACAGAATAGAGTATCAGACTCAATCACTCCGGTCCCTTTTATCATCAATTGTGCTAGACTAGCCATGAAAGAAAACTTTTTTAAATTTGAAGATCGGTTTTTCCTCCAAGTGTCAGGCACTTCTATGGGGAGTGTTTTTGCCCCTAGTTTGGCGAACCTATATGTTCATAGTTTTGAACAGCAGCACATTTTCAGCATCGATAATCCATTTAGAGATAATATTCGTTTATGGAAAAGATATATCGATGATGTGTTTGTGGTTTGGAGAGGTACATCTACATCGATTCTAGAGTTTAAAATGTGGCTAAATAGTCTAAATGAATTTTTGAACTTTACCTGTGAGTATAGTAAAACCCAATTGCCATTTTTGGATGTCATGATCACCACTTATGATGGTGGCCTCAACACTGAGCTATTTAGAAAACCGATGGCTAAAAATTCCCTTTTGTCTTATGAGAGCTTTCATCCTCAGGCTCTACGAGACAATTTGCCATTCGGTCAATTTTTGCGTGTCAAGAGAAATTGTTCATCTCTTACTAAATATCAGGAACATGCTAAGGACCTGGCAATCCAATTACAAACTCGACACTATCCTAAACAGCTTGTGAGAAGGTCGCTGAAGCGTGCTGCGAATAATAACCGATCAGCTCTTTTGGAACCTGGGGTCCCTAAACCTACAATGGACAGATTAACGTGTGTCCACACATTTTGTAGTTTCTCCAATAAAATTAAAAAGAGTATCCTGTCTAACTGGAGAATTCTCAATGTTGGTGACACAGTACTACCTCGTCCACTTTTTGCATTTAAACGCAGTACTAGTATCAAAGACCGGTTGGTACATACACGCCCACGAACTGAGAAGACCGATCTGCAGGACACCCTGTGGGGCTTACCCCCAGTACAGGGTCACTTTCCCTGTGGGCGCTGTGCGGCTTGTCCACACACAACCCATACCACTGAGATTGACATTGGATCACCTAGACCTTGGCTTTTGAAGTGCCATACGAACTGTAACAGTAATAATTTGCTTTATCTGATTACTTGCCCTTGTACTCTTCGTTATGTGGGTATGACCACACGAAGAGTGAAGACCCGCATTCTTGAACATAAGAGTACCATTAGGTGTAGGAAAGCTTCAACCAAACTGACCAACCACTTCCTCACAGCTCATCATAGTCCACAAGATCTCAAGTGGACTGTTCTTGAAAAACCATTTATCCCATCACATATCACTGATGTGACCTCTTACCTGTTCAGACGAGAGCAATGGTGGGTGCACAAACTTAAATGTGACAGTATGGGTCTCAACGATGATATCCCTTGGGTTTCGCTGTAGTTGGTGACGTATTTACATCCATTCATGTCTCAGTTGTGTCTCACGAACCCGATGGTGTACATATTGCTTGGTGACAATTATAGGCTAATCATTATTCAAGTGAAAATAGTAACAGACATGTGGTGTTGTGAGTTAGACCTTGTTGTGTGTCAAAGTTTGTAGATATTTGCACTAACAAACGAATAAACATTTAGCAGACACATAACATTATAGCTTTGGTGGTTTGTGCCTCCAAATGGACTTTTTTCTTTGTGTCTATGCAATTTTTTTTTTTTTTCGGGTGGGTCCCTTGTGTGTCTTAGCCAATGAGGAACATTAAGGGGCTTCCCCCTTTTTTTGAGTTCTCATGAGGGGGAGTGGACTATTGCATCTTATTGTTTGCCCCCCTTCTTTTCAAAAATCTATTAGCTTCAAGGCGTCTCTATTGACGAATTTTTTGTTGCCGGGGCACTTTATTGGTACTACCGTGTCTTAGTGCACGCATGCGCGGCGGGACAGCGTTCCTGACCATTGAGTTAGCAAACATTGCATAGAGCTGGTGAATTTGATATTTGTAGCCGCTCTTTTTCCACGCATGCCCATTACCCCCCTTTTTTCTGTTTTGGAGTCAAGTTATCATTTTTTTAAATTAAGTCACCGTGATTGTTGAGTACCTGACATACAGTCATGTGTATTTTGCATTTGGTTTGACTAACCGTTGCGCTGTTTCGATTGAGCGCAGTGGATCTATGTTGCCGTAAAATCTATCAATATGGCACCATTTAAACTTAGAACATACGGTAGTGCGCAGGCGCGGCTGCAAAGCGTTAGTGCGCCGGCGCCTGCGCGACTGCTGGTATCAACGAGGCAACAATATTCACCTGTTGCTGGTTAAGAACACCCCGTACACTATATTAACAGGTCCGCATTTTGGCTTCAACTCACCTCCGGACGCCGGCTCAACGAGACACGGAGTACCGACGGAGAGGTGAGTTGACTGCTGGGAGGGTTTATGTTTTTTATTCTTTTCTGATTTTGACATGGAAATTGTTTCCTGTTAGTGGCGTCATCCACAATGAGTGGTTTTTGCTTGCTGGCTAGACGGCTTGAATTTGTACATAATGTTGGGCTAGTCGCCTCTTGTTTTGATGAGGCTGTGTGAGGTGGTGCCTTTTTGGACCACCGTGACAATGTTTTTGTGCGAGTTCCTTGTCTTTTGGTAAGGAGCCCTGACTAACACTACGTCATTAGATGGTGTTGTCTAGGACCGCTGTCTAGAATTAGTTACACTTTGAACCTGTGGCTATTGGTACAGGTTATTCACTTATTTCTTTCTACTATATTATCTGACAATGAATTATACTTCCTCTCGGACTCCCTGCTTTTAATCACGCTCTGAATTACATGCTGATTTGATCCTAGGATGAGTTTTATATACACCTGGATAGTTTTAGGTCATGTTGTGTGAGTAACACTATACACCGTTCATTTGCAGAGCGGTGCCCCCTTCCTGAGCGGTTGCCAGGCTGAGGTGGGATTTTGTACCCAGCATTTGCGGGTAAGAAATTACATTTATTTTCTCTCCATAGAATCTAAGTTTTTATTATTGTATACAGGATTATCCTTATAACAAAAACTTTTACTGACAGATATGTTTTGTTTTTTTCTTGTAGGTAAACTCTGACTTCCTATAACAGAGAGACTGAGGACAGAGTCTGTTTGTGTATCCTTTTATAGTTTTTTCACCGAAGCACTGTTTCGCAGCAGCATCAATATTGGTCCTGATGAAAGCCTTGCCCACGATTGGGCTTTATGGCTGAAACATGTTGACCGTTATTTTTCATCTCACCGAAGCGGTTTAAATCCATACCGCTGGTGCACTGTTTTTAATCCTGGTAGTGGGTGTTTTTGAATAAATCAGTGATTGGACACCCACTAGCTAGTCTTATTTGCACTTTTTTTCACACCACTTATCTTTTGCGCTGCGCCTTCACTCTTACTTTTTGCTCATCAATTGTGGATTTAGAATATCCTGCTTGTCAAAAAACATCCCTGAGCTCCCCTCTCTGAGTGAGAGGGTTGTAGCCCTCAAAGGAGCTAGGTTTTTCCTTTGAGAGGAGAATCCCTATGATGAAGCATGTCACCTATGGTGAGTGAGGGATTTTGTCCTAAATAGGTGTGAGAAGTTGGCCTGGCATATGCTGTCCACTAATTATAGTGGGCACTTTGCACCAGTCCAAACAACCCCTTATTGGAGATAGGTTAAAGACAACCTTATTGAAAGCTATCCTAGTGGTAGCTATGGAGAGCAGCCTTCAGGCTAAGTCTTGAAGGAATGTAAAGCAGCTTGTTTTACCAGTCTATAATCTCTTGAGTGATCAAATGAAAGAGCACCACACCAGGTATATATTCAAAATATATGTATTTATTGCTAAACACACCCCTCTAGTCTCTTTATGAGGCTAGAGTTCGAAGTACACAAGTTATAAGTTATTTAAACACAGTAATAGCACAAATACACGTTTGGGCCCTAGGGGCGTACCAAACCATATACCAATAAAGTGGTATAACAACCACGACTGAACTAGACACTAGGCCTAGAGCCTCTAGAAGTGCTTGGACCACAAGGAACCACCCAAGGTAGTGACACAGGGGACCCACGGGGGACGCGTGCAGTGTAAATACACAACCGCGATACGCCGTTAACTTCTATGGAGAAAGTCGCGATCAGGAAATTAAAGAAAAGGGACACTTAAAGGAGGACTTGGAGCAAACCCTTTGAGAACTAGTACTTTGAAGAGTCTCTACCCACGGGAGCACCGGAGTACTCGTGTTACCTCACCCAGGGAAGCCGGGTGCATAGGTGCCTTTCGGGGTCGGGTTTCGTCGTCGATTTGAATGGCGATCTGCTGCAAAGTGCTGCTGGCGACCAAGTGGAAAGTGTCCGGGTGGATCCAAGAGTGGATCGGAGATCTGAAGAACCTGAAAGCAGAGGGGACAGAGTCTGGGTCACTAGCCAGTGACCAGGAAGGCGATGGACAGATGCCCACCGATGTCGAGTGCTTCAGGTGCGTTGACGGTCGTCTTGACTCTTCAGCCACGAGGTCCAGGAGGCGTTGTCGGTGACCAGGAGCAGGATTCGGGCTGGTACACGATGTCTGTCGAGTGCTGAGGTGTCGGCGACCGGATTGGACCCAACAAGCCTTGGCAACGGCAAGTCTCGATGAAGATGAAGATCGTCGATGGTGCAGACCAGCAAGGTCTGGGGAACTCACCCAGCGAGGGTAAGTGAGGGCAGGCCTGGAGCAACCAGGATGCCCAAGAAGAAAAAGATTGGCCTTCGTTAAGGGCTACTAGCCAACGGGCCAGCGACCGCAAAGGAGCCTCGAGACGTCGCACGTGGATCTGGCTCACAGGACACTCGTGGAGTGGAGGCCAGTGATCTTCGGTGCAGTTGGTGCTGGAGGCTAGGGCTACTCGGAGCCCAAAGCACGACTTCGTGGGAGACCCAGAAGAGGATGCACTTGCAAATGTGCTCGGTGTCCAGGGGTCACGGTCTCACGTTACCCACGATAGCTACGGGCCTCAGCTTTGCTGGGGACTCAGGGTAGCCTCGGGAAGTCTGAGAATCCACCTCTGGTGATGCGAAGACTTCGGCGTCCGACGGGAGCTTCAGAAATGCAGACCGGACAGATGCGTCTTTGGTGCCTGCCAAGCAGGGGAGTCACTCCTTGACCCCAAGGGAGATTCTTCTGTCCTCTAATCTTGAGTAGAGCGTTGAAGGTACAGGATTCTGTTTCAGAGTTTCGTCCAGGGATAATCTAAAGTCCTAAGGACTGGGTTCCTATACTTATACCAAGTTTAGGGGTTGGACTACTCTGTGGCCCCACCTATGGGTGGGTCAGGGCAGAGGGGTGGCTACACCCCTTTCCCTTTGTCCAGTTCGCGCCAAAGCAGGGGCTGCAAGCCCCTGATCCGGTTTGAACTGGGGTATGCACAGGGACACCAAGTGTGCCCCCAGTGCAGGACTTCAAAGCACCCGAAAGTGCTCCCGCCCAGCCCCAATACACATTATCCTGTCTGGGGAGGTGGTCACACCTCCCTGGGACAGGAAACCTATTGTCCAGGGCTCCCCTGCCAGAGTTTCGTCCAGCAGCAGGAGGCCAGACTCGTGTCTGTGGCAGCAGCATCCATTTTGTGATGCCAGGGCTTTGGAAAGAAGTTACCGGGCTAGCCAGAGTTAACATGTCTTTCCCTCTAGAAGGGTGGAATGCTACCCCCGCCGCCAGAATTGGCGGGGGGTAGTATTCCAAGATGTTTGACACCAAACACGACATGTTTAGGTGCAGCCATTCCAAAGTTAGCATTTAACGCGAGGTTATAATGCGCTTAAGAGTATATGGTCAGGCTGCACTACAAACAGCATCAGAGAAGGGTCTCCGAACGCTGCAGAGGGGCCCTGCTCATGCAGGGGCACCCTCTCACATAGGAACCATGCACTCTGCCTTCAGGATTGATAAGGCCTGCCTTAGGAGTGACTTATAGGTTTATATGTGTGTATGTATTTAGTGATATAGGTAACCTATATCACAGTAAGGGTGCATGCACCACCTTACCCAGGCTGCAGTAGCAGACCTGTGGTGTCAGTTTGGATGGCCTTCCAGGGGTGGCATAATACATGCTGCAGCCCCTGTTAGGCCTCTGAGGTACCTATGCCCTTGGTACATAGTATACCATATACTAGGGACTTATAAGGGCACTCCAGATTCCAATCAGTGATGTGCCTAAGGCACATGGAAACCATTTTAGAGAGGAAGCAGCTAGGCTGGGGTTCTGATTAGCAGGGCCCCAGCCAGACTAATGTCGAAAAACAGTGAAGCATCAGCAAAAAGTGGGGGTACCCATGTGAAGCAGATCCTACTCTCCTACACAACCCCCCAAACGTAGGGACATTAAACTAACCTTGCCCAGTTAAGTCTTCATGTTCTAAGTGGAAGTACCTAGAGAGTCCATCTGCATTGGCATGGTTACTCCCAGGTCTATGTTCCACTGTAAAGTCCATCCCCTGTATTGAAATGGACCACCTAAGCAGTTTGGGGTTTTCACCCTTCATTTGTTTTAGCCATAAGAGGGGCTTATGGTCTGTCTGAACCAGGAAGTGTGTACCAAACAAGTATGGCCTCAACTTCTTCAGAGCCCAGACCACAGCAAAGGCCTCCCTCTCTATGGCTGACCAACGTTTCTCTCTAGGGGTCAGCCTTCTGCTAATGAAAGCTACTGGCTGATCCTGACCTTCTTCATTCAATTGTGACAGTACAGCCCCTACCCCCAATTCAGATGCATCAGTTTGAACAATGAACTTCTTGGAGTAATCAGGACTCTGTAGAATGGGAGCAGTGCACATGGCCTGCTTCAGGTCATCAAATGCCTTTTGACAGCTAGCTGTCCACTGAACCTTTTTGGGCATTTTCTTAGAAGTTAAGTCATTCAGGGGTGTCACTATTGATCCATACCCCTTGACAAATCTCCTATAGTACCCAGTCAGGCCTAAGAAGGCTCTCACCTGAGTCTGGGTAGTTGGAGCAGTCCAGTCCATGATAGTCTGGATCTTGCTCTGCAAAGGTTGAACCTGGCCTCCACCCACAAGGTGGCCCAGGTACACAACCTGACTCTGCCCTATCTGGCACTTAGTGGCCTTGATAGTCAGGCCTGCCTTTTGCAGGGCCTGTAAAACATTCCTGAGGTGGACCAGGTGATCCTCCCAGGTGGAGCTAAAGACAGCAATATCATCTAGATATGCTGCACTATAGGCTTCCAGACCTGTGAGAACTGTATTCACCAACCTCTGGAAAGTGGCAGGTGCATTCTTCAGACCAAAGGGCATCACCACAAATTGATAATGCCCACTAGGGGTTGAGAATGCTGTTTTGGGCTTTGCAGTATCAGCTAGTCTGATCTGCCAGTAGCCAGCTGTCAAGTCAAATGTGCTGAGATATTTGGCTGAGGCCAAAGTATCTATGAGCTCATCTGCCCTTGGTATTGGATGGGCATCAGTCCTAGTGACTGCATTGAGACCCCTGTAGTCCACACAAAACCTCATCTCTCTTTTTCCACCACTGGTGTGAGGTTTTGGCACAAGGACCACTGGACTAGCCCAAGGGCTATCTGAGGGTTCAATAACTCCCAATTCCAACATTTTCTGGACTTCAGTCCTGATACAGTCCCTGACATGGTCAGGTTGCCTATAAATCTTATTTTTAATAGGCAGACTGTCCCCAGTGTCCACTTCATGAGTGCACCAGGTGGTCTGACTGGGTGTCAGTGAAAACATGTGTCTAAACTGATTGAGCACCTGTCTACAATCAGTTTGTTGCTGGGTAGTGAGGCTGCCTGCCAAGGCTACACCATCTACTGACCCATCGTCAGGGTTCTGTGAGAGCAGGTCAGGGAGTGGGTCACTCTCTTCCTCCTGCCCTTCATCAGTAGCCATGAGCAAGCCCATGTCTGCCCTGTCCACATATGGTTTTAACCTGTTGACATGGAGAACCCTGTGGGGACTCCTGGGTGTTCCTAGGTCTACTAAGTAGGTAACCTCACCCTTCTGCTCAACAATAGTGTGGGGTCCACTCCATTTGTCTTGGAGAGCTGCTGGGGCCACTGGCTCCAACACCCACACCTTCTGTCCTGGCTGGTAAACAGTCAGAACAGCTCTTTGGTCATGCCAGGCCTTTTGAAGTTCCTGGCTAGCCTCAAGGTTTTTGGTTGCCTTTTTCATATACTCAGCCATCCGGGAGCGGAGACCAAGTACATAGTCCACTATGTCTTGCTTTGGGGGCTTGAGAGGTAACTCCCATCCTTCCTTCACCAAGCACAGTGGACCCCTGACAGGGTGGCCAAACAGAAGTTCAAAAGGGCTGTAACCAACCCCTTCTGAGGCACCTCCCTATATGCAAATAAAAGGCAGGGCAAGAGTATGTCCCATCTTCGCCTAAGCTTTTCTGGGAGCCCTTTAATCATGCCCTTCAAGGTTTTGTTGAATCTCTCAACTAAACCATTGCATTGTGGGTGATAGGGTGTGGTGAACTTATAAGTCACTCCACACTCCTTCCACATTGCTTTTAAGTACCCAGACATGAAGTTAGCACCCCTGTCTGATACTACCTCCTTAGGAAAGCCCACTCTTGAGAAAATTCCCAGGAGGGCCCTTGCCACCACAGGTGCTGTAGTGGTCCTGAGGGGAATAGCTTCTGGGTACCTGGTGGCATGATCCACTACCACCAGGATAAACCTGTGCCCAGATGCTGTTTGGGGATCCATGGGACCAACAATGTCAATCCCTACCCTTTCAAAGGGCACCCCCACCACAGGTAGTGGTATCAGGGGGCCTTTGTAGTGCCACCTACCTTGCCACTGGCCTGGCAGGTTACACAGGAGCGACAAAACTCCTTGGTGTCTTCAGACATGTGGGGCCAGTGAAAGTGAGGGACAATTCTGTCCCAAGTCTTGTTCTGGCCCAGGTGACCTGCCAAGGGAATATCATGGGCTAGGGTCAATAGGAAGCCCCTGAACTTCAGAGGTATAACCAACCTCCGGGTAGCACCAGGCTTGGGGTCTCTACACTCTGAGTACAGGAGTCCATCATCCCAATACACTGTATGGGGACCACTAGCTTTCCCAGCAGCCTCAGCAGCAGCTTGCTGTCTGAGGGGTTCAAGGGAGGGGCAGCTCTGTTGCTCCTGGCTCAGATCTGCCCTAGAAGGTCCCCCTGTCCCCAAGAACTCAACCTGGTCAGGTTCAAGTTCCTCTGGGACAGTTCCTTCTTCAGGACTGAGATCATCCCCCTCAAGGGACTGATCTTCCTCCTGAGCCAAGGGGGAAGGCACTGCCTTAACCCTACTACTCCTCCTCTTGGAAGGCACTTGGTCCATTCTTCCAGAATCCAAGGCCTGTTCAGTGCTAGACATTTTGGCTTGTGACCTGGTCACAGCAAACACATCTGCAGGGATCCCCAGCATTTCTGCATGGGTCCTGAGCTCCACTTCTGCCCAAGCAGAAGTCTCTAAGTCATTGCCAAGCAAGCATTCGACTGGTAGGTTTGCACTCACCACAACCTTCTTAAGGCCAGTTACCCCTCCCCAGGAGAAATTAACAACTGCCAGAGTATGGTCTGTTCTGACATTGCTAGCATTGGTCACTTGGTACATCTCACCAAGTATAACTTGCCCAGGATTCACAAGGTCTTGTGTCACCATTGTGACACTTGCCCCTGTGTCCCTAAATGCCAAAGCCTCTCGTCCATTGATTAAAGGCTGTTGTCTGTACTTGCCCAGATTACTGGGACTCATAGAGGAGGGCACATCCATGCCTCCATCACAGACTAACACAGCCTGAGTCAGTTCTCTGACTAGGTCAGAGCCCAACTCAGTACCCAGGGTGAACCCTACTAAACCCTTGGCTGGAGCACTCCCACCAACTGTAACTGTACTAGGGGGAACAGGTGCCTTAGGGGCATTGGTGGGTGCTGGACTTGAGTCTTTGGACTTGGTGCAATCACTGGTCCAGTGGGTATTTTGCTTACAGACCTTGCACCATGGTTTTCTTTGGCCTTTCCCTTTTGTAGACTGTGAATCCCCACCTGAAGAAGATTTTTGGGGGCCTGATGAAGACTTTTGATCTTTACCCTTCTCCCCACCCTTTTCAGAGTTCTTAGCATCTTGCTTCTTAGTGTCCCCACCTTGGTTCTGTACTTTCTGCTTCACCCTGGTTCTGACCCATTTGTCTGCCTTCTTTCCCAATTCTTGGGGAGAGGTCAGATCAGAGTCCACCAGGTATTGATGCAACAGCTGATTTTGACAGTTATTAAGAATCTGCTCCCTCATTATCAGATTGTACAATCCTGAGAAGTCACACACCTTACTGCCCATCAACCAGCCTTCCAGAGCCTTGGCAGAACAATCCACATAGTCTACCCAGTCTTGAGTCTGTGCTTTTGGGTATCTCTGAACTTCAACCTGTACTGTTCAGTGGTTAGGCCAAACCCATCAATAAGAGCACTCTTCAAGACCTTGTAATTATCAGCATCCTCCTCTCTAACAGTGAGGAGCTTATCTCTACCTTTGTCTGCAAAGGAGAGCCACAAGATTGCTGCCCACTGCTCCTGAGGGACCTTCTGTACTTTACAGGCCCTCTCTAGAGCAGTTATCCACTTGTGGATGTCATCCCCATTCTGATAGGGAGGGACAATCTTGCTCAGGTTCCTATGGTCATAGGACCTTTCCCTATCTCTAGGGACATGGCTGCCACCATGGGACTCTAGTCCCAACTTTGTTTTCTCTCTAAAGAGATCTAGGGACTCCCTGTCTAAGGCTACTTGCTTCCTTCTGAGTTCAAGCTGAGCTTCCTCATATTGAATCAGCCTCTTTCTTCTCTCATGAGAGGATTCCCTCCTATGAGATGAGACAGTGCTCCCTATTGAGGTGCCAGAGTGGTTAGACTCCTGAGAAGGAGATCTAGACTTTCTGGGCACACTCATAATCCTTCCTGGGGGGACAAAGAGGGCATCATCCTGATCATCCTCTTCATCTTCCACAGGAGGGATTGGGTTATCCAGGTCAGGGTCATTGTCACCCTCCTGGCCAGTTTCAGAGGGGGGGCTGGGGGTATTGTTACCCCTGGCCCCTTCCTCTTCTTCTGCCCCACCCTCAGCTCCTACCCCAACAGTCCCCAAGGGCTTACTAAGGTCATAAGCCACCAACAACTCTTTAAGGTGTTGGGTGGTGGGACTTTGGCCTGTCCTTAATTTCCTCAAGTTACATAATGCTCTCAATTCCAAGAATGGGAGGGTATCATACTTGGAGGGAAGAAGCCCAGTGGCTTCTGGTAAGGATTCTCTAGATCCTACCTTTAAAGACATTACTAGTGTGGTGTGGTGTATGCACTACCTACTCTAGTGTGGCCTACTAAACTCTCTTGAGTTGTAGAAAGGGTGTGCTATCCCTTAACACACAACTCTAAGTTCAGTAGAACTTACTGTATTCTAAGCTTAAATTATATGTACCTTAGGTACCTTTAGTGGTTTTCAGTTGATCAATTCAATTGAGATTATCTGGTAAAACAATAGCAAGCTGGAATCCCACACGCTGCACACCAATGTGAGAAGTTGGCCTGGCATATGCTGTCCACTAATTATAGTGGGCACCTTGCACCAGTCCAAACAACCCCTTATTGGAGATAGGTTAAAGACAACCTTATTGAAAGCTATCCTAGTGGTAGCTATGGAGAGCAGCCTTCAGGCTAAGTCTTGAAGGAATGTAAAGCAGCTTGTTTTACCAGTCTATAATCTCTTGAGTGATCAAATGAAAGAGCACCACACCAGGTATATATTCAAAATATATGTATTTATTGCTAAACACACCCCTCTAGTCTCTTTATGAGGCTAGAGTTCGAAGTACACAAGTTATAAGTTATTTAAACACAGTAATAGCACAAATACACGTTTGGGCCCTAGGGGCGTACCAAACCATATACCAATAAAGTGGTATAAGAACCACGACTGAACTAGACACTAGGCCTAGAGCCTCTAGAAGTGCTTGGACCACAAGGAACCACCCAAGGTAGTGACACAGGGGACCCACGGGGGACGCGTGCAGTGTAAATACACAACCGCGATACGCCGTTAACTTCTATGGAGAAAGTCGCGATCAGGAAATTAAAGAAAAGGGACACTTAAAGGAGGACTTGGAGCAAACCCTTTGAGAACTAGTACTTTGAAGAGTCTCTACCCACGTGAGCACCGGAGTACTCGTGTTACCTCACCCAGGGAAGCCGGGTGCATAGGTGCCTTTCGGGGTCGGGTTTCGTCGTCGATTTGAATGGCGATCTGCTGCAAAGTGCTGCTGGCGACCAAGTGGAAAGTGTCCGGGTGGATCCAAGAGTGGATCGGAGATCTGAAGAACCTGAAAGCAGAGGGGACAGAGTCTGGGTCACTAGCCAGTGACCAGGAAGGCGATGGACAGATGCCCACCGATGTCGAGTGCTTCAGGTGCGTTGACGGTCGTCTTGACTCTTCAGCCACGAGGTCCAGGAGGCGTTGTCGGCGACCAGGAGCAGGATTCAGGCTGGTACACGATGTCTGTCGAGTGCTGAGGTGTCGGCGACCGGATTGGACCCAACAAGCCTTGGCAACGGCAAGTCTCGATGAAGATGAAGATCGTCGATGGTGCAGACCAGCAAGGTCTGGGGAACTCACCCAGCGAGGGTAAGTGAGGGCAGGCCTGGAGCAACCAGGATGCCCAAGAAGAAAAAGATTGGCCTTCGTTAAGGGCTACTAGCCAACGGGCCAGCGACCGCGAAGGAGCCTCGAGACGTCGCACGTGGATATGGCTCACAGGGCACTCGTGGAGTGGAGGCCAGTGATCTTCGGTGCAGTTGGTGCTGGAGGCTAGGGCTACTCGGAGCCCAAAGCACGACTTCGTGGGAGACCCAGAAGAGGATGCACTTGCAAATGTGCTCGGTGTCCAGGGGTCACGGTCTCACGTTACCCACGATAGCTACGGGCCTCAGCTTTGCTGGGGACTCAGGGTAGCCTCGGGGAAGTCTGAGAATCCACCTCTGGTGATGCAAAGACTTCGGCGTCCGACGGGAGCTTCAGAAATGCAGACCGGACAGATGCGTCTTTGGTGCCTGCCAAGCAGGGGAGTCACTCCTTGACCCCAAGGGAGATTCTTCTGTCCTCTAATCTTGAGTAGAGCGTCGAAGGTCCAGGATTCTGTTTCAGAGTTTCGTCCAGGGATAATCTAAAGTCCTAAGGACTGGGTTCCTATACTTATACCAAGTTTAGGGGTTGGACTACTCTGTGGCCCCACCTATGGGTGGGTCAGGGCAGAGGGGTGGCTACACCCCTTTCCCTTTGTCCAGTTCGCGCCAAAGCAGGGGCTGCAAGCCCCTGATCCGGTTTGAACTGGGGTATGCACAGGGACACCAAGTGTGCCCCCAGTGCAGGACTTCAAAGCACCCGAAAGTGCTCCCGCCCAGCCCCAATACACATTATCCTGTCTGGGGAGGTGGTCACACCTCCCTGGGACAGGAAACCTATTGTCCAGGCCTCCCCTGCCGGAGTTTCGTCCAGCAGCAGGAGGCCAGACTCGTGTCTGTGGCAGCAGCATCCATTTTGTGATGCCAGGGCTTTGGAAAGAAGTTACCGGGCTAGCCAGAGTTAACATGTCTTTCCCTCTAGAAGGGTGGAATGCTACCCCCGCCGCCGGGGGGGTAGTATTCCAAGATGTTTGACACCAAACACGACATGTTTAGGTGCAGCCATTCCAAAGTTAGCATTTAACGTGAGGTTATAATGCGCTTAAGAGTATATGGTCAGGCTGCACTACAAACAGCATCAGAGAAGGGTCTCCGAACACTGCAGAGGGGCCCTGCTCATGCAGGGGCACCCTCTCACATAGGAACCATGCACTCTGCCTTCAGGATTGATAAGGCCTGCCTTAGGAGTGACTTATAGGTTTATATGTGTGTATGTATTTAGTGATATAGGTAACCTATATCACAGTAAGGGGTGCATGCACCACCTTACCCAGGCTGCAGTAGCAGACCTGTGGTGTCAGTTTGGATGGCCTTCCAGGGGTGGCATAATACATGCTGCAGCCCCTGGTAGGCCTCTGAGGTACCTATGCCCTTGGTACATAGTATACCATATACTAGGGACTTATAAGGGCACTCCAGATTCCAATCAGTGATGTGCCTAAGGCACATGGAAACCATTTTAGAGAGGAAGCAGCTAGGCTGGGGTTCTGATTAGCAGGGCCCCAGCCAGACTAATGTCGAAAAACAGTGAAGCATCAGCAAAAAGTGGGGGTACCCATGTGAAGCAGATCCTACTCTCCTACAATAGGGATATGCCCATTGGCTATCCCATTGTTGTATAACCTTGGATTCTGTGGAGATCATTGGCACAATTATTTAGTAGTGGTTCACCACACATTGAGACTATTTTGCAGTTCAGACCCTAGGATTTTGTACTGTTTTGTAAGTCGCTGCTGGGGAATAAATCCTATGTGGTCTTTAAAATTTCCCTAGGACCCTCCTGTTGTCAATCTGTTTTTGTTTGGTAGGGTCAAGGAGATCAACTGCGCTTCACCTCCTCCTTCCTCTCCTTCCTCTTCCATCTCCACTTTCTTCAGTGCGTTTTCGCTGGTCTTCTTGGGGTCCTTACTGAGTTTCTCTTTACCTTTGTTTGCTCTCCTGGCTCTTTTAGTAGGATTCAGAAGTGCCGGTGGGTCCCTTGACCTCCCGGATCTCATTGTGCCCCCCTTTTCCTTCTCTTTTTCTTTTGCCTTTTCTTCTCCTCCCCTCGCAGAGTGCTACACTTGCGCTGGTTGCGCTGGTTGCTGGGTGCAGGAGGCCAGAAGCTAAGTTTGGGAGTTGAGAGGGGGGTCAGTGTCTACGGGCTAGTCAGGAGCTAGTTCTTGTATGTTTTATTTCTGAGCACTTATTATTGTCGATGCCTGTCCGTTAAAGTCGATAACTGCTGGTTGCCTGATGCCAACAGGTTTTCTCAGGGTTTCTCAGGATTTCTCAGTGAATAACTGTGCTGTCCTGTGCTTCAATGTCCGGTCACGTGGCAGTAGAGAGGGGCTGTCCAGCAGGATCTTTCAGTGGGTAGCAGTGGGTAGCGATGGGTAGCGATGGGAAGCTGTAGGTAGCTATGGGTGGCGATGGCACTGGTGCTTCAGTAGGCCAGATTTAGCTGAATTCTATGGAAGCGCCCTTCGCCTGGCTCACCTGACTTAACATTGACTTGCGCTTTTGCTTTGCTTTACTTCGCTTTGCTAGCCCACCTACCTACCCCCTGTTGTCAAGTGATTCTCTGGCGGTTCTCCGTCTCGGTCTTGGTTCTCGGTTGAGCACAGTGTTGGGCGGCTGTGCTGAGCTGTGCCCCTGCCCGGGCCGACCTCTACGAGCTCCTCCTGCCTTGTGCTTGTACTTGTACTTGTCTGCTTGTCAGCACCGGCTCTGGTTATGTGAGCTCCAAACTCAAAAGGAAAGAACCAGGGGCTTCTACCGCTACTGCAGCTTCTGGCTTCTGGCGCTTTAGGAAAGAGTTTTGTCTACTGCTAAAGTTGGCTCGCGACTCCTGCCGCCACGGAAGGCTCACACGGCTTCAGCCGCTTTAGGAGGTGATTTGGTGGCCGATTGGCGGCTCCTGCTGCTACCGGCCCCTGCCACCGCAAGGAAGGCAGCTGCCAGACAGCCAGACGGCTCTTGCTCCTCTCCCCCGCTCCCGCCGCCACGGAGAGGCACTCTCGGCTATCCGGCGGCCTCTTGCGGCCACTTGCAGCCTCAGGGAGCCTCTGGCGGCCCCTCGCAGCAGCAAGGAAACAAGGCACCGGCAGCCTCCCGCGGCCAAACGACCACCGCGGCCCCTGCCGCTACTTGGGGCTCTCGCGGCTCCTGCCGCTGCTGGAGGTTTTCGCTGCTCCCGCGGCTCCTGCCGCTGCGGGGTGACTTTCGCGGCTCCTGCCGCTGTGGGGTGACTCTCGTGGCTCCTGCCGCTGTGGGGTGACTCTCGCGGCTCCTGCCGCTGTGGGGTGACTCTCGCGGCTCCTGCCGCTGCGGGGTGACTCTCGCGGCTCCTGCCGCTGTCAGGCGGTTCCCGCGGCTCCTGCCGCTGCAGAGAGACAGAGAGGCCCTCACAACCGCAGCAGCCCCTCGCAGCCTCCGGCCCACGCAGCAACAAGGAAACGAGAGCCGGCAACAGGGAAACCGCACCGGCAGCCTCTTGCACCAACGGGGAACAGCTTGGATCGGGTGACCACCAGGAGGGGTTGTTTCGAAATAGATGATACGTGCATGGAGCATGCTTGACAAGTGGGAGGAAAGGTGGTCCAAGAAAAAGAGTGTCAAAACGAGCATAGGAGATACGCCGACTCCAGGAGGAGGGACAGCAGGAGTAGAGGCTTACCCATTGCGAGAGGTACCGAGTGGGGGGTATGTGCATGTGCCTTGGAGCAGGGGTGATTTGGCAGCATTTACAAATGATTTTCCTCGGCTGAGGGAAAAGCCTTTTGAGTGGTACAAGCAAGTCGATCGCTTTGTCAAGATTTCAAAAGTATTGTGGATTGATTTGAATACCTTGTTTGACATCGTAGTACCAAGTGATTTGTGGTCTGCTTGTAAAATTGCTGTTGAATGGCCAACATCAGAACCTGAACGAGACCCCATAACGCATGGTCCTTCACCCATAGTTATGAAAAAGTTAGAGCAGGTAATCACATGGTTACAGTCCAAAATCTCGCCACTAGATATTGACTAAGTTAAAATAGATCGAACGACCCAGGAGCCCAAGGAATCAGTTCACGCTTATTACGAAAGGCTCTTGCAAGCCTTTAAGCAGTACAGTGGATTGGACACTCTAGATTCAAAGGACATGGGACAGTTCGTTTCCAAATTTGTTTTAGGACCTAGGCCAGAGATTAGCTTTATGATCCAACAGCATTTGATCTGTTGGCAGAACAAATCTGTGGATGAGATTCTGCGATATGCCAGATATTGCAGTGATGAAGTAGACTCGAAGCATAGGAAGCTCAAGGATAAGCTGATGCTGGTCCAGATGAGGAATGCGGATAAGGTGGACCAACCACCGCCGAGTGGAGAAACGCTAGGACGAAGGCAGGGAAACAATCATGGAGGAGCTCAGAATGCGTCAGGTCAGGGAAGGGGGAAACCCATACACCCTAAACCGGGGGTAGACTTTGGTACACTAAAGAAAACCACTGCCTGTCATTATTGTCACAAGATCGGGCATTGGAAGCATGAGTGTTTCAAGATGAGGAAGTGGTACAGGCACCTGAGACTGTGAATACAGTGGCAAGGCCCAGATCTGTACATGGGGGGGTTTGAGTCCGCAAGTTCCCCAACCTCCGAGAATCCCTCAAGGAAATCGGACGTACCAGCAGATGCCATTCATCGAGACATTCGATGAATTCGATTCAGACCCGTTACAATGACGGTGCCTGAGGTGGGAGGAAGACTGTACCCTTGGAGCAGTCTTGGAGGTAGACCAGAGAGGACCGTACGTGGAGGCAGATGTTGACGGTCATCCCATCACCTTTCTGATTGATACTGGTGCTACCCGTTCTACTGTGAGATCTGCAGTAGTCCCAAACCTACCCCTCTCGAGACAATCGATCCAAGTTGTAGGAGTTGCAAATAAGAGAATGACCAATCCATTGACAGATGAGATACCTGTGAAAATAGGAACTTTCCACAATCGACACCAATTTGTGGTGTACGATTCAAGTCCAGTCTGTTTGTTGGGTCGTGATCTTTTGTGTAAATTGAATTGTACCATCTATTGCACGCCCAAAGGAGTGGAGTTGCAGACCAACGGTGATGACATTGCATTCAAATTGGCGAATCAGAATCTCTTCCTAGAGATGTATCCCGTATTGACAGTTGAAGAACTATCACTCGACTTGAGAGACTCAGTGTCTCTGGATGTAGGGGATTTCACGGGGGAAGAGATAGGATTGATCAAAGGTGTTGAGCCATTTAAGATTCAGATCAAGCCAAACGCTGAGTTCCCAAGAACGCCACAGTACAATCTGACGCCGGAAACGGTGGCAGAAATCAAGCCTGTAATTGAGTCTATGATCGAACAGGGAATCCTTAAGAAGATAATGGGAAGCCCATGCAATTCTCCTATAATGGGACTGCTGAAAACCGAGTGGGAAGTTCAGAATCGTGCAAGACCTGCGAAAGGTCAATACGATTGTAGTTCCATGTTGTCCTGTGGTACCGAATCCATCTGTGATTTTATTTCAAATTCCATGCGAAGCTGAGTGGTTTACCGTGGTTGACTTGTGTCAGGCTTTCTTTTCGATACCCTTACATGAGGAAAGCCAATTTTTATTCGCTTTCCATCTGGAAAATCGTGTGTTAACGTGGTGTTGTATCCCACAAGGGTTTACAGAGAGTCCATGGATCTTTAACCAGATTTTGAAAAAGAACCTTGAGAGTTTGGTACTGCCACAGAATTCAGTCCTTGTGCAGTACATTGATGACGTTTTGATTGCGTCCGAGACAAAAGACGCGTGCAGAATTGATACTGTTGCCTTGTTAAATCACCTGGCAGAGAATGGACACAAGGTGTCCCCGAGCAAGTTACAGTACTGTTTGACTGAGGTTCAGTATTTGGGTCATCGCATTGAAAAAGGCAAGAGGAAGGTATCACCAGACCGTATTGAGGCGATCATGAACATGACTGCGCCTACCACACAAAAGGAAGTCAGGATGTTTTTGGGAATGGTTGGGTACTGTCGTCAGTGGATTCCCAACTTCTCATTGAAAGCTAAACCTCTGCAAAGGCTGACACACAAGAATGTGAGTGATCAGGTACCATGGGATAACGACTGCTTGGTTGCCTTTCTAGAGCTGAGAGAAAGCCTGTGTCGCGCTCCGGCTCTAGGAATGCCGGATTACAACAAATCCTTCTCATTATTTTGCTGTGAGCGGGAGGGTTGTACACTATCAGTACTCACACAGACTCATGGAGGTGTCCGTAGACCAGTTGCCTACTTCTCAGCTACCTTAAATCCGGTAGCTTCAGCGTTGCCCGGATGTCTCAAATCCGTTTCTGCAACAGGTGTCAGCATTGAAAGGTGTGAAAGTATTGTAATGGGTCATCCTCTTACTGTTTATGTTCCACACTCAGTTGAGCTTCTGATGACGAGAACCAAGACACAACATTTGACAAATAACAAACTCACATGCTATGAGCAGGTTATACTTGCCTTAGAGAATGTGACTCTGAAAAGATGTTCTGTACTGAATCCTGCTACTTGATGCCGCTTCCAATTGTTGGTGGTGAAGATTGTGAGGACCATGACTGTCTCGATGTGACTGAACTTTGCACCAAACCGAGACCTGACATTGTCGATGAACCTCTGCCTAAATCTGATGAAATCTTTTTTGTAGACGGTTCATGCTTAAGAGACAATGTGGGTCATCTGAGAGCAGCGTTTGCTGTATGTACCATTTCTGGTGTTGTGGAAGCTGCTTGTTTACAGGGAGTATACTCCGCACAAGTGGCTGAGATCATTGCCTTGACCCGTGCATGCCTGGTTGCTGATCAAATCCGAGTCACTATCTACACTGATAGCCAGTACGGATTCGGTGTGGTTCATGACTTTGGACAGCTATGGTCACAGAGGGAGTTCCTAACGTCATCAGAATCTCCCATCAGGAATGGGGAATATGTAAGACAACTGTTGGAGGCTTTGCAACGTCCAAAGGAAATAGCTGTGGTGAAGTGTGGTGTTCATGGAAAGGGAAATAATTTTGTGACTCTCGGCAACAGATACGCCGATGAGGTAGCACGTTTCTGTGATGAACAAGGATGTATTTTCACTGGGGAATACACGGGGAAGAGCACAGAAAGAACCGAGCTCAGCATGATGTTAGCCATAGCCGACACTTGGGATGAGATTAAGCGTCTGCAGGGAGAAGTGTCTGGACAGGAAGAAGCTGGTTGGATCAAAGCAGGTTGTGAGAAAAGAGATGGTGGTATTTGGGTTTCAGCTGATGGTTGAGCAGTGTTACCACATGATTTACTGAGCCCTATGGCAAGGCAGATTCATGGAGAAGTTCACATTGGAAGGGACGCCATGCTGCGAGTGTTCAGGCAGACGTGGTTTAACCCAGGGTTCCGTGCGTTTGCTGAAGCAGTGTGTCACAGATGTGTTATGTGTCAACAAATGAATGCTGGAAAGAAAACTGTGGTTGCATTGAGTCACATTGGGAGATCTGGGGGACCCTTTAACAGGATCCAGCTCGATTTCATCGAGATGCCCAGGTGCAATGGATTGAGGTACATTCTGGTTGTGGTGTGCATTTTCTCACGGTGGGTAGAAGCTTATCCAACAAGGAGGTGTGATAGTCTCACAGTAGCGAAGTTGTTGCTTAGGGAGCTTATTCCTTGTTTCGGGTTTCCAACCTCATTGGAGTCGGATAGAGGAACACACTTCCATAGTGAGATTATGAAGCGGCTTTGTGCTGCATTACAAGTTGATCAGAGACTGCATTGTAGCTACAGACCTGAGGCATCTGGCATAGTGGAGCAGATTAATGGAACTCTCAAGATGCAAATGGCAAAGGTATGCTCGTCCACGTCTCTGAAATGGCCTGATGCATTGCCCTTAGTGCTGATGAGTATTCGTAGTATCCCCGATAGGAGGACAGTCCTCTCACCCCATGAGACCCTGATGGGGAGGGCGATGCACTTGCTAGCAGTGTCATCTTCAGCCTTGATAAACATCACAGATGATTTGATCCTTGATTATTGCAAAGGACTGGCTGACATGGTCCGTTCTGTGTCTCACCAGGTTGAAGCTGAGACTGCACCGACCTCGAAGGATGTGTGCCACGACTTGTGCTCGGGTGACTGGGTGCTCGTTCGCAAGCACGTGAGGAAGAGCTGCCTTGATGCTCGCTGGAGAGGTCCATATCAAGTGATTCTGGTGACAAATACAGCTGTGAAGTTTGGAGGCTTGCCGAACTGGATTCACACCTCCCATACCCGCAGAGTTTCAGGATCCTCTGAAGAAACAGCTCCTCTCCCAGAAGAAAATCCAGCTGTGGCTGCAAGGCCACAGGAGAGGACGAGCCAAGCTGTGAGGGTTTCTGAAGAAGCTGGCTGCCCACCAGAACAAGCTGAGGGGGGTCACGCTACACAAGGCCCAGGTATTGACTCTGAGGGAGACGGTAACATTGTGAGTGGTACAGAGTCAGACTCAGCTGAAGGAACTGGTGCACAAAGTGGTTGGGTGCAGCGAAGAAGAGCAGAGCTTGCAAGTGAAGCGTGGCCTGTGAGACAGAGGAGGCTAAATTTGAGGCTGGCATCTGAAAGAGATCTTGCTCCAGTGTCTGAAACGTCTGAATCGGAGCTGAGTGACGCAGAACAAGCAGAAGAAAGCCCAAGGAGGTCGAGAAGAGCAAGAGTGCCCTGCCAGAGGTACGCTGCCCCAGAGTGGACCTATCTGATCACAGATGCTGGGAGCAGTGGGGACCGGGAGACTGAAGTCTTCACGATTGCTCAGCAGAACCCCAGAACTGAAAATTGATATAGAGCTTGTAGTCCCTGGACTGGAAATCGAGGGGGTGTTGACAGTGACTGTACCAAGACCTCCGGTCTTGAGCAGAGTGCGAGTTTTGATTCTGCAAGATTTGTCCTTTTCAACTTTTGGGTATCAGCCACTGGCCCAGGAGATTGCGGCTGTTAGTCTAGAGATTTTACAACGCGTCATTATTGAAATCGGTTCTGAGCTTATAAGAGACTGATGAAAAGAAGATAGCCTAGGGCCGAGTGGAAGAAGAACAAATTTAGGGACTTTCAGTAGAAGAAGAAAGAGGGCTAAGGAAGTCTTTTGAACTGTGTAAATAAAAGTGCAACAAACTGTGAATCAATTTCCAGAACCTCAACAAACTGTGTGTGAACTGGTTGATCAGCAATCTGAGGCGGAGAAAGAGACTTTGTGTTGATCCTCTTGCTGCGCTACACCGACAGTTTAAAATGGAGTCTGGAAATTCGAACTTTAGGGCTAAGTGTGTGATAGGTACACTCATAGTAAGAGTGATAATAGTGATATCAGTAGTTATTATTGTGTCTGTAAAAATTTCACATGAAGCTGAAGTTGAAGGGGTGGGAGTGCAAGGGACAACCACACCTGTTACTTCTAGCACAAAAGAGGGTATCGTAGGAGCTGAAAAGGCTATGCTAGATCAGACTAGTCGTATGCTACACGTAGATTTGTCTAAAGGCGATTACACGCTTAATACTTATGCAAAGCTGCTATATGAATATGTGAGCACGATGGATGTGAGAGATTGCTATGTGTGCATGCAGTTGCCTGCGTCTGTGGAGTAGGGTATTCGTTATCACCACCTTCCTTTAACGTATGGTATTTACCTGTAGTTTGTTGCTTAGTATGTTTTATGGTTAGGAACATTATGAATACTATTTCTCCAATTATGATGTAGTGCTTTCGTAAGTTCCAGCTTACAAGTACCTGAATAAGTATGATTACTACAAGCAGGAAGATAGAGTGGGGAAGTATTTCATACCTAGCGTTATATTAGATACAGCTTTTGCACATCGTCATAATTTGACGTGCATACTAACAGATATAGAGAAGAAGTTTATAGATCAAGTGGAAGATAGACATAGACAACTAACAGTAAAACTTATCAGTAGAGGGGGAGAAATTGAATGGACCAAGGAAGAGTTGACACACAAGGCAAGGGAGAGTTATGGTCCAATAGCTTTAGATTTTGAACAGCGAGGAAAGCTTTGTATCAGACAGGTACAGACGTACTATGATAAGGTCTTTGTGGGACAGAGCGTGTATGATCACATTTTCACTATTGAAGCCACTGCGAAGAAGTTCTTGCAAGATGCGGTGCAAGTGGTGCCAAATGTGTATTTTGTGTGCGGGAAGAATGCCAATGTGAGATTGCCACTGAATTGGTATGGTACGTGTTCCCCAAGATATACCATGTAGAGGATTTGTGGCCTTTAGATGGTGGATTACATCATAGAGAAAAGCGAGGTGTGAGTGCAGGGGAAATTGTTGGAGATGTATTTGGAGCAATGATACCAAGTTTGGGAGTAGTTCTAAATGATATTAAGATTAGAAGGTTGTCTACCATTGTGGATAAGCTGTCAGCGAATACAGCTCAGTCTTTGCTACTTGTAGATGGAGAGATGGTGTCGATAAGAGCTATGGTGATGCAGAACCGTCTTGCTCTAGATGTGATGTGAGCAAAAGAGGGCGGAGTCTGTAAAATGTTGAGGGTCCAACAGTGCTGTACTTATATACTGGACAATAGCAAAGATCTGAAGAGGTATATAAGTAACATCACTGAGATTCACCATGAGGTGCATGATTTGGCCACAGAGGGTGTTTGGAACAAGGTTGGGAAAGGGTTTGGAAAGATTGGAAGTTGGTTTGCCAATCTTGGGAAAGGAATCCTTGGTTACAGCTTAAAGCCCATCATCTTAGTGGTGGTTTGTGTGATTATCTTGTTGGGACTAGTAAAGGCTTACAAGTGGCACAAGGCAGGACAGGCTGAGAGATCTCTTAGGGAACGTGAGAGAAGGATGGAGAGACTGCAGGACAGTCACTATGAGAATCTCAAAAGTCTAGAAAAGTTTCGACAGGGAAGACTGGCTATGATTTCTGTTTAGGTCGGTTCTTTCTACAGGGAGGTGTGATTGATTGTGATGACACTTGTCATCAGAGGGGGGGACTGATGGAGCGCGATGGTGCTCTTTCATTTGTAGGGGTGCATCATATACACGAGTAGTCTGCACCTACATTTATTCTTTTGTTGTATTAACATTTGGTCATTAGGATGTACTTGGTAATAACATGTGAACATGAAATGTTAGGATTATTATGTGCCATGTAAAGAAATAACGTGGCAGTTGTGTTTTGGATAATGTAACCTTTAGCATTTGTCTGCAATTGGTTAACTAAGTTGCTCATTTGTAATGTAATGCATAGTTTACACGTGCACCAGATTAAAGTTGCACAAGGATGTGGCAACTCGAGTTTAAATGTGTAGAAATCATAGACTGCTCATAATAATTTGTGTCTTCGGTGTGTTTATGTAACACGATGATTTATAAATGCTTAAGTAAAATATTCATTTATGTGTATTTCCGTAGGGCCTATGTGTTTCACTCTTATGTTGGCCGATTTCTGTAGGCCTGAAATGTATTCTCCCTGACGGCTCTCATAGTGGGGTAAAGAAATGAATTTCATGTGTATGTTGGATTTGTTCTGTTCTCACATTTCTGTTGCAGGTGGAGAAAGTCGTCTTTGTTAGTTAGAATAACGTCTTTTGTTTTAGGAGTTAGGCTCAGGGAGGAGAAGATACTTTTATGCAAGAATGCTGATAATTGGGAGTCGGTGTTCTTTCTCACTGAAGGAGGCCTGGGAATCAAGGTCATCAAACCAGGAGCTGGGAGTATCAAAACTAAATGGAAAATCACCTATGAGAAGTGCCCAGCAGGATGAGGTGATCCAGATGCAGGCAGTGAGCGTGTTTTGTGTTTTGCAGTTTGAATTAGGGACAGTGCCCTGGGGGTTGAGTCAGGAGAGGAGGTGAGGAGATCGATGGAGAGGGAAGGAGCATCTTAGAACGAGCTCTGTAGCTTAGGCCACTTGACCCATACAACGTGAGTGCACTTCTTAGGAGGTCGTCATGCGCTGACACCTTTTACTGATCTTGCCTGGGGAATGTTAAGTAGGGATGTCACAGTAGTAGTAGAGATAGACTAATGCTTTTCACTTATTCACCCCAAATGAAGACAGATCTCGACGTGGGGGCAATCATTGCCTGCGTTTTGGTTCTGGAATTTGTCATTCTTTTTATGATCCAGCCTTTCTATCTTGCCCGTAGATTCGGATTTGTATTAGTTCCAATGTAGTTCTACAACCTCGTCTTGAGGTGTCTGTATGTCCAGTTATTGTTGGCTTTGTAATAAACCCACTAACTTGGAATTCAGAGTCTGTGATTCTTCAGAATCATGGTTCTTCAAAGATGTTGACTTTGCCATAATGAGTTATTTCTTCCCTCTACACTTCTCAGCAGGCAACAACAATTCATTGACCAAGGGCTCCAGAGTTCATTTGTAGAGAGGAGCCTGGCCCTATCAAGGTTGAGCGACACTCTACAGTTAGTATGGTCATTGCTACATGTTGATACTACCCATTTAACTAGAAACAGTTTTACCTTTTTCCTGCTTAAGATTTGTTTGACTCCAGGGCAAATAAATGGAAATTAATTTCTCAATTTAAAAAAAAAAATCCTCACTCAGTTCTGAATCAGTCCTGGCAGGTGTCACTGCACACTAATGCAAATGCATTACTTTCTCCGCATTACCACAATAAAATAAAGTGTCACCAGAAGCTACTATATTACCTCTACATCCCTCATCGCAGTCATCACTCAAGGAGGTTTATTCTACCTCAGGACAGGAAACAAAAACAGGAAATGCTAGCCTCTAACCACACCCACCCTAGCTGGAAGCCATTAAACGGGCTAGAATGCCCTCATCACTTCCTGTTTTTGTTTACTGGTCAGGACTGGGACAAGGACCAGGAAGGCTGAGGTGCCAGCAGGGCTGGTGCCTCCTTCGTTGGAGCCAAGGCGTTCCCCTGCGGTGCTCATGGGATGCCTGGCTCATTGTAAGGTGTGCGGGGTATGGGGAGGATTCCCTAGAAATAGGAGAAAAAAAGAAAAATTGCCTGTGTGCCTGGGCAGAGACATGATGGGTCAGTGTTCTCTGTTTAAGCAGCATAGCTGCTACAGGCATCTTCGGCATGAAAGAGCTGACACTATCTTTGACTTTTCCATGCGACTCGAAGCTGAGGGGGAAGCCTACGAGTTGCGTCTGTATAAAACGCATGTGCATGGCATGACCGCGAGTTGATCATGTTAACACTCTAGTGTTTGAATCCTTCTCAGCATGCATGCCTGGACTTTCTTTATGTTTTTTATACAGTTTTTAAGGGGTTGTTTGTGTTCAGCAGGCAGATTGATTCCTGCTGATTGGTCGCATTCCCTTTGAAAGATGGCAATACATTTTGAGAAAAGAAAGCAAGTTTCCTTAATGTCCTTTTCATCTCATTTGACTAGGAGTTCTAGATCTTCTCTATCCCCTAAGATATCTAGAAAAAAGGATATGGAGGAGGTGAGGATTTCAAATATTATGTTGGAAACTTTTGCTTCTTTGAAAGGAAAGAAAGGTGAATTAAAGGGCACTATGGAGGCTGGCATGTACTCTGATGTTTCTAACACAGGGGACTCAGATTTCTCTTCTCCGCCACGGCCTGATTTAAAAGGCAAATACATTTCTACAGAGGTACTACCTGAACGTTTGAATTATATCAAAGAAATGGGATTTGCAGTGGAAGAGCCTCCCAGTTCCTCTAAGGATGCTTTTTTGAGGCAATTCAAGAAACCGGCATGTAGGAATGCCAATGCATGATTATGGGATGGATGTAATTTTGAATGAGTGGAAAGATCCTTTTACCTAGGATTATGGTGAAGCTTTATCTCTTTGAGAAAATGGAGGAGTTTCTTCCGGTTGTGATTCATGTAGACTGTGTGGTAGATATCTCAAAGGATCCAGCAGAGAAGAAAGTTGATGAAGCTCTCAAGAAAGTGTATTCGAAAGCTCATTTAGCCTTTAGACCTGGTTTCTATAGTGCCTATACCTCATAAACCTTATTGACTGACTTTAAGGCAATTTTCAGGGTGATCCAGGAGAATCAGGATATGTCTGATTTATTAGAGGAAGCTGACAGCAGATTCAACTGTTGTCAGATATTTTGTTTGACTCTGTCAGGGCTTCTGCTTTGGCCTATAGAACCTCTGTGGCGGCATGTTGTAATTTACTTCTAAAGGAATCAAATACTGATGCCCCTCAAATAGCTACAGCGCTTCGGATGCCATTAGAGGGAAAAAGGTTGTTTGGATCTTTGTTGGAGGAGAAGCTGCACGCAATTTTTAAAGAAAGGAAGCTGTTAAGAAGTACGTCTGATGCCACAAGAAGAGTGAATCTTCATCTTTATTCCACCAACATGCTGCATAACCTGCTCAGCACTTAGCCTTCAGCCAACTGTCGTTATCTCCCCACCAGCATTCCACAATCACCTTGGCAGAATCCTGACCTCACTTGGAATGTGAGTGAGCCAGGATTCTTTGGCAAAGTAGATTACAACACATCTCCCTTTATCCAAAACACCAGAAACACCAGAAAAGTAAATTACACAACATAGGGTAAGCACTAGAAGATTCTGCCACCAATCCTTAAAGGGAAGGGGATACCATTGACAAATGACAAATGTTAGAAATGGGATTTCTGGTTGGCTAGGGTTTGCACCTAAGCTAGGCAGAATCCACCACTCTAGTCAGGATAAGGGGATCACACGTCTAAAATAACCCATGCTCACCCCCTTGGTAGCTTGGCATGAGCAGTCAGGCTTATCCCAGAGGCAGTGTGTAAAGCATTTGCACATAACAAATAGTGATACAGTGAAAACACTACAAAAGGACACCACACCAGTTTTAGAAAAATATCCAATATTTATCTGTGTAATACAAGACCAAAACAATAAAAATCCACCAAACAGTAATCCACAATACCAATAAAGCAAAAATAGACTTTATATACAGTTCCTTGAAGTCACAGCGTCGTGAACAACAAATCCAACCGTTGTGGCCGACCGTGGCATCGCGGGCCAGCTACGGTGTTGGGGAGACCCGTAAAACAGTACCTTTGGAGATGCAGGTCGTCAGACCTTGCGGTGAGCTCCGGAGGTGCGGCGTCGGCAGACGTCGGTTCCACAAGTCGGTGCAGGAGTCGTCGGGCCCTTGAAGTCACAGGTCGAACTCCTTGAGTTTGAATTCAGGAGCGCCAGCGTGATAAGGCGTTGGGCTACAGTGTGAAGCAGAGCGGTGCGACGTGTGGTGCCCTCAGGTCGCAGTGCAAGCAGCGGCTCAGTGACTTTCGTCCAGCGGTGTTCGTGAGACCAGGTCGATGGAGCAAAGCGGGGCGGTGCTCGTTGTGGTGCTGATAGGTCACAGTGCAAGCAGTGGCGTTGTTGTTGCTGAAGCGCTGTCGTCGGTAGACCTAAGGCTGTGGTGCGAGACAAGGCAATGCAGTGTGCGGGCCTACAGGTCGTGGTGCAGGCGCTGTCATCAGTTGACGACCTGGAGTCGATGACGCTGGCGTCAGTGGGCCAAAGCTGCAGTGTGGAACAGAGTGGTGCCCCCAAACCATGGTGCAAGCAGCGGCGTCGATGTCAGCTTGGATCAGCGGTGTCGGTGAGACCAAGGCTGCAGTGCGAAGCGGGACGGTGCTCTGTGTTCTCCACAAGCGGTGTCCACAGGTCACGGTGCAGGCAGTGGCGTAGGTGACGGCGTTGCAGCATTGTCGGGGATACCCGGGCGGCGGTGTGAAGTGAGGCGGTGCGGAGTGTGGTGCCCACAGGTCATGCTGCAAGCAGCGGCTTGGTGGCAGCGGCGTCGGTGAGACCAGGGTTGCGGTGTGAAGTGTGGCGGTGCCCTCTGTGGTGCCTTCAGGTCAGGGAGCCGGCAGCGGCGTCATTGACGGCGTCAGGTTACCTTTTTCCTCTGTGGCAGCTGAAACATGAAGTTCCAGAAGTCGGTACCCAGAAGATGTTGAAGTCTTTGATTTCCCTGATACTTCCAACAGGAGGCAAGCTCTACATCAAGCCCTTGGGGATACTTAGAATGCAGAAAGAACAGTCCAGTCCTTTCCCTGCCCAAGAGAGAAGCAGAAACTTCTGGCCAACCCAGCAAAGCACACAGCAAAGTGGTAGTTTCTCATCACAGTTCTTCACAGTTCTTCCATCTCTTCTTCTTGGCAGGTTCCTTAGTCCAGCAGTAATCTAATTCTGTGGGGTTTAAGGTCCAATACGTATACCCAATTTTCTCTTTGCTCTCTTTGTGGCAAGGGTCTCTGAGCCCAGTCTAAACTAGTTCTGCCCCCTCTGCCCTAGCTTCACTACAAGCGGTGGAGACAGCATTGTGCAGAGGAGACACTGCCTTTTCAGGTGCAAGTGAAACTCCTCCCACCACTCTAAATACAGCCAAGATCTATTCAGCCTGGCTTTGAGTCACCCAGGAAAGGCAGGACACACCTCAACCCCCCAGTGTCTGTCTAGTGTGAATGCTCAAACCAGCCCCTGTCAGTCTAAAACCCAGACAGCGAATACACAACAGGCAGAATAACATAGATAGTTAGACAAGAAAATACCCACTTTCTAAAAGCAGTATTTTCAAACACACAATATCAAAATCATCTTTACTAAAAGATGTATTTTTAAATCCTGAGTTTAGGAAGCCTAAACTCCATTTCTCTATCTAGTCCCAATGGAAAGTTATGCTTGTAAGATGTTACAAAGCAACTCCCATGTCAGCCTATGGGACAGATAGCCTTGCAATAGTGAAAAAAGAAATACACAATCTTTCACTATCAGGACATGTAAAACACACCAGTACATGTCCTACCTTTCACATACACTGCACCCTGCCCATGGGGGTACCTTGGGCCTACCTGAGGGGTGCCCCACATGTAAGAAAAGGGAAGGTTTGGGCCTGGCAAGTGGGTGCACTTGCTAGGTCGATACTGGCAGTAAAAACTGGGTGCAGACACTGCAGTTGCAAGTCTGAGACACCTTTGAAAGTCTGCCTGTGTGGGTGGCAAAATCAGCGCTGAGGCCCACTAGCAGAATTTGATTTATAGGCCCTCGGCACACACAGTGCACTGTACTAGGGACTTAGTAGTAAATCAAATAAGCCAATCATGGAAACACCAATCCATAAACACAATGTATGCATATGCACTTTAGCAGTGAATAGCAGTGGTAAAGTGCCCAGAGTCCTAAAACCAACGGAAACAAGGTCAAAAACAGGAGGCCAAAAAGCAAAAAGTCTGGGGGTATACCCGCTGAAAAAGCCAAGTCTAACAACAAGGAAAATCCTAAGAGAAAAGAACATGGGATACATGGAAAAACAATAAATGGCATATTTACATTATACTGAAGATACTACTAAATAAAAAATGATTGAACATGAGAACCATAGCATAGCATACAAATATAGTACTGTATAGTGCAAACAGTACGTGGCATCAAAATATAATACAGTATAATATTAAACAGCACATGGCTTCAAAGTTTTAGGTTTTATACACCATGAACAACAGCCCAAAACTGCTCCCTTGTGTTAGACATAATCCTTCAAATAGACAGGTTTCTTCTTGAGTTGGTGACTGCAATGAACGCCACCGTGACTCAGTACTTCATCTTCAACATTGTCCTCTGCCACACTCTCTCCCTCTTTGATTCCCTTTCCTTGCAAAGCACCAGTGCTGGAATTCATTCATGCGCCCATCCCTACTAGTACACCTTCCCAGACGTGACATGCTCCAAACCTCTCTGCCCACCAAAACCACCACATTTCTCTTCACCCGGATTATTCTTTTAAGACCAATACAGTTTGACCTGCCTTTAGGTGACTAGGCAGGCTCCTATATGAGCACAAATTCACCCATACTCCACTCCCATTCACATACTCTATGTCTGTAATCAAACTGTTTCTTGTACCTCTGCTGGTAAAGCTCGACAGCCTGAGGATCACAATTGGGTGCAACATTTTTCTTAAAATCCAGCCAGGCAGGATTCAACTTACTGTCTTCCCTTCAAACACTGAAAAGGGGAGCGTTTGGTGATGACATGTAGGGTGTTACAATGCGCCCAAAGTTTCTCCCGAAGTACCACACTCAGAGATGCTCTGTTGTCTCCAGCGGGTCTGGTCCATGTTTTATGCGAGCCGGTTCATGCTCTCAACTAAGCCATTGGCCTGGGGGAGAATACAACACTGTGTAATAATGTTTTATGGACAGATCATTCAAAAACTCTCTCATTTGCGCTGAGACGAATTGGACCCCATTATCCATTATGATGGTCTTGGGTACATCTTCGCATACAAACACTTCACGCAAAAACTCTAGCACACACATAGGGGCTGGTTACGATGTCGGGCGGATGCACCTTTGCGAATTGGAACCGCCCAACCATAGGTCAGCGGTTCCGACCGCACAATTTGGATGGTTGGAAACATCCATTTTCCAATGGCAGCTTGTGCAGCGGGCGGAAAAGGCCCACAGCACAAGCTGCCGTTGAAAACTTTATGTTTTTAAACATCCCTGCAACGTGTGGCAGGCGTGGTGCCTGCCACACGGTACAAAGATGTTTAGGGGGCACCATAGGTGCCCCAAGGTCCCATATCGGAGGGCCAGGGGGAAGGGGGCCCTGCTAGGGGCCCCTAAAGTCACTATCTGACAGCCTTTCCATGTCGGAAAGGTCGACATGGAAAGGCTGTCGAAAAGTGCCATCATAATCTTGACGGCGGAGCCGAGGCTGGCTCCGCAATCATTATGGGAGCCCGTCGGAAGCGCAGAGGAATCCCCCCACAGGTTTCCCTTCGACCGCTGTCATCTTAATGCAGCGGTCGGAGTGAAACCAATGATGCCAGTCGTCACCGAACTTATGCAACTCGCCGTGACCCTATTTGAGGTGTAATCCACCAAGACCAATACAAATCTTTTTGATAGAGGCAACAACTCCAATGGACCAACAATGTCCAAACCTAACTTGCTCAATGGTTCATTAGAAACCTCAACAGGAGATATTGGAGCAGCCCTGGTAGATTTCGTCTCATCACTACCGGCACACTGTAGACAGTCCTTGACCATGCCCTTGACTTGTCTGTCCAAACCTGGCCACCAGTAACATTCTCTCACCCTTGATTTTGTCAAATTTCTGCCCAGATGTCCTCCATGCGCCAGATTAACAATCTTATTCCACAACCCCACAGACGGAATCATACGTTCATCCCAGTATAACTCCCTTCCAGGATATTTAGCTCCTCCCTGACACTCCAAAATTGTTTTGCCTGGTCCGGTTTGTCTTTTATATCAGGCAACCCCGCCACCACGTACTGCATGACCTTCTTCCTTGTCTCATCCTTCCCCGCTTCAGTTTCATATTCAGTCTTGCTTATGGCTGACTCTTTCACCCACCTAATCCATTGATCCACATCCTGACCAACTGCCCTGTCAACTGGTAACCTGGATGGGCAATCCGCAGGTACATTCATTGCACCCGGCATGTACTCCATACAGTAATTGTATTCAATCAAACTTTCCATCCACCTTTTGATGCCTGGTGTAGTGTTATCAATTACTGCACCCCAATAGTTGGATAAGCGAGTTATGGTCCATCTTCAGAACAAACGGCAAACCCCACAGGAAAAACGTGAAGTGGTGCACCGCTGCTCTAGTACAGAATACCTCTCTTCATATCCTCTCAGGGAGCGAGAGGCGTAGGCAACCACTCTTTCTTCACCATCCATCACTTGGGACAAAATTGCACCCAACCCTTTCATACTTGCATCCGTGATGAGGATGATCTTTTTAAAGACCACTGACCTGGTCAATGCGACTGCTCTCCCTCGCCAGCTCCACCACTGAGTACTGCCCCTTGAGACCTGAGCTCACAGTTGCAGGGTGTTCGAGGCCCTCCTCCACCCGCATGCTCCTGCCTGCGCCTCATCCCTGGTGGTCCAGTGGGAGAGCACTCTGCTCTTCTGCTGTTCTACCTCTCTTGCCTCTTTTCTCTTTTATATTTTTTACGTTTCCTTTCCTTCTCTGCCTCTTTTGTCTGCGCCCTTTTTTCTCTTCCTTCTCTTTCTTTTTACTCGTGCTTTTTTTCCCCGCGCTTTTCCCCGCCACTGCTTCCCCCGCGGCCCCTCCCCCCTCTAGTGTGTCCTTCCCACCTCCCAGCTGACCCGCCTTCCTCCCGATCCCTACTTAATGGTGGCCGACAGGAATTGAACATCGGAACAGCAGTAGTCACGGAAGAAGTGAGCGCAGGACGCAGTAGATGGGAATAATAACCAAAAGACGTATTGAGGTGAATGCACCAGGATTGGTACAACACATTGAAGAATATAATTGGTGATTCTCGTGTGATCATGAGCCCTGATGATGTCCATATTGGACGAAACGCGTTGGCTGGATTGATTTGACTGCTTCTATTGATGTATCATGGATTGAATAAAATTTGGAATTGATAAATCAACTAAAAGATTCCCAAGAGACCATTTATGATTGGATGATAAAGAGCGTACGGATGGAGAGTATACCTCTTTGAACTATTGTATTAATTAAGGATTTACAATTACACGCTCCTTTTTCCAAGGTTGGAACCTTAATTGACATTCACGGATACGATTAATTGGCATATCACGTTAAGAATCACATTGAGATCTATGGTATAGGGGGTACATTCTCTTTCAGTATTGTACATTCTAAAAGTGGCATTTCTAAAATAGTAATGTTAAATCCAACTTCACTAGTAAGAAGGATTTTTCAATACCATTCCAAACATATGAAACATGAAAAGGTTACTCCTCTAGGATCAGGAATTACAGCTTAAAGGTGTATAAAGGAATTCCCAATGCTAACCTATGGGAGGAGTAGGCCTCACAGTAGTAAAAACAAAATAGGCTGTTTGTCACTACCAGGAGATGCAAAACATTAAAGTACATGCCCTACCTTTTACTTACATAACAACCTGCCCTTAGGGCTATCTAGGTCCTACCTTAGGGGTGACATGTGTAATAAAAGGGGAGTTTAAGGCTTGACAAGTAGTTTTAAATGCAAAGTCGAAGTGCTATTAAACTGCACACACTGTCACTGCAGTGGCAGGCGTGAGACAGTTTTGAAAGGCTACTTCTGTGGGTGGGACAATCAGTGCTGCAGCCCACTAGTAGCACTTAATCTATAGACCTTGGGTTTATGGTATACCACCTAACAAGGGACTTACAACTAAATTAAATATGTCAGTCAGTCAGGCATACACCAATTACACACATGTTTAGGGAAGAAGCACATGCACTTTAACCTAGGGCAAACAAAAAATTCAGCTTGGAGGCAAAAAGCAAAAAGATTGGGGGAAGACCAGCCAACGTTTGACAGGTCTAACATTTGGTAATTGTAGGAAAGTGCCCTTTTTGTATGGTCACCCCCCCACACTTTTTGCTCCAAAGTTATGACTCTGATAGTGCACTGGAGTCTGATGGCCAGACCCCCAAAACTGTTATGTTCAACTTGGTAATCCCAAATTGGCAAGGACTTTACCCCCTTATAAGTCCCTAGTGTATAGTACTGGGGGTACCCAGGGCATAGGTAGTAAAGGGGCCCCCAGGGCTGCAGCACGGTTTTGTGCCACCCTGGGTGACCCAAGCAAAATACTGACCGCAGGCCGACCATTGCAGACTGCAGGAGCAGTGCAAACTGCTCAAACTAGACTGTGCCCTCACCATGCATGGCACAGTCAAATGCACTATCTTTAATATATGTCAGGCACCCCTAAGGTAGGCCTCCTTAGCCCAGGAGGCAGGGCGCAGTATAATAAAGGTGAGGACATATAAGTGCATGCCTATATTTCCCTAAAGTGGCGTCCTCCACTGGAAACTACTGTAAGTGTTAGCGGTCCATAAGATAACATGGGTTGCCACCCGGGCATTCTCGAGCTTGGTAGCTCCATTATGGTACCGCCAAAATATGTCATGTTTAGCATCAAACAACGTGACTTCTCACCCCTGACATGAATCTCGTGCCCTGGGTGACGTGGCATGCACCCAGGTGACTACCTTAGAGGTTGCCCATCTGGTTGCCCCAGCTTCTCTGTGCTCCGGGTGACAAACCCACATTTTCCCATGCCTGCTGACGCCAAGACAGGATTCTGACCTCCTGCCGGGCAGTGTGATCACTCCCAGCTGCCTGGTCTGTACATCACAATTTGATTTCTGCCCTCTTTAGGAATGGCAGAATAGAGGGTTCTGGGTAGAAAAGGTGACTTACACCCCCGGATATGGTCACCTTAGGGGCGAATTAGCTGCACGGACTAGCTGCCTATTAGCAACTAGCTTCCATACCCCTAACTCCCCTAAATCTAGGATTTAAGGGACATCCCTGACACAAGAACCACAGGTCTGAACAACTTGCATCAAGGAAGGACCAAGAGGAGACCCGTGTGGCCAACAACAGGACTTTGCCCACAACACCAAAGTAAAAGAGGGATACTTTGTCCCTGTGGCGACAGACTTGAAACTGAGCGAACAAGCCTCGTCCTTGGCTAAAACTCAGCACTCCCTGAGAGAGGGACTCCTGTGGAAGTCCAAAGCACCCTCAGACTCACCTGGATTAGGGATGAGTGGCACTAGTTCCCTGTAAACTGCAGGTAAAAACACTCACCGGATCCGAAGAATCGCTGGCCATCGCACCCACTGTGAGATCGCCCAAATCCAGGTGGTCCAGTGCATTGTGGGAGTTGTACTCTCACCTGCCACGAGGTTTCAGGCCGCTACCTCGCTCCCCAGGACCCAGTAATGTGCAAGTACCTTTTTGCTGTGCTTACCCCGCTAAGGCTTGTTGGTCTCCAATCCGGCAACTAACCCCCACACTCAACGCTGCATCAACAGGGAACACTGTGCAATCTTCATCTGATCTCAGCAGCTGTGTATATGTTGTGTTTTTGAATTCTGTTTCTTGCAGCACTGTGTAAGCGGTAAAACCAGTATCCCAGCTGCACCGTACAGCATCACGGACAGCCAGGACAACTCTGCGCCCGGACTCCAAGGGCTAGGTAAAATTGATCTGACTGTCGTGGTCTGGTCCAGGGGTCCGCATGATGTTAAGCCTATAAGGGTTCCATGTAACTCGGCCTGCAAGTGACCGATTGTCACAAGTGTTTTTTCCCATTGACCGCAATATTATATTTGTCATGGATTATTTTTCACTGATTTAATATTGCTTCAAAAATGTATAACTCCGGTTATATGTATGCTATTCCATTTATTTTGTTCTCTAAATTAAGATAAATTTACACTCTATTTTTATAAATTGGTGTTGGATTTCCCTCGAGTCGTGTCAATTACTTATCGTCTATGTTGGTACTCTGAAATGCTTAACACATGTTCCTCTAGTAAAGCCTGACTGCTCTTTGCCACACTACCAGGACTGAGCTAAGGATGTATTAGTGTGAATTCAAGGACCATCTTTGGCGTACTGTGATAGTATTACATAGTGAGGACTACCCCCACAACACACAATACTCCACTTTCTTATGGTGTTTAAATTTAAAGTAGTTAAATAGATAATTTTAACATTATGGTATTACTTTTCTACTTGTTAATTAGTTGATTGATTGTGTTAAATAATGTAAGCATGTTTAATAATTAGACTATTAATTACATTATAATTACTTTTTCTTTAATAATTAATTTTATAGGTTCATTATATTTGTAAATAAAGTGTATTGTTACTTTTTTCTGTTATTAATTTTATTTATTTATGGAGTTGTTGGAATTTTGAGTTAACAAATCTATTTTAAAATGTTTGTCATTTAATTTTTTATTATTTTATGTTTAATGTTATATGTTTATTTCGTGCTTTAGTTTTTAATAATCTATATAAAGTATATAATAGTGTTAAAAATATATATTTTAATTTGTTTATTAAAATATATTGTATATGTTTTATTCTATATTTATATATATGTAATTTATTTTGTATTCATTTAGGATAGTGAAATTTAAATCTGAGGTTTCTAAAGTTTAATATTTTCCCCATGGTTTCTTACGCTGGAGTGGGGAATGGTAGTTCTCAACCTTCCAAAATCCCACACTTTCTCTACTGGAATTTCGCTAGAGCTGCCGAACCTAAAGCTCTGCTTTTGGTAATCTTCTGTATCTTCCACCGACATTAGTTGGGGGCGGTCCTTTCATGCAGAGCGGTCAGTGGATTATGAAGCGAATCAGGGCCGGACTGTGAACCGAAACCAGCCCTGGCAAACAGCTCGGCCAGCCCCCGGGGGTTGGGGGGGCAGCCAAGCTATTTGCCAGGGCCTGTTTCGGCCGCTTTTGTTACAGGGGGTCGATATTGCAGCTATGCTGCAAAACCGGCCCTCGGTAACAAAAATGCCCCCCCAGGAGTCCAAAACCAGCCCTCGGTAACAAAAACAGCCCCCAAGGGGTCTAAAACCGGCCCCCACCGTGGCGGCCCACCAGGGAAACGCCCGGTGCCCCCTACGGCCAGTCCGACCCTGAAGAGAATTCTGGCAGGGATTGTTACACAGAGAGGTATATAAGACTTGTATGCCTATGGTCCCTTGCTTTGAGATTGCATATTGGTCTGGCTCAGTTTTGAACTATTTGTTAAATGTTGAAAGGGTCAGTAAAGAGACCAGCGAGAAGGCAAAACTAAGAAGGACTATGGCTCTAATATGCACAAACTTCAAGATAAAGGATAACATATAAGGGATGTTTATTTCAAGATGCGCATTGTAGTTGCAGTTCTTTACTGCTTGAAAACTACTTGGAGAATAATAAAGATTTAGACGCTGCAAGTTGGTAAGATGTGCAGTACTTAGACAAAACGGTCACAGGAATACTGTATGGGTGGAAGGGAAAGAAATTCCCAGCCATTAGAATCCTAGTCTTTGACAAGTTAAGGCAATCCAGCTCTCCTTCATCCAGGCCTGAACTGCTAGCCAGAGTATCTATATCGCATGTCCACACATCCTAAAAGCCTCCCAAGATTACCCACATGCTCACTGCAAAATGTTATCAGTGTGCATCTGAAATTAAGGTTCAAAATCCCAGATGACATAAAATACTGGTCTTTCAGACATTGAGCCAGAGGCATTCGGTAAATAAGGCTTGGGGAACTGAAGATTGAAGATCATCCACTGGCTAAAGAGTGGACCGGACTCTGACATGCATGAGAGGAAGGATCTTGTCCAGCTCACAGTCTGACAAGCACCCCAAGTCCTACTCATGACTAAGCTGACATTTTACCGTCCTATGATAACTCCATGTTAGCCCATATTTTGGGGTGCAACAATTGAATAATAAGCAGATGGCTTGCACAGATGTTCCATGACTGTGTCCTGATAATTGAATCAAAGACCACCTTAAAGTCCATGAGGCAGCAATAAAATGCACCACGCTGCCTTGTGAACTTCTCCAAAGGACCAATAATGGTCAGCGGTAAAACAGTTGGGTTGAAAAGCAGCTTCTTCTATATGAATTAGTGGCATGGAAGGATTCCGAGTTTAGCTTCCACGTCTCCTCCAGTAGTAGGATTCTTTTATGTTGCATTAGGTAAGTCTTGCATGCCTGATTTTCTAACAATCATGTCAATGCATGGTACTAGTTTAACCCCTTCGGTGCTCATGACGGAATGGTTCCGTCATGAGCACCGGTGCTCCTGTGCTCATGACGGAACCATTCCGTCATGAGGACAGGGCACGAAATCCCTCTGCTGCAGACAGCAGAGGGATTTCCCTTTTTATGGGCCTCGGGAGGTTGGGGAAGAGCTTCCCCAACCTCCCGAGGCCAATTTGCATTTTCATTGCAATGCCGATCGCGCGCATGGCGCGCTGTCGTCATTGCAATGAAAATGAAACTGAAACTTAGTTTCAGTTAATTAGTCTCGGTGCTCGTGGGGCTATCTCAGCCCCCGAGCACCGAAACAGATGGGAGAGGTATCGTTGGAAAGGGAGAATCTCCCTTTCCAATGGTACTCTCCCTAGTGGATCCCTGCTTGGGGATCCACCCACTAGGCACCAGGGAGGGGAGCGGCCCCTTGGGCAAGGGCCTTTGCTCCCCCATATGTTTTGGCCTAATTCAGTCTTTCTGCCCCCCTGGGGGCATATGGGGGCTGCAGCCCCCAATCTGGCCCCCGGGGGGGCAGAAAGCCCACTAGACCCAGGGAATTTTTTTACTATGTAAATTAGGGGTGGGGCTGCCCAATATGGGCACGCCAATGCCCCCACCCCCCCCTTGCACAATTAGAGTCTTTCTGCCCCCGGGGGCAGAAAGCCCACTAGACGCCAGTTTTTTTAAACATTTAATTTAGGGGTGGGGGCTGCCCAAGATGGGCATGCTAATGCCCCCACCCCTCCCCCCACAAAAGTCCAGTCTTTCTGCCCCCCTGGGGGGGCAGAGAGCCCACTAGAAACCAGGGATTTATTTTATTATGTAAATTAGGGGTGGGGGCTGCCCAATATGGGCACGCCAAAGCCCCCAACCCCCCCTGCACAATAGCAGTCTTTCTGCCCCCCCTGGGTGCAGATGGGGGCGGTAGCCCACAATCTGCCCCCCCGGGGGGCAGAAAGCCCACTAGACGCCAGGGTTTTTTTTACGATTAATTTAGGGGGGTGGGGGCTGCCAAAGATGGGCATGCCAATGCCCCCACCCCCTCCCCCCCATAAAATTCCAGTCTTTCTGCCCCCCCGTGGGGGCAGAAAGTACCCTAGACTCCAGGGATTATGTTTTTTTATAGGCCCGGGGTGGGGGCTGCCCTGAATGGGCATGCAAATGCCCCCACCCTACCCCCCCAAAGAAAACTAAAGACTTGCTGCCCCTCCAGGAGGAAGATGGGGGCAATGGCCCCTGATCTGCCCCTGGGGGGGCAGAAAGCCCACTAAGCACCAGGGATTATCTTTTTTTATATAGGTAGAGGTGGGGGTTGCCCAGAATGGGCATGCCAATGCCCCCACCCCCCCAAAAAAGATGCCACAGCCTTTCTGCCCCCTCCCCAGGAGGCAGATGGTGGCAGTAGCCCCTGATCTGCCCCCCAGGGGGGGCAGGAAGTCCACTAGGTGCCAGCGATTATGCTGGCTTTTCTATTAGTAGGGGTGGGGGCTTCCCAGAATGGGCATCCCAATGCCCCCACCCCCCCAAAAGAATAGCCACAGTCTTTCTGCCCCCCTTGGGGGCATATCGGGGCAATAGCCCTCGATTTCCCCCCTCCCCAGGGCGGCAGAAAGCCCACTAGGCACTGAATTTTCTTCAGGATGTGCCTACCTTTGGATTTTGGGCCCTAACGCAGCCGGCACATAGGGAAACCTAGTAAACCTGTACATTTTTGAAAACTAGACACCAAGGGGAATCCAGGATGGGGTGACTTGTGTGCCTCTCACCAGGTTCTGTTACCCAGAATCCCTTGCAAACCTCAAACTTTGTCAAAAAACCCACATTTGCCTCACATTTTTGTGGTGGAAAGTTCTGAAATCTGCGTGGATCCACAAAATTCCACCCACTCCGCGTTCCCCAAAGTCTTCCGAGAAAAATGGTACCTCCCTTTTGTGGGTAGGCCTAGTGCCCGCGACAGGAAACGGCGCAAAACGCAACGTGGACACACCACATTTTCTCAGTGGAAACCGACCCGTTTTTTGCAGAGTGCCTAGCTGTAGATTTTGAACCCTAGCTCTGCCGGCACCTAGGGAAACCCAGCAGACCTATACATTTTTGAAAACTAGACACCCAGGGGAATCCAGGATGGGGTGACTTGTCTGGCTCTCACCAGGTTCTGTTACCCAGAATTCCTTGCAAACCTCAATTTGTATAAAAAAACACATTTTCCTCACATTTCTGGAATCTGTGTGGATCCACAAAATTCCACTCACCCCGCATTCCCCAAAGTCTTCCGAGAAAAATGGTACCTCACTTGTGTGGGTAGATCAAGTACCCGCGACAGGCAAAGGCCCAAAACCTAGTGAGGCGACATAAAAATTACCTATCACAAACCAACCTGGTTTTCAAAGGGGGTCCCATGAGTTTATGGCCCCGGGCTCGGCAGCCATCTAGGGAAACCTACCAAGGGGTGTCACCTGGGTTTTTGGCAACGTGTTCGGCGGCCAGCTAGGGAATCCTACCAAACCCACACATTTCTGAAAACTAGACACCCGGGGATTCCAGGGGGTATGGCTTGCGTGGATCCCCCAACGTTTTCTTACCCAGAATCCCCTGCAAACCTCAACTTTAGCTGAAAAAATCACTTTTTCCACACATTTTTGTGTGGGAAAGTTGTGGCATCACCGGGCTGACACAAATTTCCTACCACCCTGCATTCCCCCAGGTCTCCCAATAAAAATGGTGCCTCACTCGTGTGGGAGGCCTAAGTATCCGCGACAGGCAAGGGCCCAAAACGTATTGAGGCGACATCAAAATTGCCTATCACAAAACGACCTGGTTTTGCAAGGGGGGTCACCTGGGTTTTTGGCCCCGTGCTCGGCGGCAAGCTAGGGAAACCTACCAAACCCACACATTTCTGAAAACTAGACACCCGGGGAATTCCAGGGAGGTATGGCTTGTGTGGATCCCCCAACGTTTTCTTACCCAGAATCCCATGCAAACCTCAAATTTAGCTGAAAAAAATCACTTTTTCCACACATTTTTGTGTGGGAAAGTTGTGGGATCACCGGGCTGACACAAATTTCCTACCACCCAGCGTTTCCCGAGGTCTCCCGATAAAAATGGTGCCTCACTCGTGTGGGAGGCCCAAGTACCCGCGACAGGCAAGGGCCCAAAACGTATTGAGGCGACATCAAAATTGCCTATCACAAAACAACCTGGTTTTGCAAGGGGGGTCACCTGGGTTTTTGGCCCGTGCTCAGCAGTCAGCTAGGGAAACCTACCAAACCCACACATTTCTGAAAACTAGACACCCAGGGGATTATAGGGAGGTATGGCTTGCGTGGATCCCCCAACGTTTTCTTACCCAGAATCCCGTGCAAACCTCAAATTTTGCTGAAAAAAGCACTTTTTCCACACATTTTTGTGTGGGAAAGTTGTGGCATCACCGGGCTGACACAAATTTCCTACCACCCAGCGTTCCCCCAGGTCTCCCGATAAAAATGGTGCCTCACTCGTGTGGGAGGCCCAAGTACCCACGACAGGCAAGAGCCCAAAACGTATTGAGGCGACATCAAAATTGCCTATCACAAAACGACTTGGTTTTGCAAGGGGGGTCACCTGGGTTTTTGGCAACGTGTTCGGCGGCCAGCTAGGGAATCCTACCAAACCCACACATTTCTGAAAACTAGACACCCGGGGTATTCCAGGGAGGTATGGCTTGCGTGGATCCCCCAACTTTTTCTTACCCAGAATCCCTGCAAACCTCACATTTAGCTGAAAAAATCACTTTTTCCACACATTTTTGTGTGGGAAAGTTGTGGCATCACCGGGCTGACACAAATTTCCTACCACCCAGCTTTCCCCCAGGTCTCCCGATAAAAATGGTGCCTCACTCATGTGGGAGGCCCAAGTACCCGCGACAGGCAAGGGCCCAAAACGTATTGAGGCAACATCAAAATTGCCTATCACAAAATGTTTTGGGCCCTTGCCTGTCGCGGGTACTTGGGCCTCCCACATGAGTGAGGCGCCATTTTTATCAGGAGACCTGGGGGAATGCTGGGTGGTAGGAAATTTGTGTCAGCCCAGTGATGCCACAACTTTCCCACACAAAAATGTGTGGAAAAAGTGATTTATTTCAGCTAAATTTGAGGTTTGCAGGGGATTCTGGGTAAGAAAAAGTTGGGGGATCCACGCAAACCATACCTCCCTGGAATCCCCCGGGTGTCTAGTTTTCATAAATGTGTGGGTTTGGTAGGTTTCATAAACACAATAAATCCCATGCTAATACATGGGGAGGGGAACTAGAGGTGCGGGGTTCTGGGAGCAAGCAGCCTCCAACAGCAAATGTTTAACCACAACAAGAGCTGCTCCTAGTATAGTGACCACTGTGGGTTTTAAAACCGAATTGTGAGTGAAAGCATCTCACAAAATGTGACGGACTGGTCTCACACACCACCGGGTGTCATGCTTCATCATTGACCAGTCCTCGCCCTCTAAAACCTTGGTTTGATAGAGGGAGGGCATACACCTGATGACAGGGATGCACTTCAAAACTAAGTGGGGGCCCATAAAACAAAAAAAGTGAGTGAGGTTAAAAATCATTATAGTTATCAAATTGTGATTTTTAATGAGTATGGTAACTATATGATATTAAAATAAGTGGACGGTATATGGGGAATTGATTGTCCCCTAACCGTAATAAGAATAGTCAACATGTTTCTGCCATGGTGGCCCAGGAGGGTCCAAGGCATTCATCAGGACCTTAACATAAAAATGGGGCTAAGTTCTTACCAACTGGTGGTTAGAAGATACCACTGTGCGGGTGTGACCTATGTCACTCTCCACTGTAAATGATGGCTTCTAAATTCAAGCCTGTAATAAAAAAAACAAAGAGTACGTAACGACATACTTAGGTCACACTGAAAACAATACATGCACTGGTTCAGCTAATAGTGAGTGGCTAATTGCGTGACATGTGACACTCTATGCGTGCGCACATCATGAGTGATAATGTGAGATAAAATCTCACTGATCTTACCCTATGCAATCAAACTACTTGCCCCATGGGAGGAAGGAAGAGGAAACCCCTGTAGTCAAATCCTGAAAAGGAAAAGCACAAACACCGCAATATGCGTCATTGAATGCGATCAAACAGTGTTCCGTTCTCTCAGATTCCAGACATACTGGAAGAGTGAAAAGCTTCACTGTGAGAAGCAGCCAGTCATACACCCATGCAACCTCTTACTGCATCAAGGACAGTTTCCCACGATTCTCCTAGATGACTGCTCCCGGTCCTCCCCGATGGTGAAATGAAGGAACCGAGGCTCCTGGTTATATAGTGCCCCCTTAATTGGTTAATCAGTGGAAATGAGCAGAACACACGAAAGGTGCAGCCAATTACGCGAGTTCCGGTGTCCCACAGCGCACTGTTTATTGAGCGGAGGACCGCCTGATCTAAAAATGGCCGCGCTCTCTGCGCGTGCTCAGTGAGTGTAATATTCTGCCTGGGTGAGCGCATGCGTCTAAGATTAAGAGACGCGATGGAAGAATGCTCCAAAAGGAAAATGTCACTCTTCTAAAATACCTCTACAAATGGTATCTACACACGTGCGAGCGGACTATTCATAAAGGGAAACAAATAAGTGCTATGAGAACACGGTGTACAATCAGAGCGTGATGTTTAATCCTCAAATTTATTGCCGAAAATCGGCCAAGTGATGGCAGGTATGAATCTTTTTTTTTAAAAACACCTGTTAACCAGAAAACCGCTAGATCATATGAATAATAAGCAGGTCGCTAATAAGGGGAAAGAAGCAAAACGGGTACGGGCACAATTGCCTGAGTACCAGATTCCTAATCCATAAACATGGGTTTCAAAGCAACATTGCAATCAATGTTGTCAGATTGGAACCTTAATTACCTGGGAGGCCGGATGAATAGTGCATGTTGGGGACAAAAGGAGGATGTATAATGACTATAAAATACTGATATTAAGAACGCGGATTGCTCAATAGAAGAGTAATGACCAAATTGCCAATAACTGAGGATTTACAATCGATCCTTTTAGGGAAAACCTATAGATAAAAGCGACCGAGTGGCAGGGGCCACACTGACTTAGTGTTGGAACAGCGCAGTATACCAAATATGTGCGCAGAATGCATCGAAGATGCTAAGAGATATAGGAGAAAAAGATAGGAGAAAAATCCACAGAGCATGATGTCATAAAAAGATTAATTAACGTCCCATTTGCAGCCATGGGATTTCATCGTTGAGCCCACTTTCCCACGATCGTAGGCGGTAGACCCATCGTTGTTCCCTAATGTGTAGGGCTTTTGTTAGATCATATTTGTGTTTCTTCATAACCCCAGCACTACCCACTTGAGGTCTGTGTCCTTGTGATTTTTCTCAAGGAAATGACGTGTCAATTTAGTATTGTTTTTTTTGCACCTGATGGTGCTCCGGTGCTCATTGATGCGGACCTTTATCTTCCTTGTGGTCATGCCCACATACTTAAGATTACACGGGCAAGTCAGGAGGTACACGACATTCTCCGTGTTGCAGTTACTGAATTCTCGCAGTTGCCAGGGGTAGTTGGTGCCTATGTTTACCTCCTTTGTGTTGGTCGTGAGATTGCAAACCGTGCACCCTCCACAAGAATAGTGGCCCACTGGTCGTTGGTGGTTCCAAAGTGTTTGTTGTTCCTCTATTTCATGGGATATCATTTTGGAGTGTACTAGTTCGTCACGTAGGCTTCTGTTTCTCCTGAAGGCAAACAGGGGTGCTTCCCATTCTTTTCCGACGCTGTTCAAGATGTTCCAGTTCTTTCTAATGATCTTCTGGACTGTGTTAGAGACAGGGGTGTACGTGGTGACACACACCAGTCTCTTGGTATCCTCTTTGGTGACATCCTCTAACAGTGACTCCCTGTTGTTGTTTTTTGCTCTTTTTCTTGCCTTTCTCACCATCCTCTTTGGATAATGACGATCCAAAAGTTTTGCCTCCAGTTGTTCCGCTTGTGCTTCAAAGGTTTCAGTGTTCGAGCAGTTTCTTCGGACTCGAAGGAACTGGCCCACCGGGAGGTTTTGCCTCAGGGCTCTCGGATGATAGCTCTCAAAGAGGAGTAAACTGTTCTTATCCGTGGTCTTGTTGTGTACTTTCGTCGAGATTCCCTCACTGGTAAGAGAGATGTCCAGGTCTAAAAACACTGCATGGTCCTTACTTATGGTGTATGTGAACCTGAGGTGCTCGTCCTTGGAGTTCACCCATTGGGCGAAATTGCTTGCTTCCTCCTCTGTCCCGTTCCACACGATAAGGACGTCATCTATGTAGCGCTTCCATATTTTTAGATGTTTGAAAAATGGGTTGTTGCGGTTGAGGATATGGTCGTCTTCGAACTGCTGGACATAGAGACATGCCATACTTGGGGCAAAGGTACTGCCCATCGATGTCCCTGCGATTTGATGATAGATAACATCCTCGAACTCAAAAAAGTTCTCCATGAGGGCTAGTTCAGCACATTCCATCACAAATTGCTGGGGAGTGATGAAATCCCAGTCCATATTCAAGATGATATGTTCTACAACCTCCAATGTTCGTCTCTGCGGTATGCTGGTATACAGCCCCTCAATGTCCATTGTTATGAACAGGTCCCCTGTGGTGTCTATCTCCAGGTCTCGTAACAGACAGAGGACGTCTTTTGTGTCCCTGAGATATGAGTGGGACTTCTGTACAATTGGTCTAAGAAACCAATCGCAGAACTGAGAAAGAGGTTCAAGAGCTGACCCTATGCCCGATACGATGGGTCTTCCTGGTGGTGGCACCCGGTTTTTATGGATCTTTGGGAGTATGTAAAACCTGGGCATCCTGGGGTTCTTATTGACGAGAAAATCCGCCTCCTGTTTAGTAATCCAATCGTTACTAACGGCCTCTTCCACCATGTTCTTGATTCTATTCATGAGAGGTCCTGTGGGGTCATTCTGATGTATTGCGTAGCTGACTGTGTCTGAAAGTAGTCTCTTACATTCCTCTCGGTACATTTCTTGGTCCATAACGACAATGGCACCCCCTTTGTCTGCCGGTTTGATAATAAGATCTTGGTTGTTCTTTAAACCCTGGAGTGCCATTCGTTCCTTTCTGGTGAGATTCTGGAATCCTTTGATAGTTTGGAAATTAATTTCCTCAATCTCCTTTAGTACAGCTTGTTCAAAAGCTTGTATATGGCAGGGGATAGTCTGGGTTGGTGGTTGAAAAGTTGATTTCTTCCTTAATCCCGTTGATTTCCTGTCTTCTGTGTCATTCCTGGTATCTCCGAAATGATTGCGAAGCTTGATTTTCCTAAAGAATTGGGCCAATTCTGTGTTGAGAACAAATGGGTCATTGTTAGGTGTAGGGACAAACCCTAGTCCTTTTGACAGGACAGATTCCTCATCCATTGTAAGTGTGTATGTGCTGAGATTTACAATGTTCGTCACTCCCTGCTGGTTGACGGGCGTTCGCCTTCCCTTTGCTCCTGGTCACCACTGTATTGGATGTTTCGTCCTCCCACTGGACCCTTGTATTCCTTCTTTTTGCCGTCCTCTTCCTCTGCCCCCGCCCCTGTATAAAAAAGGCTGGGGATTTTGTGGGAAGCCAAAGCCGGGAGGATAATACGGGTGTTGCCAATATCCAAATGGTGGCAATGGTGCTGTGTCATTGGTTGGCGATAGCCTTGTTGGTATCGGCTAAATTGTGGCCCTGAGCTCTCATCGCTGCTACTGTCGCTCCTCTCTTCTCCGGAGCTGAATGTCCAATTCAGGGGAGTGGGTCTAAATCGTTGTTTCCTACCCGACTGTTGTTGTGCGGGCTTATCATAATGTTCATCAGTGATGTATGGGTAAACTGTTTCTCTACTGAATTTCTGTACGTCCTTTTTAGTTTTGTTAATTTCGACTGTGTAAGATATTCCTTGTACTCGGTATGGTCATTATTGATTTCTTCAAGTTTCTTCTTAAAGACCGATATATGCACTGATGTTTTCAACTTGCTCTCGCTTTGTTGGATCTCCACAAGGAGGGCATCTGCCAATTGTCTGGCCGTGTTAATAATTAAAATAAGCCAGTCCTTGGTACACTTCCAAGCAATGCAAGACCAGTTTGTGCGAAACTCCTTATTGTTAAGGAACAGTCTGGGTTCAGTAGTTACTATGAGTCCCCTCGGTGCAGTGTTTTTCCTAAGGTACTCCGTCATAAAGGCCCCATGAAGAGCCGTACGTATCTGTTCCTTCTTTTTGGCTGACAATGCCTCCCATTCGTCAGAGTTCTTAACCTTCTGCGCCACCACCACATCGGCTAACACAGATGGTGCACTGAGGATCTCCGCAAGTACCTCCTCCCCGAACGACAGTTCGGTGTCCATGGTTCAAGCAGGATTTAGAGTAAGTGAGCCAGATCAATTCCTGATCAGCTCCTCTTAATTGATTGTCGGGGACTTTGTCTTCACTTTTTCGACAAATATCATTTTTTCCACAGTTTTTTGTGTGGGAAAGTTGTGGCATCACTGGGCTGACACAAATTTCCTACCACCCAGCGTTCCCCCAGGTCTCCCGATAAACATGGTGCCTCACTCGTGTGGGAGGCCCAAGTACCCACGACAGGCAAGGGCCCAAAACGTATTGAGGCGACATCAAAATTGCCTATCACAAAACGACCTGGTTTTGCAAGGGGTGTCACCTGGGTTTTTGGCAACGTGTTCGGCGGCCAGCTAGGGAATCCTACCAAACCCACACATTTCTGAAAACTAGACACCCGGGGTATTCCAGGGAGGTATGGCTTGCGTGGATCCCCCAACTTTTTCTTACCCAGAATCCCCTGCAAACCTCACATTTAGCTGAAAAAAATCACTTTTCCACACATTTTTGTGTGGGAAAGTTGTGGCATCACCGGGCTGACACAAATTTCCTACCACCCAGCTTTCCCCAGGTCTCCCGATAAAAATGGTGCCTCACTCATGTGGGAGGCCCAAGTACCAGCGACAGGCAAGGGCCCAAAACGTATTGAGGCAACATCAAAATTGCCTATCACAAAATGTTTTGGGCCCTTGCCTGTCGCGGGTACTTGGGCCTCCCACACGAGTGAGGCGCCATTTTTATCAAGAGACCTGGGGGAACGCTGGGTGGTAGGAAATTTGTGTCAGCCCGGTGATGCCACAACTTTCCCACACAAAAATGTGTGGAAAAAGTGATTTATTTCAGCCTAAATTTGAGGTTTGCAGGGGATTCTGGGTAAGAAAAGTTGGGATCCACGCAAACTATACCTCCTGGAATCCCAGGTGTCTAGTTTTCATAAATGTGTGGGTTTGGTAGGTTTCCTAGCTGGCCGCCGAGCACGGGCCAAAACCCAGGTGACCCCCTTGCAAAACCAGGTCGCTTTGTGATAGGCAATTTTGATGTCGCCTCAATACGTTTTGGGCCCTTGCCTGTCGTAGGTACTTGGGCCTCCCACACGAGTGAGGCACCATTTTCTCGGGAGACCTGGGAATGCTGGGTGGTAGGAAATTTGTGTCAGCCCGGTGATGCCACAACTTTCCCACACAAAAATGTGTGGAAATAGTGATTTTTTCAGCTAAATTTGAGGTTTTCCAGGGGATTCTGGGTAAGAAAATGTTGGGGGATCCACGCAAGCCATACCTCCCTGGAATCCCCCGGGTGTCTATTTATCAGAAATGTGTGGGTTTGGTAGGTTTCCCTAGCTGGCCGCCAAGCACGTGGCCAAAAACCCAGGTGACCCCCCTTGCAAAACCAGGTTGTTTTGTGATAGGCAATTTTGATGTTGCCTCAAACGTTTTGGGCCCTTGCCTGTCGCGAGTACTTGGGCCTCCCACACGAGTGAGGCACCATTTTTATCGGGAGACCTGGGGGAACGCTGGGTGGTAGGAAATTTGTGTCAGCCCGGTGATGCCACAACTTTCCCACACAAAAATGTGTGGAAAAAGTGATTTTTTTCAGCTAAATTTGAGGTTTGCAGTGGATTCTGGGTAAGAAAACGTTGGGGGATCCACGCAAGCCATACCTCCCTGGAATCCCCCGGTTGTCTAGTTTCCAGAAATGTGTGGGTTTGGTAGGTTTCCCTAGCTGGCCGCCGAACACGGGGCCAAAAACCCAGGTGACCCCCCTTGCAAAACCAAGTCGTTTTGTGATAGGCAATTTTGATGTCGCCTCAATACGTTTTGGGCCATTGCCTGTCGCGGGTACTTGGGCCTCCCACACGAGTGAGGCACCATTTTTATTGGGAGACGTGGGGGAACGCTGGGTGGTAGGAAATTTGTGTCAGCCCGGTGATGCCACAACTTTCCCACACAAAAATGTGTAGAAAAAGTGATTTGTTTCAGCTAAATATGAGGTTTGCAGGGGATTCTGGGTAAGAAAACATTGGGGGATCCATGCAAGCCATACTTCCCTGGAATCCCCCGGGTGTCTAGTTTTCAAAAATGTTTAGGTTTGCTAGGTTTCCCTAGGTGCCGGCAGAGCTAGGGTTCAAAATCTACAGCTAGGCACTTTGCAAAAAATGGTCAGTTTTCACTGTGAAAATATGGTGTGTCCACGTTGCGTTTTGGGCCGTTTCCTGTCGCGGGCACTAGGCCTACCCACACAAGTGAGGTACCATTTTTCTCTGAAGACTTTGGGGAACGCAGGGTGGGTGGAATTTTGTGGATCCACGCAGATTCCAAAACTTTCCAGCACAGAAATGTGAGGAAAATGTGTTTTTTTGACAAATTTTGAGGTTTGCAAGGGATTCTGGGTAACAGAACCTGGTGAGAGCCAGTCAAGTCACCCCATACTGGATTCCCCTGGGTGTCTTGTTTTCAAAAATGTATAGGTTTGCTAGGTTTCCCTTGGTGCCGGCAGAGCTAGGGTTCAAAATCTACAGCTAGGCACTTTGCAAAAAAAGGGTCAGTTTTCACCATGAAAATGTGTTGTGTCCACGTTGCGTTTTGGGCCGTTTGCTGTCGCGGGCACAAGTCCTACCCACACAAGTGAGGTACCATTTTTCTTGGAAGACTTTGGGTAATGCGGGGTGGGTGGAACTTTGTGGATCCACGCAGATTCCAGAACTTTCAACCACAGAAATGTGAGGAAAATGTGGGTTTTTTACAACTTTTAGGTTTGCAAGGGATTCTGGGTAGCAGAACCTGGTGAGAGCCAGTCAAGTCACCCCATCCTGGATTCCCATGGGTGTCTAGTTTTCAAAAATGTATAGGTTTGCTAGGTTTCCCTAGGTGCCGGCAGAGCTAGGGTTCAAAATCTACAGCTAGGCACTTTGCAAAAAAAGGATCCGTTTTCACTGTGAAAATGTGGTGTGTCCATGTTGCGTTTTGGGCCATTTCCTGTTGCGGGCACTAGGCCTACCCACACAAGTGAGGTACCATTTTTCTCGGAAGACTTTGGGGAAACGCTGGGTGGGGAGAATTTTGTGGATCCATGCAGATTCCAGAACTTTCCACCACAGAAATGTGAGGAAAATGTGTTTTTTTTACAAATTTTTAGGTTTGCAAGGGATTCTGGGTAATAGAACCTGGTAAGAGCCAGTCAAGTCACTCCATCCTGGATTCCCCTGGGTGTCTAGTTTTCAAAAATGTATAGGTTTGCTAGGTTTCCCTAGGTGCCGGCAGAGCTAGGGTTCAAAATCTACAGCTAGGCACTCTACAAAAAAGGGTCAGTTTTCACTGTAAAAATAAAGTGTGTCCACGTTGCGTTTTGAGCCGTTTCCTGTCGCGGGCACTAGGCCTACCCACACAAGTAAGGTACCATTTTTATCGGGAGACTTAGGGTAACAAGGAATTGTAGAGCAACTGTTATTACCTACTGACTTTCGATGCATTTCTGCCTTCCAAATGAAAGACAATGTGTAAAAAGAAGTCATTTTGAACAATGACCTATAATTCTCATGCTAGTATGGGAACTCACAATTTGGGAAATGTGCAAATATCTACAGTTTCTAAACTCTATATTTTGTTCCAATTTCAGAAATACATAGGTGTCTTTCATACCGATTTTTCCATGTATATATTTTCCCAAATGAATTGCTATATACCCGGTACATAAATAAAAAACCATTGCAAGACGCTGCTCAGTTATTGGCTCTGGGTTCGTCGGGTTCTTGGTGAACCTACAAGTTCTATATACCCCCACAACCAGAAACGTCCAGCGGATGTAACGGTATATTGCTTTCAAACAGCTGTCATGATTAGAAGAAGTTACAGCTGAAAACGTTGACACAAATGGCTGTTTTTTTCAACTAATTTTCAATTTTTCCCATATTCAACGGTTAGTTTCTATAAAGAAACCTTTAAGGATCTACACAAATGACCTCTTGCTGAATTCAGAATTTTGTCTACTTTTCTAAAATGTATAGCTTTCCAGGATCCATTATTGCTTTCATACCCATTTATACCATTAACTGGAAAGAGCTTGAAAGCACACAAAATAGCAAAAATAGGCTATGTCCCAGAAAAATGCCAAAACTGTGTAAAAAATTTTGGTTTTCTGACAAAAGTCTGCTTGTCCCTGAAAGCTGGGAAGATGGTGATTTCAGCATTTGCAGGGAAAAAACCAGACGCTTTCATCTGTAGCCCTTTTTTCCAATTTTTCCCCAAAAACCAACATTTAGCTGTATTTTGGCTAATTTCTGGGTCCCCTCCAGGGGAATCCACAAACCCTGGGTACCTTTAGAATCCCCATGATGCTGGAAAAAAGGACGCAAATTTGGCGTGGATACCTCATGTGGTCAAAAAGTTACAGGGGCCTAAGCGCAAATAGCCAAAAAAGGCTTAGCACAGGGGGGAAAAGGACTAGCAGCGAAGGGGTTAAATGTGTCTGCATGAATTGCATCATAAGAAGTAATCACTAAATCCAATTCTGCACAAAGGTGTACAAATCATTTGACTTTTTTTTTAGATTCAGGTAATTATCTACATGTTGATGGAACTCTTGACCTTGATTAATGAGTTCACACCCATTTTGCTCCTCTCTCTAACAAATCTATTCTGAGGAGGTACCTTAGAAACACTTTCTCTGTGACCCAGCAAATCATTAGAGGAGCACCCATTTTCCTGGAGCTAAACATAGTGTTCCTCAATGTTATTAATTTGACTTGTGGACTTGCCCGCATATTCTGGGGCATATAGATCATACTTCACATTAATAAAATCTCCTCAGAGTACAGAAATTGAATGCCAGCTTTATTTAAGCCATGGCCTGCATCCCTTACCAGAGACATAATCAGCCTTGAGTGAAAAACAATTTTTGCCACTTATTTGCCATTAAGAAGAGGTACAAAGCCTACTTGTTGTAGAGGAACAGATTGAATTACTTTCAGTGAGCTAATCTGTCCTAATGGCATCAAAATGTACTGTCTATTTAGTTTTACACTCTTTCCAAAACAAATCACATCAGTATAGATTACATTTTCATCACGCAGCCAATGATGTAAAGTAACACCACTCCTTTGATTCACGTCGGGATGAGTTAAGAACTCTGCCACTCCAAAAGCAACTCTCTTTGAGACCATGAGGTGCTCGGTCATTTTCGAGAGCTTTTCTTCCCCATACCTACTGATTTCTTTATGAACTGCATTTGAAGTTAAATTACCTATTAAGAGGATTTAAATTCTTTCTTCAGTGGACCTGATGTTTTAAGACTATAAGCAATTTTATCCATTAAATCAACCTCAATCAAAGTCGATCTATGCCATAAACCCTAGCTCTAATGATTCTAGAAGCTGCATGTGAGAGAAAGACATTACCAGTGTTGTTGCCAGAAGTTTTATCTATCATTAAATTGATTGTCTTTGCCTGACAAGTGATATCCTCTCTGCAGTTGTGCTACGGTTTATATCTCGGGCATTAATCCTTATTAGTTTATAATGCATAGACTGAAATAATTGAGAAAATGTTTTATTATGTCTCTTCACTGTAAGAAGTGCTTCCAAAATGCCCTGTAGGGTACTCTATATCAATAACATACAATGTAAGCTACTTGTTGCACAATTGTGCCCTTGGAGATTCGACATCTGGTGATTTAATCAACAAGACACTAGTCCCATGGTGTTTGGATTTGCATGTAAAGCTTCTAACTGAAACTGAACATTACTAGGCTCTACATTCCCACTCAAAACCACCTGTGATTCACGAATATTTACTGACTTGAGAGATTCTACTAATATTCAACGTAGGGGCATATTTACAAGGAAATGGCGGAGCGGTGGCAAAGTTGCAACGCCGCACTCTGCCATTTCAAAAACGCAGGGATGCGCTGAATATTTACACCAATACGGTGCACCCCTGTGTTTTCCCTAGCGCTGGAACTAAAAATAGCTGCCTAGCGCCAACATAGACACCCTTGCGCCATAGTGCAAGGGTGCAAGGGTGCCTGCGTTGCAGGGAATGATTGTTTATGTTCAGGAAGGTTATTACTTCTATGTGTGCTGCATTCTGCAGGAAGGTGTCCCTTCCTGCACATAAACAATCAATAATGGCGATTTATTACTTCTAGGTGTGCTGCATTCTGCAGGAAGGTGTCCCTTCCTGCACATAAACAATCAATAATGGCGATTTATTACTTCTATGTGTGCTGCATTCTGCAGCACACATAGAAGTAGCAAATCGTCATTATTTAATGATTGTTTATATGAAGGAAGGGACACCTTCCTGCACATGAACAATCATTAAAGAAGTTCTGCTCTTTCTATGTGTTCTGCAAAATGCAGCACACATAGAAAAATCAAAAACAATGGGAAATAAAAGTATTTCTCCCCTTTACGCCATTCTAACACCTGTACTGCATGGCGTTCATTTTCGACGCTGCCTCAGATTTACACATCCGTGTCAAAAAGCAATGGGTGTTGCGGTGGAACGCCCACAGCAACACCCATTGCATGCCCCTTTCATGCAGAAAACTGAGTGAAAGGGTACCATATTTACAAAGCGGCACTAAGCCACAAAAAGTGGCTTAACGCCGCTTTGTAAATATGGCACATGGCATTGCGCACAGGAACGTTGGTCAATGTGACATTTCTGTGGCGCAATCCCCATGCAAATATGCCCCTTAGTCCCTTTTGGACACAAAGGAGCGAACTCAGGTGAGGAGGATAGATGACCTTACAAGCTAGGAGAAAAATGTAAGCGATCCTTGTTTGACTTAATCCAGCATGTGAAAATAATTCTTCTTTCTGCCTATCAACTATCAGCAAAATCGAATCATCACTTCCTTTCCTGTGCTTTAAACGTTTCTCAATAGAGTTTTTAATTACATTTACAAATGCAGACTTTCATTGTCTGAAAGATATTGAGCAATAAGTTCTTGGCCATTCACCATTATCAGAAATATTGAGGGGAAATTTTGTGACATAGCCAGATCTGAGAAGCAAATTGGCTGCAACATACCTTTAATTACACCCATCTAGGAACAACTTAAATCTTTTCCATCTCGACCACCCAGCTAAACGGTCTAACTGCCTACTGCCTACACAATCTAGAAACCAATTCGCGCTGTTATCAAGTGTGCTAAAATAGGGAAAGGAGCTTTCCAAGAACCTGCCATATGCAAGGCAGTTACACCTAGAGGGGAGAAGACATACAAACGCTCCTCCAAGGGCCCAAATTACATTAAGGGTTCAGTGCCTGCAGATTCCATCATAACGTCCACAGTCAGGATGAGAGCAAATGTGCCATGTACAACGGGCCCACCCCCAGACAAAGAAAGAAAAAGGATGGACCTTATGGGCAGAAAGGTCGAGAGAAGTGCAGCAAACCAATGGCACATTGCAAATTCAAATGTGTTGCTCAACCGCTACACATATTAGCACTGGGAGGAGATAGATCTGATGAAGCACCTACCAGGACAATACAAAAAAAAGCAGCACATCTGTTAGAAGCGGGAAAAACATAGCCAAAAGTGCTTAAAATCAGCCCTGGATGCCGCCAAGACATAAAGCAGGCAAATGATGATTGGCATCACAGAGAGAAGGCATGCATGGCTACGAATCTCAGGGTTCAAGCCAGAAGTACAAATCAACATTCTGAATGCATCATTTAATGGGGGAAAACTCTTTGGAAGCGTAGTAGATGACACCCTAAACCAATTAAAGAAGGACAACGAGACAGCAAGATCAAACATTTCAGAGGTGGCATGCGTAGAGGAAGCACCCCCTCAAGACCTGCGGGGAGGGGAATCTACACCCCTCAAGCTTGCATCAAACTTACCAACAAACTTATCCGGGAGGAAACCAATCACAACAGCAGGGACAGCAACAAGGTTGGCAGTCCCAGCAAGGAAGGCAGTCCTTTTGAGGACGTCCTCGTGGAAGAGGCCAACCGCAAAGGGGGAGCTCCCCATACAACCAAATGACTTGACTTCAGGCACAATACACACCCGAAGAAGACCAGGGAGCATGTCAAGAAGGAAGACAGAGCAACTAAATTCAGAATTAAATCAACATATACTCCTACATCCTACACGTGTAGGAGGTAGACTAAAACATTTCCTTCACAAATGGAAACAAATCACTTTAGACAAATGGGTTCTAAACATAATACAATATAGATACTGCATAGAATTAATCAAAACACCTCCAAACAAAGGTCTAAGGAGGAGGGTACATTCCAAGGAAGAAACAACACAACTACTCAAAGTAGTAGAAGAAATGTTGACAGAAGAAGCAATAGAGTTAGAGCCAGACAAGGAAATAAACAAAGGAAATTACTAAACATATTTCCTAATTCCAAAGATAGACAGGACACTATGCCCTATCGTGGATCTAAGGTTTCGGAACAAATTTATAAAAGTGCAAAGGTTCAAAATGACAACCCTGCTAGAGGTAATACCACAACTACAAAGAGGGGACTACATGGCTACAATAGACTTAAAGGACGCCTATTTGCACATCCTCAAGAAAGCAAAACACAAAACATTCTTAAGGTTTCTAGTCAACTAAACACACGACCAATTCAAAGTGCTAGCATTTGGTATAAAAATCAGCACCAAGAGTATTCACAAAGTGCCTAGCAGCAGTAGCCACATACCTCAGAAGACATGTGTACCCTTACCGAGACTACTGGTTAGTAAAGGCAAACTCATACAAAACCTGCAAACAACATTTTCAACAAGTAATAGAGACACTATACCAGCTAGGATTCTCCATTCATTGGGAGAAGTCATCCCCGGAACCAAAACAGGGAAAAGTGTTCTTGGGGGCAAAAATAGATTCAATTCAAGGCAAAGTTTTTACCAGCAAGAAGAGAACAGCAGCACAGCAGAAGGAAACACAGCTATACCAGAAGGGGAAAGCTCTGACAGTGAGGTCAGTGGGGAAGCTGCTAGAAATGATGGCTTCCTGCATCCATTTGATACCAAACATATGACTACACATGAGAGCATTTCAGGAATGGCTACAAGTACAATGGTCACAAGCAACAGGGAGTTGGGCTGATCTAGTGTTTGTCAAGCGGAGGATACAGGAAGAGACAGGACAGTGGAACAGAGCAAACATAACACAAGGAAGACCATTTATATAACCAACTCCAACTGTAACCATAACAACAGATGCCTCCCAGATAGGATGGGGAGCACACATGAACAACCTCAAAATAAGGGGTGTGTGGAAAGAGCATGATGCAATACAATGCAATGCATCTTAATCTATTTGGTCATTATGATCAAATTCTAAATGATATAGTAGACATTGCACGTTAAAAATAAAGTTAATATGCAAGAGCTATGCTATATTTTGCTACTAAACAGGCAGCCACAAGTGCAGTTACCTTACAGACAACAGGGTCATGATTTGAATGGTGCAGCAGGTGCAGTAGCACTGGGCCCAAAAGTTGTCAGAACTCCTCTAAACACATAATATTGCTATATTTGACTACTAAACAGACAGTCGCAATTGAAGTTACCTTGCAGTTAAAAGGTACTTGATTTGAATGGTGCAGCAGGTGCAGTGGCACAGGGGCCAAAAGATCTTGGGACCCCACTAAACCCAGGTTATTGCTAAAATTTTAAACTAAACAGGCAGCCATAAGTGCAGCTACCTGGCAGACAACAGGGCCACAATTTCAATGGTGCAGCAGGTGCAGTGACACCAGGACCAAAAGCTCTAGGCACCCCACTAAACACCTAAACCTGCTATAGTTTACTACTAAACAAGCACTCACAAGTGCAGTTATCTTTTAGGCACTAGGGTCATGATTTGAAAGGTTCAGCAGGTGCAGTGGCACTGGGCCAAAAAGTTGTCAGAACTCCTCTAAACAACTAATGTTGCTATATTTTACTACTAAACAGGCAGTCACAAGTGTTGAGTCATCCTCGACTCAACGCTCTCCATGGCCAAGCAAGTCAACGCAGTCTCATCCTCCTGCTTCAACACCCTCCGCATGCTTCGCAAGATCTACAGGTGGATCCCGACAGACACGAGAAGAACAGTCACCCAGGCCCTCGCCAGCAGCAGACTCGACTATGGGAACGCCTCTACGCGGGAGCCCCGGCCAAGCTCATCAAGCGACTGCAACGCATACAAAACGCCTCCGCACGCCTGATCCTGAGGAACCTGCACTGGCTCCCCGTCGACAGGAGAATCTCCTTCAAACTCCTCATCCACGCACACAAGGCACTCCACAAGACTGGCCCAGCCTACCTCAACAGACGACTCCTCTTCTACATCCCCAACCGCCAACTCCGCTCCGCCGACCTCTCCCTCGCCACCGTCCCTCGCATTCGAAGAACCACCACCGGCGGCAGATCCTTCTCCCACCTCGCCGCCAAGACCTGGAACACCCTTCCACTAAGCCTACGACAGACCCAAGACCTGCTGACCTTCAGGAGGCTACTCAAGACCTGGTTGTTCGACCAGTAGCAGCACTCCCCCCTTTTTTTCTCCCCCAGCGCCTTGAGACCCTCGCGGGTAAGTAGTGCGCTTTACAAATTCTGTGATTGATTGATTGATTGAAGTGCAGTTATCTTGCAGGCAACAGGGTCATTAGTTGAATGGTGCAGCAGGTGCAGTGGCACAGATCCCAAAAGCTGTCAGAACTCCTGTAAACACCTAATATTGCTATATTTTACAACTAAACAGACAGCCATATGTGCAGCTATCTAGCAAGCACTAGGGTCATGATTTCAATAGTGCAGTAGGTGCCGTGGCACCGGGACCAAAAGCTCCAGCCACCCCACTAAACATCTAATATTGCTATATTTTAATTCCTAAAGAGGCAACCACAAGTGCAGTTACCTTGCAGACAACAGGGTCATGATTTGAATGGTGCAGCAGGTGTAGTGGCATCGGGCCCAAAAGTTGTCAGAACTCCTTTAAACAAATAATATTGCTATTACATCATTTAAGTCTATTATTTCCCTCTTTGATTTCATTTTTCAAAATTTTGCTATTACTTACCCGCACGATACTACTAGGAACAGCACAATATATTTCCTTTTGTACAGAAACAAGTCATAACACTTTAACAGACTATTTGTAAATTATATTGTACAACTACTCTTCAAGTCACAACCTACAACAAAAACAGCTTATTATTAATCACATAGGTGAACCCTAATGCATTTACCAATGCTTGTTTAGAATTGTTAATGACCACACAGTGACTTGCTTCATATCTGCTTGGCCTGTATGCAAATCTTTCATGGGGTATTTTAAGTTTTACACCATCTGCCCATTTGTAAAAAATGTACATTCTGATATCTGCAAGAAAAACAAGCGTACACAAAGCCAATAGGCCTCAGCTTTGGGACCTACTGACTTTGCCAATGCCATTCTGTGAGGTTTTTTCCTGATGCTGAGCAGCAGTGTCACAAAATAAATAAATAAAGTGCAATGACGAAACCGCTGCCGTCAGTCACGTTATTCCACTGGTGCATGCATGCATGATGATGTATGTTTTAGAAAATGTGCGTGCGTCAGACGAATGAAGCAGGCACCATTTGCTTTATACTGGATTTTAGCACAAATTTTTTAAAAAACTACAGGGTTGGGAGATAGCGGAGGGGAGAATGGGGTGGTGGGTGAGGGTAGGAGGGCTAAAGCATTGTAAGAAGAGAGCAATACAGGTGCGGACAATTTTCCAATACTTCCAATACGGCACCTCTAAAATGGCACAATTGAGAGTGAAGTAAAAATGGCGATGCTTTCGCCGTAATACAAGTGGACCGTAAAGTTAAATTAAAACAAGCATTGGCAAAGCCAATAGGCCTCGCCAATGCAATAGATATTGTCTTTGCGAATGTGTTTTAGCCATGTTGTCTCCAATGCACTACCCTATAATTCACCCTATACCTCTTTCAATATAGCCTCCACCTCCACTCTGACCCATCCCAAACCTCATTCTACTACTATGATCTCCTAATTAACCTTTCTAGACCCTTCCCTCCTCTATCCCTCCTTGGATCACCCCAAACCTCATTGTAATACTGTGATCTCCCAAACAACCCATCTAAATTCTTCCCTCACCTATCCCTCCTTTGACTCATCCCAAAACTCATTTTACTACTATGATCTCCCTAATCCATTTCTACAGCTTCTTCCCTCCTCCATCTCTCCTTATACTCACCCCAAACCTCATCTTACTACTATGATCTCCCAATAAACACTTTCTAGACTCTTCCCTTTTCTATCCCCCCATTATCTTTTTCAATCCAACTAACAGACTTACATGTCTACTGCTCAAATTAACTCAAATTTCACTATACTAATCCACCACTAACGCTTTTGGGTTCCGGAGTAGCGTGCTACTCACCAAAAGCGCTTCGACGCCTCGTCAGGGGGAGCAAGCACTATATAAATACAATTACAATACAATACAATACAATCACACTTGTGGCACTGTGTGCATGTGCTAGTTCTCCTCCGACGTCCCGCGTCAGCAGCAAACTTTATTTATAGTCTGTATGGATGGAATTGTGGGGAGGAGGGCATGTCCAGCACTACGCCACTTGTGACTCCCAATGCAGCCCAAAGTCCTACGGTCTCAGGAGGCTCCAGTCACTTAAGGAAGTCTAGTCCTGAAAGCCCTTGATGAAGACTTTATTTTTAAATGCTTTGCAGGCATATATATTCTGCAGCATGCATACATATCCTATATGTGGTATTCACTTTAAAATTGACCATAGTTAACGTATGCCTCAATTTAATATGGCTCACATTTAGTTACTACATTTTTCTGTTTCTGGTGCACTTTTCTTGTTTTTCATCACATAAGACAAGCTGTAATAGCCAACGTTAATTAAATGTATTTCTTGTTTAGTTTTCGTGTGAATTTTTATCTATGCATGTTTCGTGGAGATTGAAATAATGAGCACGCACCTACGAGTGGGAACGTCCTGACCAAATTGTATCATCCTGCTACAGATATCCAGCTTAAGGTCATGCAGCAAAGACTCCATTGTGTGGTAGTTGCGGTAAAAAACTGGAACATCTTTTATTTCAACATGGTCGATCCTGATTGGTTTCCATCATGGGAATCATGGGGAGTTGTATCTTTCTGTACAAGAAATGATGTAAACTCTGCAATGCTAAGCTAGTTAATTCAGATGACCTTTCCACTCTTCTTAGTGGAGATGGTTCCTTGCTCCTTTTAGAGATCTCACCTGAAAGAATCAGACTTGTGGGTAAATTCCTTTTCCCTTGTTTAAATGAATCTTTATTTGAATCATTTGATTTTGCCTTTAGAGGCTTCCACTGCTAAACCTTCTGTCTGACTTCTCCCCAACCTTCCAGATTTCTTAGCTTAGCTAAATAGGAAACTTCCTTTCAGGGAAAGGTGATCCTGCTTTGACATACTTTATGATACATTTAACTAATATAATGATACATTTAAATAGTATGTCTTTATATTTGCAATTTTGAATTTATTTGAATCATATTGACTAATGCATTAATGTATCGATTCCTGGTATACAACTAATTTGAATGGTTCAACTTTGTAAGATTGCTACTCTGCTAATAAACCTTCATGGTTTGCAAATCTCACACAGTCTGTCATTTTAGAGGGGCCACATGTGTTTCACGTTATTTAAACATAATTGCAAAGGTTCATCTGCTTGAGTGCAGCTCATACTTGAGTTTCACCAGAAACCTGCACGGCGCAAATCTACTGCAACACCCTACTTCCTTGATCTCCTAAAGTGCAAAGTGCAGATCAGGACAAGCAGCAGCAAGGTAATCCAGACTTTGACTGCCGCTGCAACTGATGAAATGGTCTGTCCATAATAACAAACAGCTGTGGCTCATCAACATAAGATGGTTCATGGAGAGTAGAGGCTCCATAGAGCTATTGAATACTGCAGTAGCATTAGAGACCCCTGAGGCACCTCAGACACATTTTCAATATTGCTAAAGAAATGATTTGACTGGAATCATTGAGGGGACAGCATTAAAGTGCAGTAAAATGATCCATGTTATGGAAAACTGCAAAGTCAGCAGGATCATATTTACACCATTTATGACACTTAACACACCATCACAAATTGAGAGTATGGCTGTACCATTGTTGACGTCAGGGAAATTGTAATTGCTAAAAACACATTATGAGTAAACTTTGAGAGGTGCATGATGTTGGTGGACGGCCACCATTTCTATTTTTTTGGCCAGGATTTGCAGGCCTCAAATTGATTTTGTTCAGAGTCCAATTTGTACCTTTTTTTGGGCATAGGTATGCATTTTGTAGACTTTGTTTGTCGCATCCAAAGAACAATGCTTAAATTAACTATGATTTTCAATTAAGTCGTTCAGGCACTGATTTTAGGGGTACGCTGTATCTTTGGACTTTCAGAAATCCTATGTTCCTCATATCCTTTTTTCTATGGTCACACACGCACATGGTTATCCACAGTTTATACATAGTCAGTCATGGATTAACTTGGCTTAATCATGTTTTTAACTATGCATTTATGTTATGTACTGTTTGCCTCATCAAACTGATAACACTTGCAGCGGAGACTTCCGGCCACTCACTTCATAACGCAGCCCTTGTTTTGTGGCCCCTGTTCTCAATCTACTAAATCTGGAATAAATCATTCTATGAGCAGGATCAATCACAGCGCTCCTGATATCTTTTTGTTCTTTAAATTCAGTACTTGTTTCGAAAGAGCTTATAAAGAGATCCTTTGATACCCTTGGCCAAAGGAAATATCTGTCAGTATCACAAAGGGCTGATTCTGGATCCCAATAAGGACACTCACTGGGAGAATCTTTCCATCCAATTATATCCTATTTTATACAGTTCGTTTTTTCTCTTTTCAATGTATCGCATTCATTGTCTATGTTTCCCAATTTAATTTCATTCAAATTGTATTTCGAGTGAAACCTCCACTCTTCAACAGGAGGGTGGGGGTGGTTACAGATTGTGGAACAAAGATGCTTAAGAAAAAAATCAAAAGAGAAGAAATGAGGTACAAGTATATAGAAGCACAATAAAATTGGATGGAAGTCTTGCCCAGCTCTTCAGGGGTTCATTTCTAGGAAAACCCATCCTGTATCTCTCCTTTTCAGGCTCTTTCCAGTCTCGTTCCAACCTCATTTGCTGGCTTATCCAAGCCCCTTGCAGAAGCATTTGCAGTCTGGCCCTGCCCCCACCACCGAATCACTTATCCTGTTCTCTCCTATTCATTTTGCTGCCCCTCAATGCCTTGTTAAGCAAAGTCATCGGCCAATCTCGGCCAACCTTCCACATAGACAACCCTGGTTGGCCTGCAAGATGGATGCAATGGGGCGTGTAATAAACAAGCAAGCTGAGTGGGACCTGCACAGGAATTGTGGGCTGGCCTGAATATCTTGTGATCCGTCAGGAGTAATATGCATTGTCACTAAGTAGCGTCAGCTTTCTCTCAAATTACGTATCACCGCTTAAAACAATAATCATAGGCAAACAAAAGTTTAAGAACTAAAGGCCCAATTCACAAAAGTAATCTGAGACAAAATCCTAACTTTTCGACTTTCGGTATTCACAAAGGGCATTTAGGAGTAGTAAAGTTAGGATTCCTAACTTTACTACTCCTAAATGCCCTTTGTGAATACCGAAAGTCGTAAAATTAGGATTTTGTCTCAGATTACTTTTGTGAATCGAGCCCTAAAACCTACAAATGCTCCATAGAGTTTTCAGATTATATTTCTAGCTTATTTTAAAAACCTGTCAGATGTGTAATTATCGATTCAATTATCTTTGAACACTCTTGCTACTTTCACGATCCTGGCCGAAGATCCAGGCCTCCCACCCGGACAGTTCCTTCGATATGAAGCCTTGATCCGGATTTTCAAAGCCCTGTGGGGTAGGGGTAGTGTGGAACCCACAACACAACCGGTACTACACTCCCTGCTGACACTGGGTACTGCACAGCACCATGTGAAATGGTTTTATTGCTCACCATCTGAGACAACTCGCGGCCCCCATCTAAAACTGCATGGGAGATGGGAGGCGATCTTGGGGAGGGACCTGGTGAATTCAGAATGGAACAGGGCCTTAGCATACCCTAAATTGGTCTCGCATAATACGAGGCTGAAATATACGCAGTTTAACTACCTGCATATGATCTACATGACCCTCCCATAGGTTACAGGTCGTATATGGTGGTGAGGGCTTGGCTGCCCGAGGTGTAAGTTTGATGACGCAGATTTTGTACATATGACCTGGGCGAGTCCTGAGCTATGCCGGTTCTGGGAAGAAGTATTGGTGGTGGCAGGGTCGGACTGGCCGTAGCGGGCACCGGGCGTTTCCCGGTGGGCCGCCATGGTGGGGGCCGGTTTTAGGCCCCTTGGGGTCGGCAATATCGGCCCCCTGTAACAAAATCGGCCGAAACCGGCCCCAGCAAACAGCTCAACTGCACCCCCTCACCCCAGGGGGCTCGGCCGAGCAGTTTGCCAGGGCTGGTTTCGGTTCCCAGTCCGGCCCTGGTGGGCATGACACTGGGGCGTACGCTTGCCTTCACGGTTGAGGTGTATCTGCTAGGGCTTTTCCCCTCCTGACCGCTGGGAAAGTCAGAAACAGATTTATTGGCCTCGCCTTAGTCTTGGCTAGACGGCGAATAGCTATGGCCTGGAGATCCGCGAGCGGGCCTATGGTTGGGGCTTGGATACGCGATGACTCTCACTGGGCCAGAGCAGAGGGCAGAGCCCTGACTAGGGAGGAATTGAGAGGATTGCTAAGGCGCCCCATTCCGGAGCAATGGAGGGAAGTCCTAGACACCTGGGAACATCTGGAGAGGGCGGACAGTGATGAAGAAGGGGATGCGGAAGGAGGTTAAACAGATGGGGAACATGCACCCGTGGCTGGGGACCTTGGACCAGAGGGCGGCCCTTACTCGGGGGTGAGGGGAACTATTTGATGGATGGGGTGGCCCCCGGAACCCCTCTGGGCCCTCCGCGTGGCTGGCTGTGCTTAGGCTGCAATGGTTCGCCAGCTGAGGATCGTGTGATATTGGCCCATTGTGGTCCCTTCTTCCCCGGCGGGTAGCGCCCCCCACGTCCCGGGACTTGTCTCTGTAGCCCCTGATGCTCCATCTACCACCCTGCACTTATTGGTTACTAGTAAAGTTTATTACGTCAGATTATTCCCGCTGTAGCTCCTTTCTCACATAGAATATAGACCATCTTAACTTTATAAATGTGTGATGAATCAATGTAACCCTTTGCTACTTGGTGACTGAAGAGCTGTTTTGCCTGTAATTCTCTTCATGCTGTTGAACAAAATGCAAATAAAAATATGTTTAAAAAAAACAAAAGTTCATTTATCTTTTATTTCTACTCTTCTCAGTTGTGTTATGCATATTTTCAGATAAATGTAAGTTCCGCTGCATATGGCTGCCAGTCCTATTTAAAACTTTTAGAAAAAGACAATGCATGCTTAGGTCTGTTATGCCCTTTGCTTTTTTTATCCAGTGCTTAATTTGAGCCGGTGGTTACAGGAGGGGCCCACCAGCACCTATTTTTGCGAACCAGCACTTATTTTTCCTCATCACATTTTCATCCAGAGCAAGAGAGAGTAAAACACAAAATAGGGAAAGAAAAAAGGAAGAGAAAGATGGAAAAACAGTGACAAAGTGACAAAGGGAGAAAGCAAGGAGGAGAAAGAACCTTCAAGAGCTAGATAAAGGGGCAGGGAGTGTCTGCTGGTGGATGAAAGAGGTATAAGGTGGAATCCAGACTATGCAGCCTTCTTATTCAGCATCACCGATATTCCTAGCGCCGACTGCAGACTTCTGAGCAAAACTTTGGGTCTCAGCACTTATTGTTTTGAAAATGTATTGTTCTACAAATTAAGCAGGGGTACATATTCAACTATTCACAGCAAAAGGACAAACGGCTGACCAAGGTTGAGCACATCAAATCCACAGTACAATATATTCAGAGATGGTGCAACTGCTTCCAGCACCCGCCGTCCGAGGATGCAGATAATGGAAAAATGTTCATGAATAAGGAAGGTGCACTCGATGTGGAGTCAATAAATATTCAACTAACTACAAATCGGGTAAACAAACTCTACACTTTAAATGGTGACATGCAGTAGTGCAACGAAAATCGCTTGTGTGTTAACCTCAGTTGATTTTTCACACTGTGACGAAGTTCAGCCAGGGCAGCACGAGGGTGTGCTGTGCAATCATTTACAGCATCAAGAAAGCTTTCGAGACATGATAAACTCCTATAACCTGTGCTGCTGAGTACAAAGTACAATAAATTCAGCTGATGAAATCCAGCAGCCGGCAATCAGTCGTTCGACAGCTCAACTTATACGTAAAAAGGTCCTTATTTATATTTTGGCGGAGAAGGAGCTCTGTCAAAAATGAACGGATGTCCTGTCCCCTGCAATACAAGTACATTATGTCAAGTTCAAGTTTAAGTTTATTTGGTTTAGTTCTCTGCTGAGAACAACAAATTTTAAAAAATACATTTGTTATTAAACATTAATAAAATAATCATTTCAATACAATTTTTAAAAAGTTTTAAAAAATTTGAACAAATTATAACACACAAATTCATCAGGCGGTGATTTAAGAAGCTAAATCAAACTCTGTACTGATGTACTATTGCATCTAATTTGAATTAATTTTAAACACCGATTTCTGGCCTCAACCAGTGTCGAATTGGGGCATACAAACAGAACATGCTTCAAGTCTTGCACTCCTCCATTGCAAAGTTCACATGTACTAGTGGGATTTTCGTTATGGTTCCACTTAGAGGTAAATGATTTTAAGGGAGAATCCCAAGCCGTAATAATATAATGCATCGCCGGACTCCATACCTTAAGGTGAAACGAATTTACTGTTGCAAATGTTTATATTCTATTAACTCTGCATAAAGTTCATAATGTTGCAAATTTGGAACAATGTTTAATGTCCAGATCGTAGCTTATCCTCGGCGTTAGATGTTTTAAGAAAAGCCTCAATTGCGCAGGAGTCCAAGATTTCAGTAGTGCGGTTGTACAGTTCGATAATTTAAAAGCTGTAATAAAATTTTGACTAAAAGTATGCTTTGATGGTTCGAGCTCAAAAGTCTCCATTTTTAATAAAAATCTTAAGGTGCCTTGTTCTGCATGTATGAGGTTATAAGCCCATCTTATGATGTTAGTAATGGCTCTGGCATATGAGCTGACTAAAGAAAGCTCAAGGTGCAGAGCTTGTGCAGGAACTGCTTGGTGGACCTTAATCATTTTACGAAGTATTTTCCCTTCTTTAATTTGTATTTGTTGCCACTGTCTTATTGGAATATATTCCAAAGCGTACGATAAAATGGGTGGAATTTTAGAGCTAAAAACCTGTAAAAGGGGAAAAAAGTGCCTGTGCCCGGAGGAGGAATATAAACGTTGGAGTGCCCCGACATGTACGTCTGCTTTACGGCCCAAATGCTGCAGATATGGGGAGTTTTGTAATGATTGTGTAAATATTCGCCCTAAATAGGTATATTCTTTAACCACTTCTAGCGGTTTTCCCCCTAAAGTCCAATTGAATTTTGTGTATTGTTTTCTTCCTCTGAACTGAACTATTTTCGTTTTAGTTATATTTGGAACAAAAAAAAATTCTTCTGTATATCTGGTAAGTACTTGTAAATTCCTTTGTAGGCCGAATGGGGTAAGGTCTAGGATAACCACATCATCGGCGTACATCATAATGTGGATTTTATATGATGATATTTTTGGGGGAAGTTAATGACCTGTGTAAAACAATCCGGAAGGTCACTGAGGTATAGAGAGAAAAGGAGGGGAGCTAAAAGGGAACCTTGCCTAAGACCGTTTGGTTTGACTATTGGATGGGTGAGTCCCTTCTCTTTCCCCATTTGTACTTGACACCATGTTTCTGAGTATAATGATATAATTATATGAAGAAGATTATTCGGAATTCCCAGTTTTCTAAGCTTATTCCAGAGTGTAGGTCTGTCTACTCTGTCGAATGCCGTCGTAAAGTCGACAAAGACAGAGTAGACGACCTGCGATTTTGACACAACATATTTATCTATTACTGTTTGTAACACCGCTATTTTGTCCGTTTCGGAGTGTTTTTGTCGAAACCCAGCTTGATTTATAGGGATCACTCGATTTGAAAAAGCCCAGTCTTTAAGGTGATCCAGGACGCTTGCCGCAAAGATCTTCCCTGTAGCATCCAACAAGGCAATCTGTTGATAATTGCAGGGAAGCAACTGAGATCCCTTCTTGTAGATTGGGATCACAATGCTCCCCTTCCATGATTTTGGGATTTCACCGGTGGCATAGCAGTGAAAGTAGAGGGGTACTAGAAACGTACTCCATTCTTCTGGGTTGCTTTGAAGTACTTTTATCGGAATCTGATCCGGACCCATTGCAGCAGAGGATCTTGCGTTCTTTATATGATGTTCTATTTGATTTGATTGATTGATTTGATTTGAAAATTTGTAGAGCGCGTGAATGCCCAAGGGCGTCTTGGCGCTAAGTCGATGTACAAAAGACTGCCGATGATAAAGAGCTCTAACTAGGAGGTAAAAAGCCAGGTTTTTACAGCTTTCCTGAATGATAGGAGCAAGGGGCTATTTTTTATTGTGATAGGGAGCAGGTTCCAGGTCTTGGCCGTCTGCACCAAGAAGCTTCTCCCCCCCCAACTGACCTGCTTAAATTTAGGGACCTGTATCAATTTTGCCTGACCAGACCTCAGGCTCCTGTGTGGCTCATACCGTTTCAGATGTGTTTTTAGAAATTGTGGTCCTACACCATGAAGGGCCTTGTAGGCTAGGCAGACTGACTTAAACCTTATCCTTTTCTCCATTGGTAGCCAGTGGAGGGCTCTTAGTCTGTGGGCAACTGGCTCTGATCTGGGGATGTCCAGCACAAACCTTGCTGCTGTATTCTCTAGATGCTGGAGTTTTGTCAGATGTCGGATTTGTATCCCAGCATACAAGGTGTTGCCGTAGTCCAATCTGGACAAAGCCAGTGCCGTTACTAGTGTTTTGCATGATTCTTGGGGAATGAAAGGCAGTAGTCTTCTAATCATTTTTAAAATGAACCACACAGTAGAAGTCAGTTTATTTATCTGGGCGTTAAAAGACAGTTTATTATCAAATATAACTCCCAGGTTTCTGACTTTGTCCACTGGGGAGGGAAATCGCCTAAGCTATCCGGCCACCATTTAGGCGACCAAAAATTCGTGTCTGCCCCGAGCAGCATAACTTCGGTTTTATCACCGTTCAATTTGAGGCAATTAAGCTGCATCCAATAGTTAACCTGTCTCATGCAGTTGCTGAATCAGTCGGCTGTATCCTCCAGATTGTTTGAGACTGACACCACTATTTGGGTGTCATCTGTGTAGGAGACTGGTAAGAACCCACACTTTCTTATTATAGCTGCCAGGGGGCAACGTATATATTAAAAAGAGTGGGGCTCAAGGAGGACCCCTGAGGTACTCTGCACTTGTGAGTTGAATGGTTTGGATGTGGAGTCTCCTAATTTGACTGTAAAAGTTCTATCTGTCAAATATGAGGATAACAGCTTCCGTGCGGTGTCGTGAACTCCCAGTTCTGCTAGCCGGGTCAGGAGAATCTCATGGTTTACCGTGTCGAAGGCCGCCGATAGATCCAAGAGAATCAGGGCGGCCTTCCCGCTGGTATCTAATACAGACCTGAGTTCCTCTACTGCCATAATCAGAGCTGTCTCGGTTCCATGTTCCTCCCTGAATCCATACTGTGATTGGTCCAGGACGTTTGCAGAGGCTAGAAATTTTGACAGTTGGTTATTCAATAGTTTTTCCAACACTTTAGCCGGGAAAGGGATTCTTGAAATTGGTCTATAGCTCCCAGGTTCATTAGGGTCCAGATTGGGTTTCTTTAGCAGCGGGAGGACTGAGGCTGTTTTCCAGGAATCTGGGAAACAGCTAGACTGTATTATCTTTGTGAAAACCAAATTTAATTGTTCGCTAAGTAGATCTGGGAACATATGCATCACCTTTGGTGGACAGGGGTCTGTTAGGTCACCAGACTTTATTGTCATCATCACCTGTCTGATCTGTTCCACTGATGGGGGCAAAAAGCAGAACCCCAGACTGGGGTCTTCAACGTGTGTGCCTTGATTAGGATGTGGATAGGGAATATCTGCTTTGTTGTTAGTCTTAAAAGACTCATACACTACTTTGACTTTATCGACAAAGAACTGTCCCAGTATATTGCATAGCTCGGTGCTACCTTCCATCTGTTTATTAATAGTAAGATTTGCTAGTTTTTTGACCGTGGCGAATAGCTCCTTACTGGAGTTCTTGGCCTCATTTATTTTTCTTGTAAAGTAATTACTTTTTTCTTCTATAATTAGTTTTTTTATATGTGGCCAGGGTTCTGACGTATTCGTCTTTCATCTGTTGCTCATAGTTGGCCCTCCATTTTCTCTCTGCCCTTCTACATGCTTGCTTTTGTGCCCTCAGCTTATCAGTGAACCAATTTGCCGAGCTGCTGGAGCAGGGTTATCTTGAATATTTTCCCCTGATTTACTTGATACTTGATTCCAACTTTCTTGCCTCGAATTTAATTTGTACAAATTGCGTAGATATGTTTCCCATTCAATTAGGGGAACTAGTGAGGCTTGCAGGGATTTCTTTGTACCTGTTTCTTTAGCAATTAAGCTCCAGTATGCTTGATTATTTTTTTGTTTGACTGCAATCTGAATCTCGACCCAGTTTTGATCCTGTTGAGTTTTTCGATTTTTTCTTTTTCCCTCCGGCGACGGTTTTATAAGTTTTTGATTTCTTGGTGTCTAAACTCTGAAAAATGTAGAAATTGCAAACGGATTAGTTTATTTAGTGCAATTTCTCTTTTATCTGCGTTCTTTCTTTTATGATTTCCCGCTTGGGAATTCCAATGTTTTAAGGTCTCCTGCAGGGATTGCACTATTTTATTGAGGGCTAATTCGAAATTTATTATTGGGTCTAAGGAATAGATGGTCTGTAATGCTTGTGCATTGACGATTGCAGAATTTATATTGTTAAGAGTTGTAGAGTTCCATGTCAACCACCCTTGAACCTGATTCCCAAGTACAGTACTATGCGAGTGCATGCTAAACCCTGGAGAGATAGGTTGCAGTATTATTCCTGTTACGAGATATAATATTGCATGATCACTTCCCTGTGTGAATTTATTGCTTAGTTTTAATACTCTCACGAACAAGTCTTGGCTGCAAATCATGTAATCTAAAGTCGATGAACTGAAGTTACCTTTTCTTGTGCAGGCTGCAGGTATGTCTCCTTCTATGCATCCATTTAGAATGACTCCATTTATTGCTGGAAGAGAGGAGAGTAAAATTTTCCCTCAATTATCTGCTTTAATCCCTGGGGGAAATAGTGGTGTTGGGATTGACAGAGCTTCCTCTTGTTCACCATATTCCCATTTTTCTAAGAGAGCGTTAGAGATTCTCCCGTTAAAATCTCCCGTTAGAAAAACGGAGGGGAATCCTTTTCCTTCCACCACCTTTTCTATTTCCTCAAATATTTCGATCATAAACGCATCCATTTTGGAGCCTGGAGGGATGTAGGCGTTAAAAATGATTAGATCATACGAGGTGTCCATATGTTCGTTCCAGTGCTTGACCTTGATGCATTGTATATTCGTTAGACACATAGGGATGACTTCCTGGTCCCAAAAAAATCTTTGTGTAAATAAAGATATGTTTTAAAAAAAACAAAAGTTCATTTATCTTTTATTTCTACTCTTCTCAGTTGTGTTATGCATATTTTCAGATAAATGTAAGTTCCGCTGCATATGGCTGCCAGTCCTATTTAAAACTTTTAGATAAAGACAATGCATGCTTAGGTATGTTATGCCCTTTGCTTTTTTATCCAGTGCTTAATTTAAGCCGGTGGTTACAGGAGGGGCCCACCACCACCTATTTTTGCGAACCAGCACTTATTTTTCCTCATCACATTTTCATCCAGAGTAAAACACAAAATGGGGAAAGAAAAAAGGAAGAGAAAGACGGAAAAACAGCGACAAAGGGAGAAAGTGAGGAGGAGAAAGAACCTTCAAGAGCAAGATAAATGGGCAGGGAGTGTCTGCTGGTGGATGAAAAAGGTATAAGGTGGAATCCAGACTATGCAGCCTTCTTATTCAGCATCACCGATATTCCTAGCGCCGACTGCAGACTTCTGAGCAAAACTTTGGGTCTCAGCACTTATTGTTTTGCAAATTTATTGTTCTACAAATTAAGCAGGGGTACATATTCAACTAGCTACAAATCGGGTAAACAAACTCTACACTTTAAATGGTGACATTCAGTAGTGCAACAAAAATCGCTTGTGTGTTAACCTTGGTAGACTTTTCACACTGTGATGAAGTTCAGCCAGGGCAGCACGTGGGTGTGCTGTGCAATCATTTACAGCATCGAGATAGCTTTCGAGACATGATAAACTCCTATAACCTGTGCTGCTGAGTACAAAGTACAATAAATTCAGCTGATGAAATCCAGCAGCCGGCAATCAATCGTTAGACAGCTCAACTTATACGTAAAAGGTCCTTATTTATATTTTGGCGGACAAGGAGCTCTGTCAAAAATGGACGGATGTCCTGTCCCCTGCAATACAAGTACATTATGTCGAATGACGATCTAAATATGGCAAGGTGACGAGACAGCTGCCAAGTTTTGATGGACTACCCTGTCCAACAAACTCTAAACAAGGCCCAAAAAATGGCCACAGCTGAATTTTCTCCTTTAACCTCAATTTGACATGAATGTATGTTTGTATTGTTTCTCTGGTCAATCTATTTGTTGACATGATCATGTGTTCACGTCTGTATTTGTCAGTAGAACAGGTGTAATCACAAAAGCTGAAGGCAAATTCCGTTCTGCTGCTCCGGCGCCATTTGTGCTATCAGTAGGCCAATGGTGGGCTCTGCATTTCGGTAGCCATTTTGGGGATATACAGTGCACAATTTGTTTTTCAGGCATGCTTTTATACAAGGGATGCGGGGGCTTGGTGGTGGTGAGTCAAGCTTGAGGTTTGGAATGACAGACGGTGGAAAAACTGCAAGAGTGCTTTGGAACAACAGCAGCAGCACTGTGGCCTGCCCAGTGGAACGTCTGGACTGGAGGACACCCACAATGCTGCCAGGAGACAGTAGAGCATCCTGCTAGGTGACAATAAATTGTTCAATGATTGCCTGTGTGTTTGTGTGTGTTGATTTTTGGTATACTTTTTCTAATGGATGATTAGGCTTACTGAGTTTGCACTTTGTTCTGATAAATGTTTAACATATTTTCTAGCCTAAGCGTCTCTTGTGTCTGATTGGTTACGCCATTCATTGAGGGTTCAGTTGAAGCCAGTAAATCATTAGACTTTTAGGTCTGGTTCGAAAGCGCAGCTTTCGCCAGACCTCATGTGACCAAAAAAGAGCTTTCAGGAGTAGTACAGAGTGGGAGTGTGGCTCTGTCAGATATTGGTTTATCTGAATACAGCTTTTGATTTGCCAAAAGCTGTGTGCTTCCACAGAAAAAGTGCTTACACTCCAATCAGCTGTGATCATTTGTTTATTCAACTGCTTGAGTCAGTCTCTTTGTCAAGCTAAGTGATTGTGTTTGACCTTTCGGTCCACACATGCCACTAAGATGGATGAAGCTTGTTCTTTAAGGTCACACAAATACCACTGTGATGCTGTTAAACAACTTCTCATAAATAATTAGACCATTTTGGTGTTTGTTCTTCTCTGGCTGCCATGTGTGAAAGAGTATGCTCAATACAGCGAGTTTTGTTGGTTATGGTGGCAAGTCAATGACCAAGGCTGTGGGCTAGATCTGTTTACTTTGAAAAGTTAGATAAAGTCAGTGGTCCTGACTTATTTATTTTGAATGGGATATGATAAAGTCAAAAGGCATTTCAGGGTGGATTGTTATTACTCTATTAAAATCTGCAGGATTTCATCCATGGAAACTCACAGTTTGTCAATGTAAGCAAGGGCTTTCGTGTAGTTACACAGTCACACAAACTGGAGAGACAGAAGATTTCCACTTTGATAATCCTTGTTAGGCCCTCTTAGGTGACTTAGTATTTTGCTTTCCTAACAGTAATGATGTTTACATTTCTAATTTTGTGATTGCATGACTGATGATTGCCTTTTTGGAAAGCATCTGCTCAACACAATAGGCCTGAGTTGGTTATGGTGACAAGCCAATTGATCCAGCGGTGTACTAGCAGCAGATACTCCACTACCATATACTCACCTGGGCCCATACAACTTACTTCCACTAAACAGCAAGTAGACCGCTGGAACTTAGTTTATGATTTTCATACTTCAAGATCTAGTTATTTCTTTCCCTAACTAAACCTTTTTCACTGATCAAATAGTTCTTTCCTCTGGTCAATGGACCATTAGTTGGAACTAGTTGATGGTGATAATTAACATAACTTATTAAACATTTCTTGATAAAATGAAATAATCACAGACTCGGGAAGTTTTAAAATCTTTATCTAAATTAATTGCGTGTGAATCATCTCAAAAGTTTCAGTACAAACACCCTCATTCGTAAGAGTGTAAATTCAAACAAGTTTCAATAGCCAAATAGTAATTCAGATCCACACAATAAACTATGCTCAGAAAGAAGAGGACAGAGAGAGAAGAACATCTATCAATACGATGAATTTATAATTACCAAGTATGGTGTGAAGACCAACCCCCTGGCCAAAGGGCTGGTAAGGGTCTCCCGGGATAGATCAGGAGACAAAGACTTCAGGACAGGAAATCAGCACAGGATACTGCACCTCTCTAAATACCGACGGCTGCGTCGCACCCCTCTCTGACACTCTCTTCCTCCTCGTGGTTCTTCCGTGATCTTCTTTCTAACCCAATTAAGTTAAATAGATGGTTCTGCATTCGATTTTCTTCATCAGCGTCTCACAGCTTCAGCACCACCCCCAGCACCGACAGCATCCCAAACTCTGCGTCGCCTATGCTCCGAACATCTCCCAGCTTCTCGCTAACTAACTAACTAAACTACCTCAATTAAACCTTTTCATAACCATGTACCACCCATTAATGTTTTAATATCGTAAAATACTAACTTCTGATTGGTCAGGCGAGGGGGATGATCATCACACCATGCTTACATTTCACTTATTTCATTAAACCATTGTTTCAAAACTCCTCCCTCAAACTTTATTAAATCATTTCCTTTCCCATACATCTCCAAACTTTATTAATACAAAATGTTGCGATATCATGAATAAAACTCCTTCATATGAACTCTTCACCCTTCATGTTCCCAGGGCACATCTTCGCTGGCCTTGGACGCGTGACAAGTCCTTACTCATCTTTTCGCATTCTCTCTCCAGTACGCATGCGTGGGCTCAAGACAGTCAGCTCGATTCAGACAAGTGTAGAGGGCCCAAATGCGCACTAATAATAAAGTCAAAAGAAGAAAGGTTATTTTCAAAAATAAATGGTTTCACTGTATACCACCAACCTCTACTCTAACCCATTCTATTTATTATTACCCGTTCTGCATTTGCGTTAGTATAAAACTTATTTTATAATTCAGCCAAGCAGGTGCCATGCATGTGAACTTTCAAGCGGCCATTTTATCGTCTATTGCGCAGGCGCAAGATTTTCCCTCCAAGCATTAGTACGTCATACTACGTAGATGCAGCAGACGCATGCGCAGTAAATATCCCTTGTTAAAATGCGTTTTAGTCCTTCGTTCATGTTATTGCAGTTAGTAAACACATAGGCAAGCTTCACTGTCCCGCGTGTCTCTTTCTAAATACGAATTATTAATTACAAACACGTCGTTAGTAATTCATTAGTGAGTTAAACGAAAGGATTGGTTCCGAGCAAGTCTCATTTACGAGTCCTTGCTCCATCAATCCCCTCTCTGATGGCATCTTAAGCCATCACAAAATTACCCATCCCATCCCAGATTCCAACTTTAGCACTTCTCAGTTTTCTCTATTTCTCCTCTCAATTTTTCATCAATCAACTCGTTTCCTTCTAAATCCCTCGTGTTCTTATATAATCTGCCTTTCATTTCTTCCAGCTGTATTTCATCATATTTTCTTTCTCGTTTCTGTCCCTTTCCTTTTCTTTCAAAATGTACTTTCTCTTTCCTTCCTCTTCTACAACACTTATATGTAATCATTATTATCATTACTACCGTTATTATCATAACTAATGGTATTATTATTTGACCTAGAAAACCTTTCCCACAATCAACAAACCATTTCCCAATTGATGTTATACTTTTTGTTAGTCTTCCCCACACACTGTCAACCTCCAGTTGGGTCAAGTCTTTATGTATTCTCGTAATGTTTTTAATATATCCTTTAATTTCTCTGCTCTTGTCCGGAATATAAGTGCAGCAATGTTGAATTTTCAACATGCCACAGACTCCACCTTCTTTTGTTAACAATATATCAAGCGCAAGATGGTTCTGTAAAACCATAGACCTGATTGCAACCATTTCTGTGTTAATCATTAAGAATCCTCCTGCAGTATCTGTAGAAAGACGATCAACTATGGTTGATAACTTACAAATTTTCTGTGAATTAAGAACGACTCCAACTGAGGGTATCAGTGCACTAAAAATGTCTACTACAATTTCAGAAAAACTAGCTCTTCTTCTACGTGTTAGCCCATTAGATTTTCCTTTGGTTCCACTGATTTTATCTACATGATATATCTTTGGAAAAACTATTCCAAAATAGCAGCTCCCGTACCATCTTGCAGGTAACCTATAATAGGCGTTACTCCCACAAACATAATACACTCCTGGAAACACAGGATCAGTTCCCCCTTTTAGTCCCCACCCTCCTAGAATTAGGAAGTTGTGTTCACACTCACTGGAACCGATGTAATTATTGTTATAATCTGTCTTTAATCTATGGAGGCAGAATTTTCCCCTTTTCACAAAATCCAGGGACATCGCAGCATGAGCCTTGCCACTAGCATAGATTCCTCCTTCCCAACCCATGGAGGTACATGGGTTTTCTGTTCAGTTGCCTTCTTTATTAAATCCTGTCTCCTTTCTTCTACTAAATCACAAAAAACCCAAAATCTTTTTCTTCTTTTCTTAATGTACATGTAAGATTATCTTTATGTGCCTGAACTAAATCTATTGAACTCTGTTTGTTAAGAAAAATTCACCCATAAACTGTGCATTTTTACTACTAACTACCGGATTCATATTCTTTCTAATAGGTAATTCTGAAAATACTACATCTATATCTGAATAAAAATATTGAAGTCTCCCTGTAGCATAAAATAAACTTGATAAAATACTACATGACACACCATACGTTAAAGGTATATGGTGATACGTCATCCCTTCTGATACTGATGAGGGCAACTTCATACACACGTAACAATTATTAATTTCCATAGTACTAACATATTGAAATAACAATTTAATAAACACATTAGAAGATGTATTATAGTCTGATTCATTATGATAGTTTGCTTCATCTTCTACCCCTATTTCTATTTCAGTTACTTTTATTCTATCCACTTTAACCCTTTCGGTAGCTAGTGACGAGCTGGACTCGTCATGGCACACAGTGCTCGTGTGCTCATGACGAGTCCAGCTCGTCATAGACCACCCACGGGGAAGCGCTGGCGCTCCCCCGTGGGAATCCGATCGTCTGGTTTTTTGGGGAAGGCAGGGGAAGGGCTTCCCCTGCCTCCCCCGCCCTTCCCCATCAATGACGCTCAGCGCGCGAGGCGCGCTGACATCATTGAGGGTTTCCTTCTTCCCGACGCGCTGGAAGCCATTTGCTTCCAGCACGTCGGGGAAATCAGGTGAGTTTTGGCTCGGGAGGGGGTTTGAATCAAAAGAGGCATCGAGGGAAAGGAAAGGGTTTTCCTTTCCCCGATGCCTCTTTAGTAATTCCTGCTGCACGATCATGTGACCGTGCAGCAGGAATGCCCACGAGGGAGGGAGGGAGGGTGATTTACGCAGCTGTAGTGTAGGAAAGGCACTATACATTTCCCCAACGAGGTAGCATTTACTGATTAGCCAGTAGAAAGTACTCCAGTTGAGTAGAGGTATTGCACAAAACGGTGGCATCTTCGTGGATAAATATGCAGGGCAGATGTGCCTTCTCTCCATTTCCAACGTGAAAAGTTAGCTGTAATCCTTGATGGAGGTCTTTGCATCCTTCATTTTCTCGAGCGCAATTCTCGTGTAGAATTCGTGAGCGTGGAGATGTGCCTTCTCTCCATTTACACCCTGAAAAGTTAGCTGTAATCCTTGATGGAGGTCTTTGCATCCTTGAATTTCTCGAGCGCAATGCTCGTGTAGTTCCTGTGACCAGGAGGTTCCTTCTCCTCGTCTGCCGCTGAGATCCTGCTCTGCTTCTTTATAACAAGAGGCATGTGAACGGGCCTAGAAGCCCCGCCCGTTTGGCCCCGCCACACATACACTAGCGGTATGCAACGTCTGCCCGCCCTTTCCCCACTATGATGGACATCTTACTCAAAGGACCCCGGCGCTTTCGGGCGCGGTGGCAAAGTTACAGACACACAGGTCACTGGAGACAATTCTTCTGGTCCTTTACGCAGCTGTAGTGTAGGAAAGGCACTATACATTTACCCAACGAGGTAGCACTTACTGATTAGCCAGTAGAAAGTACTCCAGTTGAGTAGAGGTATTGCACAAAACGGTGGCATCTTCGTGGATAAATATGCAGGGCAGATGTGCCTTCTCTCCATTTCCAACGTGAAAAGTTAGCTGTAATCCTTGATGGAGGTCTTTGCATCCTTCATTTTCTCGAGCGCAATTCTCGTGTAGAATTCGTGAGCGTGGAGATGTGCCTTCTCTCCATTTACACCCTGAAAAGTTAGCTGTAATCCTTGATGGAGGTCTTTGCATCCTTGAATTTCTCGAGCGCAATGCTCGTGTAGTTCCTGTGACCAGGAGGTTCCTTCTCCTCGTCTGCCGCTGAGATCGTGCTCTGACCCTTTATAACAAGAAGCATGTGAACGGGCCTAGAAGCCCTGCCCGCCACACATACACTAGCGGTATGCAACGTCTGCCCGCCCTTTCCCCACTATGATGGACAGCTTACTCAAAGGACCCCGGCGCTTTCGGCGCGGTGGCAAAGTTACAGACACACAGGTCACTGGAGACAATTCTTCTGGTCCTTTACGCAGCTGTAGTGTAGGAAAGGCACTATACATTTACCCAACGAGGTAGCACTTACTGATTAGCCAGTAGAAAGTACTCCAGTTGAGTAGAGGTATTGCACAAAACGGTGGCATCTTCGTGGATAAATATGCAGGGCAGATGTGCCTTCTCTCCATTTCCAACGTGAAAAGTTAGCTGTAATCCTTGATGGAGGTCTTTGCATCCTTCATTTTCTCGAGCGCAATTCTCGTGTAGAATTCGTGAGCGTGGAGATGTGCCTTCTCTCCATTTACACCCTGAAAAGTTAGCTGTAATCCTTGATGGAGGTCTTTGCATCCTTGAATTTCTCGAGCGCAATGCTCGTGTAGTTCCTGTGACCAGGAGGTTCCTTCTCCTCGTCTGCCGCTGAGATCGTGCTCTGACCCTTTATAACAAGAGGCATGTGAACGGGCCTAGAAGCCCCGCTCGTTTGGCCCCGCCACACATACACTAGCGGTATGCAACGTCTGCCCGCCCTTTCCCCACTATGATGGACAGCTTACTCAAAGGACCCCGGCGCTTTCGGCGCGGTGGCAAAGTTACAGACACACAGGTCACTGGAGACAATTCTTCTGGTCCTTTACGCAGCTGTAGTGTAGGAAAGGCACTATACATTTACCCAACGAGGTAGCACTTACTGATTAGCCAGTAGAAAGTACTCCAGTTGAGTAGAGGTATTGCACAAAACGGTGGCATCTTCGTGGATAAATATGCAGGGCAGATGTGCCTTCTCTCCATTTCCAACGTGAAAAGTTAGCTGTAATCCTTGATGGAGGTCTTTGCATCCTTCATTTTCTCGAGCGCAATTCTCGTGTAGAATTCGTGAGCGTGGTTAAGCAGATGTGGCTTCTCTCCATTTACACCCTGAAAAGTTAGCTGTAATCCTTGATGGAGGTCTTTGCATCCTTGAATTTCTCGAGCGCAATGCTCGTGTAGTTCCTGTGACCAGGAGGTTCCTTCTCCTCGTCTGCCGCTGAGATCGTGCTCTGACCCTTTATAAACAAGAGGCATGTGAATGGGCCTAGAAGCCCCGCTCGTTTGGCCCCGCCACACATACACTAGCGGTATGCAACGTCTGCCCGCCCTTTCCCCACTATGATGGACAGCTTACTCAAAGGACCCCGGCGCTTTCGGCGCGGTGGCAAAGTTACAGACACACAGGTCACTGGAGACAATTCTTCTGGTCCTTTACGCAGCTGTAGTGTAGGAAAGGCACTATACATTTACCCAACGAGGTAGCACTTACTGATTAGCCAGTAGAAAGTACTCCAGTTGAGTAGAGGTATTGCACAAAACGGTGGCATCTTCGTGGATAAATATGCAGGGCAGATGTGCCTTCTCTCCATTTCCAACGTGAAAAGTTAGCTGTAATCCTTGATGGAGGTCTTTGCATCCTTCATTTTCTCGAGCGCAATTCTCGTGTAGAATTCGTGAGCGTGGTTAAGCAGATGTGGCTTCTCTCCATTTACACCCTGAAAAGTTAGCTGTAATCCTTGATGGAGGTCTTTGCATCCTTGAATTTCTCGAGTGCAATGCTCGTGGTAGTTCCTGTGACCAGGAGGTTCCTTCTCCTCGTCTGACGCTGAGATCGTGCTCTGACCCTTTATAAACAAGAGGCATGTGAACGGGCCTAGAAGCCCCGCCCGTTTGGCCCGCCACACATTCACTAGCGGTATGCAACGTCTGCCCGCCCTTTCCCCACTATGATGGACAGCTTAATCAAAGGTTCCCGGCGCTTTCGGCGCGGTGGCAAAGTTACAGACACACAGGTCACTGGAGACAATTCTTCTGGTCCTTTACGCAGCTGTAGTGTAGGAAAGGCACTATACATTTACCCAACGAGGTAACACTTACTGATTAGCCAGTAGACAGTACTACAGTTGAGTAGAGGTATTGCACAAAACGGTGGCATCTTCTTGGATAAATATGCAGGGCAGGTGTGCAGAATTCGTGAGCGTGGTTAAGCAGATGTGCCTTCTCTCCATTTCCAACGTTAAAAGTTAGCTGTAATCCTTGATGGAGGTCTTTGCATCCTTCATTTTCTCGAGCGCAATTCTCGTGTAGAATTCGTGAGCGTGGTTAAGCAGATGTGGCTTCTCTCCATTTACACCCTGAAAAGTTAGCTGTAATCCTTGATGGAGGTCTTTGCATCCTTGAATTTCTCGAGCGCAATGCTCGTGTAGTTCCTGTGACCAGGAGGTTCCTTCTCCTCGTCTGCCACTGAGATCCTGCTCTGACCCTTTATCCCCTTCGGTGCTTATGACGAGCTGGACTCGTCATGGCACACAGTGCTCGTGTGCTCATGACGAGTCCAGCTCGTCATAAGACACCCACGGGGAAGCGCTGGCGCTCCCCGTGGGAATCCGATCGTTAGGTTTTTTTTGGGGAGGCAGGGGAAGGGCTTCCCTGCCTCCCCCGCCCCATCAATGACGCCAGCGCGCGAGGCGCGCTGACATCATTGAGGGTTTCCTTCTTCCCGACGCGCTGGAAGCCATTTGCTTCCAGCGCGTCAGGGAAATCAGGTGAGGTTTGGCTCAGGGAGGGGGGTTTAGTATCAAAAGAGGCATCGAGGGAAAGGAAAGGGTTTTCCTTTCCCCCGATGCCTCTTTGTGCATTCCTGCTGCACGATCATGTGATCGTGCAGCAGGAATGCCCACTAGGCACCAGGGTTTTTTTAATTTTTGTGTTGGGGAGTGGCCAAAAGGGCAAGGGTTGCTCCCTTTTACGGGGGTGAATATTTTATTTATACTGTTAGGCCCACCTACCCCTTAGCTTGGCTGGTGGATTGTGTGTGGACTGGTGCATTATTTGCATATGTGATTGTAATGTTTTTTTTTCTCCTTTTTATTCTAGTGTAAAGCTTTTGATTCCTGTTTGCGGTTTCGGCAGTTGTGGTTCTGCAGTTTTGCGTAATTGCATTTATTTGGTAAGAAAAATATTTTTGTTGTGTGTACTCCAAATGAGTATTATTGTCATGCATGAATGAATTTTTTTGTAAGTGGTGCCATAATGGCAGCATATTTGTTAGTGTTCAGAGCATGAAATTCTTTGCGATGTTTTGCATTGTCTTATGTGTAATTTTTTTTCTTCTTCTTTTTAGTGGGATATTGTTGATCCTTACTGTGTCTGTGCAGAGTAGGTGGTGGTGAGTCTAGCTGCTTCTGTCACGTGAGTGGTATAGTGTTGGAGTATATAGGTCTTTGTGATAAAGCTACATTTTGTTTATTTCTTTTTTTTACAAAGGGTTTGTTGTTGTTGACTTGTTTGACAAGTAACCTTTATTAGTAAGCATTATGGCTAGCCGTAGAATTACTGCTCAGCAGGTGGTTGGTTTGCTTCTTGAATCTTCCTCTGAGCAGGATTATGAGACTGACAGTGCGTCTGAGGGAGAGGAGGGAGGGGAAGATTCAGGCAGTGAGTTTTCTCTCCACATGGAATCATCGGATGATGAAGGTACTCTCAGTGCAGATGAAGTGCCTGATTTAGAGGAGGATACTACTGTGCCGATGGTGCAAGAGGCATCTGGATTGCAGCCTGGGGCTGCTAGGCTTCCTACTGGAAGTGCTGGACTCTGGGTTGATCCAAACATGGTGCAGCCGGTGTTGCCTGCCTTTAGTGGTTATGCAGGGTGTAGAGTGGATTGTGAACATTATTTGCCTATACAGTATTTTCAGTTGTTTATGGATGATGTATTTTTGGGTGAGATTGTTGAGCAGACTAATTTGTATGCTGAACAGTTTTTGAGGGACAACAGTGCCAGACTTAGGCCCCATTCTAGAGCTACCCGGTGGAGTCCCACAAATCTGGAAGAGATGAAGAAGTTTTTGGGTTTGACTTTTTTGATGGGTTTGATAAGGAAGCCGTCCATGGGTTCATATTGGTCTACCAGTCCCTTGATGGCAACGGCCATATTTCCTGCAGTTATGACTCGTGATCGGTATTTACTTTTGCTTCGGATGCTGCATTTTGTTGATAATGGTTTGGCGTTGCCACGAGATCACCCTGAATGTGACCGTCTTTTTAAGATTCGGCCTGTTCTTGATCACTTTGTAGATCGATTTTCAGTGATCTATACTCCAGGGAAAGAAATATCTATTGATGAGTCTTTGGTCCTGTTCAAGGGCCGTTTGGTTTTTAGGCAGTACATTCCTAGCAAGAGGGCACGCTATGGAATTAAGCTGTATATGTTGTCTGAGAGTAGGACAGGATATGTTTTTAATTTGCGTGTGTACACTGGTAGGGATTCCACTATTGACCCCCTGGTTGTCCGTCCACTTTTGGAGTTTCAGAGAAAATTGTGTGGGATCTTGCTAGAGGACTGTTTAACAGAGGCCACCATTTGTACCTTGATAACTTCTACACTGCTGTGCAATTGTTTAAGGAATTGTTCAAAGTGGACACTTTTGCTTGTGGCACAATCCGCTCTAACCGTAAAGGTTATCCAAAAGAGCTTGTTTGCAAAAACTTCAGAGGGGACAGTGCAGTGCCTTGCGTAGTGAGGAACTGCTAGCTGTGAAATTTGTGGACAGGAGGGATGTGTACATGCTGACTACCATCCATGATGAGAGTACTTCACCTGTGGCTGTTTGGGGTCAGATTGCTGAAGTGCGCAAACCTGTGTGCATTTTAGACTACAATAAGCACATGGGTGGTGTTGATAGAGTAGATCAGAGGTTGGAACCTTACACTGCTATTCGTAAGTCTTACATTTGGTATAAGAAGTTGGCCATCCATCTCTTCAATGTAGCAACTTTCAATGCTTTTGTTGTGTTCAAGGAGTGTTCTCCTGCGTCAAAGTTGACTTTTGTTCAGTTTCAGGAGTCTGTCATAGGCAGCCTTGTTGTTGTGGAACAGGCAAGTGTTCCTAGAGTTGGAGTGGTGGAGGATGTGGCTCGATTGAAAGATCGCCACTTTCCTGATCACATTCCTCCTACACCCTCAAAAGACTTTCCCACTAGGAGATGTAGAGTCTGTTGGCGAAGAGGTACGCGGAAGGAGACTCGTATGTACTGCCCTGAGTGTCCTTCTAACCCTGGGCTGTGTGTGCCTGCTTGTTATAGAGCGTACCACAAGCAAAAGAATTATTGGGAGCAACCATGAGTGGTAAAGTGAACTGCCTGGTCTGTAATGTTTAAGAATTGTTGTTCTGTTTCAAGGTTGGCATTAGTGCAATGTATTTAGTTTCTGATTTTGTGTTAGTAGATTTGTATCTATTTGCAATTTGTTTGTGTTTTCTTTTTGTATAAAAAAATCCTAAATGTGATGGTGGTGTGTGTAGGCTGGTGCTTGGCTGGCGGTGTGCGTGGAGTGGCGCTTGGCTGGCGGTGTGCGGGAAGTGGCTCTTGGCTGGCGGTGTGCGTGGAGTGGTGCTTGGCTGGCGGTGTGCGTGGAGTGGCGCTTGGCTGGCGGTGTGCGTGGAGTGGCGCTAGGCTGGCGGTGTGCGTGGAGTGGCGCTTGGCTGGCGGTGTGCGTGGAGTGGCGCTTGGCTGGCGGTGTGCGTGGACTGGCGCTCGGCTGGCAGTGTGTGAGTAGTGACTTGCTGCTGGTCACTACACACACTGCTAGCCGAGCGACACTCCACGCAATCCATCAGCTTGTGTGGTTGCTGTGTTAGGAATGTGGGCGTGTGAAAGTGATGGGCCCTTGAATGGCGCTGTCTGCTGGTGTGAGTGTTGTAATGTGATGGGCCCGCGGCTGGTGGTGTGAATGGTTTTGTATTTGTCACACGTATGAAAGGTGTATGAATGGCCTGTAAAGAGGTTGGTGCCTTGTCGTGGCTTTACAGCTCACGAGCTGTGAGTCAATGGTTCAGTTTCTCGTCCTTTCAATTATTAACAGTGCATTTCATTTTTGTGAAATCACTTGTTAATACAATTGTATATACTGAACCATCACTCACCCTCGTGCCAAATCCAACCAGTATGTGTGTGTGTGCTTGAGGATTAGATGGCTGTGCAGTAATATTTATTTTTTGTCTTTCTCAAGCAGGGTGTACCTTGTCCCTTTTTGTGAATGTTGTAATGTGTTTGTTTCGTGCCTGGGGGTGTGAATGGTTTTGTGTGTATCACGTATGAAAGGTGTGTGAATGGCCTGTAAAGCGGTTGGGGCCTTGACGTGGCTTTACAGCTCACGAGCTGCGAGTCACTGGTTCCGTTTTTGTCCTTTCAATTATTGACAGTGCATTTCATTTTTGTGAAATCTCTTGTTAATAAAATTGTATATACTGAACCATCACTTGCCCTCGTGCCAAATCCAACCAGTATGTGTGTGTGCTTGAGGAATAGATGGCTGTGCAGTAATCTTTGTCTTTTTAGTCTGTCTGCCAAGGTGTACATTCCGTCTAAGAATAACCTACCAACTGTAGATATTGTCGTAAACGAAACACCCATGGGAGTACATGGTGATATCTCTCTTGTGGATCCCAACAAGTTATGGTACCCACAATGTCCTGCAAACCTCAAAATGTCTGTCACATTTTCCTTGCAATATTGTGCCAAAATTTTCACGCTGCAGAAATAAACAACACATTATCTCAAAATGACCTGGTTTTGCAAGGGGGTCACCTGGGTTTTGGCCCGGGCTCGGCGGCCACATAGGGAAACCTACCAAACCCACACATTTCTGAAAAGTAGACACCCGGGGCTTCCAGGAGGTATGGCTTGCGTGGATCCTCAACGTTTCACCCAGAATCCCTGCAAACCTCAATTTTAGCTGAAAAATCACTTTTTCACACATTTTTGTGTGGGAAGTGTGGCATCACTGGCCTCACACAAATTTCCTACCACCCAGCGTTCTCCAGGTCTCCCGATAAAATGGTGCCTCACTTGTGTGGGAGGCCCAGTACTGCGACAGGCAAGGGTCCACAACGCATTGAGGCGACCTCAAATGGCCTTCACAAACCACCTGGTTTTGCAGGAGTCACCTGGGTTTTGGCCTGTGCTCGGCGGCCATCTAGGGAAACCTACCAACCCACACATTTCTGAAAGTAGACACCCGGGCTTCCAGGAGGTATGGCTCGTGGATCCCCAACGCTTTCACCCAGAATCCCTGCAAACCTCAATTTTAGCTGAAAATCACTTTTTCACACATTTTGTGTGGGAAGTGTGGCATCACTGGCCTCACACAAATTTCTACCACCCAGCGTTCCCAGGTCTCCCGATAAAAATGGTGCCTCACTTGTGTGGAGGCCCAAGTACTGACAGGCAGGGCCCACAACGTAGTGAGGCTGACCTCAAAATGGCCTTCGAAAACCACCTGGTTTTGCAAGGGGTCACCTGGGTTTTGGCCCGTGCTCGGCGGCCATCTAGGAAACCTACCAAACCCACACATTTCTGAAAAGTAGACACCGGGCTTCCAGGAGGTATGGCTTGCGTGGATCCCCAACGTTTCCACCCAGAATCCCTGCAAACCTCAATTTTAGCTGAAAAATCACTTTTTCACACATTTTGTGTGGGAAAGTGTGGCATCACTGGCCTCACACAAATTCTACCACCCAGCGTTCCCCAGGTCTCCCGATAAAATGGTGCTCACTTGTGTGGGAGGCCCAGTACTCGCGACAGGCAAGGGCCCACAACGCAGTGAGGCGACCTCAAAATGGCCTTTCACAAAACCACCTGGTTTTGCAAGGGGTCACCTGGTTTTGGCCCCGTGCTCGGCGGCCATCTAGGAAACCTACCAAACCCACACATTTCTGAAAAGTAGACACTCGGGGCTTCCAGGGAGGTATGGCTTGCGTGGATCTCCAACGTTTCTACCCAGAATCCCTGCAAACCTCAATTTTAGCTGAAAAATCACTTTTTCACACATTTTGTGTGGGAAGTGTGGCATCACTGGCCTCACACAATTTCCTACCACCCAGCGTTCCCCAGGTCTCCCGATAAAATGGTGCCTCACTTGTGTGGGAGGCCCAAGTACTCGCGACAGGCAAGGGCCCACAACGTAGTGAGGCGACCTCAAAATTGCCTATCTCAAAACCACCTGGTTTTGCAAGGGAGTCACCTGGGTTTTGGCCCGTGCTCAGGCGGCCATCTAGGGAAACCTACCAAACCCACACATTTCTGAAAAGTAGACACCTGGGCTTCCAGGAGGTGGCTTGCGTGGATCCTCAACGTTTCCTTACCCAGAATCCCTGCAAACCTCAATTTTAGCTGAAAAATCACTTTTTCACACATTTTGTGTGGGAAGTGTGGCATCACTGGCCTCACACAAATTTCTACCACCAGCGTTCTCCAGGTCTCCCGATAAAAATGGTGCTTCACTTGTGTGGGAGGCCCAAGTACCCACGACAGGCAAGGGCCCAAAACATTTTTTGATAGGCAATGTTGATGTTGCCTCAAAACCTTTGTGTCCTTGCATGTCGCGGGTACTTGGGCCTCCCACACAAGTGATGCACCATTTTTATCGGGAGACCTGGGGGAACGCTGGGTGGTAGGAAATTTGTGTGAGGCCAGTGATGCCACACTTTCCCACACAAAAATGTGTGAAAAAAGTGATTTTTTCAGCTAAAATTGAGGTTTGCAGGGGATTCTGGGTAAGGAAACGTTGGGGGATCCACGCAAGCCATACCTCCCTGGAAGCCCCCGGGTGTCTACTTTTCAGAAATGTGTGGGTTTGGTAGGTTTCCTAGATGGCCGCTGAGCACGGGGCCAAAACCCAGGTGACTCCCTTGCAAAACCAGGTGGTTTTGTGAAAGGCCATTTTGAGGTCGCCTCACTACGTTGTGGGCCCTTGCCTGTCGCGGGTACTTGGGCCTCCCACACAAGTGAGGCACCATTTTTATCGGGAGACCTGGGGGAACGCTGGGTGGTAGGAAATTTGTGTGAGGCCAGTGATGCCACACTTTCCCACACAAAAATGTGTGAAAAAGTGATTTTTTCAGCTAAAATTGAGGTTTGCAGGGGATTCTGGGTAAGGAAACGTTGGGGGATCCACGCAAGCCATACCTCCCTGGAAGCCCCCGGGTGTCTACTTTTCAGAAATGTGTGGGTTTGGTAGGTTTCCTAGATGGCCGCTGAGCACGGGGCCAAAAACCCAGGTGACTCCCCTTGCAAAACCAGGTGGTTTTGTGAAAGGCCATTTTGAGGTCGCCTCACTACGTTGTGGGCCCTTGCCTGTCGCGGGTACTTGGGCCTCCCACACAAGTGAGGCACCATTTTTATCGGGAGACCTGGGGGAACGCTGGGTGGTAGGAAATTTGTGTGAGGCCAGTGATGCCACACTTTCCCACACAAAAATGTGTGAAAAAGTGATTTTTTCAGCTAAAATTGAGGTTTGCAGGGGATTCTGGGTAAGGAAACGTTGGGGGATCCACGCAAGCCATACCTCCCTGGAAGCCCCCGGGTGTCTACTTTTCAGAAATGTGTGGGTTTGGTAGGTTTCCTAGATGGCCGCTGAGCATGGGGCCAAAAACCCAGGTGACTCCCTTGCAAAACCAGGTGGTTTTGTGAAAGGCCATTTTGAGGTCGCCTCACTACGTTGTGGGCCCTTGCCTGTCGCGGGTACTTGGGCCTCCCACACAAGTGAGGCACCATTTTTATCGGGAGACCTGGGGGAACGCTGGGTGGTAGGAAATTTGTGTGAGGCCAGTGATGCCACACTTTCCCACACAAAAATGTGTGAAAAAAGTGATTTTTTCAGCTAAAATTGAGGTTTGCAGGGGATTCTGGGTAAGGAAACGTTGGGGGATCCACGCAAGCCATACCTCCTGGAAGCCCCCGGGTGTCTACTTTTCAGAAATGTGTGGGTTTGGTAGGTTTCCCTAGATGGCCGCCGAGCACGGGCCCAAAACCCAGGTGACTCTCTTGCAAAACCAGGTGGTTTTGAGATAGGCAATTTTGAGGTCGCCTCACTACGTTGTGGGCCCTTGCCTGTCGCGGGTACTTGGGCCTCCCACACAAGTGAGGCACCATTTTTATCGGGAGACCTGGGGGAACGCTGGGTGGTAGGAAATTTGTGTGAGGCCAGTGATGCCACACTTTCCCACACACAAATGTGTGAAAAAGTGATTTTTTCAGCTAAAATTGAGGTTTGCAGGGGATTCTGGGTAAGGAAACGTTGGGGGATCCACGCAAGCCATACCTCCCTGGAAGCCCCCGGGTGTCTACTTTTCAGAAATGTGTGTGTTTGGTAGGTTTCCCTAGGTGCCGGCAGAGCTAGGGTTCACAAACTACAGCTAGGCACTTTGCCAAAAAAGGGTCATTTTTCACTGCGAAATTGAGGTGTGACCACGTTGCGCTTTGCGCCGTTTCCTGTCGCAGGCACTAGGCCGACCCACACAAGTGAGGTACCATTTTTCTCGTAAGACTTTGGGGAACGCGGGGTGGGTGGAAATTTGTGGATCCACGCAGATTCCAGAACTTTCCACCACAGAAATGTGGGGAAAATGTGTTTTTTGGACAATTGTTTATGTTTGCAAGGGATTCTGGGTAACAGAACCTGGTGGGAGGCAGTCAAGTCACCCCATCCTGGATTCCCCTGGGTGTCTAGTTTTCAAAAATGTATAGGTTTGCTAGGTTTCCCTAGGTGCCGGCAGAGGTAGGGTTAAAAACTACAGCTAGGCACTTTGCCAAAAAAGGGTCATTTTTCACTGCGAAATTGAGGTGTGACCACGTTGCGTTTTGCGCCGTTTCCTGTCGCAGGCACTAGGCCGACCCACACAAGTGAGGTACCATTTTTCTCGTAAGACTTTGGGGAACGCGGGGTGGGTGGAAATTTGTGGATCCACGCAGATTCCAGAACTTTCCACCACAGAAATGTGGGGAAAATGTGGTTTTTTTGACAATTTTTTATGTTTGCAAGGGATTCTGGGTAACAGAACCTGGTGGGAGGCAGTCAAGTCACCCCATCCTGGATTCCCTGGGTGTCTAGTTTTCAAAAATGTATAGGTTTGCTAGGTTTCCCTAGGTGCCGGCAGAGGTAGGGTTAAAAAACTACAGCTAGGCACTTTGCCAAAAAAGGGTCATATTTCACTGCGAAATTGAGGTGTGACCACGTTGCGTTTTGCGCCGTTTCCTGTCGCAGGCACTAGGCCGACCCACACAAGTGAGGTACCATTTTTCTCGTAAGACTTTGGGGAACGCGGGGTGGGTGGAAATTTGTGGATCAACGCAGATTCCAGAACTTTCCACCACAGAAATGTGGGGAAAATGTGTTTTTTTTGACAATTTTTTATGTTTGCAAGGGATTCTGGGTAACAGAACCTGGTGGGAGGCAGTCAAGTCACCCCATCCTGGATTCCCCTGGGTGTCTAGTTTTCAAAAATGTATAGGTTTGCTAGGTTTCCCTAGGTGCCGGCAGAGGTAGGGTTAAAAAACTACAGCTAGGCACTTTGCCAAAAAGGGTCATTTTTCACTGCGAAATTGAGGTGTGACCACGTTGCGTTTTGCGCCGTTTCCTGTCGCAGGCACTAGGCCGACCCACACAAGTGAGGTACCATTTTTCTCGTAAGACTTTGGGGAACGCGGGGTGGGTGGAAATTTGTGGATCCACGCAGATTCCAGAACTTTCCACCACAGAAATGTGGGGAAAATGTGGTTTTTTTGACAATTTTTTATGTTTGCAAGGGATTCTGGGTAACAGAACCTGGTGGGAGGCAGTCAAGTCACCCCATCCTGGATTCCCCTGGGTGTCTAGTTTTCAAAAATGTATAGGTTTGCTAGGTTTCCCTAGGTGCCGGCAGAGGTAGGGTTAAAAACTACAGCTAGGCACTTTGCCAAAAAAGGGTCATTTTTCACTGCGAAATTGAGGTGTGACCACGTTGCGTTTTGCGCCGTTTCCTGTCGCAGGCACTAGGCCGACCCACACAAGTGAGGTACCATTTTTCTCGTAAGACTTTGGGGAACGCGGGGTGGGTGGAAATTTGTGGATCCACGCAGATTCCAGAACTTTCCACCACAGAAATGTGGGGAAAATGTGGTTTTTTGGACAATTTTTTATGTTTGCAAGGGATTCTGGGTAACAGAACCTGGTGGGAGGCAGTCAAGTCACCCCATCCTGGATTCCCCTGGGTGTCTAGTTTTCAAAAATGTATAGGTTTGCTAGGTTTCCTAGGTGCCGGCAGAGGTAGGGTTAAAAACTACAGCTAGGCACTTTGCCAAAAAAGGGTCATTTTTCACTGCGAAATTGAGGTGTGACCACGTTGCGTTTTGCGCCGTTTCCTGTCGCAGGCACTAGGCCGACCCACACAAGTGAGGTACCATTTTTCTCGTAAGACTTTGGGGAACGCGGGGTGGGTGGAAATTTGTGGATCCACGCAGATTCCAGAACTTTCCACCACAGAAATGTGGGGAAAATGTGGTTTTTTTGACAATTTTTTATGTTTGCAAGGGATTCTGGGTAACAGAACCTGGTGGGAGGCAGTCAAGTCACCCCATCCTGGATTCCCCTGGGTGTCTAGTTTTCAAAAATGTATAGGTTTGCTAGGTTTCCCTAGGTGCCGGCAGAGGTAGGGTTAAAAACTACAGCTAGGCACTTTGCCAAAAAAGGGTCATTTTTCACTGCGAAATTGAGGTGTGACCACGTTGCGTTTTGCGCCGTTTCCTGTCGCAGGCACTAGGCCGACCCACACAAGTGAGGTACCATTTTTCTCGTAAGACTTTGGGGAACGCGGGGTGGGTGGAAATTTGTGGATCCACGCAGATTCCAGAACTTTCCACCACAGAAATGTGGGGAAAATGTGGTTTTTTTGACAATTTTTTATGTTTGCAAGGGATTCTGGGTAACAGAACCTGGTGGGAGGCAGTCAAGTCACCCCATCCTGGATTCCCCTGGGTGTCTAGTTTTCAAAAATGTATAGGTTTGCTAGGTTTCCCTAGGTGCCGGCAGAGGTAGGGTTAAAAAACTACAGCTAGGCACTTTGCCAAAAAAGGGTCATTTTTCACTGCGAAATTGAGGTGTGACCACGTTGCGTTTTGCGCCGTTTCCTGTCGCAGGCACTAGGCCGACCCACACAAGTGAGGTACCATTTTTCTCGTAAGACTTTGGGGAACGCGGGGTGGGTGGAAATTTGTGGATCCACGCAGATTCCAGAACTTTCCACCACAGAAATGTGGGGAAAATGTGGTTTTTTTGACAATTTTTTATGTTTGCAAGGGATTCTGGGTAACAGAACCTGGTGGGAGGCAGTCAAGTCACCCCATCCTGGATTCCCCTGGGTGTCTAGTTTTCAAAAATGTATAGGTTTGCTAGGTTTCCCTAGGTGCCGGCAGAGGTAGGGTTAAAAACTACAGCTAGGCACTTTGCCAAAAAAGGGTCATTTTTCACTGCGAAATTGAGGTGTGACCACGTTGCGTTTTGCGCCGTTTCCTGTCGCAGGCACTAGGCCGACCCACACAAGTGAGGTACCATTTTTCTCGTAAGACTTTGGGGAACGCGGGGTGGGTGGAAATTTGTGGATCCACGCAGATTCCAGAACTTTCCACCACAGAAATGTGGGGAAAATGTGGTTTTTTTGACAATTTTTTATGTTTGCAAGGGATTCTGGGTAACAGAACCTGGTGGGAGGCAGTCAAGTCACCCCATCCTGGATTCCCCTGGGTGTCTAGTTTTCAAAAATGTATAGGTTTGCTAGGTTTCCCTAGGTGCCGGCAGAGGTAGGGTTCAAAAACTACAGCTAGGCACTTTGCCAAAAAAGGGTCATTTTTCACTGCGAAATTGAGGTGTGACCACGTTGCGTTTGCGCCGTTTCCTGTCGCAGGCACTAGGCCGACCCACACAAGTGAGGTACCATTTTTCTCGTAAGACTTTGGGGAACGCGGGGTGGGTGGAAATTTGTGGATCCACGCAGATTCCAGAACTTTCCACCACAGAAATGTGGGGAAAATGTGTTTTTTTGACAATTTTTTATGTTTGCAAGGGATTCTGGGTAACAGAACCTGGTGGGAGGCAGTCAAGTCACCCCATCCTGGATTCCCCTGGGTGTCTAGTTTTCAAAAATGTATAGGTTTGCTAGGTTTCCCTAGGTGCCGGCAGAGGTAGGGTTAAAAACTACAGCTAGGCACTTTGCCAAAAAAGGGTCATTTTTCACTGCGAAATTGAGGTGTGACCACGTTGCGTTTTGCGCCGTTTCCTGTCGCAGGCACTAGGCCGACCCACACAAGTGAGGTACCATTTTTCTCGTAAGACTTTGGGGAACGCGGGGTGGGTGGAAATTTGTGGATCCACGCAGATTCCAGAACTTTCCACCACAGAAATGTGGGGAAAATGTGGTTTTTTTGACAATTGTTTATGTTTGCAAGGGATTCTGGGTAACAGAACCTGGTGGGAGGCAGTCAAGTCACCCCATCCTGGATTCCTCTGGGTGTCTAGTTTTCAAAAATGTATAGGTTTGCTAGGTTTCCCTAGGTGCCGGCAGAGGTAGGGTTAAAAACTACAGCTAGGCACTTTGCCAAAAAAGGGTCATTTTTCACTGCGAAATTGAGGTGTGACCACGTTGCGTTTTGCGCCGTTTCCTGTCGCAGGCACTAGGCCGACCCACACAAGTGAGGTACCATTTTTCTCGTAAGACTTTGGGGAACGCGGGGTGGGTGGAAATTTGTGGATCCACGCAGATTCCAGAACTTTCCACCACAGAAATGTGGGGAAAATGTGGTTTTTTTGACAATTTTTTATGTTTGCAAGGGATTCTGGGTAACAGAACCTGGTGGGAGGCAGTCAAGTCACCCCATCCTGGATTCCCCTGGGTGTCTAGTTTTCAAAAATGTATAGGTTTGCTAGGTTTCCCTAGGTGCCGGCAGAGGTAGGGTTAAAAACTACAGCTAGGCACTTTGCCAAAAAAGGGTCATTTTTCACTGCGAAATTGAGGTGTGACCACGTTGCGTTTTGCGCCGTTTCCTGTCGCAGGCACTAGGCCGACCCACACAAGTGAGGTACCATTTTTCTCGTAAGACTTTGGGGAACGCGGGGTGGGTGGAAATCTGTGGATCCACGCAGATTCCAGAACTTTCCACCACAGAAATGTGGGGAAAATGTGGTTTTTTTGACAATTTTTTATGTTTGCAAGGGATTCTGGGTAACAGAACCTGGTGGGAGGCAGTCAAGTCACCCCATCCTGGATTCCCCTGGGTGTCTAGTTTTCAAAAATGTATAGGTTTGCTAGGTTTCCCTAGGTGCCGGCAGAGGTAGGGTTAAAAACTACAGCTAGGCACTTTGCCAAAAAAGGGTCATTTTTCACTGCGAAATTGAGGTGTGACCACGTTGCGTTTTGCGCCGTTTCCTGTCGCAGGCACTAGGCCGACCCACACAAGTGAGGTACCATTTTTCTCGTAAGACTTTGGGGAACGCGGGGTGGGTGGAAATTTGTGGATCCACGCAGATTCCAGAACTTTCCACCACAGAAATGTGGGGAAAATGTGGTTTTTTGGACAATTCTTTATGTTTGCAAGGGATTCTGGGTAACAGAACCTGGTGGGAGGCAGTCAAGTCACCCCATCCTGGATTCCCTGGGTGTCTAGTTTTCAAAAATGTATAGGTTTGCTAGGTTTCCCTAGGTGCCGGCAGAGGTAGGGTTAAAAACTACAGCTAGGCACTTTGCCAAAAAAGGGTCATTTTTCACTGCGAAATTGAGGTGTGACCACATTGCGTTTTGCGCCGTTTCCTGTCGCAGGCACTAGGCCGACCCACACAAGTGAGGTACCATTTTTCTCGTAAGACTTTGGGGAACGCGGGGTGGGTGGAAATCTGTGGATCCACGCAGATTCCAGAACTTTCCACCACAGAAATGTGGGGAAAATGTGGTTTTTTTGACAATTTTTTATGTTTGCAAGGGATTCTGGGTAACAGAACCTGGTGGGAGGCAGTCAAGTCACCCCATCCTGGATTCCCCTGGGTGTCTAGTTTTCAAAAATGTATAGGTTTGCTAGGTTTCCCTAGGTGCCGGCAGAGGTAGGGTTAAAAACTACAGCTAGGCACTTTGCCAAAAAAGGGTCATTTTTCACTGCAAAATTGAGGTGTGACCACGTTGCGTTTTGCGCCGTTTCCTGTCGCAGGCACTAGGCCGACCCACACAAGTGAGGTACCATTTTTCTCGTAAGACTTTGGGGAACGCGGGGTGGGTGGAAATTTGTGGATCCACGCAGATTCCAGAACTTTCCACCACAGAAATGTGGGGAAAATGTGGTTTTTTTGACAATTTTTTATGTTTGCAAGGGATTCTGGGTAACAGAACCTGGTGGGAGGCAGTCAAGTCACCCCATCCTGGATTCCCCTGGGTGTCTAGTTTTCAAAAATGTATAGGTTTGCTAGGTTTCCCTAGGTGCCGGCAGAGGTAGGGTTAAAAACTACAGCTAGGCACTTTGCCAAAAAAGGGTCATTTTTCACTGCGAAATTGAGGTGTGACCACGTTGCGTTTTGCGCCGTTTCCTGTCGCAGGCACTAGGCCGACCCACACAAGTGAGGTACCATTTTTCTCGTAAGACTTTGGGGAACGCGGGGTGGGTGGAAATTTGTGGATCCACGCAGATTCCAGAACTTTCCACCACAGAAATGTGGGGAAAATGTGGTTTTTTTGACAATTTTTTATGTTTGCAAGGGATTCTGGGTAACAGAACCTGGTGGGAGGCAGTCAAGTCACCCCATCCTGGATTCCCCTGGGTGTCTAGTTTTCAAAAATGTATAGGTTTGCTAGGTTTCCCTAGGTGCCGGCAGAGGTAGGGTTAAAAACTACAGCTAGGCACTTTGCCAAAAAAGGGTCATTTTTCACTGCGAAATTGAGGTGTGACCACGTTGCGTTTTGAGCCGTTTCCTGTCGCAGGCACTAGGCCGACCCACACAAGTGAGGTACCATTTTTCTCGTAAGACTTTGGGGAACGCGGGGTGGGTGGAAATTTGTGGATCCACGCAGATTCCAGAACTTTCCACCACAGAAATGTGGGGAAAATGTGGTTTTTTTGACAATTGTTTATGTTTGCAAGGGATTCTGGGTAACAGAACCTGGTGGGAGGCAGTCAAGTCACCCCATCCTGGATTCCCCTGGGTGTCTAGTTTTCAAAAATGTATAGGTTTGCTAGGTTTCCCTAGGTGCCGGCAGAGGTAGGGTTAAAAACTACAGCTAGGCACTTTGCCAAAAAAGGGTCATTTTTCACTGCGAAATTGAGGTGTGACCACGTTGCGTTTTGCGCCGTTTCCTGTCGCAGGCACTAGGCCGACCCACACAAGTGAGGTACCATTTTTCTCGTAAGACTTTGGGGAACGCGGGGTGGGTGGAAATTTGTGGATCCACGCAGATTCCAGAACTTTCCACCACAGAAATGTGGGGAAAATGTGGTTTTTTTGACAATTTTTTATGTTTGCAAGGGATTCTGGGTAACAGAACCTGGTGGGAGGCAGTCAAGTCACCCCATCCTGGATTCCCTGGGTGTCTAGTTTTCAAAAATGTATAGGTTTGCTAGGTTTCCCTAGGTGCCGGCAGAGGTAGGGTTAAAAACTACAGCTAGGCACTTTGCCAAAAAAGGGTCATTTTTCACTGCAAAATTGAGGTGTGACCACGTTGCGTTTTGCGCCGTTTCCTGTCGCAGGCACTAGGCCGACCCACACAAGTGAGGTACCATTTTTCTCGTAAGACTTTGGGGAACGCGGGGTGGGTGGAAATTTGTGGATCCACGCAGATTCCAGAACTTTCCACCACAGAAATGTGGGGAAAATGTGTTTTTTTTGACAATTTTTTATGTTTGCAAGGGATTCTGGGTAACAGAACCTGGTGGGAGGCAGTCAAGTCACCCCATCCTGGATTCCCCTGGGTGTCTAGTTTTCAAAAATGTATAGGTTTGCTAGGTTTCCCTAGGTGCCGGCAGAGGTAGGGTTAAAAACTACAGCTAGGCACTTTGCCAAAAAAGGGTCATTTTTCACTGCGAAATTGAGGTGTGACCACGTTGCGTTTTGCGCCGTTTCCTGTCGCAGGCACTAGGCCGACCCACACAAGTGAGGTACCATTTTTCTCGTAAGACTTTGGGGAACGCGGGGTGGGTGGAAATTTGTGGATCCACGCAGATTCCAGAACTTTCCACCACAGAAATGTGGGGAAAATGTGGTTTTTTTGACAATTTTTTATGTTTGCAAGGGATTCTGGGTAACAGAACCTGGTGGGAGGCAGTCAAGTCACCCCATCCTGGATTCCCCTGGGTGTCTAGTTTTCAAAAATGTATAGGTTTGCTAGGTTTCCCTAGGTGCCGGCAGAGGTAGGGTTAAAAACTACAGCTAGGCACTTTGCCAAAAAAGGGTCATTTTTCACTGCGAAATTGAGGTGTGACCACGTTGCGTTTTGCGCCGTTTCCTGTCGCAGGCACTAGGCCGACCCACACAAGTGAGGTACCATTTTTCTCGTAAGACTTTGGGGAACGCGGGGTGGGTGGAAATTTGTGGATCCACGCAGATTCCAGAACTTTCCACCACAGAAATGTGGGGAAAATGTGGTTTTTTTGACAATTGTTTATGTTTGCAAGGGATTCTGGGTAACAGAACCTGGTGGGAGGCAGTCAAGTCACCCCATCCTGGATTCCCCTGGGTGTCTAGTTTTCAAAAATGTATAGGTTTGCTAGGTTTCCCTAGGTGCCGGCAGAGGTAGGGTTAAAAACTACAGCTAGGCACTTTGCCAAAAAAGGGTCATTTTTCACTGCGAAATTGAGGTGTGACCACGTTGCGTTTTGCGCCGTTTCCTGTCGCAGGCACTAGGCCGACCCACACAAGTGAGGTACCATTTTTCTCGTAAGACTTTGGGGAACGCGGGGTGGGTGGAAATTTGTGGATCCACGCAGATTCCAGAACTTTCCACCACAGAAATGTGGGGAAAATGTGGTTTTTTTGACAATTTTTTATGTTTGCAAGGGATTCTGGGTAACAGAACCTGGTGGGAGGCAGTCAAGTCACCCCATCCTGGATTCCCTGGGTGTCTAGTTTTCAAAAATGTATAGGTTTGCTAGGTTTCCCTAGGTGCCGGCAGAGGTAGGGTTAAAAACTACAGCTAGGCACTTTGCCAAAAAAGGGTCATTTTTCACTGCGAAATTGAGGTGTGACCACGTTGCGTTTTGCGCCGTTTCCTGTCGCAGGCACTAGGCCGACCCACACAAGTGAGGTACCATTTTTCTCGTAAGACTTTGGGGAACGCGGGGTGGGTGGAAATTTGTGGATCCACGCAGATTCCAGAACTTTCCACCACAGAAATGTGGGGAAAATGTGTTTTTTTGACAATTTTTTATGTTTGCAAGGGATTCTGGGTAACAGAACCTGGTGGGAGGCAGTCAAGTCACCCCATCCTGGATTCCCTGGGTGTCTAGTTTTCAAAAATGTATAGGTTTGCTAGGTTTCCCTAGGTGCCGGCAGAGGTAGGGTTAAAAAACTACAGCTAGGCACTTTGCCAAAAAAGGGTCATTTTTCACTGCGAAATTGAGGTGTGACCACGTTGCGTTTTGCGCCGTTTCCTGTCGCAGGCACTAGGCCGACCCACACAAGTGAGGTACCATTTTTCTCGTAAGACTTTGGGGAACGCGGGTGGGTGGAAATTTGTGGATCCACGCAGATTCCAGAACTTTCCACCACAGAAATGTGGGGAAAATGTGTTTTTTTGGACAATTTCTTATGTTTGCAAGGGATTCTGGGTAACAGAACCTGGTGGGAGGCAGTCAAGTCACCCCATCCTGGATTCCCCTGGTTGTCTAGTTTTCAAAAATGTATAGGTTTGCTAGGTTTCCCTAGGTGCCGGCAGAGGTAGGGTTCAAAAACTACAACTAGGCACTTTGCCAAAAAAGGGTCATTTTTCACTGCGAAATTGAGGTGTGACCACATTGCGTTTTGCGCCGTTTCCTGTCGCAGGCACTAGGCCGACCCACACAAGTGAGGTACCATTTTTCTCGTAAGACTTTGGGGAACGCGGGGTGGGTGGAAATCTGTGGATCCACGCAGATTCCAGAACTTTCCACCACAGAAATGTGGGGAAAATTTGTTTTTTTGGACAATTTTTTATGTTTGCAAGGGATTCTGGGTAACAGAACCTGGTGGGAGGCAGTCAAGTCACCCCATCCTGGATTCCCCTGGTTGTCTAGTTTTCAAAAATGTATAGGTTTGCTAGGTTTCCCTAGGTGCCGGCAGAGGTAGGGTTCAAAAACTACAGCTAGGCACTTTGCCAAAAAAGGGTCATTTTTCACTGCGAAATTGAGGTGTGACCACGTTGCGTTTTGCGCCATTTCCTGTCGCGGGCACTAGGCCGACCCACACAAGTGAGGTACCATTTTTCTCAGAAGACTTTGGGGAACGCGGGGTGGGTGGAAATTTGTGGATCCACGCAGATTCAAGAACTTTCCACCACAGAAATGTGGGGAAAATGTGGTTTTTTTGATAATTGTTTAGGTTTGCAAGGGATTCTGGGTAACAGAACCTGGTGGGAGGCAGTCCAGTCACCCCATCCTGGATTCCCCTGGGTGTCTAGTTTTAAAAAATGTATAGGTTTGCTAGGTTTCCCTAGGTGCCGGCAGAGCTAGGGTTCAAAAACTACAGCTAGGCACTTTGCCAAAAAAGGGTCATTTTTCACTGCGAAATTGAGGTGTGACCACGTTGTGTTTTGCGCCGTTTCCTGTCGCAGGCACTAGGCCGACCCACACAAGTGAGGTACCATTTTTCTCGTAAGACTTTGGGGAACGCGGGGTGGGTGGAAATTTGTGGATCCACGCAGATTCCAGAACTTTCCACCACAGAAATGTGGGGAAAATGTGGTTTTTTTGACAATTTTTTATGTTTGCGAAGGGATTCTGGGTAACAGAACCTGGTGGGAGGCAGTCAAGACACCCCATCCTGGATTCCCCTGGGTGTCTAGTTTTCAAAAATGTATAGGTTTGCTAGGTTTCCTAGGTGCCGGCAGAGCTAGGGTTCAAAAACTACAGCTAGGCACTTTGCCAAAAAAGGGTCATTTTTCACTGCGAAATTGAGGTGTGACCACGTTGCGTTTTGCGCCGTTTCCTGTCGCAGGCACTAGGCCGACCCACACAAGTGAGGTACCATTTTTCTCGTAAGACTTTGGGGAACGCGGGGTGGGTGGAAATTTGTGGATCCACGCAGATTCCAGAACTTTCCACCACAGAAATGTGGGGAAAATGTGTTTTTTTTGACAATTGTTTATGTTTGCAAGGGATTCTGGGTAACAGAACCTGGTGGGAGGCAGTCAAGTCACCCCATCCTGGATTCCCCTGGGTGTCTAGTTTTCAAAAATGTATAGGTTTGCTAGGTTTCCCTAGGTGCCGGCAGAGCTAGGGTTCAAAAACTACACCTAGGCACTTTGCAAAAAAGGGTAATTTTTCATTGTGAAAATGTGGTACGTCCACGTTGCATTTTGAGCCATTTCCTGTTGTGGGCACAAGGGCTACCCACACAAGTGAGGTACCATTTTTATCGGGAGACTTAGGGTAACACAGAATTGTAGAGCAACTGTTATTACCTATTGACTTTCGATGCATTTCTGCCTTCCAAATGAAAGACAATGTGTAAAAAATAAGTCATTTTGAAAAATGACCTATAATTCTCATGCTAGTATGGGTACTCCCAATTTCGGAAATGTGCAAATATCTACTGTTTCCAAAATCTACATTTTGTTCCCATTTCAGAAATACATAGGTGTCTTTCATAACAATTTTTCCATGTATACATTTTCCCAAAATAATTGCTATATACCCGGTACTTAAAAAAAAATCATTGCAAGATGTTGCTCAATTATTGGCTCTGGGTTCGTCGGGTTCTTGGTGAACCTACAAGTCCTATATATCCCCACAACCAGAAAGGTCCAGCGGATATAACGGTATATTGCCTTCAAATAGCTGTCATAATTAGAAGAAGTTACAGGTGAAAACGTTGACACAAATGGCTGTTTTTTTCAACTAATTTTCAATTTTTCCTTTATTTAACTGTTAGTTTCTATAAGGAAAACTTTAAGGATCTACACAAATGACCCCTTGCTGAATTCAGAATTTTGTCTACTTTTCAGAAATGTATGGCTTTCCAGGATCCATTATTGGTTTCATACCTATTTCTACCATTAACTGGAAGGAGGTTGAAAGCACAAAAAATAGCAAAAATAGGCTATGTCCCAGAAAAATGCCAAAACTGTGTAAAAAAGTTGGTTTTCTGACAAAAGTCTGCTTGTCCCTGAAAGCTGGGAAGATGGTGATTTCATCACCACAACCCCTTTTTGATGCCATTTGCAGGGAAAAATCAAGACGCTTTCATCTGTAGCCCTTTTTCGCATTTTTCCCCCAAAAAACAAAATTTAGCTGTATTTTGACTAATTTCTGGGTCCCCTCCAGGGGAATCCGCAAACCCTGGGTACCTTTACAATCCCCATGATGTTAGAAAAAAAGGACAAAAATTTGGCATGGATACCTTATGTGGTCAAAAAGTTACAGGGGCCTAAGCGCGCACTACCCCAAATAGCCAAAAAAAGGCTTAGCACAGGAGGGGAAAAGGCCTAGCAGCGAAGGGGTTAACGTTAGTATCTGTATTATTCTTATCACTTGTTTTCATTAACAAAGGTACTCCTACTGTTAGGAATAACCATACTAATGCTACTAATAAAATGCTACAAAAACAAAATCTAAAACACTTTCTTTTTAATCCACATTTTGGGTTTCCGGTCACTTTAATTTCTGCCATTTTACTTCTGAGAAAATTTCTTTTCTCTTATCTTTTCTTTGTCAGTTTTCTTTTTCTTTTTCGTTTTAAGGAGGCCTCAATTTGCTTTCATCAATCTGGACAATATGAATTTCTTCTGTTTCATCAGTCCGATCTAGGTATTCAAATTCCTCGAGTATGACGTAAGTCCATTCAGGAGCCTTGTATCTCCTGTTTAAATTTCTCAATCTTGGACTTCTTCGAGTTATCTTTGCCAAAGTTTGATTGGATTGTGTTTTACTTGTGACTTTGTTTACTTGTTCTGGTCTCTTTTCAGATTTTCTCAAGTGATATTTTAGTTTCTTTACTCCAGTTGGCCAATTGTCTCCCTTTCTGACTCTTTTGATTTGCACTGCGTTTTCACCTTCTTTATCTCCTTGTAAAGTTCTTTTTATTTCATTTATTTTAGGCACAATCTGTTCTGATTCTCTGTTTTCTGTGCTTGTACCTTCTTTTACTTCCACCTGCTCAGGTCTTACCATATTTTGTTCTTCTTCTTCCTGAGCTTGTTCTTCTAATTCTATCTGACCCTGTTCAGGTCTTACTTCAAACCTTTCTTCTTCTGCCTGAACCTGTTCTTCTAACTCTATCTGATCCTGTTCAGGTCTTAATTCAAACTTTTCTTCTTCTGCCTGAACGTGTTCTTCTATTTTTCCCTCCTCAGGTTCGTGTAAGTCTTTTTTATTTTCCACCTGAGTGTGTTCTTCTTCCCCTGTCTCTTCCTGACTACTTTCCTGTCTTTTCAGTTCTGTTTTTCTTCTTGTTTCAATAACATCATCAATTATTTCAATCACTGGTATCCACTCTTCCTGACTTGTACCTGGCTGTTCGTCATATGGTTGTCTTTCAGAATCTATTACTCTAGATTCTTCAATCTCACAGTTTACAACTCCTGACGCTTCAGCCTGTTCAGTCAGTGGTTGCTCTTGTTGTTCTGATGGGCTTGGAACTCTTCTGGTATGGCTGGCATGAATCCAATTGGGCAAACCTGCACACTTCACTGCTGTGGTAGTGACTAGTATGACTTGCCGCGGTTTGTCCCACCTTGGTGCTAGGCACGACTTTCTTGCGTGTTTCTTCACTAGCACCCAATCTCCTGGATTCAAATCATGTGCTTGGTCTGGCTGTCTTTCAACTGCGTCTTCTCCAACCTGGTGAGAGACAGAACGCATCATTTCAGCCAATCCTTTGCAATAGTCCAATACCAGATCATCAGTTATACTCATTAGTTTATTTCCAGGAATAAATGCCTGTCTCATGGTTCTTCCCATGAGAATCTCATGTGGGCTCATTCCTGTTTTTCTGTCTGGAATACTTCTGAGACCCATCAATACAAGAGGTAATGCATCTGGCCATTTCAGCTTTGTGGATGCGCACACCTTTCCCAATCTTGACTTGATTGTGCCATTCATTTGCTCAACAATTCCAGAAGCCTCTGGACGATAAGCACAGTGCAGTTTTTGTTCAATGTTAAATGCAGCACAGATTAATCGAATTATTTCATTATTAAAATGAGGGCCTCTATCCGATTCCAAAGTGACTGGAAAACCAAATCGCAGAACTAACTCCCTCAACAACAATTTTGCAACTGTAAGACTGTCATTTCTTCGTGTAGGATAGGCTTCCACCCATCTTGAGAAAAGGCATACTATGGCAAGTATATATTTCAGTCCTTTGCATGGGGGCAATTCAATAAAATCTAACTGTAGTCTAGTGAAGGGTCCTTCTGCCTTTCCAATCTTTCCCCAACTTACCACTGTCTTTCTACCTGGATTTTGCTGCTGACAGGTTAAGCATCTTTGGCAAAGGCTTTCTGCGACTACCCTGAACTTCGGATTGTACCAACTCTGTCTGACTAGTCTGATCATTGAATCTCTCCCTGTGTGTGTTGCTCCATGATACACTCTTGCCATTTTTGAAAGCAAACAATCTGGCATGACTGATCTTCCATCTAAATACACCCATACCTCATCGTGTGGCCTCTTTGTACAGGCTGCCTTTATCCAAATTTCTTTTTCCTTTTCCTCAACTTCTTCCTGCAATTGTCTAATCTCATCCCATGTTTCTGGTATTGAGAAAAACATAAGTTGGCATCTGGTTTCACCCGTTTCAATTTTTCTGTTTATGGCCACTGTATTTTTGGCACAGTATTTGGCCACTTGATCAGCATAATTATTGCCAGCAGTCACATAGTCATTTCCTGACCGACGTGCAGCGCATTTTACAACTGCTATCTCTTTTGGCAATTGTAATGCTTCCAACAAATCCTTCACATTTTTGCTGTTTCTGATAGGAGATCCTGAAGAAGTCAGAAATCCCCTCTGCATCCAAAGTTGGCCGAAGTCATGCACAACCCCGAACCCATATTGACTGTCCGTAAATATGGTTACTCTCCAATTTTTCTCTTTTTTGCATGCCATTGTTAAGGCGACCAATTCAGCTACTTGTGCAGACTTGACCCCAAGTAAACAGGATGCTTCAATTACCCCAGATATTTTACAAACAGCATATGCAGCACTTAATCCTCCTTCTTGTGTTCTGAGGCAGGAACCATCTACAAATAACTCAAGGTCAGCCTCTTTCAAAGGTGTCTCTTTTATGTCAGGCCGGGGCTTCGTGCATAACTCAGTCACATCCAAACAATCATGATCACTCTCATCTCTCACTTCTTCATCGCAGGGGTCTGGCAATAGGGTAGCTGGGTTAATAATCGTACACCTTATCACAGTCACGTTCTCAGCTCCCAAAATCACTCTTTCATACTTAGTCAATCGACTAGGGGTGAGGTGTTGTGTTCTTGTTCTTGTCAAAAGAATCTCAACTGAGTGTGGAACAAAAACCTTTACTGGATGTCCCATCACTATCGACTCACTTTGCTCCAGACTCATACAAGTAGCAGCTACTGCTTTTAAGCAGCCAGGCAATGCTGAAGCCACTGGGTCCAGTGTAGCTGAAAAATATGCCACTGGACGTCGACTCAATCCATGTCTCTGTGTTAAGACTGAAAGTGCACAATTTTCTCTTTCACAGCAAAACAATGCAAAGTCTTTTGAATAATCAGGCATGCCCAAAGCAGGAGCCTCACACAAACAATTTCGCAATTTTACAAATGCCTCTATGCAGTCATCATTCCAATCAATCGGATCTTTTGCTCTTTTCCGAATCATCTGTATTAATGGCTTTGCTAACATCGAAAAACCATTAATCCATTCCATACAATATCCAACCACTCCTAGAAACATTCTCATTTCTCTCTGGGTCTGTGGTAATTGTATTTCTTTGATTATTTTTATTCTTTCCGGTGTCACTTTTCTAACTCCTCTTTCTATTTTATGCCCTAAATATCTAACTTCTCGTTAACAGAATTGTAATTTTTCTGGCGACACCTTGTGTCCTCCTTCAGCTAAATGGTTCAGCAATACAATTGTGTCTGTGACACAATCGTCTCGTGTTTTTGATGCCACCAATAGGTCATCAATGTACTGGACCAAAACAGATATTCCAGGCATAACCAATGATTCTAGCCACTTTTTCAAAATCTGATTAAAAATTGAAGGACTCTCTGTGTACCCTTGAGGAACTCGACACCATGCGTAAATATGAGGGGTTGGGCGTGCGCAGGTGATGAAGTCCAAGGAGTCAATGTTTATTTTTTCAAATGAGTCTTTATTTTCAATTAGTTAGTTCTCACAGAATTGAGATTTTACGATCAGCCAACGCGTTTCGTTCTCATGACGAGAACTTCGTCAGGGCTCAGTAGGCGAGTATCATTCCTTGATGTAAAGAGTAAATGGTGAGAATTCCGCACTTCACAGGTATACTAGGTAAATTTGACCTAGCTCCAACGTGACCTTTCGTGTAGGATTCGAATAAGCGATCCTTTAACTAAGTCGGTGTTCCAGGTAAGTATTCTGGAAACACTCAGGATATCGCAGGGCCTCAATCGGCCTATGTAGCAAATCTCAAGTTACGAGTATCTCCTGCCAGAATGATGCGTAAATATGATCCTCAAACTTAAACGTGAAAAGATACTGGCTGTCTGGGTGCAAAGGAATAGAAAAGAACGCTTGGCATAAATCAATTACTGTAAACGAACCTGCATTCCAAGGTTTCTGATAAAGGATCACTGCTGGATTTGGCACTATTGGACAACATGGCACTACAATTTTATTTATTTTCCGTAAATCTTGCACTATTCTGTACTTTCCGCTAGGCTTTTTCAGTCCCATTATTGGCGAATTGCAGGGACTACCCATCATTTCTTTTAAAATACCTTGTTTAACCATTCGTTCAATCTCTGGAATAATTCCTGCTTTTACTTCTGGACTCATCTTGTACTGTTGGGTGTTTGGATACACTACACCTTCTTTCACTGTCACTTTAACTGGGTCTATATTCGTCATTAACCCAATGTCTTTTCCTGTAAAATCCCACACTTCTGGATTAACTGTGGTTCTCAACTCTTCTGGTAATTCATTCTCAGTTATTAGTGAAAACATTTCATCTACTTCTGTTCCCTGTTTGGCTAGCATCATCTTGTATACCACGTCTTCATCAGGAGTTTGGAAAGCGACACCATCTGGTGTACAATAGATCGTGCAATTCATCTTGCACAAAAGATCTCTTCCCAACAGATTTACAGGACTGAAATCACAAACTACGAACCGATGCATTTCCTTAAATTTTCCAATGTGCACCTCCATTGGTTTGGTGATTGGGGTTCTAATCTGTTGGTTTGACATGCCTACAACTTCGATTGATTCTCCCTAGAGGGGTAGGTTTGGGATGTCTGCTGTTCTCACAGTAGATCTGGTAGTACCATTATCCAATAGGAAAGTAATGTCTTTACCTTCTACTCTCCCATCAACAAATGGACCTGACTGATCTACCGGCAAGGATGCGCCAAGCACGCACTCCTCTTCCTCCCCCCTCAGGCACCGTCATTGTGTGACACCTGAATGTTCTTCATCATTCTGTAAAAAATATTGTGTAATTGTTCTATTATTCTTACCACTTTCTCCTTGAAATCCGGTGTTCGCGCTGAAACTTTGATGATTCACAAAATTTGGCATAGGAGCTGGTGGCACCTGATATTGTGGAGTAACTACCTGCTGCTGCTGATTCATAAGTACTTCATTCTGCATCTGTGGGATTAAATTTTGATTTGGCCCATTATTACTCTTATTATTCTGAGTACTCTTACACTCGTTCTTCCAGTGTCCAAGCTTTTTGCACGCATGACAAGGAAACTTCTTTTTCGCTTCTTCTCTGTCCATTCGTCCCCTATATTTATTACCATTCGCTCCTTGACTATTCTGACTCAGTTCCTTCACTTGATTATTATTTTGGTCATTTGTTTTCTCTTCTTGCTGTTCTGCCAATTTAACTTGTGCCCACATCATTTTCTCTTTCAGCTTCCTTCGCCTGGCTTCAATGTCATCTCTGCAATATTTCGCATACTTTAAAATCTCATCCACTGTCTTGCTTTGCCAACACAACATGTGCTGCTGTATCATCTGACTGATTTCTGGTTTCAAACCATATACAAACCGATACACAAAATGTCCCATATCCTTGTCACCAATATTCTCAAAACCGCTACACTGCTTAAAAACCTGTAACAATCTTTGGTAATATGCATGTACAGATTAGTTTGGTTCTTGTGTTGTTCTATCTATTTTTACCCAATCTGTTTCTTTAGGAGGAATTTTCCCTTTTAAATACGTAATCACTTGGTGATACTTTTTCATCACCTCCTCCGAGGGTGCCCCTGTCTTTGCATCTCTAGGGTACTACTCATTAGGCCAGTCAATTGTAATTTTACATTCTGTCCATAAATCAGCAGGTACCACTATATCAAATAGACCATCCAAGTCTTTCAATAAAACCTTTGAAACCTTCACAAATCTCTCTACCTGTTTGTACCATTCAACTGGTTTTTCTCTCAGCTTTGGAAAATCATTTGTAAATGACAAAATATCTTGTCTACTCCAAGGAACATGAACATATCCACCTCCAGGAACCTCTCTCATTGGACACAATTTTTCTACTTTGCTTGATTCTCTTACTGGAAATGCAGCTGCTGCTTCTCTTGCTTGTACTTCCTCTTTCTTTCTTATCCATCTAATTCTCCATTTATCAATGTCTCCCCATTTTCGCAAAATGTTCATTAATTCCTTTATCTGTAATCTCTTTCCAGAAGCATTTACACTCTCTAAATCTTTATCAGTAAAGTCCACTCGATATGGTTTTTGTAACAACTTTGATTTCCCAATGTCTATTCCAATCTCTGAAGCAACTTCAGTCAATCTCTCATGAAATACTCTTTCTTTAGGAAATGCTAACACTCCATCATCCTTTGTATATTCTATCCAGTTTTCCAACCACACGCAAGTATGATATCCCCTTTCCATCATCATAAAAGATGCTGGTGTCTTCGTGGCAGAATAGGAATTCCCTCTCTAGTCAACACAGGCTTTTCCTTTACAAAGAAATTCTTAATTTTCTTTAGAAATGACATTTTTCTTTTCTCTCCATACATTCTTGAAGAACGATGTAGGAAATTGTATTCTGCAAACCCTTGAAATCTTCTACCTGTACGTCTTGCACTAACAGTCAAATCAAAATCCTGCATACAATCTTTCTCTCCACCAATCCTAACGCGGCTTCTAACTAGCTATCCAATCAAATCAGGCTCACGCCCGTGATCTGACCAATGCCAGCGCGGCCTTTTCCTGACGTCAGTTCTGCTCCTTACTACTGACCCCTCCTTTACAAAGCTGCTCCGGTCACACGCCCGCTGTTTCTACCAATCCCAGCGCGGCTCACTGTGACGTCATTACCACTCCGGCAACTGACCCTCCCTTTACAAGGTAATACGAAAACTTATTTCTCAATATTTTCTTTTAAAATTCTTTGTTATTAACGACATAAAAACATTCGCTACTCTGTCTGTTCCACTAAATCAAAGGATAGTTTATTTCTTTTCACTGCGAGTAAAACCCTTCCGCTTACCCTTCATATAAGCTCCAGAGAACCTGCTACTCCTCCGGTGTCACCCGTTTGGGAAATTTGAGACCAAAGTTTCACCAGCGAACTCCTTTTGCTGTCAGTCTAGCTTGGAAAAACCTGCTACTCCCTCAGGGTTACCCTTTCTAGGTGATATAACGCCTAAAGTTTCACTAGCGAACTTCTTTGCTATCAATCACTCTCACTTTTATACAGAAAATAGTCCCTATTTTAACACTGCCAGCCGTACCTACCTTCTCAGTGTTATTCCAACAGACGAGTAACCTCACTGCAGTGTGGTTTCTATCGCCACCCGCTATTCATTCCCCGGGAATTTTCCAGACGACATAAAACAGGACGCTAACTCTTTTTGTTAAACATAAATCAATAATCAATAATCTATACTTATCACCAAACTAGTCAATAATAGCCATAACTCTGCTACCAGAAAACTGATCCAGTGGCGTACTAGCAGCAGATACTCCACTACCATATACTCACCTGGGCCCATACAACTTACTTCCACTAAACCGCAAGTAGACCGCTGGAACTTAGTTTATGATTTTCATACTTCAAGATCTAGTTATTTCTTTCCCTAACTAAACCTTTTCACTGATCAAATAGTTCTTTCCTCTGGTCAATGGACCATTAGTTGGAACTAGTTGATGGTGATAATTAACATAACTTATTAAACATTTCTTGATTAAATGAAATAATCACAGACTCTGGAAGTTTTAAAATCTTTATCTAAATTAATTGCGTGTGAACCATCTCAAACGTTTCAGTACAAACACCTTCATTCGTAAGAGTGTGAATTCAATCAAGTTTCAATAGGCAAATAGCAATTCAGATCCACACAACAAACTATGCTCAGAAAGAAGAGGACAGAGAGAGAAGAACATCTATCAATACGATGAATTTATAATTACCAAGTATGGTGTGAAGACCAACCCCCTGGCCAAAGGGCTGGTAAGGGTCCCCCAGGATAGATCAGGAGACAAAGACTTCAGGACAGGAAATCAGGACAGGATACTTCACCTCTCTAAATACCGACGGCTGCGTCGCACCCCTCTCTGACACTCTCTTCCTCCTCGTGGTTCTTCCGCGATCTTCTTTCTAACCCAATTAAGTTAAATAGATGGTTCTGCATTCGATTTTCTTCATCAGCGTCTCACAGCTTCAGCACCACCCCTAGCACCGACAGCATCCCGAGCTCTGCGTTGCTGTGCTCCGAACATCTAACAGCTCTCGCTAACTAACTAAGTAAACTACCTCAATTATACCTTTTCATAACCATGTACCACCCATTAATGTTTCAATATCGTAAAATACTAACTTCTGATTGGTCAGGCGAGGGGGATGATCATCACACCATGCTTACATTTCACTTATTTCATTAAACCATTGTTTCAAAACTCCTCCCTCAAACTTTATTAAATCATTTCCTTTCCCATACATCTCCAAACTTTATTAATACAAAATGTTGCGATATCATGAATAAAGCTCCTTCCTATGAACTCTTCACCCTTCATGTTCCCAGGGCACATCTTCGCTGGCCTTGGACGCGTGACAAGTCCTTAGTCATCTTTTCGTATTCTCTGTCTAGTATGCATGCGTGGGGTCAAGACAGTCAGCTCGATTCAGACAAGTGTAGATGGCCCAAATGCGCACTAATAATAAAGTCAAAAGAAGAAATGTCATTTTCAAAAATAAATGGTTTCACTGTATACCACCAACCTCAACTCTAACCCATTCTATTTATTATTACCCTTTCTGCATTTGCGTTAGTATAAAACTTATTTTATAATTCAGCCAAGTAGGTGCCATGCATGTGAACTTTCAAGCGGCCATTTTATCGTCTATTGCGCAGGCGCAAGATTTTCCCTCCAAGCATTTGTACGTCATACTGCGTAGATGCAGCAGATGCATGCGCAGTAAAGATCCCTTGTTAAAATGCGTTTTAGTCCTTCGTTCATGTTATTGCAGTTAGTAAACACATAGGCAAGCTTCACTGTCCTGCGTGTCTCTTTCTAAATACAAATTATTAATTACAAACACGTTGTTAGTAATTCGTTAGTGAGTTAAACGAAAGGATTGGTTCTGAACAAGTCTCATTTACGAGTCCTTGCTCCATCACAATGATAAACGATACAGGCCTGGCTGGTTCCCTAGTAAAAGTTATGTTAGAAGACAGAAATCTGATCTCTTTATTACAAGACGTCATGACAAATTTGCTTATCTTATTTTTTGGGAAAAGTATTTGCTAAAGCCAGTATGCTTTTTTCCAGTTTTGCACAGCGTGAACTTGACCCAAGTGCATGAGAGCACTTTACATGAGCACCAGATTACCTTACAGCAGGTCAGATTCATTTTATTTTTATTTATTTAAGTGATTTGCCTAGAATCACAGGGTGTTGAGCCGAGTTTGGGACTCAAACTTGGTTCCCCAGTTCCATAGTGAGTAGCGCTGGCTGTTTGGCCACATCTCCTGCCCTTGTATTTAACCGTGGATTGCTATGACACTATGTTACAGCCTCTAGACAGCTGCTTTGAATTCTCACAGACTACCATAGTAGGCAAACATAGGGAAGTGCCCCTTTTTGCGTGGTTATCCCCCACTTTTTGCCTGACATCTGATGCAACCTGACTTGATGTGCTCGTCAGCAGTCCCTAACCGAAGGCCTCCTTAGCCCCATTGGCTAACATTGGACCCCTGCACTCTGCACCCGGCCGCCCCAGTGCCGCTGGTGGTGCAATTTGAGTGCCCATCTAGACCTTGGGGAACCTTGGTCCTACACCCATAACTCCCACTCATAAGTTGTGTACTTACCTGAAACACTGCTAACACATTTGTCCCATAGGAACCCATGTTAAGAGATTTTGGGCCAAGTGTTGAACTGATGTTTGTATGGAGAAAAGAGAACTAAACTGCAAATGTATAAAAAGTCTTACTTTTTTTTTTTTTATTTGAAAAGTTTTATATAGCGCTGGCTAGACCCGGAGGTATCAGAGCGCTTTACATGAGGACAAGCATTGTTTCAGAGCATAGTTAACAAGTTACATAGTTACACAGTTTCAGAGTTACAAGTTGCTGGAGCGTAGTTACATGCGTTAAAAACATATACGTAAGGTAAAAAGCAGGTAAGGGGAGAGATTCAGGGGAGCGGGGATAAGAGCAGGGGAGGTAGATAAAGAATGAAAGCGGGAAAGAGGTGGGGTAGGGTGAAAGAAACACTACCGGGAGACGAGGAAAAACAGTGTCCAATGTCCGGTGTGCTGTGATCCCAGTGGAAATGGTGTTATTCCCACACCTCCGCTGTGTGTGGCTCCCTTTACGCTGTGGACTCTCTCAGAGGGTCTCTGAGACTCCAGGGTATACATACTGGATCCCTCCCCAACAAGGGGAGAGGGAGTGCTTGGGCAAGGGGCGCCATTCCCACACCTCCGCTGTGTGTGGCTCCCTTGACGCTGTGGACTCTCTCAGAGGGGGCTCTGAGACTCCATGGTATAAATGTTGGATCCCTCCCCAACAAGGGGAGAAGGAGTGCTTTGGTAAAGGGCACATGGTTACAATAGATTGAGTTGCAAAAGTCCAAGACAGATGAAACAAGTCCCCAGGAGAGGGAAGAGGGAAGGGGGGGCAGGGGGCTGGGAAGAAGGTCAGATCTGGCAGATCAGCAGTGGGAGTGAAAAACCTTGTGGGGGGCCCAAGAAGGTAGAGTAAACAGGCCCCACGCTTAGATGGGGTCTCATAGTCATAAATTGAAGTCTGTGCACCATTTTAGAGTCAGGCAAGTCCCAGGTAACTGGGCACAATGATCCCTAAGCACAATGGCCGCCATCTTAGGGTCAGGCAGATGGGATCTGGTCGGCCCGTGCTGAGTCTCCCAGAGTCAGGGTATCTCCAGGGGCACACACTCTCAATGTCAAACTCTCTTACTTACATTGTATTGTGAGATCCTAAGGTGTGGTATCTAAGCATACCACCCCCAGTACTCAAAAGTAATCCAAAAGTAACTAAAAAGTAATTTAAAAGTAATTACTGTGTAACAATTGCAACTTCAATTACAACTGTATTTCCTTGAACAGTCTTGTATTCAAGAGTATATTTTACTTACCTGTTCCAAGCCCTGCTTGGTTCTAAAATAAAACATAAGTATACTTTTTTTTATACTTACCTAATTGGTTTGTATTCTGTCTCTGAGTGTGTGTAATCAGTCCTTGATTGAGTGAATACAATAAATGCTTAACACACCCTCTGGATAAGCCTAACTGCTCGCCCACACTACCACAAAGAGAGTTGTCAGTACTTACCTAATTTAGCCTCTGCAATACCTCTGGGGACTCCCTGGACTTTGTGCACACCATACCTCCTTTCAGTATAGTGTATACAGAGACAGCTTCCTACAGCAAGGATTTTAGTTTTAGTCATTTTCATTGTGATAATCCTCATTAGGCCCTTTTGAAAGGGGTTTTATATTGTTTTGCAAAATGAAATTGTGTACATATTTTAATTTTATGACTGTATGCATGATGTTTACTAACATATGCACACTTCAGTTGGACTGTGTCTGCTATGGTGTCAAGTCAGTGGTAAAGGCTTTAGGCCTTATTGCTTCATTGGGAAAAGTTATGCCCAATGTCATACTTATGATCTGTTTTTATAAACAAAGCCAATAAGCCTGTGTACATGAGGATTTTGGTGTTGAGTACCTCCATCGGACAAACCCTAGGGACTAGAAGATTGGCATTGTAATAATTCTTGCAGGTGTCATGCTGATTTAGCATGTGACAGAGGACTAGGCCTGTCCCTGACAATGCAAGAAACAGGAACTGGCCTGTGACTTAGAGTGGCATACCAAGTGTTACCTCAAAGTAGACAGTGCACTACTGTCCTTGTCCATGGTGTGGCACATATACAGTGGAAGCAGCGTACTGTGTTTTGTGAATCCTTAGTATGATCAAACGTTTTGTCTGTGTCAGTGAGAGTGTAGCCTACTGACCTCTCTTGTGTAAAGTGCCATTGTTATGTGACACCCAGAACCTTTCACTGACATCATGTGTCTATGTCAAGTAGTAATGCATTTATAATGGGAGAGGAGTTGGCCTAACGGCTAGGGCGGTCGACCTCGAATCTGTGGTACCGGGTTCGAGTCTCGGCAATGACGCTGAACATCCTGTGATTCTGGGCAAATAACTTAATTTCCACGTGCCTAAAAAAATGAATGTGTCCTCATGTAACGCAACTGGTGCTCGTGTAAAGCGCTCTGATACCCGATACCTTTGGGTCAAGTGTGCGCTATATAAAACTCCATAAAAAAAAAATAATAATAATAATATGCATGTAATACATGTGGGGTAGCTGGAATCTGCGTGTGGATGAGTCTGAAGGATTCATTTTGGATGTCCCTGGTTGTAGCATGGCACAAGATGTATTCCTGTGACATTAGGGTGGAGACCTAGACATTGAATTGAGGAGGATGGGGCCAGGGCTACCTTTAGAAATTCCATGAAGGCCTTTTTAGGAAGGGGCTGCTGATTAATTCTTCCTGAGAACTTCCATTTGAGAGATGGTGGGGGTGAAGGGTGGTACTGCAGTTTATATTGTCTAAGATGAGGAAGCCTGTCCTTTTGTCTGCAGAGTAGCCTGAGAAAGAAAATTGAAAGAGAACAACTCCAAACCGGTTCTGACATTTGAGACTGAGGATCCATTTCCCCGTCTTGAAAGTGTGTATAAAAGTGGGATCCAACCCACCCTACTTTGTTTCAGTTCCAAGTTCTTCTTCCAAGCAAGAGAGTGCTCCACAGAGTATTCAAAGAGCTGCTTGTAACAATGGCTGGCGTCTCCCTGGTAGCCTCCCAAAGTGAAGAGACATCACCTGACGTAAGGGAAAATACCTGATAAGAGAAGGAAGGAGAATGCCTGACCCTGCAAGAGGAGAGGCCTGTGTGTTCCCAGCGAGGGGAACTGCAGAGGAAACTGATGACCCAAAGACAAAGCTCTAGGAGAGACCCATGTTGTGGAAGGTCCCTCCAACCTCTCTGTACAGTTTGTGGAGTAAACTATCCCAAGTTGTGCCTGAAACGTGTAATCCAGTAACCAGACACAATGGAGATCATCTGGTGTGGCTGCTGCCAACAAGGAGCCAACAGATTGTGTCACCACTGAGCAGAAAGCTCTATTTGCCCAAGGGCTACTACATCCTGAAATCATGGCCATGAGAGGACTTGGCCTGAAGGAAGCAACTACTTGTGTTCCCTAAAATCTTCTTACAGCGCTGTTTAGAGCGGCCACTGCCACAGCCCTGCACCAAGAAGTCCGCTCTGTGAAGAAGGTGCAACTGTATCCACTGCACTCTCAAGACCTCCGAAAGCGGTGCGCAGTTAAATGGCAGGAACCTTAACCCTAGCAAGAAGAGGGGTGAGTACCGGAATGGGAAATAGCAGCAAAAAAATTGAAATATGGAAAATGTTGGATGAGAATCGATGTGTGTGAGAAGTTGGCCTGGTATATGCTGTTCACCAATTAAAGTGGACACCTTGCACCAGAACAATTCGACTCTTATGGTAGATAGGTTTAAGACAACCTTTATAGAAAGCTATCCTAGTGGTAGCTGTGGAGAGCAGCCTTCAGGCTAAGTCTTGAAGGAATGTAAAGCAGCTTGTTTTACCACACAATCTCTTGAATCACCAAATGAAAAGACACCACACAGGTATATATATCAAATATATATGTATTTATTAATAAACACTCTCTACTAATCTCTTTAGGAGATTAGAGGATAGGAACATATGTACAAGTCAAATATTATCAGGATAAGTTTAGCACAATTGAATATTACAATCTTAGTTTGCTAGACCTAGGTCTAGGGCATCTAGAATCGAGGGACCCCCAAGAACCACCCCAGGTAGTTGTAGGAGACCCACAGGGGACGGACGCGGTGACCTGGCACCGGTGCGAATCCTGTACGAGTCTATGCGCTCAGACGCGATTGAGATATCAATGTTCAAGGTCCCTTGCGTGTTCGAGGCGAACACACCGATCGGACTCAGTACGAGTCGAAGAATACGGTCTACAGATAGGATTTGCAAGGGAGTCGGACGCGGTGTGTCTAACACAGACGCGAACCAGGTGCGAGTCAGTGCGAGAATCGCACGGGGAAAGTAAGAGTTTTAGGATACTTCTGGTGAACCTACAAGCAAGTCACTTACAGGGTAAGTAGTTCGAGGGCCCACACCTACAGGAGCACCGTAGTGCTGGAGTTACCTCACCCAGGGAAGCCGGGTGCACAGGTGTCCTTTGGTGTCGGGTCGCGGCGTCGTTTTCAATGGCGAACAAAGAAGACTTGCTGCTTGTGATGGTGTGAAGAAGTGTCCGGTGGAATCCAAGCCTGGATTCGGTGGAAGGATGACCTGAAAGCAGAGGGGACAGTGTTCAAAGTCACTTGGCAGTGACTCGGGGCAAGGAAGATGAATGCCCACCGTCGTCGCAGGGTTCAGGTCGTTCACAGTTGCCTTGACTCTTCAGCCACGAGGTCCAGGAGGCGTCGATGATGACCAGGAGCTGGATTCGGCGTGTCCCACGATGTCTGCGGCTTACTGCGGTGTCGGCTACTCGATCGGAGCCAACAAGCCTTGGTAACAGCAAGTCTCGAGGAAAGTGTGAAGAGGCAATGGCGCAGACCAGCAAGGTCTGTGGAACTCACCCAGCGAGGGTAAGTCAGGGCAGGCCTGGAGCAACCAGGGGAGCCCTTTTGTTTCTTTGGAAAGTCTTCTGGGGACCCACAAGCCGGCTGGCAAGGGATCGCGAAGACGCCTCGGGAGGATTCTCTCACAGGGGCCCACGGTCACTCGGGACGTGGTAGGCTGCTGATCTTAGGAGGGATTCCTGCTGGAGGCTGGGAACACACGTGGTCCAAAGCACAAGTTCGGGGAACGTTGTAAGGGGTTGCACTCGACAATAGTGCACAGTACCCAGGGGTCGCGGTTCCTCGTTACTCTTGGGGTCCACTGGCCTCAGCTTCACTGGGGACTCACGATGGCCTTTGAGAAGTCAGGAAATCCACTTCTTGGGCTGCAGGGACTTCGGACTCCGGCGGGAGCGGCGTAGTTTGCGACCGTCGTTTGTAGTTTTTGGTGCCTGCCAAGCAGGGGAGTCACTCCTTGACTCCAAGGGAGATTCTTCAGTCTTCCAAAGGTAGTGGAACGTCGAAGGTCCGGGATTCTTCTTGTAGAGCGTCGTCCAGGGAAATCTAGGGTGCAATGCACAGGTTCCCCCTCTTATACTAAAAGGAGGGGAGGGACTAGCTCTATGACCCTACCTATGGGAGGGTCAGGGGAGTGGGTGGCTACACCCACTTCCCTTTGTCCAGTTTCGCGCCAGAGCAGGGACAGGTAGCCCCTGAGCCGGTTTGAACTGGCATATGCACAGAGGAGCCTTCTGCTCCCCCAGTGCAGGACTTCAAAGCACTCTAAGAGTGCACCCACCCAGCCCCAATACACTAAACCCTGTCTGGGAGGTGGTCACACCCCCTTGGGACAGGATATCTATTGTTGGGCTCCCTCCACTGCGAGTGTTGGTCATCAGCAGGAGGGCAGCCCAGTGTCTGTGACTGGTGGCATCCATTTTGTGATGCCAGGGCTCTGTCGGATTCTACCGCGTTTCCACAGTAGGTACATGTCTATCCCTCTAGAAGGGTGGAATGCTACCCCCGCCGCCAGGACTGGCGGGGGGTAGTATTCCAAGGTGTTTGACACCAAACACGACATGTTTCGATGCAGCCATTCCAAAGTTAGCATTTTACCGCGAGGATATAATGCACTTAAAAGTATATGGTTTAACCGCATCCACAAACAGCACCAGAGAATGGACTCTGAGAGCTGCAGAGGGGCCCTGCTCAGGCAGAGGCACCCCCTCACATAGAAGCCAAGCACCCTGCCCTCAGGATTGATAGGGCCTGCCTTAGGGGTGACTGATAGGGTTATATGTGTGTGCAGGAGAGATATAGGGAACCTATATCTCAGTGAGGGGTGCTAGCACTTCCTCACTCAGGCTGCAGTAGCAGGCCTGTGGTGTCAGATTTAGTCTGCTTCCCAGGGGTGGCATAAGACATGCTGCAGCCCCTGGTAGGCCTGTGAAGTACCTATGCCCTTGGTACCTAAGGTACCATATACTAGGGACTCATAAGGTACCACAGTATCCAATCACTAGTGCACCTAGAGTGCACTCCAAATCGTTTAGAGAGAACAGAGAGGCTGGGGCCCTGATTAGCAGGGTCCCAGCCTGACTATAGCCAGAAACCAGTGTAAACATCAGAAAAAAAGTGGGGGCAACATAAGAGGCAGATCCTACTCTCCTACACAACCCCCCCAAACGCAGGGACACTAAACTAACCTTGACCAGTTGAGTCTTCGTGTTCAAAGTGGAAATACCTTGAGAGTCCATCTGCATTGGCATGTTGGGTCCCAGGTCTATGTTCCACTGTATAGTCCATCCCCTGTAGGGAAATGGACCACCTCAAAAGTTTTGGGTTTTCTCCTTTCATTTGTTTAAGCCATAGGAGGGGCTTGTGGTCGGTCTGAACTATGAAGTGAGTACCAAACAAGTATGGCCTCAGCTTCTTCAGGGCCCATACCACAGCAAAGGCCTCCCTCTCTATAGCTGACCAACGTTTCTCTCTAGGGGTCAGCCTTCTGCTAATAAAAGCTACTGGCTGGTCTTGACCTTCATCATTCAGTTGAGACAGTACAGCTCCCACACCCAGCTCAGAAGCATCTGTTTGGACAATGAACTTTTTGGTGTAGTCTGGACTCTGTAAGATGGGGGCAGTGCACATGGCCTGCTTTAGGTCTTCAAATGCCTTTTGACAGCTAGCTGTCCACTGAACCTTTTTTGGCATTTTCTTTGAGGTCAGATCATTCAAGGGGGTCACTATAGATCCATATCCCTTGACAAACCTCCTATAGTACCCAGATAGGCCTAAGAAGGCTCTCACCTGTGTCTGGGTGGTTGGAGCAACCCATTCCATTATGGTCTGGATCTTGCTCTGTAAAGGCTGAACCTGGCCTCCACCTACAAGGTGGCCCAGGTACACAACCTGACTCTGCCCTATCTGGCACTTAGTGGCCTTGATAGTGAGGCCTGCCTTTTGCAGGGCCTCCAAAACATTCCTGAGGTGGACCAGGTGATCCTGCCAGGAGGAACTAAAGACAGCAATATCATCTAGATAAGCTGAGCAATAAGTTTCCATCCCTGTCAGAACTTTATTCACCAACCTCTGAAAAGTGGCAGGTGCATTTTTCAATCCAAAGGGCATCACCACAAAGTGGTAGTGCCCACCAGGGGTCGAAAATGCTGTCTTGGCTTTTGCATCATCAGCTAATCTGATCTGCCAGTAGCCAGCTGTTAGGTCAAACGTGCTTAGATACTTGGCTGAGGCCAAAGTATCAATCAGCTCATCTGCCCTTGGTATGGGATAGGCATCAGTCCTAGTGACTGCATTGAGGCCTCTGTAGTCTACACAAAACCTCATTTCTTTCTTACCACCCTGGGTATGAGGCTTGGGTACCAGGACTACTGGACTAGCCCAAGGGCTATCTGAAGGCTCAATTACACCTAGCTCCAACATTTTCTGGACTTCAGTCCTGATACAGTCCCTGACATGGTCAGGTTGCCTGTAGATTTTATTCTTGACAGGCAGACTGTCTCCAGTGTCCACCTTGTGGGTGCACCAGGAAGTCTGACTAGGGGTCAGGCTAAACATATGTCTAAACTGTTGCAGAACTTGTCTGCACTCAGTTTGCTGATGGTCAGTGAGGCTGCTTGCCAAAGCAACACCATCTACTGACCCATCATCAGGGTTCTGAGAGAGCAGGTCGGGGAGAGGGTCACTCTCCTCCTCCTGGTCCTCATCAGTTGCCATGAGCAAGCCCATGTCAGCCCTGTCAACATATGGCTTTAATCTGTTGACATGGAGCACCCTCAGGGGGCTCCTGGGAGTTCCAAGATTCACCAGATAGGTGACTTCTCCCTTCTGTTCAACTATTGTATGGGTGCCACTCCACTTGTCCTGGAGGGCTGCTGGGGCCACAGGCTCCAACACCCACACTTTCTGTCCTGGCTGGTATACAGTCAGTACAGCCTTTGGTCATGCCAAGCTTTTTGTAATTCTTGGCTGGCCTCTAGGTTTTGGTTGCCTTTTTCATGTACTCTGCCATCCGGGAGCGGAGACCAAGTACATAGTCCATCACATCTTGTTTGGGGGCTTGAGAGGTAACTCCCAGCCCTCTTTTACCAAACACAGTGGACCTCTCACAGGATGCCCAAACAGAAGCTCAAATGGGCTGTAGCCAACCCCCTTCTGTGGAACCTCTCTGTAGGCAAACAACAGGCAAGGAAGAAGAAGGTCCCATTTCCGCCTAAGCTTCTCTGGGAGTCCTTTAATCATTCCTTTCAAGGTTTTGTTGAAGCGTTCAACTAAACCATTGCATTGTGGGTGATAGGGGGTGGTGAACTTGTAAGTTACACCACACTCCTTCCACATTGCTTTTAGATACCCTGACATGAAGTTGGTACCTCTGTCAGAAATGACCTCCTTTGGAAAACCCACTCTGGAGAAGACTCCAATGAGGGCTCTTGCCACCACAGGGGCTGTGGTGGTCCTCAGGGGAATTGCTTCTGGGTACCTGGTGGCATGATCCACTACCACCAGGATAAACCTGTGCCCAGATGCAGTTTGAGGGTCAAGGGGACCAACAATGTCAATCCCTACCCTTTCAAAGGGTACCCCCACCACCGGTAGTGGTATCAGGGGGCCTTTGTTGTGCCACCTGCCTTACCACTGGCTTGGCATGTGACACAGGAGCGACAAAACTCCTTAGTGTCCTCTGACATATGTGGCCAATGAAAATGTGGAACAAGCCTGTCCCAGGTCTTGTTTTGGCCCAAGTGTCCTGCTAAAGGGATATCATGTGCTAAGGTCAAGAGGAACCCCTAAACTTCTGAGGTATTACCAACCTCCTGGTGGCTCCAGGGGCTGGGTCTCTACCTTCAGAATATAGGAGTCCCTCATCCCAATAAACTTTATGGGACCCACTAGCACTCCCAGCAGCCTCAGCAGCAGCCTGCTGTCTGAGGGGTTCAAGAGAGGGGCAGCACTGTTGCTCCTTCCTCAGATCTTCCCTAGAAGGGCCCCTGCCCCCAAGAACTCAACCTGATCAGGCTCAAGTCCCTCTGGGGCAGTTCCTTCTTCAGGATCTGCTTCACCTCCCTCTGGGGGTGAATCCGTGATCTGAGACAGAGGGAAGGCACTGCCTTTACCCTACTGCTCCTCCTCTTGGGAAGCATCTGGTCCATTGTTCCAGGATCCAGAGCTGGTTCAGTGTCATGCATTCTTGCTTGTGACCTGGTCACAGCAAATACCTCTGCAGGGATGCCCAACATCTCAGCATGAGTCCATAACTCTACTTCAGACCAGGCTGAAGTCTCTAGATCATTGCCCAATAGACATTCGACAGGGAGGTCTGCACTGACTACAACCTTCTTGAGGCCAGTTACCCCTCCCCATGGAGAAATTCACAACTGCCAGACTATGGTTGGTCTTGGTGTTGCTTGCATTGGTCACCTGGTACATTTCGCCCAGGATGATCTGTCCAGGGTCCACAAGATCCTCTGCCACCATGGTGACACTAGCACCTGTGTCCCTAAATGCCAAAGCCTGTTTGCCATTTATTACAGGCTGCTGTTTGTATTTGCCCAGATTACTGGGACTCACTAGGAAGGACATATTAAGGTCTCCCTCACAAATCAGCATTGCCTGAGTGGGCACTCTGACTAGGTCAGAGTCCACTTCAGAACCCAGGGTCAACCCTACTAAACCCTTAGTCTGTGTACCACCTCCACCAGTAGCTGAACTAGGGGGAACAGTTGCCTTAGGGGCAGGAGTGGTGGTGGTTTGGTCTTTGGACTTGTTACAGTCAGAAGTCCAGTGCCCTTTCTGTTTACAGAATTTGCACCAGGGCTTCTTTTGGCCTTTTCCCTTGTTGGACTGTGACTCCCCACCAGATGCAGATTTTTGGGGCCCTTGTGAAGACTTCTGGTCTTTTGACTTATCCCCACCTTTCTCAGAGCCCTTAGGATCTTGCTTCTTGGTGTCACCCCCTTGGTTCTGGGGTTTCTGCCTCACCCTGGTTCTGACCCACTTGTCTGCCTTCTTTCCCAATTCTTGGGGAGAGGTCAGATCCGAGTCCACCAGGTACTGATGCAACAACTGGTTCTGGCAATTATTAAGGATTTGTTCTCTCATCATCAGATTATACAATCCCTTAAAATCAGTAACCCTACTGCCAACCAGCCAACCCTCCAGAGCCTTGGTTGCACAATCAACAAAGTCAGTCCAGTCCTGAGTCTGTGCCTTCTGGGTGTCTCTGAACTTTAACCTGTACTGTTCAGTGGTTAAGCCAAACCCATCTATCAGTGCACTCTTCAGGACTTCATAATCATCAGCATCCTCTTCTCTAACAGTGAGGAGCTTGTCTCTACCTTTATCTGAAAAGGAGAGCCACAAGATTGCTGCCCACTGCTTCTGGGGGACCTGCTGTACTCTACAGGCCCTCTCCATAGCAGTTATCCACTTGTGGATATCATCCCCACTCTGGTAGGGAGGAACAACCTTGCTCAGGTTCCTATGGTCTGGAATAGATTCTCTGCCTCTAGGGACACTGTTGCTGCCACCAAGGGGTTCTAACCCCTCTCGTCGAGAAGTTCTCTGGATCTCCAGGGCTTCTCTATCCAGTGCCAACTGCTTGGTTCTGAGGGCAACTCTTGCTTCCTCATACTGCAGCAGTTTGCACATTCTTTCAGAGGAGGTCTCTCTTATGGGAAAGTATGAGTTCCTCTGGTGGACAAATTCTCTGCCAGAGTGATAAGAGTGCTCAGATTCCCTGGAAGGGGACCTATGCCTCTCATCCACTCTGTCAGTTCTCTTAGGGAGAATTCCTCTGTCCTTTTCAGGCCCCTTGAGGCCTGGCCCTTCAATCACAGAGTCCTGGTCATTCGGATTTTCATCGTCTGACCCAGATACTGTAATTGACCCACCCACTGATTCAGACCTATTAGCTCCTAGAGCCAATCTAAGATCATCTGCTGTCAGCAGATCTATCAGGTGCAGGGTTGAGGGACTCTGTCCTAGTCTCAGGTGTCTTTCAACACACATGGCTCTCAAGTCAGAGAAAGCCATGTCCTTGTACTGAGGCTGAGTGGATCCACTGGTTCCACCCTTTAAGGACATTCTAGTGTTGTGCAGTGTTGTACTACCTACACTAGTTTGTGGCCTACTGATACTAGCTTGAGCTGTAGAAAGGGTGTGCTATCCCTTGGCACACAGCTCTAAGTTCAGTAGAACTTATCGATACTAAGCTTGACTTTATATGTACCTTAAGTACCTATAGTGGTTTTCAGTTAGTAATTCAAATAGAGATTTTCTGGTAAAACAATAGCAAGCTGGAATCCCACACACTGCCCACCAATGTGAGAAGTTGGCCTGGTATATGCTGTTCACCAATTAAAGTGGACACCTTGCACCAGAACAATTCGACTCTTATGGTAGATAGGTTTAAGACAACCTTTATAGAAAGCTATCCTAGTGGTAGCTGTGGAGAGCAGCCTTCAGGCTAAGTCTTGAAGGAATGTAAAGCAGCTTGTTTTACCACACAATCTCTTGAATCACCAAATGAAAAGACACCACACAGGTATATATATCAAATATATATGTATTTATTAATAAACACTCTCTACTAATCTCTTTATGAGATTAGAGGATAGGAACATATGTACAAGTCAAATATTATCAGGATAGGTTTAGCACAATTGAATATTACAATCTTAGTTTGCTAGACCTAGGTCTAGGGCATCTAGAATTGAGGGACCCCCAAGAACCACCCCAGGTAGTTGTAGGAGACCCACAGGGGACGGACGCGGTGACCTGGCACCGGTGCGAATCCTGTACGAGTCTATGCGCTCAGACGCGATTGAGATATCTATGTTCAAGGTCCCTTGCGTGTTCGAGGCGAACACACCGATCGGACTCAGTACGAGTCGAAGGATACGGTCTACAGATAGGATTTGCAAGGGAGTCGGACGCGGTGTGTCTAACACAGACGCGAACCAGGTGCGAGTCAGTGCGAGAATCGCACGGGGAAAGTAAGAGTTTTAGGATACTTCTGGTGAACCTACAAGCAAGTCACTTACAGGGTAAGTAGTTCGAGGGCCCACACCTACAGGAGCACCGTAGTGCTGGAGTTACCTCACCCAGGGAAGCCGGGTGCACAGGTGTCCTTTGGTGTCGGGTCGCGGCGTCGTTTTCAATGGCGAACAAAGAAGACTTGCTGCTTGTGATGGTGTGAAGAAGTGTCCGGTGGAATCCAAGCCTGGATTCGGTGGAAGGATGACCTGAAAGCAGAGGGGACAGTGTTCAAAGTCACTTGGCAGTGACTCGGGGCAAGGAAGATGAATGCCCACCGTCGTCGCAGGGTTCAGGTCGTTCACGGTTGCCTTGACTCTTCAGCCACGAGGTCCAGGAGGCGTCGACGACAACCAGGAGCTGGATTCGGCGTGTCCCACGATGTCTGCGGCTTACTGCGGTGTCGGCAACTCGATCGGAGCCAACAAGCCTTGGTAACAGCAAGTCTCGAGGAAAGTTTGAAGAGGCAATGGCGCAGACCAGCAAGGTCTGTGGAACTCACCCAGTGAGGGTGAGTCTGGGCAGGCCTGGAGCAACCAGGGGAGCCCTTTTGTTTCTTTGGAAAGTCTTCTGGGGACCCACAAGCCGGCTGGCAAGGGATCGCAAAGACGCCTCGGGAGGATTCTCTCACAGGGGCCCACGGTCACTCGGGACGTGGTAGGCCGCTGATCTTAGGAGGGATTTCTGCTGGAGGCTGGGACCACACGTGGTCCAAAGCACAAGTTCGGGGAACGTTGTGAGGGGTTGCACTCGACAATAGTGCACGGTACCCAGGGGTCGCGGTTCCTCGTTACTCTTGGGGTCCACTGGCCTCAGCTTCGCTGGGGACTCACGATGGCCTTTGAGAAGTCAGGAAATCCACTTCTTGGGCTGCAGGAACTTCGGACTCCGGCGGGAGCGGCGTAGTTTGCGACCATCGTTTGTAGTTTTTGGTGCCTGCCAAGCAGGGGAGTCACTCCTTGACTCCAAGGGAGATTCTTCAGTCTTCCAAAGGTAGTGGAACGTCGAAGGTCCGGGATTCTTCTTGTAGAGCGTCGTCCAGGGAAATCTAGGGTGCAATGCACAGGTTCCCCCTCTTATACTAAAAGGAGGGGAGGGACTAGCTCTATGACCCTACCTATGGGAGGGTCAGGGGAGTGGGTGGCTACACCCACTTCCCTTTGTCCAGTTTCGCGCCAGAGCAGGGACAGGTAGCCCCTGAGCCGGTTTGAACTGGCATATGCACAGAGGAGCCTTCTGCTCCCCCAGTGCAGGACTTCAAAGCACTCTAAGAGTGCACCCACCCAGCCCCAATACACTAAACCCTGTCTGGGAGGTGGTCACACCCCTTGGGACAGGATATCTATTGTTGGGCTTCCTCCACTGCGAGTGTTGGTCATCAACAGGAGGGCAGCCCAGTGTCTGTGACTGGTGGCATCCATTTTGTGATGCCAGGGCTCTGTCGGATTCTACCGCGTTTCCACAGTAGGTACATGTCTATCCCTCTAGAAGGGTGAAATGCTACCCCCGCCGCCAGGACTGGCGGGGGGTAGTATTCCAAGGTGTTTGACACCAAACACGACATGTTTCGATGCAGCCATTCCAAAGTTAGCATTTTACCGCGAGGATATAATGCACTTAAAAGTATATGGTTTAACCGCATCCACAAACAGCACCAGAGAATGGACTCTGAGAGCTGCAGAGGGGCCCTGCTCAGGCAGAGGCACCCCCTCACATAGAAGCCAAGCACCCTGCCCTCAGGATTGATAGGGCCTGCCTTAGGGGTGACTGATAGGGTTATATGTGTGTGCAGGAGAGATATAGGGAACCTATATCTCAGTGAGAGGTGCTAGCACTTCCTCACTCAGGCTGCAGTAGCAGGCCTGTGGTGTCAGATTTAGTCTGCTTCCCAGGGGTGGCATAAGACATGCTGCAGCCCCTGGTAGGCCTGTGAAGTACCTATGCCCTTGGTACCTATGGTACCATTTACTAGGGACTCATAAGGTACCACAGTATCCAATCACTAGTGCACCTAGAGTGCACTCCAAATCGTTTAGAGAGAACAGAGAGGCTGGGGCCCTGATTAGCAGGGTCCCAGCCTGACTACAGCCAGAAACCAGTGTAAACATCAGAAAAAAAGTGGGGGCAACATAAGAGGCAGATCCTACTCTCCTACAATGTGCAAGAAAAAAAAAGAACCTCATTGATGAAACGCAGCATTCTGCAACTCTGTTGTCATTAGGCCGTGGAAAAACTTGCATATTTTCGATTGCAAAAATGATGTGAAATGCCCAAAAATTGTGCGTAATGCTAAGCTGGCATTTTGCTGTATTTTTAGTATGAAATACGTTCTCAAGTCCATTTTGGAGATGAGGAGGCATTTTCCTCTACATAAAAACAGGGCAAAATTGCGACTGACTCGAACAGTCATTCGTGTTCGGTTAGTTTCGTTATTCTAATGCTCTCACTGTAGGATTTTTACTCAAATGAAATTTCAATTACACAATGTGGCATAACGGCATAATTTTGGGTATTTCATGTACCAATTGTAATGTGAAATTCCTGAGATTACGTGGTTTTTAACGAAATTTTGCCCAGACTTAGTTGCCGTACACATTGAATTCTACAGCATTTCATTTTGCTTGAAGATTAAAAAATAGTTTTTTTCCATTAAAATAAGCACAGGGTTGGGCATTACTTTATTTCTTCTGTTGCTTGAATGTTGATGTTGGGACGGAAAAGTCCTCAGCATGGTAAAGATGTATACCCCTGTACTGAATGCCCAACTGTACTGTTGTTTGGATCCCTAATGTTGATTTTTCTGTCATAGGCAAATACCGATCATGGGTGCGGTCTTGTTGGACTGTGAGGAGCACCAAAAGCGCTGCCCTTATAAAGGTAGCAGGCTACTGCCTTCAATAGGGTAATGAGACATAATATTGAATCCAAAATATAGAATTGACAGAATATCGAGTACAAAATATAGAATGGACATAATATCGAATGGACATATTATAGTGGGTAATAATATCGAATTGCAGGTAAGTAATATCGACAGTCAAAATATCTAAGTACATAATATAGGCATTCAAAAATATCTATTTTTAATAATATCGAATTTTTAAAGTGTTTTGTATGTTAGTATATGTGTTAAAAGTGTATAATATTTTTGTAATGTATGGTTAATTATTATTTTAAGTTAAGAAATTTATGTAAAATAATTTTTGCGTATTTTACTTCCGTAGCGGGTTGTGGGTTTATAGGGGATTAGGGTGGGAAGTAATTTAATTATAGTAAATTAAATGTTAATTTTTAGGAATTAATAATTGTTTTTAAATTATTTTTGCGTTTTAGTTCTGTAGCGGGTTGTGGGTTTATAGGGGAATAGGGTGGGAAGTAATTTAATTGTAATTAGGTGAATATTTATTTTTATTTATTGGTATTGATTATTAATTTATTGCTAAATAAATATTAATTGGTAATTAATTTTTAATAATTGGTAATTAATAGTAATTAATTGATTAATTGATAATTATGTTAATTGTATTAATTTATTATTCGGAGCGGGTTGTGGGTTTATAGGGGAATAGGGTGGGAAGTAATTTAATTGTAATTAAGTAAATAATTCTTTTTATTTATTGGTATTGATAATTAATTTATTGTTAATTAAATATTAATTGGTAAATAATTTTTGTTAATTGGTAAATAAATTTTAATACTTGGTAATTAATAGTAATTAATTGATTAATTGATAAATATGTTAATTGTATTAATTTATTATGTGGAGTGGGTTGTGGGTTTGTAGGAGAATAGGGTGGGAAGTCATTTAATTGTAAACAATTAATTATTGAAATTATTTTTGTGTATTGATAATTAATTTTTTGTTAACTAATTATTTATTGGATTTTTTTGTATTACTTAATACATATTTGGTTTTGAAAATTAATTGGTTGTTAATTAATTATTAATAGGTAATTAATTTTTAATAAATATTATTTTTTGAAATTTATAAATATTTAATTATTAAATCAATTTTAATTGATAATTAATTGTAAATAATTATTTATTGGTTTTGATAATTAATTTATGTTTATTTAAATATTAAATAATTAGTTTCCCTACTATTGCACTCATTGGAGAAGGAATAGTAATTTTTACCCCTACGCTATCCAACGCTTTTCCTACTGTTGAACTCTCTGGAGTGGGAATAGTAATTTTTACCCCTACGCTATCCAACGCTTTCCCTACTGTTGCACTCTCTGGAGTGGGAATAGTAATTTTTACCCTCCCGCTATCCAACCCTTTCCCTACTGTTGCACTCACTGGAGTGGGAATAGTAATGTTTACCCCTACGTTATCCAACGCTTTCCCTACTATTGCACTCACTGGAGTGGGAATAGTAATTTTTACCCCTACGCTATCCAACGCTTTCCCTACTGTTGCACTCTTTGGAGTGGGAATAGTAATTTTTACCCCTACGCTATCCAATGCTTTCCCTACTGTTGCACTCACTGGAGTGGGAATAGTAATTTTTACCCCTACGCTATCCAACGCTTTCCCTACTGTTGCACTCTTTGGAGTGGGAATAGTAATTTTTACCCCTACGCTATCCAACGCTTTCCCTACTATTGCACTCACTGGAGTGGGAATAGTAATTTTTACCCCTACGCTATCCAACACTTTCCCTACTGTTTCACTCTCTTTAGTGGGTATAGTAATTTTTGCCCTCCCACTATCCAACGCTCTCCCTACTATTACACTCGCTGGAGTGAGAATAGTAAATTTTACACTCCCGCTATCCAACAGTGATTTAAATTTTTTTAAAGTTATTACATATTTAACATTTATTAAATTTAACATTTGTTAAACAATTTTAAGTATGTTTTAATTAATTATATTTATTATTTAATTACGTTAATGTTACTTTTAACATATTTTAAAAATTCGATATTTTTACATTTCATATTTTGACAAACGATATTTTGTATTCGATATTTTGGTACTTACCTGTTTGTAGATAGGGAGACTATATTTTGTACTTCGATATTTTGGCGTCGATATTTTGTCAAATCGATATTTTGGTCCTCGATATTATGTCACAGATCCCTTCAATAGGAGCTAAGCAGCATGAGTGCGGTGGTGGCAGCATACCTTCTAGTGATCAGTGGTAGTGAACAGGACCATTTTACCCTGTGTCATTGGAGTGAAGCCTACAGGCTCACTCACCTTTTAAAAGTTCAGCTGCTGTGTGCTTAACTCACTTTTGGCCTACATCAGGTAGATGTCTGGTGCTGCACAGCACCGGAGTAGTGGCTCTGCGCCGGTTGTATGTGTGCCTGGGATGGGTATAGTACAGGGATAGAGCAGTATGGTGCAGTGCATGTGTGGTTAGTACATGTACTGGGTGTATTAACGCCTGTGAGGAATACATGACATGAAAGACGTAGTGCTGTGAAGTGTGTGTGTGTGTGCAATGAGAGCATGTGCTAGGTGTATGTGAACTGCCTTCGGCAAATTGAGCTTTCTACTCGGTGGTGACACAATCTGTTGGCTCCTCATTGACGGCAGCCACACCAGATGATCTTCAATACATTAAGGGTGAAGTGTTGTGAAGCGCGCACATGGTGAGTGTTTGTGCTGACAGTGTGTGTGTTTATAAAGAACACCCTGGTAAAGATACAAAAGCTTCAGTGCTGAACAGTGCACGCAGACTGAGTGTGTGTATTGAATGCACGTGTACATGTAAGGATACAATGCATAGAGGTAACAGTGCTGGACCAAAAGTGTGCTGTGAATGTGCACTGAGTAAGTGCACCTGCAGAGGTACATTACATGGAAGACCCTGGCTTCCATTTTGGGAAGCCCAGGTCAGCCTTGTGAAGACATTAGAAGGAGAGGAATCCCCCCAGACAGATTTGTGTATTGCTGCATTCCTGTGGGCTGGGTGGGACACACACTGGAGGGAAAAGGAAGAGACTCCCTTTATACTTCAAACGACTGCTCTTTGATTCAGTGATAGATCACAAGGAAGGACCCTGGACACATCTCAGGAAGGGGCATGGGGCTGACAAGGGAATCCTAAAGAATAGGGTGGGAGTCTAGGATTAACATTTTAATGCACATATTACTGTGGCTGACATCCATATGGGAAATCTGGGCACTGCCATGAATTGTGTTGTGGGAAATATGCTTTTGAGTCTTGCCTGCTGTGACTGACATCCTTCATGAAGAAAGAAGAAAAGGAGAAGTTTCCACTTCAAAAGAAGCAGAACCCCAACATAAAACTTCAAAGACTCAAACCCTAAATCACATTTGGTGTCTGGAAAAGAACTTTAAGAAGGTGAGGTTGTGTCCCCAAAAATATGCTGTCTGCCACACAGCCAGGTGGGTTGTGTGAGAAGGGGAAGCTTTGCAAGACTTCTACCTGTGACCAAGACTGGGGCAAAGGCCTGATAGTGTCCCTGCTGGGTGAGGGGACATCACCCAGGGAAACCAAGATCACCTGCCCTGGAGCTTTGAGCACTAGCGCCTGCCTGCTTGACACCTCAAGTGTGCCCTGTGAGGAAGAGGAGAGCGTTGGAGGGAGCAAGGTCCAGTGGGGAGCCCTAACATGAGGACTTCTTGTGCGAGGATTCGACTGTGCACCAATTGGGCCGTAGCCCGTGAGCAGGATCGTTTTCGGTGACCCTCATATGCCAGGAGAGGGCCGCTGTAGGCTGAGCCAAGTGTTGAGCTTCGTGCCGGTCTTGCTAAGTCCGTACTGCTGCTGTGACCCCAAATGCCAGAGGGTCCACCAGTAAAGTTACTACTTCAAGGAGTGCCAAGACTGGTGATTGTCTGGGTCGGGGTGCTTGTGCTGGAAGAGTATGCAACTGTATTACCACATACCTCTGCAACCCCGCATGCCAGTAGGGGCTGCCGGTACGAAAGTTGCCAAAGGATGCAGGCCGCTGCCTCAAGGATAGGCTAAGGCTATGATTGGCAGGTTGGACCTGCACTCTAAAGGAAACTGCCCCGACTCACCACTGAGGACTGCCGGAGACGCCATGGACGGCGTCACACCCTCGCTGGCTCCAGTCAGGAGCTGAAGAAAAGATTCCCCCACCAGGTAGGGTAAAAGCCAGTTTACTGCATCTTGCAAGCTGGGAGCAGCGCCGTGCAGGAGAGAGAGCCTGCACCGTCTGGGGCTGCCGTCAGGGCTACGAGCAGTCCGAATTCTCCAAACTAAACGGGACTCACTGATGTGCCTTGAAGGCACCCGTTGCACCGCTGAACTCTTCCGGGCTGCAAGAGCGGGTGAGACATGAACTAGGCCAGTTGGGCCCCGAGGGACTCACTAATGGTGCTGCAGCACCATATACCCTTTTGACTAAGATCCTGAAGAGTCAAAGGGAAACTTTTGAGTACGGACTAATAGTGAGCATTCCCAGATATGACCACCGGCAAAAGGAGAACTACCCTGCACACATTGCACAAAGGAGCGTGGGATAGGGATTTGCTTGACAACTACAAGGGGATTATGTTTTTGCTTGTGAATGTCATATTTCTTTTCATTTGTAGAGTTAGAAATGAAATACTACTTTTCCTTTGAAAAGCAAGTATTTGGCTGGGCACTGATTTATTGTTCGTACTGTTGCACTTTGAGTTATGAGTCATGTTCACTGACCTGTATCTACATCCCCACACCCCTCCAGGGGAGCCTTGACTGCACAACCACAGCTACCACTGTGAGTTAAGAGCAGATGGGGTACTTGGCCCGGTTGAGCAGGATCCATAGTAGGTCGGTCCCCAGGACATCAGGAGTAAAAGGCCTCGATCTCCACAGTTGGGCCCAGTAACTCCTGCGTTCCCCGTGGCCCTCTGAAAGGGGTTCTGGCAATTGATTTCTGATCTCTTGCCTCCTCACACAACTTCCTTGAGAAGCCTGTGACTACTTGCCCTCATTACCTTTAGAATCGAGTGTGAAAAGGGTTGAACCTGGCCCAGTTTGCAGAGTAGAATGGGCCCCAGGAGACCAGTTCCAAAGAAAAACAACCTTAACCACCACAATTGGGGCCTAGTAACCTCTGTAAGTGATGCTATTGCCTCAGAACAGAGTTTCACACACCTTTAAACAGGGCTATTGCTAGAAGGCACTACACCCAGGTATTCACACTAAAGCACTGACCATCAGCTAGTGGCTACTGGGTGCCTTTGCAAACGTCAGACAGGAAATTCTGTAAGAATGTGATGGAAGGTGATGTCATCTGTAGCTAGAATAATAAATGATGCTGGTTTACTGGAGGTGTGTTTGAACTTACGTACTGCCTGAAAGGTGGATGGTAGTGTGACCTTTGCTCCATCAGAGAAAGAGACGTTTTAAGGCAAAGTGGACTGATAAAGCCAGCTCTGTTCTGCAAAGAATCTTTCCCAGATGACCTTAAGTAAAAATAATTCTTAAACAGATTGTTTTAAATACCGTTTTCCTTTAAGTTATTTTTAATGTGGGTGATGTGTGAGAGTCTATTACAGACATTTTGCAGAGAAATATTGTGTTTGTTTCATGCAACAACAATAAAAAGTTTCTTTTCAATCGAAATAGGACCTCACATACTAGAAATGGGAGGGTGTCACAGAGATTATTTGCAGTAATATTAGCGAGCTGCTACTGTGTTACAATATTGAAAACACACGTCACTATCCCTGAATATTAGATGTAAACACATTTAGAATTGGTATGTGTGCCTGTGCGCTGACAGTGACCTGGACAAAGAGGGCAGGAAAGAGTTGAAATTGAATCGTAAATTCAAAACTGTTCTGAACAGCGGCCCCCAAAATACGTTTGGCCAAGGGCCCCCAAAATCTTTAAGATGTCTCTGATCAGAGTGGCAGCTAATCCAGAGAATGGTTGTTTATGAGTGATGTATTTGAGTGTGAGTAGGGAAAGGGTAGTCAACAGTACTTCGTTTGTGGGATTGTGGTGGATAGGAGATGTGTGTCTAAGACACAAGTTTCAGAGTTTTTTTTTTTTTTAGAAAACTGTCTCACTTCTAATAGCTCATATGGTTCAAGTGGTGGTATTTTCTATTTTAGTCAGGTTCCTTCAGTGACAGCAGATGTATCTTTTTCCTCAGCTCTGCCTGTCCTTTCCCAAGAGCTAAGGACACGTTTGACTGAGTCACTCATAGGTGGACAGCTGATGGAGGGCAAATGACGGTATTTGCACTGTGCAAATTGTGGTGCAAATTCACAGACTTCAGCTGCACTCCAAGGTTGGATCTCTGTCTCGAAATGAGACTTGACAGCAACAATTTAGTAGCATCTCAATGACAGTGAGACAAATGCAAAGCCGAGTTATTTAAAGACAGAGAAGGCAAATCATAAAAGGATTCAGTTCCCATGAAGAAAACTCCCTAATCGTAAACTAAAGTTTCAGAGAAAATAATGGAAATTCATAAGCAGCAGGTGTCAACAAATATAGTATCTCAAATAGAACCATATGAAGTTTACAATCAAGGAAAGAAGAAATGTGCTTGCTCGAGAGATTAACTCTATGAGTAGAAATAAAGGGAGCATTAGATCTCAGGAGTTGAAAAGAGATGTCCACCTCTCAAGGTGGAAAGGACAGGACAAGTCTAACTGTCTAACACAAAAGTGCACAGTTAAATTACGAAATGTAACCAGATTAACAGTCCTACTATTCTTACATAGAAGGAAGCAATTAAAAACAAATATTAATGTAACTGGCGTTGTCCGTCTTCTCATGAGCACTACAATGCAGAATGTTTCATCGCCGTGGCCTTCATAGATATGGCACAAGCAAGTATTCTCCACCGCCCACTCTCACGCGCAGGTGCTGAGATTTATAAAGTTACATCAAATGACCTTCACACTGAACTTTATACCAATACAGTTTTACTGAATATGCAGTTGATACTTGGCCCCTGAAATGACAAAAAGATTATGCACAGTAAACAGAACAACATTTCTTTTAATATGGAGCCTTTCAAATCAAGGACTACCGTTATTAATGCTAACTTAACGACAACACACTCTGACTATGGTTAACTGTTAATATAAAAGTCACGTTATGATCAATCTAAATATGAAATTTCACATTAATATATGTAAGCAATGATTTTACGTGTGATGCATTAGCGTGTCATTAAACGCAAATGAAAAACAGTGACAATTGCGTCACCACAGCCAGGCAGATCAGCACTTGTCTATAGAGTTTTATTAGGCATTTTACATCAAGATAAATGCCACTGTATACTCATCATGAATGCAGCAACCCCTTGATCCCTGGCTTTCCTTGGTGTGTGTCCAAACATCCCTGATCTTCTCTGGGGGTAGGCTGCTGTGCTGCCAGTGGTGGCTCGAGTTGGTGGTGCTCTGCCACTCTGTTTTCGGTGCCTTTGCTCGGTGTCTTTGCTTTCTCCCGGCTGGGAGTTTTGCTGCTGATCCTTTTGTAGGGCTCAAGCCTACCTATGGTTGGCCTTAGTGCTCTGACGGAGAATGCTGGGGTATGGTTTTGCCCATACGGGAGCTCCATGTGCCCTCACTGCACCTGATTGTTTTTTTCCTGGGAACCGATTGATTGTCTTGATGTGTGACATACTGGCCAGCTGCACTGGTGATGTTCTGCTGTCTCAGGTCCTTACCAGGGCCAATTTTACCTTCCAATATTCCACGGTAGGGTTTTGAAGTCCCTTTCTTTTTGGTGATGTTCGTTTCGCTTCATTTTGTAGGCGCATGAAGCACTCATGTTCGCACTTACCAAATGTCGCAAGTGCTTTTTTTGTAGTTACTGATCCAAGTTGTGTCAGTAACAAAAAGAAGAAAAAAAAGGCACCAAAAAAATTGTATTAATTTGGGTGACGGCAATGGAAGCAGCACTGTAAGGGGGGGCAAACGGCAACACAGGGAGGGCGAGAGGTGTAGAAGGGAACAGAAGCATTGGGCCACGCCAAAGCAACGCAGAAGGGGAGATGCCAAGTCCATGCCAATATAAAAAAAGGAAAATAAAACCATGGCTAAAAGCAAAAATATTTGTGGGTCTCAATAGCACACATTACCAAACATGTTTGTGGCAATCACTAGAACTACTTGGTGTGTCGATAGCTCCTTGTAAAAGAGTAGCCTGCCATCTCTCACAGTGAAGTTCACCAATGGCTGAAGTGGGCTGACCCATGCTCTATGCTGTAGTGGGGGGAAGAAAAATGTGAATGACACAGCAGCAGACTAATAAATGAAGAGAGATGACTGAAAACCCCATTAAGTATATTTTATATTATCTTAGAGAAATCAAAAGGTCTTGGGTAACACAGGATATTAAAATTGCGCTCTCTATTTTCAGGCAAACATCTGAAGTGCTGTCTAAAAACTAAATGTTAAATACATGAAATAGTTTAAACTACCCATGCCAGCAGTGCTGTATAGCTTCATAAAACAACTCAGAGAAAGTTACTCCTTCAGTATGAGCAGCATAAAAGATCTCTAAATAAGCGAGACGGAATGAGGAAATGTATGGCTTTTATGTTGCTCAAAGGCCAGTGTGAGATGTGATACCTTTCGCCGTCTACTTTGTGAAAAGTGAAGGGGCAAACAAATGCGTGCAAAGTTAGCTAAGCTCCATAATCGGTGGCAAGGAATGTGATTGGTATTTTTGTATGCATTGTGTGCTGGTTTACAAGGACTTTGTTGCACAAGATCTTGCTTGTCATGCTCAAATAATATAATAGTTTTCTAATATCATAGCCTGTATTTATAACTGGTGTCGTGCTGGGAACCGGGGGGTACTCTCACCTCAAACTCTCAAGGGAAGCAGGGAACCAAACAGCACTAGAAGGAGAACCATTTAAAAAACCAGTGGCTTTTTCTAGCCAGTGGAGAAGCAATAGGCAAAGTCCGTAAAAATAAGATGGAGGACTAACTTGCATAATCAATAATCAGATGACTAATTTGCATAATCAGTGATCAGTAATGCCACATGAAATTACGTAACAACCCTGCTGAACCTATGGCATTAGTGGGAATTCATTGAGTCAGTGTATTTCAGTGTAATATTCTGTGTACTTACCTAGGGAGTATTTTGTTTAGTCACTTCGACTGGAATAAAACTACACATGTTTCGACTTCTAATGTATTGCTTTTCTTTGTATCGTGTATATTCAAGCGGAGCACTCCAAGTTTCCATGCAGGAACATGGCGCGCCGATTGGAAAAGACAGAACGGCTGCTTAAGGCGGTGGCAGTTAAAAATGAGCATTAGGAAGCTAGATCCTGGAGGAACAACGTGCAGATTTTGGGGCTGGCCAAATCAACCAATCTGGGGCGCCCAGAGCACTATGTGGAGACCCTCTTCACCGACTTGTTTGGGTCCCAACACTTCTCTAAAGCATTCCTTGTTGAGAGGGTGCACAGATCCTTGGGCCCTCACCCCCCCTGAGAGCCCCTCCACGACCCATTATAACTCAGCTCTTGAATTATAGGGACCGTGACACGGCCTTCCGACTAGCCCGGGAGAACTCCCCGCTGCATTACCAGGGCTCCTCACTCTCCATCTACCCTGATCACACTGCTGCAGTCCAAGAAGCATGGCGAAAATTTACCGAAGTCAAGGCGCATATCCGTAAATTAGGCCTTAAATACGCCATTTACATGACTGAAGTTCGATCCTAGGTTTGGAACTGCCACGCAAATGCTACCCTCCTTTAGTACCTTTATTAGTGATGAGCCGCACAGACCGGGCTTATCGCCTCCGAGGCGTTGTCCGTCCCCACGGATAACTCAAATTGTTCTGATGTTGGGATTTTGGTTTTTGAGAACTGGGCAATGGGAATTCACCAGATTTTTCCCTCCTGGTGTGGGTGGTGGGTGGGTTAATTGGGATGTGATAATTTGTTTTTCTGTTTTAAGTTTCTATTCTTCCTCTTATTTCCCTTTTGTATGTACCCTTCCTCCCCTGACATATAACACACTCAGTACTCATACCCAGATCAACTTTACTCAGACACCTACATGACGGGAACCCCTAATCAAAATGTTGAGGCACGGCTTCTGAGCTGGAATGTCCGCGACCTCAACAATACACGAAAATGCAAGCTAGTATTATCCTACTTGCACAGACATCATATTAACATAGCTTTTTTACACATCTGCCCCCGCAATCCGCCCCTCCATCCGCCTCCTCCTGGGGGCCGCACAGATCTTTCACTGGGTTTAACACATACTCAAGGGGAGTGTGTGTACTGATACATCATAGCCTCCCTTTCACACACCATACCACCACTGCGGACGATCAGGGATGGTATGTTCTAGTAGCCGGGACACTATTGGGCAAAAAAACCCTATTTCTCAACATTTACGCTCCGAATACAGACGACCCCTCCTTCTTTACCAGAATACTTACACTGCTTGACCGACATGAACCTGACACCTTAATTATCTGCGGTGACTTGAACCTATGGCTAGATCCCAAGCGTGACACGTCCAGAACGGGGCAGGGTATCAAACCTCAGGCCCTGAGTGCTTTACGCGATTTCCTAGATTCGATGGCGCTCCATGATAATGGCGCATGCAGCACCCGGGAAACTCGGGCTATACATTCCATTCAGCCCCCCATTCGGTGAGGACAAGCATTGACTACTGATTTGTCAATGCCGCCTCTTGTCAGTGGATACGCAATGTAGAAACGCTGCCCCGCACCCTCTCAGATCACGCACCCGTGCTTCTTCACATCGCGATCCCCTACTCCACAGGCTAGGAACGTAGATGGACATTCCCAGCTACAGCATTGTTGGAAGAACTGTTCCGGTCGGAGCTGCACAAAGCCATCCTTGAGTACTTCACTCTTAATACAGGTTCAGTGGCACAGCACTCCTTGTTATGGGACACCTTTAAGGGGTATATCCGTGGCATCTGCATTTCTAAACAAGCATGGGTGCTGCGGGCAATACGTGGTAGCCTAACCCGACTGGAAAAAGAGTTGACGGATTTGGACAGTTCTACTGATATTGCTGATCCATCTCTTAAACGGGAATCTCTTTTATTACAATTCAACGATCTCGCAGACAGGGAGGCCACACTACTAGGCAAATACCAGGCGGCACGCAGATATGGGGAGGAAGAACGTCCTGGTATGACATTGTCCTGCCTTTTACGCCCCCCTCGAGGGGCGGGACACATCACAGCCCAGTACCGGGAAGATGACACCGCTGTCACGGATAACGTAGACAGATTAAGGGAATTAGTAACATACTACAAGACCCTATACACCACTAAGCTCCCTGCCAACTTCGTTTCTCATCTGGCCTATCTGGAGGAGGTGGCAGTGGTGTGGCTAACTACTGGACAGGCTCAATTCCTTAGCGAACCATTTACTGCGGAGGAGCTCAGTCAGGCAATAGACTCTCTTGATGGTTCAAAGGCACCAGGCATGGATGGCCTATCCGGAACCTTCTATAAAGCATTTAAACAGACGCTGACCCCCCATCTGCTAGAAGTTTGTTCTGAATCCCTTGACAACGGCGTACTCCCGCCGACAATGCGTGAGGCAACAATCACCCTCTTACTGAAACCCGGTAAGGATCCCACCAGATGCGCCTCATACAGGCCTTTATCATTGTTAAACTTTGACAATAAGATATTGGACAAGATGTTGGCAAACAGGCTGTCACTGCTTTAGGATCAGATCTTCTCACCGGTGCAGTCCGGTTTTATACCGCACCAGTCAACCGCACTCATCCACAGAACTGTCTTCTCTGTGTTAAACAGGGTATCACCTATGACTCTTGCAGCAGTAACGCTCCTAGTTGCTGAGAAGGCCTTTGACTCACTAGAGTGGCCTTTCCTCTTTGCAACACTCCGCAAACTAGGCATACCCAACAACTTTATTGCACTAATTTCACTATTATACTCCTATCCCACAGCTAGGCTTCAGGTAAACGGCTCCCTTTTGGAACCCATCCCGGTGTCACGGGGCAAGCGGCAGGATTGCCCATTATCACCGTTACTTTTTATTATAGCCATGGACCCCCTGGTTAGGCATTTGCAGGAAAAGCACATGCACCGTGGACTTTGGTTCCGTCCCGGCCCTCTATTAATTTCCATGTACGCGGATGACATTCTGTTGTTTATAAGGAACCCAGCTGTAAATCTGAACCCTCTTATGGATGAGATTGGCCACTTTGGAGACATGTCGGGCCTGCGCATAAATTGGGGCAAATCCGAGCTTTTCCCTCTGACGGACTCGACAATTCCTTCTTGCAACTCATGCTCCCTGCGCTGGGCGACTGATACCACCAAATATCTAGTGATCACACTTCATAGAAACAAAGAACAGATAATCCGTCTGAATTATGGTCCTGCCATGGATAAGCTGACCACCCAGGTGGACCGCTGGGTCCGATTGCTGCTGTCTATGGCTGGCCGCATAGCCCTCGTCAAAATGAATGTCATTCCCCGCTTTTTATATCTCTTCGTAAACATCCACATCCCTCTGACAAAAACGTTTTTCTCACAATTCCGCGGCCAACTGCTCCGCCTGATATGGGCTGGACGTAGGCCGCGAATAGCATGGGATACACTTACACTCCCATACAAACGCATTAAATTCACAGTCCCTGACTTCAATTTATATTATCTGGTCGCGCAGGCCCAGTTCGCCTACAACTGGTTCCATCCTGATGCCCATATACGCTATAGCAAGCCCGAGCAGGACCTAGCGGACCCTGTCCCACTCAATGCGATATTCCCACAATGCATCCTGCAGGACCCTACTGATATACAAACTTTCTCTACCACATGATGGGCCTAGCGGTAACTTAGCTGACTTTTGGGATCTGGCTCTTTGTATTCTGCTAACCTTCCAGTGCCTCACAATCCATGGATCCCCAGTGCCCCAAATGCCACCACCTAGGAGCAGACGTTTCCCATATGACATGGACCTGCCCTGTCATATCCACTTATTGGACATCAGTGTTTCAGGTACTATCAATCATGGTATCCATAACACTCACACCATCTCCCAAGTTAGCCCTGCTGGGCATCGTGTCTAACATCCTGGTCTGCTATCGAAGGTTCACAGCTATAGCATTGTTACTGGCCAAAAGGGAAATTGCAGTACACTGGGGGGCCAGACTATGCCCCTCAAAAGAGGCATGGCTCAGCAGCATGGCATACTGCGACATGCAAACTGAGATTTACTCTACATTACAGCCCCCCACCTCCCACCCCAAGGACATTTGGTACATATACCGTACCCATCTTTGCACTTTGCAACGCAATTCCACCCCATCCTCTTCCCCCTCAACTCCTGAACATGACGAGACCCCTCCTATCCCCCTACACTCCCCCACCCACCATCGGTCTGTGCCGCACGACGTCCCATGAGATTCTCATGCATGTACTTCCTCCCACATAAATAGGTAAAGTTGGACTTTAATCCTCTTTACCATAAAACTGTATCCTCGACTAAACAAACTTACCGCAAGTATTTATATGCCTACTCTCCCCTCCCCCTCTTACCACCCCTGATTCCTTTATATAACTTATCATTATGTAACTATGGATACATATGCCATCTTAAGGGTGTGCTGTTCCCCTTCTTGGATAAGATGAAAGTTTGCCCTCTATTTGTATGTTTGTTTCTGTTTCCTTAATGCAGCAATAAAATTAATTTAAAAAAAAAATGGAAATAGAATTAAACAAACTTTGGAAATTCACTGAAAAAACCCAAAGGTTACAGGGACATTATTGTTAGGCTAAAATTTCACTCATACAAAACCAGTGAAATTCAGCAGATATAGTTAGCTGAGCTAACTATAACTTATGCCCGGCAATGCACTGCTTATGACCTCACATATTACATCACTCATGACATGGTCAGTGACATCACTCATGACATCACTCTAAGAATTTATGATTGTTAAATATATATACTAAGCTACTTCAAAAGTTAACCTAGTTATACTAGGTGTACTACTAATGAGTGATACTACTTCTAACATAGGTTACGTGAGTGGCTGAGTGACTGTGTATAGTGTATGTCCGTGTGTGAGTGCGTGTGTGAGTGGTTGTATGGTTATGTGAGTCGGTGTGTGAGTGGTTGCTCTCTTCTACCTTTCTGTGAATTTTTCTCTGTCCTTTTTGCACTTTTTTCTCCTTTTGCACCTTTTGCCACTTTGCCGCTCTGGGCTTTTTCCCTCCTTTTTGCCCCTGCTGCTGCGATCCCCCTTGGCCCGCCACCCTCCGGTGCCACTTTCTTGCTCCCCGCATTTCCCGCCTCCCAGCTGTCCAGCCCCAAGCACACTATTTAATGGCAGCCGCTGTGCAGCTGCGCCAAAGGCAAGCCCGCGTGCACCCGTATGCACCTGAATCACACCCAGCGTCACAGATCCTGATCCTCGACCCACCACGCTGCGACACTTGCACCCTCCACTCCCTCAACCCTGGACGCAACACCGTCTGCTGCCTTGCGACACCGAATGACACCCATGGCCCCTTCTCTTGCCGCCACTGTCGCCGCACCTTCACCCACATCTGCACTCCAACTTCTCCTACCACTCGTCGACCCACAACATACCCGCTGTCTCAGCTGCATCCTCCTCAACACTCCCTCCCTCCACAAAACGCCGCAGAAATCTGGGACCTCCTCGACTCCGTATCTCCCGACATTGCCTTCCTCATGGAAACCTGAATAAACCCCAGCTCAGCCCCAGACATCGCCACCGCCATCCCTGACGTATACAAGATCAGCCGCAAGGACCGCACCAACCAACCAGGAGGAGGCATCGCTATCGTCCACAAAAATACCCTCTGCCTGACCACCCATTAAGATGACCCAACAACAAGCATGGAACACCTCCACTTCCAAGTCAAGAGCAACCCTAACACTACCCTCTGCAGCCTCCTTGTCTAGAGACCCTCTGGCCCCTACCCACCCTTCACAGACGCCATCATCAACTTCATCGCACCCCAGGCTCTTGCATCCACCAACTACATCCTACTCGGTGACCTCAATTTTCACCTGGACAACCCCAGTGACTAGCACACTGCATCCCTTCTGAAGAACCTTGCCAGCGTAGGACTGAAGCAGCTAGTCACCTCTCCAACCCACTCAACAGGACACACGCTTGACCCTGTTTTCTCCACCAGCAAAAATATCACCTTCAGTCACACCGTGTGGGTGTGTAAGTGGCTGTATGGGTGTGCAAGAGGGTGTATGAGTGGTTTTGATGGTGTGTAAGTGGACGTGTGAGTGTGTGATGGGTGGGTGTGTAAGTGAGTGTGTGGGTCTCTGAGTGGTGTGCGAGTGGCTGCATGGGTGTGTGAGTAATTGTGTCAGTTGTTTTGCTGTATGGTGTGTAAGTGGCTGTGTGGGTCTGTGAGTGGGTGTGTAAGTGGTTGTATGGGTGTGTACATGGCTGTGTGAGTGGGTGTGTGAGTGCCTGTGTGGGTGTATGAGTGGTTCTCTGGGTACCTTAGTGGATGTATCAGTGTTTGTATGGGTGTGTAAGAGGGTGTCTGAGTGGCTGTATGGGTGTGTGAGTAGGTGTATGGATGTTTGAGTGGTTGTGGGTGTGCAAGAGAGTGTTGGAGTGGGTCTGTGAGCGTGTGTATGTGTTTTTTAATTGGGGTCTGGATCTGCGGATCCGCCGCAGATTCGCATGGGGGCCACACTGAGCACCATGATGGATCTACGGATCCTTGCATGTGCAAAAACAAATTAGCCACAATTTCTTTTCCATGAGGTTTCCCTCACAGACCCCTCCATCAGTCCCATGGGGTCAGTAGACCTTTATCCTGACCCCTTAAATCTTATTTCTACTTTATTTTCCCCACCCAGGAACTGTGTCCCGATTCACAAAATGGCAGCTGCAACTTTTCTCTGAGGTTGCGGTCTGCCAATCACGGCATTGGTGTTGGCACGTGGATCCGAGTCTCTAGATATACATAAATCTTTTTTCTTTAATAACTCCAAAACTACTGAACAGATTTACACCAACTTACAAAAAGTACTCTTTCTGGACCAAGATCCAGCTTTCTGCCAAATTTGGTGTCATTCCGTTCAACGGGTTGGGCTGAAGTCATATCTAAAATCCCTTTGGGAAATTGCATGGGGAAAACACATTTTGGGATCCCCCTTTTTTTCGCCCCCCACTTGACGAATCACCCCAAAACTTACCAAACAGCAGAAGTGACTGGCAAACTAGTTTTGAAATTTTCGTGAAGATTCGTCAAAGGGTGCCAAAGTTATTAGCAAAACCAAAATGCTCTTCCCATGGAAACTAAATCCTACCTATAACTAACTACCTACTGGCGCCTGCCAGAAATAAATATATATATATATATATATATATACATCCCATCCAATAATGCTCACTTATGCCCAAGCCTGCTTGTACGAGGAGTATGCGGCGAGGTAGCGAACCTCATAAGTCAATACCAGTTCTGTAGTCGTGGCCAGTAAGGATTCCCCGGCTCAAACATCACCACAGTACCGCAACTCAAATCTTTATCAGCGTTTTTATTTGACACTCGCAACAGAAAATCCCCAACGCGTTTCAGAGTTTCCTCACTCCTTGGTCACGGGTTAGGTTTGTGCTTCACTTCCGCTTCGTTTTAAAGAAACAGAACATGTGTCTCACGCCCGTAATAGGCATAAACAAAATACTTTCTTTGTCAGTTACGGTATTGTTAATAAAGAATTCAATAAATCGCAGTAGAGTAACTTTAAATAAACATATTTTTCGCCTGACCTACAATTCTCATTGTCAGGCAAAAGACAGTACCAGACATCTCCTATCTTGGGTAATAATCCCATAATGACAATCTCGTGTCACATTGCTAAATCCAGCTTCTCATGTTTCCATGGTTCATTTGAGACTCTGACACCATTATTATGCCCAAGTAGGCCTTACATGAATCTAAGTCCGACACTTAGAACATAAGTCAATATTTTTAGACAATATGACCAGGAGGAATTACTTCATAACCTTCCAAAATTAATTATTCAAGTTGTGTCAGATGAATGATTTCATGGGTGTCATATCGTATTAAGACATTTGGAACATTTTTCACAATCAATTCAACCCTAGTGGGTGATATGTCACAATTAAGACATTGGGAATATTATACACAATCAATTCAACCCTAGTGGGTGATATGTCACAATAAAGTCACAATGGGCTCAACATCACTCATTATTTCAGTGAAAATATTAACCATTGGCCTGTGATCAAAGGTTGGCTGGCTAATGTCCAGCCTGGCACAGTTGAGATATAAGAGCTCCCCTGTGTTTCCGGATTCTTGTATCTGAAACAAAACCAACAGAAAAAAAGTATATATATATATATTTTTTTTTAAAACAAAGCCTCCTCGGAATGAAAGTGCACTTTCATTCCGAGGAGGATGAAAAAAGAGGCATTCCTCGAGGATATCAGAGGTACTGTACTATACATCCCAGAATGCACGATAATAGACTTACTCAAGTGTGAGGCCCACTGGAGGGCAATTGGAATATAAGGAACTCTGGGACATATGCTTCTTTTCAAACTGCGCAGCTGTACATGATGCCTGTGAGCAAGGAGTATAAAACTCCGAAACGCGTTAGGCTTGTAAATAAAGCTTTGAATGATGGAATACTGGCTGCCTGCACTGGGTTTGTTTCCGAGTGCTCCTCGAACCGGGGGAGTTTGTTTTACATATATATATATATATGCATAAAAAGAAGCAGAGAACTCTGGGTAGTTCTCAAGTTCAGGTGGAAAGCAGCTCCTGTATAGAGCACTCTCAACACCAGCGACACTCTAAATTTGCTCACCTCAAATGTCTGCTTTTCTATCAAAGTCTTTAAGCATAGGATTAGCACAGTGCTATCCATGCCGAGCTGTAAAATGACCAAAGCCTTTTACCACTGCAGGCACAGTATTACAGCTTTGGATTGGTAAAATACCATCCAAGCCAACCTGAAATGAATAGAAGCAACCCCTGACACGTGTTTTGCACTCATTAGAGCTCTTCAGAGAGGTATAGCTTTGTCCAAACATAAGGGAGCACCCAGTATAAGTCAAAACAAAACCCTTTCAGGCATATAGTGCCGAATAAATTATGCAAAAAAGAAGCAGAGAACTCTGGGTAGTTCTCAAGTTTAGGTGGAAAGCAGCTCCTGTATTGAGCACTCTCAACACCAGCGACACTCTAAATTTGCTCACCTCAAATGTCTGCTTTTCTATCAAAGTCTTTAAGCATAGGATTAGCACAGTGCCATCCACACCGAGATAGAAAGGGACAAAGTCTTTTGCCATTTCTACAGCAAAGTCTTTAAGGATAGGATTAGCACAGTGCTATCCATGCCGAGCTGTAAAATGACCAAAGCCTTTTAACACTCCAGGCACAGTATTACAGCTTTGGATTGTATATATATATATATATATATATCTCTATATGGTTGTATGATGGAACAACTACCATATGAACAACTACAGTCTAAACCACTACTCCTCAACCACTACCTAGTCTAAACCACTAAAGTTTTACCAACTACAATTTTTTACAACTACTACGCCTTTACCATGATTGCCTTTACCCCATTAATGTATCTATTTTCCGGGTAAGTATAAATCCATATGCGTGTATATATATATATATATATATATATATATATATATATATAATGGGTTTGTATGTACCTGTAAAAATCTTAAATTTCGTGGCAAAGGCATGCATGCCAAAGACATATGCGTTGTAAAATTAATATTGATAAGTATTAACACTATATACACATATATATATATATATATATATATATATATATATATATGTGTGTAGTATGTATGTATATATACATACACACACACCCCTATACTCACTTTTAATGTTATAAATTTCCTTTCCACCCAAAAACCTACACCCACCCCAAACCTTAAAAATTCCCTTTCCACCCAAAAACCTATACCCACCCTAAACCCTAAAAATTCCCTTTCCACCCAAAAACCCACACCCACCCTAAACCCTGTAAATACCCTTGCAATCCCAAAAACCCATACCTACCTTAAACCCTAAAATTACCCTTGCCACCCAAAAACCCATACCCACCCTTAACCCTAAAAATACACTTGCCGCCCAAAAACCCATACCCACCCAAAACCCTAAAATTACCCTTCCCACCCAAAAACCATACCCACCCTAGACCCTCAAATTACCCTTTCCACCCAAAAACCCATACCCACCCCTAACCCTAAAAATACACTTGCCACCCAAAAACCCATTCCCACCCAAAATGTAAAACATGCCCTTGCCACCCAAAAACCCACACCCACCATAAACCCTAAAAATACCCTTGCCACCCAAAAACTCATACTCATAATACACGTGCCACTGTGTATATATATATATATACATATATATATATATATATATATATAGATATAGATATATATCAGTCATAAACAATCCAAGAGTGCCATCTACTGGTCTCAGAAGGTAAATTTAAACAACATACATTAATTAGTAAGATTGCTTAAATAAACTTAGAAAATGTAAAACAGTTAATTATTTTTACAAAATGTTACACTATGAAAAAAACAAATTAGACAGACTTAACTTACTATAACAAAAGAAACAACTAATCTCTTCATGCAGGTCGTTGTTTAGGCAGGTCGTTGTTTAGACTCGGTAGTTGTAAATGCAGTAGTGGTTGAGGGATCGTGGTTCAGGCTCCTCGTTGTTAAAGAGTAGTGGTAAAGGTCGTTTCCCCTCTATATATATCTATAAAGGTCCGTGCTCCAGTGATTCTGTTTGGTTGAACGAAGGAATGGAGTAATGCGGATATATATATCTATATATATATATATATTCACTGAAAAAACCATAGGTTTTAGGGACAGTTAAAGTTAGTTGGACATTTTACTCGTACAAAACCCGTGAAATTCCCCCGTTATAGTTAGTTCAGCTAACTATAACTCGCGCCCCCGCAATGCACTGCTGATGACGTCACATATTACATCACTCATGACATGGTCAGTGACATCACTGATGACATCACTGATGACATCTCAAATGACATCACTGATGACATCATCCAGTGACTGTGTGTTTCTGTAAAGTTTAAATATTTTTAATATATATAGGAAAAGACGTATTGAAGAATGAGTGGGTGTGTAAGTGTCTGTATGGATGATTTAGTAGGTGCGTGACTGACTCTATAAGTGAGTGATTTAACGTATCTTACTGAATGCATGGGTTAGTGACTAAACTGGGTGAATGTCTGTATCCGTCTGTCTGTTGCTGTGTAAGTGGCTGCCTGGGTTTGTGAATAGCTACATGAGTGTCTATAAGAGTTATTGATTTGTTGTCTGAGTATCTGTATGGGTGCCTGAGTGTTTGTGTGGATGGGGTGTGTGCGACTGTGCATAGATGTGTGAGTGGGTGATTCACTGGGTGGATGGTTTCAAGAGTGCATCTGTGATAGACTGTATGGGTGGGTAAGTGTGTGTAAGAGTGTGTTAGTGAGTGAATGTATGTCCCAGTGGTACATGTGTGAGTAACTACATATGTGAAAGGCAGTATATATGTGTGTTGGAGTATATAAATAGCTATAAGCGAGAGTGAGTGATTGTGATAGTGGCTGTATGGATGAGTGTGTGCTTGTATCAGTGATTATATAAGAGCGTAACAATGTGCTAGTATTTGTATGATTAAGTGAGCTGGTGTGTGTATAACTGTATAGGTGAGTAAATGGCAGTGTGTTTAATTATTTGCATGACTGACTAGGTGTGTGAGTACCTCTATGGATGAGTGGCGGTGTTTGAGTGTCTATATAGGAGTAAGAGTGCATATGATAGTCCTGTACTGAGTGACCATAAGTATGAGTGACTGTACGGGTGAGTGAGTGGATGTGTGTGTGTAGACCTAAGAATCAGTGAGTGGGTATGTAGTTTTTGGTGTTGGAGTGTCTATGGTTTTGCGAATGGCAGTCTGTAATTTAGATTGGGTGTATCAAAGGTTATATTAGGGTGTGAAGAGCTGCATCAGATTATCACGTGGATGATGTCATCAGTGATGTCATTTGAGATGTCATCAGTGATGTCATCAGTGATGTCACTGACCATGTCATGAGTGATGTAATATGTGACGTCATCAGCAGTGCATTGCGGGGCGCGAGTTATAGTTAGCTGAACTAACTATAACGGGGAATTTCCACGGGTTTTGTACGAGTAAAATGTCCAACTAACTATAACTGTCCCTAAAACCTATGGTTTTTTCAGTGAATTTCAAAGGTTTTTTAAATGCTAATTTCTAACTATAACATATCTGAAACCTATGGTTTTTTCAGTGAATTTCAAAGGTTTTTTAAATGCTAATTCCTAACTATAACATGTTTGAAACCTACGGTTTTTCAGTGAATTTCAAAGGTTTTGTAAATGACAATTTTTAAATGTATTAATTGTTATATTAATTTTTTTCATACTGATTTACTACATTTTTAGAAACAATTTTTTTTACATATTTTATTTTTTAAATTACATTGTAATTACATTATACATTACATTACAAAAAATACTTTCTCAGAATGAATTACTTTAGTTTAAATACTTTGCACATAGGCAATAGACTTTTAAGTACAGTAGTTACAGTTGTTGCAATGGGCAACACATTTTCAAACACAATGCAACATTCAGCTCAATGTGAATTTCTAGTTAAATGCAATTAGTTACTTTATGGATTACTTTTCTAACCACAGGACTGGATCCTAGATTCAGTCCTGGTACATCTCCTGTAAACAGTTGAGTAAAAGCGTTTTGGTTACAGTCGTGATTTTTAAGGAATATTATTGTATTTTAAAAGTTGACACTTAGAAACTTTTTCTCATAGAATCACCAATGTTATCCTATGGAAGGAAATTCACTTAGCAGGTAAAAACTGTTATCGTTACTTTTTCTTACTCAGTGTTGGATCCTGGATCCAGCACTGGTGCATCTCCTGTAAACAGTTGAAAGAATGCGTTTAAGTCATACAGGCGATTTTTAAGGAATATTTGTAGTTTGTGAAAATCGACACTTTGAAACTTTTCTGGTGAAAACCAGACAATGGATTCCTATGGAAGAAAATATAAGTTACTGGTAAGTACGGTTAAAATTACTTTTCAGGGTCAGTGCTGGGCTAAAAGATGCAGCACTGGGTTCTCTCCTGATAACAGGTGAGTAAATTGGAATTCGGATTTCGGCTGATTTTAGAGGAATATTTGTATGTTTCAAAAATCAACACTTAGAAACTTTTTCAGCAAAAAGCAGGCAATGATATCCTATGGAAGGAAATTCAAGTTACTGGTAAGTACGGTTAAAATTACTTTTGAGGATCAGTACTGGGCTGAAAGATGCAGCACTGAGGTCTCTCCTGATAACAGGTGAGTAAATCGGAATTCGTATTTCGGCTGATTTTAGAGGAATATTTTAAAGTTCCAAAACTCCACACTTAGAAGAATTTCCAAGTGAAACCAGTCAATGTTAGCCTATGGAAGGAAAATCAAGTTACTGGTAAGTACGGTTAAAATTACTTTTCAGGACCAGTACTGGGCTGAAAGATACAGCACTGAGGTCTCTCCTGATAACAGGTGAGTAAATCGGAATTCGTATTTCGGCTGATTTTAGAGGAATATTTTAAAGTTCCAAAACTCCACACTTAGAAGAATTTCCAAGTGAAACCAGTCAATGTTAGCCTATGAAGGAAATTCAAGTTACCGGTAAGTACGGTTAAAATTACTTTTCAGGACCAGTACTGGGCCGAAAGATGCAGCACTGAGGTCTCTCCTGATAACAGGTGAGTAAATCAGAATTCGGATTTCGGCTGATTTTAGAGGAATATTTGTATGTTTCAAAAATCAACACTTAGAAACTTTTTCAGCAAAAAGCAGGCAATGATATCCTATGGAAGGAAATTCAAGTTACTGGTAAGTACGGTTAAAATTACTTTTGAGGATCAGTACTGCGCTGAAAGATGCAGCACTGAGGTCTCTCCTGATAACAGGTGAGTAAATCGGAATTCGTATTTCGGCTGATTTTAGAGGAATATTTTAAAGTTCCAAAACTCAACACTTAGAAGAATTTCCAAGTGAAACCAGTCAATGTTAGCCTATGGAAGGAAATTCAAGTTACTGGTAAGTACGGTTAAAATTACTTTTCAGGACCAGTACTGGGCTGAAAGATACAGCACTGAGGTCTCTCCTGATAACAGGTGAGTAAATCGGAATTCGTATTTCGGCTGATTTTAGAGGAATATTTTAAAGTTCCAAAACTCCACACTTAGAAGAATTTCCAAGTGAAACCAGTCAATGTTAGCCTATGGAAGGAAATTCAAGTTACTGGTAAGTACGGTTAAAATTACTTTTCAGGACCAGTACTGGGCTGAAAGATACAGCACTGAGGTCTCTCCTGATAACAGGTGAGTAAATCGGAATTTGTATTTCGGCTGATTTTAGAGGAATATTTGTATGTTTCAAAAATCAACACTTAGAAACTTTTTCAGCAAAAAGCAGACAATGATATCCTATGGAAGGAAATTCAAGTTACTGGTAAGTACGGTTAAAATTACTTTTGAGGATCAGTACTGGGCTGAAAGATGCAGCACTGAGGTCTCTCCTGATAACAGGTGAGTAAATCGGAATTCGTATTTCGGCTGATTTTAGAGGAATATTTTAAAGTTCCAAAACTCCACACTTAGAAGAATTTCCAAGTGAAACCAGTCAATGTTAGCCTATGGAAGGAAATTCAAGTTACTGGTAAGTACGGTTAAAATTACTTTTCAGGACCAGTACTGGGCTGAAAGATACAGCACTGAGGTCTCTCCTGATAACAGGTGAGTAAATCGGAATTCGTATTTCGGCTGATTTTAGAGGAATATTTGTATGTTTCAAAAATCAACACTTAGAAACTTTTTCAGCAAAAGCAGGCAATGATATCCTATGGAAGGAAATTCAAGTTACTGGTAAGTACGGTTAAAATTACTTTTCAGGATTAGTACTGGGCTGAAAGATGCAGCACTGAGGTCTCTCCTGATAACAGGTGAGTAAATCCGAATTCGTAGTTCGGCAGATTTTAGAGGAATATTTGCACAATGGTGAAGGTAGGGGGCGGGGCCTGAGGTGACATCTGTGCAAGCGCGTCCCGTGGCGCGTTTTAAGTTGGGGGATTAAGTCCCCTTGAATCATGAGGGTCCCTAGGGCCAACTAGCCCACCAGGAACCTCCAGTATGCGCCAGGGGCTGCGTTGCAGAGACGTGTAGAGAGGCCACACCCCTTTTACACCTCTCTGCAACGCAGCTCTGTGGCGCTTTCTGGATGTGCCTGTTGGGCTAGTTGGCCCCCAGAGACCCTCAGGATTGAAGGGGATTTAATTCCCCATCTTAAAACGCGCCACGGGGCCTGTTTGCACACATGTCACCTGAAGCCCCGCCCCTCCCTTCACCACTGTGCAAACGCGCCCCTGGCGCGTTTTAAGTCGGGGGATTAACTCCCCTTGAATCCTGAGGGTCCCTGGGGGCCAACTAGCCCAACAGGTATATCCAAAAAGCGCCACAGAGCTGCGTTGCAGAGAGGTGTATAAAGGGGCGTGGCCTCTGTACACCTCTCTGCAACGCAGCCCCTAGCGCATACTGGAAGGTTCCTGGTGGGCTGGTTGGCCCCAGGACCCTCAGTATTGAGGTGGAATTACTTCCCCATCTGCAAACGCGCCAGGGGCGCATTTGCAGAGTGGTGAAGGAAGGGGGCGGGGCCTGTGGCCCGATCGTTTTTTTGTTTTTCCCTGAAGGGGGCCTGTGTGGCCCCCTTCCTTTTTCCTATTTTTGGGCCCTGGGGTCCCCATCCCCCAGGGCCTTACCCCCTTTTTTTTTTTTTCAATTAAACGGGAAGGGGGCCGCGTGGCCCCTCCCCTGGCCGAATCCTGCCCCGGGGACCCCATCCCCGGGGCATGGCCACACTTTTCTTTAATTTTTAAGGAGGGGGCTGCGTGGCCCCCTCCTCAGGACTCCTTTTGCCCCGGGACGCCATCCCCCGGGGCAGGCCTTTTTTTTTTTTTTACTTATTTCTGGGGAGGGGGCTGCGTGGCCCCCTCTCGGGCCACTTATGGCCCCGCGGGCCCCATCCCCGGGGCCTGGCCTCTCGTTGGGGACTGTGGGGGTCCCCAAACCCCCACAGTCCCGCCGGCTCCCGTGTCCTAAGGGAGCCGGCATTGCTTTCCACACGGGGAGCAGCTAACATGCTGCTCCCCATGTGGAAAAGCAATTGTCTTTGGATATTGGAAGCAAGAGCAGATTTCCTGCTCTCTCTTCCAATATCCAAAGCAGTTTGCAATGACAGGACGGGAGCCGCGAGGCTCCCGTCCTGTCATTGCAAACAGCAGTGTCCCGGGGTAGGCACCCGGGACACTGCAGGAGCCGGCCCTGGGGGTGGCGGTCCCCAGGGCCACCACAGGCTCCAGGAGGGGCCGCGCGGCCCCCTCCCCACATCAGCAAAGCCCCGGGAGGTGGTGGTCCCGGGGCTTCGGAGGTCCAAAACGGACCCCATTTTAATTTGTTAGTGCCCGGGAGGTGGCGGTCCCGGGGCGTGTGGGGGAGCTCGAGCCCCCCACACAGGAAAAAGTTTTAAAAAAGAAGCCCCGGGAGGTGGTGGTCCCCGGGGCTGCGGAAGGCTCAGAGCCCTCCCGCACCATTTTAAAAGAAAGCCCCGGGGGTGTCGGTCCCGGGGCTTGGGGGCCCTTGAGGCCCCCATACATAAATTTAACCCCCACCATGCCCCCGGGACTTGGGCCACCCGGGGGCAAAATACAATCGAAGCGCGGGAGACCGCCCTTCGATTTTTTTTTTTTTCGGCAAGATTCGCCCTCTGAGCGCATCCTGCCGATTTAAAAAAATAAATTAATGCTTTTTTCTGCCCAGGGGGTCTTTGTGGGACCCCCTGAGCAGACCTAGGGGGTCAGGGTGTTTCTACCCTGCCCCCTTTGTGCGTTTTGCGCACTTTTTTTACTGCTTTCTTATTCCTCGGTTCTACCGAGGAACAAGATGGCTGCCAACACTTCCTGGTTTGGAGTGTTGACAGCCAATTAGCAGACAGCTCGTGATCGGGAGGGTGCGCGACTCCGACGCGGCCATAGATATATATGTACTTTTACTTTTGATTTTCTCAGCAACTACTGAACGGATTTACACCATTTAACAAAAGGGTTCTTTCTGAACCAAGAACTACCTCTTTGCCAAATTTGGTGTAATTCCGTTCAGCAGTTCGGGCTGTAGCCGTGTCTAAAGTTTCCTATGGGAAATTGATTTTTTGACTCTTATTTTTTAATTTCTCCGCAACTACTGAACGGATTTACACCATTTATCAAAAGGGTTCTTTCTGAACCAAGAACTACCTCTTTGCCAAATTTGGTGTAATTCCGTTCAGCAGTTTGGGCTGTAGCCGTGTCTAAAGTTTCCTATGGGAAAATGAATGGGGAAAACACGTTTTGGGACCCCCTTTTTCTCGGCCCCCGCTTGACGAATCACCCTGAGACTTTCAGGGTAGGAGCGGACCGGAGCGGGCCATAAAGTTTGAAAATTTTGCGAAGATTCGTCAACCGACGCAAGAGTTATTTCAAATAGAATGTCGCGGATTTCCTATGGCAAATAGGTCCTAACTATAACTATCTACTGGCGACCGCCAGTAGATAATATATATATATATATATATATATATTCACTGAAAAAACCATAGGTTTCAGACACGTTATAGTTAGAAATTAGCATTTAAAAAACCTTTGAAATTCACTGAAAAACCATAAGGTTTTAGCGACAGTTATAGTTAGTTGGACATTTCACTCGTACAAAACCATAGAAATTCCCCCGTTATAGTTAGTTCAGCTAACTATAACTCGCGCCCATAATGCACTGCTGATGACGTCACATATTACATCACTCATGACATGGTCAGTGACATCACTGATGACATCACTGATGACATCTCAAATGACATCACTGATGACATCACTGATGACATCATCCAGTGACTGTGTGTTTCTGTAAAGTTTAAATATGTTTAATATATATAGGGAAAGGCGTATTGAAGAATGTGTGGGTGTATAAGTGTCTGAATGGATGATTTAGTACGTGAGTGACTGACTCTACAAGTGAGTGATTAAATGTATCTTACTGAATGCATGGGTTAGTGACTAAACTGTGTGAATGTCTGTATCCATCTGTCTGTTGGTTTGTAAGCGGCTGCATGGCTTTCTGAATAGCTACATGAGTGTCTACATGGGTTATTGATTGATTGTCTGAGTATCTGTATGGGTGCCTGAGTGTTTGTGTGGGTGGGGTGTGTGTGACTCTGTGCATAGATGTGTGAGTTGGTGATTCACTGGGTGCATGGTTTCAAGAGTGCATCTGTGATGGACTGTATGGGTGGGTGAGTGTGTGTATGGGTGTGTTAGTGATTGAATGTATATCTCAGTGGTACATGTGTAAGTAACTACATATGTGAAAGGCAGTATATATGTGTGTTGGAGTACATAAATGGCTATAAGTGAGAGTGTGTGATTGTGAGAGTGGCTGTATGGATGAGTGTGTACTTGTATCAGTGATTGTATAAGAGCGCAAGAATGTATGAGTAAGTGAGCTGGTGTGTGTATAACTGTATAGGTGAGTAAATGGGTGTGTGATTAAGTTTTTTGCATGACTGACTAGGTGTGTGAGTACCTCTATGGATGAGTGGCGGTGTGTGAGTGTTTATATAGGTGTATGAGTGCATATGATAGTCCTGTACTGAGTGACTAAGTATGAGTGACTGTACGGGTGAGTGAGTGGATGTGTGTAGACCTAAGAATCAGTGAGTGGGTATGTAGTTTTGGTGTTGGAGTGTCTATGGTTTTGAGAATGGCAGTCTGTAATTTAGAGTGGGTGTATCAAAAGTTATATTAGGGTGTGAGAAGATGCATGAAATTATCACATGGATGATGTCATCAGTGATGTCATTTGAGATGTCATCAGTGATGTCATCAGTGATGTCACTGACCATGTCATGAGTGATGTAATATGTGACGTCATCAGCAGTGCATTGCGGGCGCGAGTTATAGTTAGCTGAACTAACTATAACGGGGAATTTCTATGGTTTTGTACGAGTGAAATGTCCAACTAACTATAACTGTCCCTAAAACCTATGGTTTTTTCAGTGAATTTCAAAGGTTTTTAAATGCTAATTTCTAACTATAACATGTCTGAAACCTATGGTTTTTTCAGTGAATTTCAAAGGTTTTTTAAATGCTAATTTCTAACTATAACGTGCCTGAAACCTATGATTTTTTAAGTGAATTTCAAAGGTTTTTTTAAATGCTAGTTTCTAACTATGCCTACAGAGGTAGGACATGTGAAGAAAGAAGAAAAAACGCACAGAAAGAAGCAAAAGATGTGCAGAAAGAACCAACAGAGGAGCAGAAAGAGGCCTTGTTGCAAAATCATCCTGTGCCCACAACTTTTTCAGACGGGTACTGGTGGTAACTGACTCTGACTAACCAGAGCCAGTGCTATGCTAAAAGACACTTAGAATACAGTGAAAACACCTACATACACTAGGGAACACTATGCGTTGGGGTACCCCTGTGATTAGCATGACCTCCTCTGCAAGTCCCTAGTACATAATAGGGCAGGGGGATTAAAACTACCTCTTAAAGCGCGCTACAGGGCGCGTTTGCACAGTGGTGAAGGGAGGGGGCCTGAGGTGACATGTGTGCAAACGCACCCCGTGGCGCGTTTTAAGGTGCGGGATTAAGTCCCCTTGAATTCTGAGGGTCCCTGGGGCCCAACTAGCCCCCAGGTACCTACAGTTAGGACCACAGAGCTGAGTTGCAGAGGGCGTTCGAGGCCACGCACCTTTTAACCTCTCTGCAACGCAACTCTGTTGTGCTTTCTGAAGGTACCTGGTGGGCTAGTTGGCCCCCAGGGTCCCTCAGGATTCAAAGGGAATTAATTCCCCAACTTAAAACGCACCACAGGGCGTGTTTGCGCACATGTCACCTGAGGCCCCGCCCCCTCCCTTCACCCCTGTGCAAACGCGCCCCGTGGTGCGTTTTAAGTTGGGGGATTAGGTCACCTTGAATCCTGAGGGTCCCTGGGGCCCAACTAGCCCACTAGGTACTTCCAGTAAGCACTACAGGCCTGCGTTGCAACGCCTGTAACAAATTGTGCAGTTGTGTTTAGGTAGTGAAGAGGGTCGTGCTGGGGGTAGTGTTTTAGGGTTTAGGGTAGTGCAGTGGTGTTTGTGTAGTGTAGGGGTCATGCTGGGGGTAGATTTAGGGTTTAGGGTAGTGCAGTGGTGTTTGGGTAGTGTAGGGAGTCGTGCTGGGGGAGTGTTTTAGGGTTTAGGGTAGTGCAGTGGTGTTTGGGTAGTGTAGGGGGTCGTGCTGGGGGTAGTGTTTTAGGGTTTAGGGTAGTGCAGTGGTGTTTGGGTAGTGTAGGGGGTCGTGCTGGGGGTAGTGATTTAGGGTAGTGCAGTGGTGTTTGGGTAGTGTAGGGAGTACTGCTGGGGGTAGTGTTTTAGGGTTTAGGGTAGTGCAGTGGTGTTTGGGTAGTGTAGGGGTACTGCTGGGGGTAGTTTTTAAGGGTTTAGGGTAGTGCAGTGGTGTTTGGGTAGTGTAGTGGTTCGTGCTGGGGGTAGTTTTTTAGGGTTTAGGGTAGTGCAGTGGTGTTTGTGTAGTGTAGGGGTAGTATTTTAGGGTTTAGGGTAGTGCAGTGGTGTTTGTGTAGTGTAGGAGGTCGTGTTTTAGGGTTTAGGGTAGTGCAGTGGTCTTTGGGTAGTGTAGGGAGTCGTGCGGGGGTAGTGTTTTAGGGTTTAGGGTAGTGTAGGGGGTCATGCGGGGTAGTGTTTTAGGGATTAGGGTAGTGCATTGGTGTTTGGGTAGTGTAGGGGGTCATGCGGGGGTAGTGTTTTAGGGTTTAGGGCAGTGCAGTGGTGTTTGGGTAGTGTAGGGGGTCGTGCTGGGGAGAGTGTTTTAGGGTTTAGGGCAGTGCAGTGGTGTTCGGGTAGTGTAGGGGGTTGTGCTGGGGGAGTGTTTTAGGGTTTAGGGCAGTGCAGTGGTGTTCGGGTAGTGTAGGGGGTCGTGCTGGGGGGAGTGTTTGAGGGTTTAGGGCAGAGCAGTGGTGTTCGGGTAGTGTAGGGGGTTGTGCTGGGGGTAGTATTTTAGGGTTTAGGGTAGTGCAGTGGTGTTCGGGTAGTGTAGGGGGTCGTGCTGGGGGTAGTGTTCTAGGGTTTAGGGCAGTGCAGTGGTCTTTGGGCAGTGTAGGGGGTAATGCTAGGGGTGGTGTTTTAGGGTTTAGGGCAGTGCAGTGGTGTTTGGGCAGTGTAGGGGGTCGTGCTGGGGGTGGTGTTTCAGGGTTTAGGGCACTGCAGTGGTGTTCGGGCAGTGTAGGGGGTCGTGCAGGGGTTGGTGTTTCAGGGTTTAGGGCAGTGGTGTTCGGGCAGTGTAGGGGGTCGTGCTGGGGTGGTGTTTCAGGGTTTGGGGCAGTGCAGTGGTGTTCGAGCAGTAAAGGGGGTCGTGCTGGGGGTGGTGTTTCAGGGTTTAGGGCAGTGCAGTGGTGTTCGGGCAGTGTAGGGGGAGGTGCAGGGGGTGGTGTTTCAGGGTTTAGGGCAGTGCAGTGGTGTTCGGGCAGTGTAGGGGGTGGTGCAGGGGGTGGTGTTTCAGGGTTTAGGGCAGTGCAGTGGTGTTCGGGCAGTGTAGGGGGTCATGCAGGGGTGGTGTTTCAGGGTTTAGGGCAGTGCAGTGGTGTTCGGGCAGTGTAGGGGGTCGTGCTGGGACTGGTGTTTCAGGGTTTAGGGCAGTACAGTGGTGTTCGGGCAGTGTAGGGGTCATGCTGGGGCTGGTGTTTCAGGGTTTAGGGCAGTGCAGTGGTGTTCGGGCAGTGTAGGGGGTTGAGCTGGGGCTGGTGTTTCAGGGTTTAGGGCAGTGCAGTGGTGTTCGGGCAGTGTAGGTGGTCGTGCTGGGGCTGGTGTTTCAGGGTGTAGGGCAGTGCAGTGGTGTTCGGGCAGTGTAGGGGGTCATGCTGGGGCTGGTGTTTCAGAGTCTAGGGCAGTGCAGTGGTGTTCGGGCAGTGTAGGGGGTCTTGCTGGGGCTGGTGTTTCAGGGTTTAGGGCAGTGCAGTGGTGTTCGGGCAGTGTAGGGGGTCGTGCTGGGGGTGGTGTTTCAGGGTTTAGGGCAGTGCAGTGGTGTTCGGGCAGTGTAGGGGGTCGTGCTGGGGCTAGTGTTTCAGGATTTAGGGCAGAGCAAAGGTGTTCAGGCAGTGTAGGGGGTTTTGCTGGAGGTGGTGTTTCAGGGTTTAGGGCAGTGCAGTGGTGTTCGTGCAGTGTAGGGGGTGGTGTTTCAGGGTTTAGGTCAGTGGTGTTCAGGCAGTGTAGGGGGTCTTGCTGGGGTTGATGTTTCAGGGTTTAGGGCAGTGGTGTTCGGGCAGTGTAGGGGGTCGTGCTGGGGGTGGTGTTTCAGGGTTTAGGGCAGTGCAGTGGTGTTCCGGCAGTGTAGGAGGTCGTGCAGGGGGTGGTGTTTCAGGGTTTAGGGCAGTGCAGTGGTGTTCGGGCAGTGTAGGGGGTCGTGCTGGGGGTGGTGTTTCAGGGTTTAGGGCAGTGCAGTGGTGTTCGGGCAGTGTAGGGTGTCGTGCTGAGGGTGGTGTTTCAGGGTTTAGGGCAGTGCAGTGGTGTTCGGGCAGTGTAGGGGGTCGTGCAGGGGGTGGTGTTTCAGGGTTTAGGGCAGTGCAGTGGTGTTTGGGCAGTGTAGGGGGTTGTGCAGGGGATGGTGTTTCAGGGTTTAGGGCAGTGCAGTGGTGTTCGGGCAGTGTAGGGGGTCTTGCTGGGGGTGGTGTTTCAGGGTTTAGGGCAGTGCAGTGGTGTTCAGGCAGTGTAGGGGGTCTTGCTGGGGCTGGTGTTTCAGGGTTTAGGGCAGTGCAGTGGTGTTCGGGCAGTGTAGGGGGTCGTGCTGGGCCTGGTGTTTGAGGGTTTAGGGTAGTGCAGTGGTGTTCGGGCAGTGTAAGGGGTCGTGCTGGGGCTGGTGTTTCAGGGTTTAGAGCAGTGCAGTGGTTTTCAGACAGTGTAGGCGGTTGTGCTGGGGCTGGTGTTTCAGGGTTTAGGGCAGTGCAGTGGTGTTCGGGCAGTGTACGGGGTCGTGCTGGGGCTGGTGTTTCAGGGTTTAGGGCAGTGCAGTGGTGTTCGGGCAGTGTAGGGGGTCGTGCTGGGGGTGGTGTTTCAGGGTTTAGGGCAGTGCAGTGGTGTTCGGGCAGTGTAGGGGGTCGTGCTGGGGCTGGTGTTTCATGGTTTAGGGCAGTGCAGTGGTGTTCGGGCAGTGTAGGGGGTCGTGCTGGGGGTGGTGTTTCAGGGTTTAGGGCAGTGCAGTGGTGTTCGGGCAGTGTAGGGGGTCATGCTGGGGGTGGTGTTTCAGGGTTTAGGGCAGTGCAGTGGTGTTCGGGCAGTGTAGGGGGTCTTGCTGGGGGTGGTGTTTCAGGGTTTAGGGCAGTGGTGTTCGGGCAGTGTAGGGGGTCTTGCTGGGGGTGATGTTTCATTGATTAGGGCAGTGCAGTGGTGTTCGGGCAGTGTAGGAGGTCTTGCTGGGGGTAGTGTTTCAGGGTTTAGGGCAGTGGTGTTCGGGCAGTGTAGGGGGTCTTGCTGGGGGTGATGTTTCAGGGTTTAGGGCAGTGCAGTGGTGTTCGGGCAGTGTAGGGGGTCGTGAAGGGGTGGTGTTTCAGGGTTTAGGGCAGTGCAGTGGTGTTCGGGCAGTGTAGGGGGTCGTGCTAGGGTTGGTGTTTCAGGGTTTAGGGCAGTGCAGTGGTGTTCGGACAGTGTAGGGGGTCGTGCAGGGGCTGATGTTTCAGGGTGTAGGGCAGTGCAGTGGTGTTCGGGCAGTGTAGGGGGTCGTGCTGGGGGTAGTGTTTTAGGGTTTAGGGTAGTGCAGTGGTGCTTGTGTAGTGTAGGGGGTTGTGCTGGGGGTAGTGTTTTAGGGTTTAGGGTAGTGCAGTGGTGTTTGTGTAGTGTAGGGGTCATGTTTTAGGGTAGTGCAGTGGTGTTTGGGTAGTGTAGGGGGTCGTGCTGGGGGTAGTGTTTTAGGATTTAGGTTAGTGCAGTGGTGTTTGGGTAGTGTAGGGGGTCGTGCTGGGGGTAGTGTTTTAGGGTTTAAGGTAGTGCAGTGGTGTTTGTGTAGTGTAGGGGGTCGTGCTGGGATAGTGTTTTAGGGTTTAGGGTAGTGCAGTGGTGTTTGTGTAGTGTAGGGGGTCGTGCTGGGGTAGTGTTTTAGGGTTTTGGGTAGTGCAGTGGTGTTTGTGTAGTGTAGGGGTCATGTTTTAGGGTAGTGCAGTGGTTTTTGGGTAGTGTAGGGGGTCGTGCTGGGGGTAGTGTTTTAGGATTTAGGTTAGTGCAGTGGTGTTGGGGTAGTGTTTTAGGGTTTAGGGTAGTGCAGTGGTGTTTGTGTAGTGTAGGGGGTCATGCTGGGGGTAGTGTTTTAGGGTTTAGGATAGTGCAGTGGTGCTTGTGTAGTGTAGGGGGTCGTGCTGGGGTAGTGTTTTAGGGTTTAGGGTAGTGCAGTGGTGTTTTTGTAGTGTAGGGGGTCATGTTTTAAGATGCAACGCTCCAATACCTGACCAGTCTGCACTACATAAAACTGCAAAAAAACTAAAAATAAAAAGTGTTTTGCACACTTTTGTCATTGGGCTATATGTGGGCTACATCTGGGTAATATTTGTGCTACATTTGGGCTCTTTTTCACTGGTGGCCATCTTGGAAGACTTCTTTGTTATGAAGTTTCCTAATTTCCTCATTTACTGCAGTCTCCTCAGTAGGAAATGCTTTCAGTTTTTACTTTGATTCCATCAAGAAGGCATTCAGATGTGTCACACATTTGCCATAAATTCAGAATGTTAGCACTCTAGTTGTTCATTAGATCACTGTAGTAAAGCTACTGCTCACCAAGGAGTTAACTGGAAGTCTACTGCTGGTATTGAAAGTGATTGTTTCAGTCTTCATGTCAGAATTTTCTAATGAAATAGAAGAGGATTTGAGATCTCACTTAAAACATGCACTAAATTTTCTTTTTGCAGCACTAACCATAATTTCTATGGCAAAATGAACCCCCTCATTTTGTTCCTTTTTAAATTAAATGTTTTAAGTGTTACCAGTTTATTCCAATCAAGATGGCTTCAGGTGTGCCATACTTTTGTCATAAGTAAGGCTGTTAGCACTCTAGTTGTTCTTTAGAACACTCTGGGAAGCTGCAGTAGAACACAAAGGCATCAACTGACAGGCTGCTCCTGTTGAAATATAACAGGAAGATATTTGAGATCTCACTTAAAACATGTCCTAATTTTTCTTTCTACAGCACTAACCATAATTTCTATGGCAAAATGAACCCCATCATTTTGTTCCTTTTTAAATTAAATGTTTTAAGTGTTACCAGTTTATTCCAATCAAGATGGCTTCAGGTGTGCCATACTTTTGTCATAAGTAAGACTGTTAGCGCTCTAGTTGTTCTTTAGAACACTCTGGGAAGCTGCAGTAGAACACAAAGGCATCAACTGACAGGCTGCTCCTGTTGAAATATAACAGGAAGATATTTGAGATCACACTTGAAACATGTCCTAATTTTTCTTTCTACAGCACTAACCATAATTTCTATGACAAAATAAACCCCATCATTTTGTTCCTTTTTAAATTAAATGTTTTAAGTGTTACCAGTTTATTCCAATCAAGATGGCTTCAGGTGTGCCATACTTTTGTCATAAGTAAGGCTGTTAGCACTCTAGTTGTTCTTTAGAACACTCTGGGAAGCTGCAGTAGAACACAAAGGAATCAACTGACAGTCTCTGCCCTTGTTGGATGTACATGTTTTACTGAGAATGTCAGACTTCATTCTCACATGACTGAGAAAGATAATGTGAATTTACAGAAAATATGCTCTCATTTTAGCTTCTGGAGCACCTTCCAAAACTGTATGGGACAAGCATGTGAAAATAGTTTTCTCTCAAACATGATTCATGATATCCCAGCAGAAGGTTTTTCACAGGGTAAAATCACCTTAGAACACACCACAATTCCTGAAATTAGTATGGTACCATCAACAAATGAATTCTAATGTAACTAAAGTCTGTTATCACCCTTTATAGTTCTCCTTTTGGTAACCCTCAAAATCTTTGATTCACTACAATGCATTTCAATGGGGTACTATCATTTATATTGGTCCCAAGATGGCTGCCAGCAATTCCAGGATGAAGTGCTGACAGCCAATCAGATCTCACGATGACATGTGTGGTTAGGCTCCGCCTAGATATATATGTGTTTTTACTTTTGATTTTCTCAGCAACTACTGAACGGATTTACACCATTTAACAAAAGGGTTCTTTCTGAACCAAGAACTACCTCTTTGCCAAATTTGGTGTAATTCCGTTCAGCAGTTCGAGCTGTAGCCTTGCATAAAGTTTCCTATGGGAAATTGATTTTCTGACTCTTATTTTTTTAATTTCTCCGCAACTACTGAACGGATTTACACCATTTAACAAAAAGGGTTCTTTCTGAACCAAGAACTACCTCTTTGCCAAATTTTGTGTAATTCCGTTCAGCAGTTCGGGCTGTAGCCGTGTCTAAAGTTTCCTATGGGAAAATGAATGGGGAAAACACGTTTTGGGACCCCCTTTTTCTCGGCCCCCGCTTGACGAATCACCCGAAACTTTCAGGGTAGGAGCGGACCGGAGCGGGCCATAAAGTTTGAAAATTTCGCGAAGATTCGTCAACCGCCGCAAGAGCTATTTCAAATAGAATGTCACGGATTTCCTATGGAAAATAGGTCCTAACTATAACTATCTACTGGCGACCACCAGTAGATAATATATATATATATATATATATATATATATATATATATATATATTCACTGAAAAAACCATAGGTTTTAGGGACAGTTATAGTTACTTGGACATTGCACTCGTACAAAACCCGTGAAATTCCCCCGTTATAGTTAGTTCAGCTAACTATAACTCGCGCCCCGCAATGCACTGCTGATGACGTCACATATTACATCACTCATGACATGGTCAGTGACATCACTGATGACATCACTGATGACATCTAATGACATCACTGATGACATCACTGATGACATCACTGATGACATCATCCAGTGACTGTGTGTTTCTGTAAAGTTTAAATATTTTTAATATATATAGGAAAAGACGTATTGAAGAATGAGTGGGTTAGTAAGTGTCTGTATGGATGATTTAGTAGGTGCGTGACTGACTCTATAAGTGAGTGATTTAACGTATCTTACTGAATGCATGGGTTAGTGACTAAACTGGATGAATGTCTGTATCCGTCTGTCTGTTGCTGTGTAAGTGGCTGCATGTGTTTGTGAATAGCTACATGAGTGTCTATATGAGTTATTGAATGCTTGTCTGAGTATCTGTATGGGTGCCTGAGTGTTTGTGTGGGAGGGGTGTGTGCAACTCTGTGCATAGATGTGTGAGTGCGTGATTCACTGGGTGGATGGTTTCAAGAGTGCATCTGTGATAGACTGTATGGGTGGGTAAGTGTGTGTAAGAGTGTGTTAGTGAGTGAATGTATGTCCCAGTGGTACATGTGTGAGTAACTACATATGTGAAAGGCAGTATATATGTGTGTTGGAGTATATAAATAGCTATAAGCAAGAGTGAGTGATTGTGATAGTGGCTGTATGGATGATTGTGTGCTTGTATCAGTGATTGTATAAGAGCGTAACAATGTGCTACTATTTGTATGAGTAAGTGAGCTGGTGTGTGTATAACTGTATAGGTGAGTAAATGGCAGTGTGTTTAATTATTTGCATGACTGACTAGGTGTGTGAGTATCTCTATGGATGAGTGGCGTTGTTTGAGTGTCTATATAGGAGTAAGAGTGCATATGATAGTCCTGTACTGAGTGACCGTAAGTATGAGTGACTGTACGGGTGAGTGAGTGGATGTGTGTGTGTAGACCTAAGAATCAGTGAGTGGGTATGTAGTTATTGGTGTTGGAGTGTCTATGGTTTTGCGAATGGCAGTCTGTAATTTAGAGTGGGTGTATCAAAGGTTATATTAGGGTGTGAGGAGGTGCATCAGATTATCACGTGGATGATGTCATCAGTGATGTCATTTGAGATGTCATCAGTGATGTCATCAGTGATGTCACTGACCATGTCATGAGTGATGTAATATGTGACATCATCAGCAGTGCATTGCGGGCGCGAGTTATAGTTAGCTGAACTAACTATAACGGGGAATTTCACGGGTTTTGTACGAGTGCAATGTCCAAGTAACTATAACTGTCCCTAAAACCTATGGTTTTTCAGTGAATTTCAAAGGTTTTTTAAATGCTAATTTGTAACTATAACGTGTCTGAAACCTATGGTTTTTTCAGTGAATTTCAAAGGTTTTTAAATGCTAATTTGTAACTATAACGTGTCTGAAACCTATGGTTTTTCAGTGAATTTCAAAGGTTTTTAAATGCTAATTTCTAACTATAACGTGCCTGAAACCTACGGTTTTTTCAGTGAATTTCAAAGGTTTTGTAAATGACAATTTTTAAATGTATTAATTGTTATATTAATTTTTTTCATACTGATTTACTACATTTTTAGAAACAATTTATTTTTACATATTTTATTTTTTAAATTACATTGTAATTACATTATACATTACATTACAAAAAATACTTTCTCAGAATGAATTACTTTAGTTTAAATACTTTGCAGATAGGCAATAGACTTTTAAGTACAGTAGTTACAGTTGTTGCAATGGGCAACACATTTTCAAACACAATGCCACATTCAGCTCAATGTGAATTTCTAGTTAAATGCAATTAGTTACTTTATGGATTACTTTTGTAACCACAGGACTGGATCCTAGATTCAGTCCTGGTACATCTCCTGTAAACAGTTGAGTAAAAGCGTTTTGGTTACAGTCGTGATTTTTAAGGAATATTATTGTATTTTAAAAGTTGACACTTAGAAACTTTTTCTCATAGAATCACCAATGTTATCCTATGGAAGGAAATTCACTTAGCAGGTAAAAACTGTTATCGTTACTTTTTCTTACTCAGTGTTGGATCCTGGATCCAGCACTGGTGCATCTCCTGTAAACAGTTGAAAGAATGCGTTTAAGTCATACAGGCGATTTTTAAGGAATATTTGTAGTTTGTGAAAATCAACACTTTGAAACTTTTTGCTGAAAACCAGTCAATCTTAGCCTATGAAGGAAATTCAAGTTACCGGTAAGTACGGTTAAAATTACTTTTGAGGATCAGTACTGGGCTGAAAGATGCAGCACTGAGGTCTCTCCTGATAACAGGTGAGTAAATCGGAATTCGTATTTCGGCTGATTTTAGAGGAATATTTTAAAGTTCCAAAACTCCACACTTAGAAGAATTTCCAAGTGAAACCAGTCAATGTTAGCCTATGGAAGGAAATTCAAGTTACTGGTAAGTACGGTTAAAATTACTTTTCAGGACCAGTACTGGGCTGAAAGATGCAGCACTGAGGTCTCTCCTGATAACAGGTGAGTAAATCGGAATTCGTATTTCGGCTGATTTTAGAGGAATATTTTAAAGTTCCAAAACTCCACACTTAGAAGAATTTCCAAGTGAAACCAGTCAATGTTAGCCTATGAAGGAAATTCAAGTTACCGGTAAGTACGGTTAAAATTACTTTTCAGGATCAGTACTGGGCTGAAAGATGCAGCACTGAGGTCTCTCCTGATAACAGGTGAGTAAATCGGAATTCGTATTTCGGCTGATTTTAGAGGAATATTTTAAAGTTCCAAAACTCCACACTTAGAAGAATTTCCAAGTGAAACCAGTCAATGTTAGCCTATGAAGGAAATTCAAGTTACCGGTAAGTACGGTTAAAATTACTTTTCAGGACCAGTACTGGGCTGAAAGATGCAGCACTGAGGTCTCTCCTGATAACAGGTGAGTAAATCGGAATTCGTATTCCGGCTGATTTTAGAGGAATATTTTAAAGTTCCAAAACTCCACACTTAGAAGAATTTCCAAGTGAAACCAGTCAATGTTAGCCTATGGAAGGAAATTCAAGTTACTGGTAAGTATGGTTTGAATTACTTTTCAGGACCAGTACTGGGCTGAAAGATACAGCACTGAGGTCTCTCCTGATAACAGGTGAGTAAATCGGAATTCGTATTTCGGCTGATTTTAGAGGAATATTTGCACAATGGTGAAGGGAGGGGCGGGGCCTGAGGTGACATCTGTGCAAACGCGCCCCGTTGCGCGTTTTAAGTTGGGGATTAAGTCCCCTTGAATCCTGAGGGTCCCTAGGGGCCAACTAGCCCACCAGGAACCTCCAATATGCGCCAGGGGCTGCGTTGCAGAGACGTGTAGAGAGGCCACACCCCTTTTTACACCTCTCTGCAACGCAGCTCTGTGCGCTTTCTGGATGTACCTGTTGGGCTACTTGGCCCTCAGGGACCCTCAGGATTGAAGGGATTTAATTCCCCATCTTAAAACGCGCCACGGAGCCTGTTTGCACACATGTCACCTGAAGCCCCGCCCTCCCTTCACCACTGTGCTAAACGCGCCCAGTGGCGCGTTTTAAGTTGGGGATTAAGTCCCCTTGAATCCTGAGGGTCCCGGAGTCCAACTAGCCCACCATATACCTCCAAAAGCGCCACAGAGCTGCGTTGCAGAGAGGTGTAAAAGGGGTGTGGCCTCTCTACACGTCTCTGCAACGCAGCCCCTGGCGCATATTGGAGGTTCCTGGTGGGCTAGTTGGCCCAAGGACCCCCAGTATTCAAGGGGAATTCATTCCCCTCTGCAAACGCGCCAGGGCGCGTTTGCAGAGTGGTGAAGGAAGGGGCGGGGCCTGCGGGCCCGATCGTTTTTTTTGTCCCCTGAAGGGGGCTGTGTAGCCCCCTTCCTTTTTCCTGTTTTTATGCCCTGGGGACCCCATCCCCCAGGGCCTTACCCCTTTTTAAATTTTTAATAAAAAAAAAAACGGAAAGGGGCCGCGTGGCCCCCTTCCCTGGGCCTGTATTGGCCCCGGGGACCCCATCCCCCGGGGCATGGCCTTTTATTTTTATTCTTTGGAGGGGGCTGCGTGGCCCCCTCCTCTGGCCATTTAAGGCCCCGGGGACCCCATCCCCGGAGCCGGCCTTTCCATTTTTTTAATTTAATTTATTTTTATTTTTTGGGGAGGGGGGCCGCGTGGCCTCCATCCTAGGCCACTACTTGCCCCGGGGACCCCATCCCCGGGGCTGGCCCTCTCCGTTGGGGACTGTGGGGGGTCCCCAATCCCCCCACAGTCCCGCCGGCTCCCCACGTCCCTTGGGAGCCGGCATTGCTATTCCACATGGGGAGCAGCTGACATGCTGCTCCCCATGTGGAAAAGCAATGTGCTTTGGATATTGGAAGAGAGAGCAGGTTTCCTGCTCTCTCTTCCAATATCCAAAGCAGTTTGCTATGGCAGGACGGGAGCCGCGAGGCTCCGTCCTGCCATAACAAACTACAGTGTCCCGAGGGTAGGCACCCGGGACACTGCAGGAGCCGGCCCTGGGGGGTGGCGGTCCCCAGGGCCATCAAGGGCTCCAGGAGGGGGCCACGCGGCCCCCTCCTACATGAGCACAGCCCCGGGTAGGTGGTGGTCCCCGGGGCTTCGGGGGTCCAAAACGGACCCCCATTTTAATTTGTTAGTGCTGTCATAAGGTTTCTGCACATACACAGAGCTATGCACAGGAAAATGGGACCCCGGAATACAGTGGTTTGCCACCATATACCGTAGCACCCAAAAACCCCAACCCAACTAGCTTAGCATCCCATTAGCACCCAAGTACTAATGTTTGGACAACCCAGAACACGGTATCTTTATCTCAGGACTCGCAGAAGCAAGAACACTCTTTCGTCACTCACTCGTACTTGTCCACAAGGTGCGTAGGAAGAGACACTGGATAGGTTAAAATGTTTATTCCAACTTACGTGCTCTAATGTACAGTACACGTGTCAGTACTAATAGCATAATGCATATGACTAATATAAGCAGCATGGTTACAATTCCATAGAATACAAACGGGGAAAGCATCTCAGAGCTCAGTGGATAAACGTATAAATAACATTACCACCCTCCCCTTGCAGTAAGATAGTTTATTATAATAATAGAAGACCTCTGGGCTTTGACTAGCGAACCCCCATACCTCAGTCTCTAGATGCAGAATTACATCAGCAGGACATCATAGCTCTTCTCACTGAAAGGGATTTCTCCAAGTGTGTTAAGCGCTAGTAAACCACAGTATTAAAAGTATACCAAATTCTTCATGGCAATCGCACCTAATGTTATGTCTGGGTGCGCGAGACTGGCCATATCAGGAAGAACCAAAATACATTGTTATGCGACCTTGTACATGTTTGTGCAGACTGAGCCCAAAAAGGTGAACAACAGAAAATGCAGACAGTGCAAAAGAACTTGGCACGAGCAAAGGGCGAGGAAAGCCCGGCTCAGTGTAACGTGCGCAAAGAAAAGCAGCATGGCAGCCAGGCCTAGGCCAACATAACAAGGCAGGTAACAATCCACAAGACACCCTCCCCTGGACAGTCCGGCGGCCAGGACAGAGGCCCATCAGAGGAAAAACACAGTCGTTGGAGTACAGGGAGCGCCCAAACGGCGAAGGGCAGGTCAATCCATGAAAGTGTAAGTGCAGAGAAAAGCCATACCCTCCAAGAGTTCATCATTGGAATCGTCAAAAACACAGATGCCATCCAATCCATGAGATCAAAGAGCAGGAATGCTCCTCAACAAAGGGAGCATCCAGAAGCAATGCGGGATAGCTTGCGTGATAATCGAAACAGCTTCGTTGTAGGAGATCCTGGGCAGCCGCCCAGATATCCCATTGCGCCAAAATCCCCAGTGCAGCCGCACGCGCCATACAGCCAGCAACGGAACAGTCCTGCTCATGGGCCTCTAAGGGACCCATCAACTGAACAAAATCCGGAACAGACAATGACGAATTGGAGAGGCAATAATCCAGAGACCAGGTGAAAGGACAGCGGACACAAGTCATCACAGGTTGCACGCAAGTGAAATACGCAAAGCGAAATGAAAGAGTATATGACACACTCAGTGTCGCCAATGGCAAGACACCAAAACCGGCCAAAAGGCGCTCACGGAGCAGCTGGAGGCGTTCTGGATCGAGCAGGTCCCATCGGGAGCAGCCATTGCGCAGAAAGCAAATTAAGAGCAAGACACCAGCCGCTAAAGCGAGGATCAATGGGAAACCGCCAAAGACACTGGAAAAAATAGAATGTATGAAAGCCGGGATGGCACCAAAAATAGTTTGGAAGGAGGACACCAAGCCCGACCCCACGACCTTAAAAAAGTGTACTAGGCCTACAGTGTTAGATGCGTTAAAAATACGATGTATTAACTCCCCAAAATGTTGGGGGAGATTAGTGTTTAAAAGGGCCTGTATTTCACTGTGGGTACTCGCCACCTGGAGAATGAATGTCTCCCGGGCGGACGTGAGCATAACTTCCTCGTTTAATAATAGTGCCTTTATTCTGCTCAGTCTATTGAAATCTGCTTCCATGGTAGGGATGGAAGGCCAAATAGAGATATCAACCTTGCCATGAGGGGGAGGAAAAAGCACATTTTTGCAGCAGACAACCCTGTGCGAAACTGTTACAATGTAAGGAATGCCAGCCTGCAGGCCACAACAGTTTTCGTTATTTAAAAGCAAATAACTACCATTGGAAAGGAGAGTGAAAGTAGGTGAAATAACAGGAGCAGGAATACCTTTCAGCACACAAGCAAGATTAGGAGCGGAAACGCTACATGAGCCATGCAATTTAATGTGTTTACAAATAAGCGAATGACCCATAGTCGAGTCGCAGTACTCCCCGTGAGAAAGACTTCCTTGCCGTCCCGAAGGCATTTATACATGAAAGGCAAGGACCAGAGTTCATGCAGGAAAGCACTGCCCAAGGGCCGGTAACGGCCCACAGGATAATGTTTCATGCACGAGTCAAATTCAAATAAGGAAAAAGGTAAAGCGATAACCCCATGAACTAGCCACACAGCAGAATCGAGTTCTGCAACAGAGAACGGCAAAGGATCCATCTTTTCGATATGTAATAAAGTGTAAGTTGCATCTTTCATGGACATGAATTGCTGTTTGTCAGTTAAGTTAAAAGGTAGAAACAAGGCAGAGGTGTTCAAAAAATGCCAAGGCACTTTACCTAACTTAAGCGTTTGTAAAGTCCATGCAAACTGCATAACGGAGCGCAATTGATTCTGACCATGATATAACACAGAAACATCATCTTGTACAATATCGACAACAGAGGACACAATATTCTCTAAAGTGTAAATGCGAGAAGACAGGGTATTAATACTATTGTCAACAACAGCAAGCACCTTTTCCATATTTGCTTGATCTATTTCCCGAAGACGGGAAGCAGCTTCCATTTGTGATAGCTTCCAGAGTTCATTATATGTTTCATAAATGAATCTCTTAGGTCGGGGACCACGAGGTCCCAAAACAAAGTCGGACAGATCAATATTGCCTGAAAGGAGGGACAAATGTTGTTTAACAGAATCAAGGGACGAATGTTGCAGCCATTGTTTGCATAATTTACCAACAGAATATGTAGTGACAGTACGGGAATCAGTAAATCTCGGATCAGGCCTATCCTGTGTGTAACTAGCTCCTGAGTCGTGAAAACGCATTTGACATGCATTTGATGATGTAGGCCATACCAACCAGGGTGACTGAACTAGCTCAGAAACATTAAATGAATTATTCTGTAATAGAGCCTGTAGGGTCGTCAGGGACAGATTAAAACGTGAGCTATCATTGGGAAAACTCGACAGGGATGGAATTGAGGGCGAGTTTAATTGTTTAGTGGTAGCTAAGCCCCAACATGTAGTTTGATAGATGGAAGCATTTAGGAACATAATTTGGGTAGGGATGAGGCAAGCACGATGCAACGCCTCGGTTCCCTGTACCTGCCATGGCTTGGAGCCCCAAATTGATTTCAAATCTATTGTATCCTCCCAGTACTCATAACCACCCACAGCTAGGGCACTTATAAAGGAACCCGAATAAAGCAATTTGGTGTGTGTTAACATAATTTTCTGAGTTGATGTGGTATTAAGTCTAAAATAATAGGATGCAGGGTTCGACCGATTAAAATCAGTAAAATAGGTAAACTTATTTCGAAGAGTTTGTGAGCTACCTGGCAAGGGGTTTGGACAATGTTCCCATTGGGTGTAGTTAACAGAACTACGCAGGGCACTTGGCTTATGGAGAAAATGATTACCCCAATGTTGGTAACAATACAAATCGGCATAATTAGCAGAATTCATATATAGATCTTCAGCATTAAAAGATGCATAATATTTTAAATCGGCAAACAACGCTTCAACGGCATGCACATCCCAATCATCAGAATGAATATTATTTTGTACTACATCACCCATTGAAACACGAAGGACATTAGGTACATTAATAATTTCCGTCGGACCATGGATTTGATAATTCACTGCATCCCATACGATGCCATCAGCAACTGGGAAAGCTGAAATGTTCACAAATGTGTGGTCACGCTTCATGATGTGAGACGAGGAATGAGGAGCCAAAGTTCCAGAAACATAGTCTACAGCAGAGCGTTCAGGTAAATAGTGACCATTAATTAGTAGAAAAAACACTGTGACAAAGCCAATGGACATGAACAAAAATATCAAGAAAAGTACCAACCAGATGTATGTCCAGGGTGGAATCAAAAAATTGTCTCTAAACCAGGATATAAAAATACTGAACTTGGATGGAACTTTTGAAGATGTGGAATCCGAATCAAAGGAATAACGAGTCGGGCCAAGTGGCGTTGTTGGTTGATGTGCCACCGATTCTGATGCAGGATAAGTATACTCGTCCTCGTCGATATTGGTGGAGAGTTGGGGATCAATTATAGTTTCAGGCAAAGTAGAGGATTCAGGCAAATCAACCATCTCAATTACAGCATCAGCGATCGTTCGTGCAGATGGACTACGAACATATGTCCGATAAATGGCAGGACAAGAGACCGCTGGTGTGACACTATTCAGGATCGGCCAGGCGCTGTAGCTTGACATTTTCCACTGAGATGTATCTGTTCTCCTTGCGACCAGGAAGCGGTGGTAAAATGACTGTACGTGTTCCCTTCAAGCCCAGAACTGGAACCGGTGCACGAAAAGAGGGGCCGAATTCTTTTTGTTTTCAACCTTTTCTCGAACCAGTTCTCCAACCTTTGGAAGCCAGCCGGCTACCGGAATCTGCAACGCAGGATCTGTGGCTGAAGGCAAATGTGTAGTTGCAAGTTTGTCTCGGGCTTCTTGTAAGTCCTGTAACATAGCAGAATGGTTATCTACATCAAACTTGGCGGATTGCGCCGCGATGTCTGGACCCTCAAGGTCAGGCACAAACATTCTTATGCCAAAGAGCATTTTGTATGGGGTCCGCCCACCCAGAGGTCTTCTAGGGAGATTATTAAGTGCACGCTGAACGGTATACAAGTGGGCCAGCCAGTTCCTGCCAGTACCTATAACCCTAGCTGTTAAGGATTGCTTTAAGTCACGGTTCATTCGTTCAACGATAGAGTTGCCCTCAGGCCTATACGGAGACGAAAATTTCACCCGCACCCCAAGCGAAGCCATTGCATCCTTGTAAGCCCTAGAGGCAAACGCTGGACCTTGGTCCGAATGGAAGGTGCCGCATGCGAAAATTCCCACAAAGACACGCAAATCCCTGATTACATTTCGGGCGTCAGCACTCCGTTGTGGCCAGACCCAGAGAAACCGTGTGCACGAGTCCACTGCCACTAAGATGTATTTATAGGCAGTGTCTGATGAGAATGGACCGCAGTGATCCAAGTAAACACACCCAAAGGGTCTGTTAGCAATGCAGAGCGGGGTTTGTGGTGGACGTGTTACCGTGGAAGGCTTAATCTGTTGACAAACATCGCAAGAAAGCACAAAAGCACGGGTGTCTTTATATAACCCACGCCACCAATAACGCTGCTGCAAGATGGAAACCGTAGCTGACACACCTGCATGAGCCGAAGCCATGCCTTCGTGTGCAGCTGATATCAAGGCACTCCTGCGGTCCGCGTTGGGGATCAGCCGATCTCCAACGTCAGGTATAGTTACATAAGGAACCTGATCGGGACTTAATGTGTAAGAATACTTGGAAGGGAAACCTGTAGGGTAATTATTACCTTCCTTGGTTGCAGCAATAGCTGCTAATATAACAGGGTCTATTTTAGACATGGACCTGGTAACCGCTGCTACTGAACACGTGACTACTGCTGAACGGGCAGCTTCATCTGCCAGATCGTTACCTATAGCGTGTGCGCCCACCCGCTGATGGCCTAAGGTGTGAACCACCTGTGTGAGGGGCAGACGTTGTTGCAATTCTGCCACTCGAACCCAAAGCATTTTATGCTTAATTGTGCTCCCTTTTGCGTCCTTGTAGTCATTTTTTGACCAGAAAAACAGATTGTCGTTGTAAGATTGTACACAGTAAAAAGAATCACATACAATAAGAGTGGTCTCATCCTGTGAAGCGAACTCAAGCGCAAGTAGCAATGCATGCAGCTCGGCCAATTGTGCGGTACTATCTCCAAGTGTGCGAGTATGCACTACAGAGGATTTGAACTTTCCATCTACAAAGGAACCCGCAACAATAGCACATGCAGCTGAATAAGCGTGCTTGGACCCAGTGGCCGGTTGCGCCGAACCATCGGTGTAGATCACACATTTGTAATCCTCAAGCGGTAGTAAAAACAAAGGAGGAGGATGAACGAATTCATACTGCAAAAACTCCTGAGTCTGAAGAGAAGAATCAAAAACAAAAGTGACGTCCGAAGACGTCAAGGATGTAGCCCATTGTATCCAACGGGGATGCATTGCTTTTGAGTTCGGTACACTTGCCTTTGTTACTGCCTCCAGGGCAGGACAGGGTGTTACCACCAGAATCCGCTTTCCCTGTGCCAGTGCGCGTTCTTTCAGAATCGCCATTTGCACTGCAGTTAGAACTTTTTCGACAGATGTAAGCGCAATTCAGCGGAAGTGTACAGATGTGACTTGTATGCGATGGGTACTGTATCACCTTCGTTAAAGGTTAAATAGGTGAATCCCACCGCCCCGGAATTATTCTAATCACCAGGTTTGTGTGGTTATCACGAGTCAAAAGATATTTAGACTCTAAAAGGTCTGTCTGCAAAGACTGCAGAATTGAGGTATGCTCAGGCAGCCAGCAAGACCTTGAATAAGTAGGTTGTATCAAAGCATACAAAGGCTTGATACGCTGGGCATATTCGGGAATATAAGTACGCCCGAAATTCAGGAAACCCAGCAAAGACTGAAGTTTCTTCAGAGTATTTGGGGGCACAAATGTGCACATTTTTCCAAGAAATGGGGGCTAAGCCCTTACCTTCGTTGTTGAGCTCATAGCCCAAGAACAGAACTGTAAATTCAGCAATGTGTGACTTAGCAAAGTTAAATTTGTAACCCTGCTCCGCAAATTCAAGAATAATGCGGTCCACACGGGACAAATGCTGAAATAATTCGTCGATCCGTCAGATAGATGTCATCTACGTACGAACATGCGTCTTGATCAATGTCATTTAACAAAGAAACAACACGGGCGGCGAAAATACCCGGACTATTTTTGTAGCCCATGGGTAAACGCCGGAACTGGAATAATTTACCACCGGATGTGAATGCGGTCCATTGACCACTCTCCGGGGCTAGGTTGTGCGTGTAGAAACCGTTTGAAAGGTCAAGTGTCGTTTTGTATTTTTACGAACAAGACTGTCTACAAGCGCAGAACTGTGTGTATTTTGCACCGCAAAGTTCCGACAATGTGTATTTAAATGCCGGTAATCCAAAACTAAGCGGTACGATCCATCGGGTTTAGAAACCACGAAAAGGGGATTGTTCATAGGTGATACGCATGGTTCAATTACTCCCTGATATTCCAACTGTGTCAGAATTTCGGAGACGGGGACTTTTGCCTGCCGTTTGATGGGATATTGGGGTTGTGGCTGCGGTAGTGACCGCAAAGGTATTGCATGAGGAGGTGATTCTTCATCCCATCCCACATGGTTGCGGTATAACGCTGGTGCCAGGTACACAGCCCACTCAGCTGCAAGTGCTTCAGCTTTGTCTTTTGGGACATGCCGTGAAAAGCTTGGAAGGATTACCTCCTCTCCTTTATGTGCAGCTAAAACGAATGGGGGTGGCCAATCCACCTCTGCTAACAAAATGTCATATGAAGAGGTTAGATTTTCCCAAAAATCCCTTTTATTTCACGCGGTATGTCACCTTCAATTTGTATGACTATATTATATAGTCTGTCAGGGGGTGCCACTCTCGTGTCAGCTGTCTCTACTGTAACGAATGTTTCAGTTGCTGTCGCCTCCATATGAGGACGTAGCGCCTCCCGCACTATGGTAACTTCCGCGGCGCTGTCTAGGAGGGTCACTGCCCACGTCCAATTCTGGAGTCTCGTTCTCACGGTCTGAGGCATATTTCGCTGTGACAGCGGCAACTTTTTCTTCTGAAATTGCGGTCGAGGAAGATGAAAATCTTCTGCTTTCCCTCTGACTTGTTGTCGAGGTTGGTCTCGCTCCTGGGGAGCCTCTCGGCCCCTTCCTCTATCTTGCCGTCCTCCTCCACCAGCCTGTGACGACGTCTGGGCCTGTGAAGAACGAGGAGAACGCGTATCAGAGCTCTGAAACCTTTCTGGTGATTTAATCCTTGACCTATCACGTAAATCATAAGTACGTTCAGAAGAAACCGAAACTGGGGAAGCGCCTCTCGACCCCGGCTTCTTTTGTTGCTTACCCTGTTTTTCTGTCTCCAACTCTTTTTAGTGAAGACCGGTTTATCATCTTTCTCAGATGCACTTTTTGTTTGTGTAACTTGTGTTTGCGATTGAGTTTGCATTTTTACAAAAGGCTTGTTGCCCAGGCTATTTCTTCCAATTGTTTTATAAGCCCGGGCAATAATTTTCGGTAATTCGCGGGGCCTGTCCAACTCTGGGACCAAAGCCAAAGCATTCGCTACTTGAAAGTTCATAGCATCGCCCTTGACATTTCCAAGGATCAGCTCAGCTACTACATCAAACACTCCCACTAGTCTCATCCCTAATTCCACAGCCGCTTCAGGGCCATGTTCGTCCTGTACTTTTTTAATTACAGAGGGTAGAACCGTCATGGAAGGAGTTCCAAAACATTTTGAATAAACTGCTGCGAATACCTTACCCCAGTTTTCACATGATGTCAAATCGGGGATTATGTCTTTTGGCAAACTTATCGTGAGGATGCGGTGTTTATCTACTGGAGATGTATGGGGAAACACTGCTTCTATCTGATCGAACTTTTCTGCAAGCCAGTAAGGATAATCGTCCTTATTTTGTGGACGTTTGCCCATCACAGAATTTACCATGACAGGACTTATAGTCACTCCAGCTGCAATAGCTGGTTGGCCTGCGACTACAGGAGCAGCTCCATGGAGGCTACCTGTAACGTATGTCACCAAGGCTCGATGCACTCGCACCAATTCGGTATGCATAGTGCGCAGTTCACAGCGGTAATGCCAGATAATTTGGATGCGGGGTATACCCGGCCAATACAGGCCAAGTGGCCCCCTGAATTGACAAGGGGCCTAAACGAACTGCGGTAGTTGGTTGTGGTAGGGCGCCATTAAACCAAACACGGTGCTGCCAAGCCGTGAGAGGTATTTCAAGAGTGGTATAGGGTCGATAGGCAGCAGGAATTACGGTGGGTTTATATTCATGAAACAGCTTATCACCTGCATCCACCGCTTCAAAAGTGATCCAAGTGTAAAACACTTCGAAGTGATAAGCCGCATCGGCTTGAACCACAAAGACCAACTCGACCCCTGTATCAGGCACTCCATACACAGCTAAGTGGTCTCGGAGTGCTCCTCGACTATGTGCAGCTATCGCCACACCAGCCATGACTAAACAATTATATGCGACAACCTAACAGGGAGCACAAAAATGGGTCTGTTAACTAACCTTTTTTAATATTATCAAGCTTGAAAGAACCTATAAAACATTCAATATAGGAGGTATCACCGTCACATACGCCTCCGGAAGCGTACGCGAGGGGTATGTGGACAAGCACAAGTACTACTCAAGCGTCTCGCAGATAAGCAGCCCCACGGTGGTTGCGCCATGTCATAAGGTTTCTGCACATACACAGAGCTATGCACAGGAAAATGGGACCCCGGAATACAGTGGTTTGCCACCATATACCGTAGCACCCAAAAACCCCAACCCAACTAGCTTAGCATCCCATTAGCACCCAAGTACTAATGTTTGGACAACCCAGAACACGGTATCTTTATCTCAGGACTCGCAGAAGCAAGAACACTCTTTCGTCACTCACTCGTACTTGTCCACAAGGTGCGTAGGAAGAGACACTGGATAGGTTAAAATGTTTATTCCAACTTACGTGCTCTAATGTACAGTACACGTGTCAGTACTAATAGCATAATGCATATGACTAATATAAGCAGCATGGTTACAATTCCATAGAATACAAACGGGGAAAGCATCTCAGAGCTCAGTGGATAAACGTATAAATAACATTACCACCCTCCCCTTGCAGTAAGATAGTTTATTATAATAATAGAAGACCTCTGGGCTTTGACTAGCGAACCCCCATACCTCAGTCTCTAGATGCAGAATTACATCAGCAGGACATCAAAGCTCTTCTCACTGAAAGGGATTTCTCCAAGTGTGTTAAGCGCTAGTAAACCACAGTATTAAAAGTATACCAAATTCTTCATGGCAATCGCACCTAATGTTATGTCTGGGTGCGCGAGACTGGCCATATCAGGAAGAACCAAAATACATTGTTATGCGACCTTGTACATGTTTGTGCAGACTGAGCCCAAAAAGGTGAACAACAGAAAATGCAGACAGTGCAAAAGAACTTGGCACGAGCAAAGGGCGAGGAAAGCCCGGCTCAGTGTAACGTGCGCAAAGAAAAGCAGCATGGCAGCCAGGCCTAGGCCAACATAACAAGGCAGGTAACAATCCACAAGACAGTGCCCCGGGGAGGTGGCGGTCCCCGGGGCATGTGGGGGGGCTGGAGCCCCCCCACACAGGTTGTTAAATTAATTTAAAAAAAGCCCCGGGGAGGTGGTGGTCCCCGGGGCTGCGGGAGGGCTCAGAGCCCTCCCGCACCATTTTCAAAAAGCCCTGGGGGGTGGCGGTCCCCGGGGCTTGGGGGCCCTTTGAGGCCCCCACACATTAAATTATCCCCCCACCATGCCCCCGGGACTTGGGCCACCCGGGGGCCAATTAACTATCGAGCGCGGGAGACCGCGCTCGATTTTTCGGCAGGATTCGCGCACCCTGAGCGCATCCTGCCGATTTAAAAAAAAAAAATGCTTTTGCCCAGGGGGTCCTTGTGGGACCCCCTGAGCAGGCCTAGGGGTTAGGGTGTTTCTACCCTGCCCCCTTTGTGCGTTTTGCGCACTTGTTTCTTTTTTTCTCGGCGGGATACGCGCACCCTAAGCGCATCCCGCCGATTTAAAAAAAAAAATCTTTCTGCCCAGGGGGTCCTTGTGGGACCCCCTGAGCAGACCTAGGGGTCAGGGTGTTTCTACCCTGCCCCCTTTTGCGCTTTGCGCACTTGTTTCTGTCCCTCGGTTCTACCGAGGGACAAAATAACTGCCAACACTTCTTGATTTGGAGTGTTGACAGCCAATTAGCATGCAGCTTGTGATCGGGAGGGTACGCGGATCCGACGCGCCCATAGATATATATGTGATTTTAATTGTGAATTTCTCAGGAACTACTGAACGGATTTACACCATTTTAGCAAAAGGCACCAGTCTGAACCAAGGGCTACCTCTTTGCCAAATTTGGGGTAATTCCGTTCAGCAGTTCGGGCTGTAGCTGCGACTAAAGGTTCCTATGGAAAAATGAATGGGGAAAACGCGTTTTGGGACCCCCTTTTTCTCGGCCCCCGCTTGACGTATCACCCCGAGACTTTCAGGGTAGGAGCGGACCGGAGCGCCCCAACAAGTTGGAAACTTTCGCGAAGATTCGTCAACCGGCGCCAACGTTATTGCAAATAGAATGTCGCGGATTTCCTATGGATAATAGGTTGTAACTATAACTATCTACTGGCGACCGCCAGTAGATAATATATATATATATATATATATATAGTCCAAAACTTGCCCAGCACTTAAGGCCGCACTCCGCTGCAGGTAAGGAAACATCCTTTATTTGAACAAACAGGCAGCTTCCCATCCCGTCATAACGTCCTCCTGGCCTTACGCATTTCGAAGAAACCCTTCTTCTTCCTCAGAGGCCATAGTGAGCAAACGAAAAATGATGTGCATTCCCACAGTCCCCTGCATGCTGCTTTAATACATTTTATTGGCCTCTGGTGTGACCTTAATTCGAAAAACATTCACAATGCACGCTGGTATCTGTAGTTAATTTAGGCACAATTTAACCCTCCAGTGGGTCCGAGTGCTCACATGAAATCAAAGGACAGTTTTAGCAGCCCACATTGAGCCTATGGATGAGACTCTGCCTGCTTTACTCAGTTCTACTGCTGCGCCATTACTAGAAGAGTTTCTCCTCACATGGTCCCCTGCTGTTTCGAGGGTGGTGCGTCGCCTCCACGGCCTGGAGCCGCCGTGTAAACATAGTCCAAAACTTGCCCAGCACTTAAGGCCGCACTTCGCTGCAGGTAAGGAAACATCCTTTATTTGAACAAACAGGCAGCTTTCCATCCCGTCATAACGTCCTCCTGGCCTGGAAGCTGCCTGTTTGTTCAAATAAAGGATGTTTCCTTACCTGCAGCGGAGTGCGGCCTTAAGTGCTGGGCAAGTTTTGGACTATATATATATATATAGAACTTTCTTGTCGACCTATTGGGTCGCTAACTATACAAGTTTGTGGTCCCGTTTATTTAAATGGTACTTGCGAGAACTTAATGCCAACATTTTACGGCTGCAACGAGGGGTATCCTAAAACACAGAATCGGGAGAGTGGCGGCCCATCTGGGAAACAATGAAGTGTGGCTGGCGGTGTACAAACTGAGCCGGAAATGGATACAGGAACAACAAAATGAATCTTTTCAATTATTAGATCAATCATGGCATCCAGGCCAATATGCAGAAAGTGGTATCCATTACCGCCGATTAAACTACAGAAGGAGGTACCGGGATTGCAGCTCCTCCATTGGCCACCCATTCACCAATCGCAAGGAAGGTGACTATTTTTAAACGAATGAGAGACTGTGTTTTATTTTTCTAACCTGAACGAAAGCACTGAGGAAGGCTGGAAATGCCGAAATGCATTTGCTGTTTGTGGTTTTAATAAATATTTGGATACCCCGTGAGTGCTCCTTACCTGTGGTCGAGTTGTTGTGGAACACGCAAGTCCTACCCTCGCGCAAGGAGGCACCCAGTTTTGGAGTTCGGCAGTGGCGTTGGTGGGAAATCGTGAGAGATGTAAAGTTGCCAAAACTGCCCAAACCGCAGCCGCAGAACTTTCTCGTCGACCTATTGGGTCGCTAACTATACAAGTTTGTGGTCCCGTTTATTTAAATGGTACTTGCGAGAACTTAATGCCAACATTTTGCGGCTGCAACGAGGGGTATCCTAAAACACAGAATCGGGAGAGTGGCGGCCCATCTGGGAAACAATGAAGTGTGGCTGGCGGTGTACAAACTGAGCCGGAAATGGATACAGGAACAACAAAATGAATCTTTTCAATTATTAGATCAATCATAGCATCCAGGCCAATATGCAGAAAGTGGTATCCATTACCGCCGATTAAACTACAGAAGGAGGTACCGGGATTGCAGCTCCTCCATTGGCCACCCATTCACCAATCGCAAGGAAGGTGACTATTTTTAAACGAATGAGAGACTGTGTTTTATTTTTCTAACCTGAACGAAAGCACTGAGGAAGGCTGGAAATGCCGAAATGCATTTGCTGTTTGTGGTTTTAATAAATATTTGGATACCCCGTGAGTGCTCCTTACCTGTGGTCGAGTTGTTGTGGAACACGCAAGTCCTACCCTCGCGCAAGGAGGCACCCAGTTTTGGAGTTCGGCAGTGGCGTTGGTGGGAAATCGTGAGAGATGTAAAGTTGCCAAAACTGCCCAAACCGCAGCCGCAGAACTTTCTCGTCGACCTATTGGGTCGCTAACTATACAAGTTTGTGGTCCCGTTTATTTAAATGGTACTTGCGAGAACTTAATGCCAACATTTTGCGGCTGCAACGAGGGGTATCCTAAAACACAGAATCGGGAGAGTGGCGGCCCATCTGGGAAACAATGAAGTGTGGCTGGCGGTGTACAAACTGAGCCGGAAATGGATACAGGAACAACAAAATGAATCTTTTCAATTATTAGATCAATCATGGCATCCAGGCCAATATGCGGAAAGTGGTATCCATTACCGCCGATTAAACTACAGAAGGAGGTACCGGGATTGCAGCTCCTCCATTGGCCACCCATTCACCAATCGCAAGGAAGGTGACTATTTTTAAACGAATGAGAGACTGTGTTTTATTTTTCTAACCTGAACGAAAGCACTGAGGAAGGCTGGAAATGCCGAAATGCATTTGCTGTTTGTGGTTTTAATAAATATTTGGATACCCCGTGAGTGCTCCTTACCTGTGGTCGAGTTGTTGTGGAACACGCGAGTCCTACCCTTGCGCAAGAAGGCACCCGTTTTGGAGTTTGGCAGTGGCGTTGGTGGAAAATCGTGATATATATATATATTACCTACTGGCGGTCGCCAGTAGGTAGTTATAGTTAGGACCTAGTTTCCATAGGAAAAGCGTTTTTTGTTTTCCCAACAACTTTGGCGCCGGTTGACGAATCTTCGCGAAATTTTCAAAACTAGTGATCAGCTCCGGTCAGCTCCTGTCTTGAAAGTTTCGGGGTGATTCGCCAAGCGGTGGCCGAGAAAAAAGGGGGGTCCCAAAACGCGTTTTCCCCATGTAATTTTCCATAGGAAACTTTAGACAAAGCTACAGCCAGAACTGCTGAACGGAATTACACCAAATTTGGCAAAAAGGTAGCCCTTGGTTCAGAAAGAGTCCTTTTTGTTAAATGGTGTAAATCCGTTCAGTAGTCCCTGAGAAATTAAAAAAAATAAAAAGTTTCGATATCTGGGCGGAGCCTAACCCCCCCGAGCACGAGCTTGGCTCTGATTGGCTGCCAACACTTCAAACCAGGAAGTGTTGGCAGCCATCTTGTGCTCGGACCGAGGGAGAAAGAAAAGGTGAGGAAAAAGATAAAATAACAATAAAAGGGGGCAGGGTAAAAACACCTTGACCCCCAGGCCTGCTCAGGGGGTCCCATAGGGACAGAACATCGTTGTTACAACGTACAGTCCCAAAACGGCCTAACACCATAGCCTGCGTATTGAAATTTTCTTCGCAATCGAACCTAATTAAGTCAATAATCATGAGACATTGGACTATCATTCAGACTGAACCGGATCTAAAAAACATCTTTCCTCCACAACCTACTTTTGCAATGCAGCGTTCCCATAATTTGAAAGAGCTTCTGAACAAAAAGTATGAGACAACACACAAGAACTATAAAGGCATGCAAAAATGCATGAACTGCGTGCATTGTAATAATGTCATGGTTGGTAATCAGTTTATCCATCCTACACAAGGTAATACGATCGAGCTAAAACATTCCAGCACATGTGACACAGCCAATGTTGTCTACGCGTTGAAATGCCCTTGCGGCAAAATTTATGTTGGCAAGACCGAGAGGAAAGTTAAGACTCGTGTAGGAGAACATAAGAGTAATATCCGCAACCATAATGTGAAATCAACTGTAGCAGCACATTGGCTTGAGGCCAGACACAACATAGCACAGCTACGTTTTACCATACTAGAAGCATTGAAATCCAGAAATGACATTGATCCAATTAAAGCATTGGTGAGATCGGAATTTTATTGGACTAAAAAACTGCATGCCCTACAGCCTCAAGGGATGAACGACAGAATTTAATTTAATTGTTTTCTGTAATGTTGTAATCACACCAGCCTGTGTTTTTTAACCTATTTGATGAGTGAAGTATTCACTTTTCAGTCCTTGGTTATATTACACAATTTGCAATTTCATTTTCACCATTGAGATCTTGTTCTGAAATCAACCACTTTTTTGACTAACAACATACGTGGCATCAAATTATATTGTTTACTATACTGACTCACATTGCCATGTGCCATTTGTTTTTATTCAGGTCTTATTTGTGGTTTATATGTTTACCTCTTTCTCACTTCTATTTTCCAGTTTTATTTTTTTATCTTTCCTACTTTATTAATCACGACTGTTTCCCAACACTAACTGGTCTGCGCCTTTAAGACGCCCCGTAAGGTGTTTTCTTAACACTAATTAGCTTTGCGCCTTTAAGACGCATTACGTTAGACCGCGTACACGCGATCACAGCACAAACTCACTTTCAAGCAGCACTTTGCGGGAACCGGTAGGGATCCAGGTAAACTCGGCATGCGAGTATAAAATCTGAATAGCTCTTTGTTCTGAGCGTCTAAATGACTGTACCCGAGCAATTGATTGCACCCGAGCATGGGAGTTTACACCATCAACCCACGCCGTCATAAAGATCAGCCTGTTTCACTTGAGGCAACTTTGTCAAACGTGTTATTAGATTCAGCAATCACGAGCCATATTAACTCTGAGCACGTACTCGGCATTTATTCTCAGCACGTTTTTCTTCTTTTGCTTTTTCTGTTAGTGCACACATTAAGGGTCGGATTTTACCCTTGTTTGTGAACTTTCTATTACTGACAGCGTTTGACTTTCAGCCACAACTTTTATTTGAATGTAGAATCAACACCATTCGGCACTATTCTCACATATAAATGATATTGTCATGTTTAACAGTCGTTGGGACACGTTTTTTTACGTTGAGCACATGCGACGTATTGCACTATTATGTACTGGAATATTTTGGTTTTATGTTGAATGGCCTCCTGTTTCTGTTTTTTCCTAGAAACGCAGTGAATGACCCCTGAAGAAGGGTCAGTGCATGACCCAAAATGCATTGGGTTCACTGACAAGTAATGGATCTTGCGGTAGATTTACTTTGATGAATGTGCATGATGGATAATGCACCGTATGAATAAAACAATTTAAAGTTGGATAATTAGCCCGTTGCAAGAATGGTTATTACGGACTCTTCAGTTTGAATGTATTGATACCTCTAGGTATTGAAAATAGCGCTCCCACCAGCACAAAATGATCCCCTTCCTGCACACTTACCAAGATTTTGCTTTTGAGCGCCAATGGACATGGCGCTGGTGGTTGAAGCACTTTGAACATAACTTGTTTGGAACTTTTGTTTACACTAATGAGTGCACGAATGCTACAATTTCCCTTTATTCTAAGGTCCAAATTTTCGGGCGGGGTCGCGCCGGGTGCGCAAATCCGTCCGAAAATTAAAAACTAAGCGCGGTCTCCCGCGCTCGTTTCAAAGCCCCCGGGTGGGCCAAGTCCCGGGGGCATTTATTTATGTAGCGGGGGCTACGGGGGCCCCCGCAGCCCCGGGACCGCCACCCCCCGTGGCTTGTTTTTTAATGTGTGGGGGCCTCCAAGGCCCCAAGCCCGGGGACCGCCACGCCCCGGGGCTTTTCTAAAATATTTGCGGGGGCACACGGCCCCCCCGCAGCCCCGGGGACCGCCACCCCCCGGGGCTTGTTTTTTTTTTTTTTTTTTAAACCTGTGTGGGGGCTCGAGCCCCCCCACACACCCGGGGACCGCCACCTCCCCGGGGCACTAAAATGCAAATGCGGGGGTCCGTTATGGACCCCTGAGCCCCGGGGATGGGGTCCCTGGGGCCAGAAGTGGCCCGAGAGGGGGGCCACGTGGCCACCCTCCCCTAAAAAAAAAAGAAATAAAAAAAAACAAGGAAAGGCCGGCCCCGGGGGATGGGGTCCCCGGGGCCAGGAGTGGCCTGGGAGGGGTGCCATGCGGCCCCCCTCCCCTTTAAAACAAAAAAATCCCCCAACTTCAAACACGCCACGGGGCGCGTTTGCACACTTGTCACATCAGGCCCCACCCCCTCCCTTCAGCACTGTGCAAACGGGCCCTCTGGCACGTTGTAAGTTGGGGGATTAAGTCCCCTTGAATCCTGAGGGTCCCTTGGGTCCAAATAGCCCACCAGGTACCTCCAGTAAGCACCACACAGCTGCGTTGCAGAGAGGTGTAAAAAGGGGCGTGGCCTTGGACCACCTCTCTGCAACGCAGCTCTGTGGCACTTACTGGCGGTACCTGGTGGGCTAGTTGGCCCCCAGGGACCCTCAGGATTCAAGGGGAATTAATCCCCCAACTTAAAACCCGCCAGGGGGCGCGTTTGCACAGTGGTGAAGGGAGGGGGCGGGCCTGATGTGACATGTGTGTACTTATCCAATCACTCTGCCAAAACCCAAGCACTTATAAATTCACCATGCACTCTCCTTGCAGTACTCTAATCATCCAGTCAGTACCCATGTACTTATGCAATTACCCAGGCACTAACACATGCACTGCTACAATCCCCTGAGCACTACTGATGCAGTCCAGCCATCTCGTTGTCACTACCCATGCACTCCTCCAATCACCCAGCCAGTTCCATGTACTTATCCAATCACTCTGCCAAAACCCAAGCACTTATAAATTCACCATGCACTCTCCTTGCAGTACTCTAATCATCCAGTCATTACCCATGTACTCATGCAATGACCCAGGCACTAACACATGCACTGCTACAATCCCCTGAGCACTACTGATGCAGTCCAGCCATCTCCTTGTCACTACCCATGCACTCCTCCAATCACCCAGCCAGTTCCATGTCCTTATCTAATCACTGCGCCAAAACACAAGCACTTATAAATTCACCATGCACTCTCCTTGCAGTACTCTAATCATCCAGTCACTACCCATGTACTCATGCAATGACCCAGGCACAAACACATGCACTGCTACAATCCCCTGAGCACTACTGATGCAGTCCAGCCATCTTCTTGTCACTACCCATGCACTCCTCCAATCACCCAGCCAGTTCCATGTCCTTATCTAATCACTGCGCCAAAACACAAGCACTTATAAATTCACCATGCACTCTCCTTGCAGTACTCTAATCATCCAGTCACTACCCTTGTACTCATGCAGTGACCCAGGCACTAGCACATGCACTGCTACAATACCCTGAGCACTACTGATGCAGTCCAGCCATCTCCTTGTCACTACCCATCCACTCCTCCAATCACCCAGCCAGCACCATGTACTTATCCAATCACTCCGCCAAAACCCAAGCACTTATAAATTCACCATGCACTCTCCTTGCAGTACTCTAATCATCCGGTCAGTACCCATGTACTTATGCAATGACCCAGGCACAAACACATGCACTGCTACAATCCCCTGAGCACTACTGATGCAGTCCAGCCATCTCCTTGTCACTACCCATGCACTCCTCCAATCACCCAGCCAGTTCCATGTCCTCATCCAATCCCTCCGCCAAAACACAAGCACTTATAAATTCACCATGCACTCTCCTTGCAGTACTCTAATCATCCAGTCACTACGCATGTGCTCATGCAGTGTGTGAGAAGTTGGCCTGGTATATGCTGTCCACTAATTATAGTGGGCACCTTACACCAGTCCAAACAACCCCTTATTGGAGATAGGTTAAAGACAACCTTTATTGAAAGCTATCCTAGTGGTAGCTATGGAGAGCAGCCTTCAGGCTAAGTCTTGAAGGAATGTAAAGCAGCTTGTTTTACCAGTCTATAATCTCTTGAGTGACCAAATGAAAGAGGACCACACCAGGTATATATTTAAAATATATGTATTTAGTCTTAAACACACCCCTCTAGTCTCTTTATGAGGCTAGAGTTCGAAGTACATAAGTTACAAGTCAGTTATCAACAGTAATAGCACAAATACACGTTTGAGCCCAAACCATATACCAATAAAGTGGTATAAGAACCACGACTGAGCTAGACACAAGGCCTAGAGCCTGTAGAAGTGCTTGGCCCTCAAGGAACTACCCAAGGTAGTGACACAGGTGACCCACGGGGGACGCGTGCAGTGTGAGAACACAGCCGCGAGCCGCCGTTGACTTCTATGGGGAATGTCGCGGTTGGAGTTTTAAAGAAAAGGGACACTTAGAGGAGGACTTGGAGCAAACCCCTTTAGAACTAGGTCGTTCTAGAGTCTATACCCACGGGAGCACCGGAGTACTCGAGTTACCTCACCCAGGGAAGCCGGGTGCATAGGTGTCTTTCGGGGTCGGGTTTCGTCGTCGTTTTCAATGGCGATCTGCTGCAAAGTGCTGCTGGCGACAAAGTCGAAAGTGTTCGGGTGGATCCAAAGGTGGATCGAAGATCTGAAGAACCTGAAAGCAGAGGGGACAGAGTCTGGGTCACTAGCCAGTGACCAGGAAGGCGATGAGCAGATGCCCACCGATGTCGGGTGCTTCAGGTAGGTTGACGGTCGTCTTGACTCTTCAGCCACGAGGTCCAGGAGGTGTCGACGACGACCAGGAGCTGGATTCGAGCTGTCCCATGACGTCTGTCGATTGCAGGGGTGTCGGCGACCGGATTGGACCCAACAAGCCTTGGCAACGGCAAGTCTCGTGGAAATAGAAAAAGGACGTTGATGCAGACCAGCAAGGTCTGGGGGACTCACCCAGCAAGGGTAAGTCAGGGCACGTCTGGAGCAACCAGGAAAGCCCAAGCAGAAGAAGAGTTGCCTTCGGGAGGGCCCACTAGCCAACGGACTAGCGACCGCGAAGGAGCCTCGAGTGGACGCACTTGGAGCTGGCTCACAGGACACTCGGGGAGTGGAGGCCAGTGATCTTCGGTGCAGTCGGTGCTGGAGGCGGGGGCTACTCGGAGCCCAAAGCACAACTTCGTGGGAGACCCAGAAGAGGATGCACTTGCAAAAGTACTCGGTGTCCAGGGGTCACGGTTCCACGTTACCCACGACAGCTACGGGCCTCAGCTTTGCTGGGGACTCAGGGCAGCCTCGGGGAAGTCTGGAAATCCACCTCTGGTGATGCAAAGACTTCGGCATCCGGCGGGAGCTTCGGCAATGCAAACCGGACAATTGCTTCTTAGGTGCCTGCCAAGCAGGGGAGTCACTCCTTGACCCCAAGGGAGATTCTTCAGTCCTCTAATCTTAAAGTAGAGCGTCGAAGGTCCAGGATTCTGTATCAGAGTTTTGTCCAGGTAAATCTAAAGTCCTAAGGACTGGGGTCCCATACGTATACTAAGTTAGGGGGTTGGACATACTCTGGGGACCCACCTATGGGAGGGTCAGGGAAGAGGGGTGGTTACACCCATTCCCTTTGTCCAGTTTCGCGCCAGAGCAGGGGCAGGTAGCCCCTGCAACTGGTTTGAACTGGCATATGCACAGGGACACCAAGTGTGCCCCCAGTGCAGGACCTCTGAGCACCAGAGAGTGCTCCCGCCCAGCCCCAATACACATTATCCTGTCTGGGGAGGTGGTTACACCTCCCTACGACAGGAAACCTATTGTCCAGGCCTCCCCTGCCGGAGTTTCAGTCAGCAGCAGGAGGCCAGACCCGTGTCTGTGGCAGCGGCATCCATTTTGTGATGCCAGGGCTCTGGAAAGAAGTTACCGGGTAGCCCGGTGTGTACATGTCTCTCCCTCCAGAAGGGTGTAATGCTACCCCCGCCGCCAGAACTGGTGGGGGGTAGTATTCCAAGATGTTTGACACCAAACACAACATGTTTTGGTGCAGCCAGTCCAAAGTTAGCATTGTACCGCGAGGATATAATGCACTTAAGAGTATATGGTCAGGCTGCACTACAAACAGCATCAGAGAAGGGTCTCCGAACGCTGCAGAGGGGCTCTGCTCATGCAGGGGCACCCTCTCACATAAGAACCAAGCACTCTGCCTTCAGGATTGATAAGGCCTGCCATAGGAGTGACTTACAGGTTTATATGTGTGTATATATGTAGTGATATAGGTAACCTATATCACAGTAAGGAGTGCATGCACCACCTTACCCAGGCTGCAGTAGCAGACCTGTGGTGTCATTTTGGATGGCCTTCCAGGGGTGGCACAATACATGCTGCAGCCCCTGGTAGGTCTCTGAGGTACCTATGCCCTGGGTACATAGTATACCATATACTAGGGACTTATAAGGGCACTCCAGATTCAATCAGAGATGTGCCTAAGGCACATGGAAACCATTTTAGAGAGGAAGCAGCTAGGCTGGGGTTCTGATTAGCAGGGCCCCAGCCTGACTAAAGTCGAAAAACAGTGAAGCATCAGCAAAAAGTGGGGGTACCCATGTGAAGCAGATCCTACTCTCCTACACAGTGTCCCAGGCACTAACACATGCACTGCTACAATACCCTGAGCACTACTGATGCAGACCAGCCATCTCCTTGTCACTACCCATGCACTCCTCCAATCACCCAGCCAGTTCCATGTCCTTATCTAATCACTGCGCCAAAACACAAGCACTTATAAATTCGCCAATGCACTCTTCTTGCAGTACTCTAATCATCCAGTCAGTACCCATGTACTCATGCAATGGCCCAGGCACTAACACATGCACTGCTACAATCCCCTGAGCACTACTGATGCAGTCCAGCCATCTCCTTGTCACTACCCATGCACTCCTCCAATCACCCAGCCAGCACCATGTACTTATCCAATCACTCAGCCAAACCCTGAGCACTTATAAATTCACCATGCACTCTCCTTGCAGTACTCTCATCATCCAGTCAGTACCCATGTACGTATGCAATGACCCAGGCACTAACACATGCACTGCTACAATCCCCTGAGCACTACTGATGCAGTCCAGCCATCTCCTTGTCACTACCCATGCACTCCTCCAATCACCCAGCCAGTTCCATGTCCTTATCCAATCACTGCACCAAAACACAAGCACTTATAAATTCACCATGCACTCTCCTTGCAGTACTCTAATCATCCAGTCACTACCCATGTACTCATGCAATGACCCAGGCACTAACACATGCACTGCTACAATACCCTGAGCACTACTGATGCAGTCCAGCCATCTCCTTGTCACTAGCCATGCACTCCTGCAATCACCCAGCCAGTTCCATGTCCTTATCCAATCATTCCGCCAAAACACAAGCACTTATAAATTCACCATGCACTCTCCTTGCAGTACTCTAATCATCCAGTCACTACCCATGTACTCATGCAATGACCCACGCACTAACACATGCACTGCTACAATCCCCTGAGCACTACTGATGCAGTCCAGCCATCTCCTTGTCACTACCCATGCACTCCTCCAATCACCCAGCCAGTTATATGTCCTTATCCAATCACTGCGCCAAAACACAAGCACTTATAAATTCACCATGCACTCTCCTTGCAGTACTCTAATCATCCAGTCACTACCCATGTACTCATGCAATGACCCAGGCACGAACACATGCACTGCTACAATACCCTGAGCACAACTGATGCAGTCCAGCCATCTCCTTGTCACTACCCATGCACTCCTCCAATCACCCAGCCAGCACCATGTACTTATCCAATCACTCCGCCAAAACCCAAGCACTTATAAATTCACCATGCACTCTCTTTGCAGTACTCTAATCATCCAGTCAGTACCCATTTACTTATGCAATGGCCCAGGCACTAACACATGCACTGCTACAATCCCCTGTGCACTACTGATGCAGTCCAGCCATCTCCTTGTCACTACCCATGCACTCCTCCAATCACCCAGCCAGTTCCATGTACTTATCCAATCACTCCGCCAAAACACAAGCACTTATAAATTCACCATGCACTCTCCTTGCAGTACTCTAGTCATCCAGTCACTACCCATGTACTCATGCAATGACCCAGGCACTAACACATGCACTGCTACAATCCCTGAGCACTACTGATGCAGTCCAGCCATCTCCTTTTCACTACCCATGCACTCCTCCAATCACCCAGCCAGCTCCATGTCCTTATCTAATCACTGCGCCAAAACACAAGCACTTATAAATTCACCATGCACTCTCCTTGCAGTACTCTAATCATCCAGTCACTACTCATGTACTCATGCAATGGCCCAGGCACTAACACATGCACTGCTACAATCCCCTGAGCACTACTGATGCAGTCCAGCCATCTCCTTGTCACTACCCATGCACTCCTCCAATCACCCAGCCAGTTAAATGTCCTTATCTAATAACTGCGCCAAAGCCCAAGCACTTATAAATTCACCATGCACTCTCCTTGCAGTACTCTAATCATCCAGTCACTACCCATGTACTCATGGAATGATCCAGGCACTAACACATGCACTGCTACAATCCCCTGAGCACTACTGATGCAGTCCAGCCATCTCCTTGTCACTACCCATGCACTCCTCCAATCACCCAGCCAGTTCCATGTCCTTATCCAATCACTGCGCCAAAACACAAGCACTTATAAATTCACCATGCACTCTCCTTGCAGTACTCTAATCATCCAGTCAGTACCCATGTACTCATGCAATGACCCAGGCACTAACACATGCACTGCTACAATCCCCTGAGCACTACTGATGCAGTCCAGCCATCTCCTTGTCACTACCCATGCAATCCTCCAATCACCCAGCCAGTTCCATGTCCTTATCCAATCACTGCGCCAAAACACAAGCACTTATAAAATCACCATGCACTCTCCTTGCAGTACTGTAATCATCCAGTCACTACCCATGTACTCATGCAATGACCCAGGCACTAACACATGCACTGCTACAATATCCTGAGCACTACTGATGCAGTCCAGCCATCTCCTTGTCACTACCCATGCACTCCTCCAATCACCCAGCCAGTTCCATGTCCTTAGCCAATCACTGCTCCAAAACACAAGCACTTATAAATTCACCATGCACTCTCCTTGCAGTACTCTAATCATCCAGTCACTACCCATGTACTCATGCAGTGACCCAGGCACTAACACATACACTGCTACCATATCCTGAGCACTACTGATGCAGTCCAGCCATCTCCTTGTCACTACCCATGCACTCCTCCAATCACCCAGCCAGTTCCATATCCTTATCTAATCACTGCGCCAAAACACAAGCACTTATAAATTCACCATGCACTCTCCTTGCAGTGCTCTAATCATCCAGTCACTACCCATGCACTCATGCTGTGACCCAGGCACTAACACATGCACTGCTACAATACCCTGAGCACTACTGATGCAGTCCAGCCATCTCCTTGTCACTACCCATGCACTCCTCCAATCACCCAGCCAGTTCCATGTCCTTATCTAATCACTGCGCCAAAACACAAGCACTTATAAATTCACCATGCACTCTCCTTGCAGTACTCTAATCATCCAGTCAGTACCCATGTACTCATGCAATGGCCCAGGCACTAACACATGCTCTGCTACAATACCCTGAGCACTACTGATGCAGTCCAGCCATCTCCTTGTCACTACCCATGCACTCCTCCAATCACCCAGCCAGTTCCATGTCCTTATCCAATCACTGCGCCACAACGCAAGCACTTATAAATTCACCATTCACTCTCCTTGCAGTACTCTAATCATCCAGTCACTACCCATGTACTCATGCAATGACCCAGGCACTAACACATGCACTGCTACAATCCCTGAGCACTACTGATGCAGTCCAGCCATCTCCTTGTCACTACCCATGCACTCCTCCAATGACCCAGCCAGCTCCATGTCCTTATCTAATCACTGCGCCAAAACACAAGCACTTATAAATTCACCATGCACTCTCCTTGCAGTACTCTAATCATCCAGTCACTACCCATGTACTCATGCAATGGCCCAGGCACTAACACATGCACTGCTACAATCCCCTGAGCACTACTGATGCAGTCCAGCCATCTCCTTGTCACTACCCATGCACTCCTCCAATCACCCAGCCAGTTCCATGTCCTTATCTAATCACTGCGCCAAAACACAACCACTTATAAATTCACCAAGAACTCTCCTTGCAGTACTCTAATAATCCAGTCACTACCCATGTACTTATGCAATGGACCAGGCACTAACACATGCACTGCTACAATCCCCTGAGCACTACTGATGCAGTCCAGCCATCTCCTTGTCACTACCCATGCACTCCTCCAATCACCCAGCCAGTTAAATGTCCTTATCTAATCACTGCGCCAAAACACAAGCACTTATAAATTCACCATGCACTCTCCTTGCAGTACTCTAATCATCCAGTCACTACCCATGTACTCATGCAATGACACAGGCACTAACACATGCACTGCTACAATCCCCTGAGCACTACTGATACAGTCCAGCCATCTCCTTGTCACTACCCATGCACTCCTCCAATCACCCAGCCAGTTAAATGTCCTTATCTAATCACTGCGCCAAAACACAAGCACTTATAAATTCACCATGCACTCTCCTTGCAGTACTCTAATCATCCAGTCAGTACTCATGTACTCATGCAATGACCCAGGCAAAAACACATGCACAGCTATAATCCCCTGAGCACTACTGATGCAGTCCAGCCATCTCCTTGTCACTACCCATGCACTCCTCCAATCACCCAGCCAGTTCCATGTCCTTATCCAATCACTGCGCCACAACGCAAGCACTTATAAATTCACCATTCACTCTCCTTGCAGTACTCTAATCATCCAGTCACTACCCATGTACTCATGCAATGACCCAGGCACTAACACATGCACTGCTACAATCCCTGAGCACTACTGATGCAGTCCAGCCATCTCCTTGTCACTACCCATGCACTCCTCCAATCACCCAGCCAGCTCCATGTCCTTATCTAATCACTGCGCCAAAACACAAGCACTTATAAATTCACCATGCACTCTCCTTGCAGTACTCTAATCATCCAGTCACTACCCATGTACTCATGCAATGGCCCAGGCACTAACACATGCACTGCTACAATCCCCTGAGCACTACTGATGCAGTCCAGCCATCTCCTTGTCACTACCCATGCACTCCTCCAATCACCCAGCCAGTTCCATGTCCTTATCTAATCACTGCGCCAAAACACAAGCACTTATAAATTCACCATGCACTCTCCTTGCAGTACTCTAATAATCCAGTCACTACCCATGTACTTATGCAATGGCCCAGGCACTAACACATGCACTGCTACAATCCCCTGAGCACTACTGATGCAGTCCAGCCATCTCCTTGTCACTACCCATGCACTCCTCCAATCACCCAGCCAGTTAAATGTCCTTATCTAATCACTGCGCCAAAACACAAGCACTTATAAATTCACCATGCACTCTCCTTGCAGTACTCTAATCATCCAGTCACTACCCATGTACTCATGCAATGACACAGGCACTAACACATGCACTGCTACAATCCCCTGAGCACTACTGATGCAGTCCAGCCATCTCCTTGTCACTACCCATGCACTCCTCCAATCACCCAGCCAGTTAAATGTCCTTATCTAATCACTGCGCCAAAACACAAGCACTTATAAATTCACCATGCACTCTCCTTGCAGTACTCTAATCATCCAGTCAGTACTCATGTACTCATGCAATGACCCAGGCAAAAACACATGCACAGCTATAATCCCCTGAGCACTACTGATGCAGTCCAGCCATCTCCTTGTCACTACCCATGCACTCCTCCAATGACCCAGCCAGCTCCATGTCCTTATCTAATCACTGCGCCAAAACACAAGCACTTATGAATTCACCATGCACTCTCCTTGCAGTACTCTAATCATCCAGTCACTACCCATGTACTCATGCAATGGCCCAGGCACTAACACATGCACTGCTACAATCCCCTGAGCACTACTGATGCAGTCCAGCCATCTCCTTGTCACTACCCATGCACTCCTCCAATCACCCAGCCAGTTCCATGTCCTTATCTAATCACTGCGCCAAAACACAAGCACTTATAAATTCACCATGCACTCTCCTTGCAGTACTCTAATAATCCAGTCACTACCCATGTACTTATGCAATGGCCCAGGCACTAACACATGCACTGTGTTGCGGCGCACCGGGCTGGCCGCCGTAGAACACTGCAGACCCGAATCGGCATTGCCTCTGCCGGACGGGCCTATTGAACTGCAATTCCCATGAGGCCGCGGGGAATGACGCCGGTGACGTCATCGCGTGGAGGAGGCCGGGGATAAGGAGGCTTCCGGGGCACCGGTTGGGTGCCGTTGATTCCCGATCAGAGCCAGTCCACGCAGTGAAGCAGGAAGACGCTGAAGGATTCTGGTAGGGGTGCAATTTTGCACCGCCTTTTCCCTTTTCTGCTGAGTTAAGTCTGCTCTCTGTGCAGACGGAGGCTGAAGCTAACAGTTAGCCCTGTTGGATGAGCCCCGAGTTGGCTTATGCAGGGCTGACTTTCTTTGTTGCGGTGTGCTCCTGGAGAAAGGGGCAGACCTTGTTTTGTTCGTTGTTTTGTCTTGTATAAACCAAACATATATGGAGTGGCAGTCCAGGAGGATTGCATCTCACAGTGATTTACGATAATCACATATTGGAAAGTAGTACATTTGAAGGTGCGTGTGTTATCTGGTTGTGGTGCAACAACCTGGCGATTTATGTAAAGAGGGCTCCAAAAAGTATTGGAGAGTACAAAGTATATTTCCAAGTGATGAAAAGGCACAGAGTGTTATCTGGTTGTGGTGCAACAACTTGGCGATCTATGTAAGGAGGGCTCCAAGAAGTATTGGAGTTTACAACGCATATTTCCAAGTGATGACAAGGCACAGAAGGAATATTGTCTTATAATACATTTTCTAACAGGATCGTGGTCTTGGCTTATTTGTTCTATATCCTACAGCAGGGGCTCGGTGAGCTATTCCAGGTGGCAGTTCCGACTCCCTTCCCCCCCCCGTGTAGCGCTACATAAGATTATTATTGGTACGTGGTTTTATTTCTTGTTGCTTACCATGAGGTGTGAGGGGCAGGGGCGGTGACTAGAAAATAATACTGTTGTTCTATCGTTATAGAATCCTAGTGGCCTTCCGGCTCAAGGAACACACCTGCTTTAAAGGAACCGTTATTTTGCTTTACAGGTATTGATAGTAGCATTGGTGAACTCATGGTATATGTGGTTAACATGCCGTATGGTGTATGTACTATAACCTGATAGTTGTTTCATCTCTTTTCAGATCTCCCTCCCTGCTGACCCCTTCCTTACCTTCCCTCGCTTGATCACTCCGCTGAGTCTGTTGTTATACTCAGACCTCGGGGCTATCAAGAGGTGGACCCCCATTGAGCATCGTACGACTCCGAGGATTCAAAGCCTTGACAGAATCAACGGCCCATGAATTGTTATCCTCCCGGTCGTACGTTGGTATGGCCACCTTAGAGGATGTGTTGGCTGCCTTAGTCTTGGTGCAGGCCGAGCTGGCCGCTTCTAGGGCTGAGACGGCCGCCTTGCAAACCCAGGTAGATAGGATGCAACGTAACCCATTTAATGCAGGTACACCACACGCCCCCCATGCAGCTTCTGTAGTAGTAGAGGTCCCAACTCCCATCCCATTAGCTACACCGGAAAGATTCTATGGGGATAGCAGCAAGGTGCAGGTGATCCTCACACAGGTGATACTCCATTTCACGTGTAAAGTGAAGGCCTTTAATACTAATCATGCCCGGGTAGCGTTCTTAATATCCTACCTGGCAGGGGATGCTGCTAACTGGGCCGTTCCGCTAGTCAAGAGGGACGACCCCCTCTTGTATGATTGGGACTCCTTTTTGAAGGAATTTGAGAAAACGTTCAACCGTCGTGCAGCCACCCTTTCGGCAGACCGGGAATTGTTGGAGTTAAAACAGGGTAACCGGGATCTCATCTCCTATTTAAATGACTTTAGGAGACTGGTAACAGAAACAGAATGGCCTGAGGCCAAGCAATCTGCTATATTCCACCAGGGGTTGCGGGAGGAAATGAAGGACGTATTGGCACAGATTGATCCACAACCTGCTTCATGTGAGGACCTCATCAGTCTAGTATTACGGTTGGATCATCAGATCGGCGAGCGGAAGGGGGAACACAAGAAGAGAGACCGGTACGTGCCTCGCTTGGACCATGCCCGGACCTCAGACAGTAGCTTACCCTCTAAAGCTGAACCTATGGAGATTGGAACCGTGCGCTCCCCTCTTACTACGGAGGAAAGAGAGTACCGTCGGAGAAAAGGGCTCTGTATTTACTGTGGTAAGAAGGGTCACTTTATCAGGGAATGCACGTTGAAGCCCAAGTATCCACGAATGGAATTCAAGAAGGTTGCCATAGTTACATCAGAACCTCCGACGGGAAACGAGCGAGCTTGAAGAAGGAAGAAGGGACCCCTTCAGGCCAGGCGTATATCCCTTCCTTAGGATGTAGGAACATGAAGGAAAGAAATCACTTTTATGTGGACCTCTGTTTGTTGATTCAAGAAGAGTGGCATCAAGTTAGGGCTATGCTTGATTCCGGGGCCACCGGATGTTTTATGGATCAAAAGCAAGCGCTCTCCCTGGGAATCGACCTACAGGAAAAGGTAACACCGGAGGCGGTGTTCGCGGTAGATGGAAGACATCTTGATTCCGGGCCCATCCGTTTTCAAACAGGAGCCTTGGAAGTTCTCATGAAAACCAATCATCGGGAGAGCTTGGCTTTTAACATCATTCAAGCACCCCAATACGGAGTGATACTGGGATTACCTTGGTTGACTACCCATAATCCTCAGGTGGATTGGAAGAAGAAAACCCTCCAGTTTACTTCGGAATTCTGTGGGAAGCATTGTATCTTGCCTCTTAACAACCCTGCCATGTCCTTGGCGTCATGTCATCACGTGGCTACCGCGGTGGAACACGAGGTGAGCCTCCCTGCGGAGTACCGGGAGTATGCAGAAGTATTCAATGAAACTAAGGCAGAAGTGTTACCGCCTCACCGACCCTACGACTGCCAGATAGACCTGGTACTGGGTGCCATAATACCTGCGGGGAGGGTTTATGCTCTCACGGAACCCGAGAATGTTCATCTCCGCGCTTACTTGGATAAATACCTGGCGTTGGGGTTTATACGTGACTCAAAATCCCCTGCTGCCTCTCTGTTGTTTTTTATACCCAAGGCGAATGGTGAATTGCGCGCCTGTGTGGACTTCAGATCGTTGAACGCCATTACAGTAAAGAACCGCTACCCGTTGCCCTTAATCAATGTCTTATTGGAACAAGTCAAAAAGGCGGTGATATTCACCCGTCTAGACCTGAAAGGAGCTTACCACTTGGTCCGTATGCGCAGAGGTGACGAATGGAAGACAGCATTCAAGACCCGCTTTGGACTTTACGAGTATCTTGTGATGCCATTCGGCCTGTGCAACGCCCCTGCGGCCTTTCAGTTCTTTTTGAATGATGTCCTGCGAGAGTACCTGGACCGGATCGTAGTGGTTTATATTGACGATATTCTAATCTATTCCCCCAACGTGGAGATCCACACACAACACGTATGTACCATCTTACAAACCCTACGAGACCATCGTTTATACTGTAAGATCAGCAAATGCGAGTTCAGTGTTACCACCGTTGAATTCCTAGGGGTGATGTTAACCCCATGGGGACAGGAGATGTCCGAAAGGAAGATTGTCGCAGTTAAGGAATGGCCCAGACCCTTGAACCTCCGCGATATCCAGTGTTTCTTAGGGTTCGCTAATTTTTACCGCCGGTTCATCCATCATTTCTCGGAATTGGCGGCTCCCCTCACGAGGCTGTTGAAGAAAAATACCGGTTTCCAGTGGACAGAGGAGGCCCAAAAGGGTTTGAAGCCCTAAAGAACGCTTTTGTATCTGCCCCAGTGCTGGTACATGCGGATCCGGATCGACCATACATTGTGGAGGCGGACGCCTCGGACTCAGCAGTAGCAGCAGTGCTCTCGCAACGCCATACGACTACTGGCCAATTGCACCCTATAGCTTATATGTCAAGAAAGTTCAATCCGGCAGAGCGCAATTACACCATTGCAGAAAAGGAGCTGCTGGCTATCAAGGATGCTTTCCTGGATTGGAGACATTTCTTGATGGGGGCCAAGCATGTGGTGACCGTGTTCACCGACCATAGAAACCTCCAATTCATGACAGCAGCCAGACACCTGACACCAAGGCAGCTGAGGTGGATGCTTTTCTTCGCGGAGTATAACTTCGTGGTAACATATAGACCAGGAAAGGACAATAAGAAGGCAGATGCCTTAACCCGACAAACGACTCCTGTATGCCTTGAGGAGAGCCCAAGAAATGCTATTATTAATCCGCAGAATGTGATTGGTGCTACCTGTACTGACGCCTTTCTTAGAAGCATGGCCCACAACGTCCAAACGGTGAAGTGGAAGGGCTGGTTGAAAATGAATAAGGATTGGAAATTGACGCAAGGCCTCCCGCTGCGAGGAAACCAACTCCTGTTACCTGTTTGTCACCTGCGTAAGCAAGCCTTCGAGTGGTGTCACGCCTTGCCCAGTGCTGGGCATAACGGCTGTGATAAAACTTTGGAGCGGGTGATGCATCAGTTCTGGTGGCCCACCATAAAGAAAGACATAACTACCTGGGTCAGCGAATGCACGATTTGTAGCCAGATGAAGACCTCGCATGCTCGACAGGCGGGCCTCTTGCAACCTCTTCCTACTCCTAAGCAACCCTGGGAGAACATTTCTGTGGACTTTGTGGTAGGAATGCCAGTGGACCAGGGACATACAGTCATTTTGGTAGTCGTGGATTACCTAACAAAAATGGCTCATTTTGTTGCCTGTAAAAAGATCCCCACATCAAGTACACTCGCCTATTTGTTATTGACTCACATAGTCCGGTTACATGGGTTACCGAAAACCATAGTCTCAGACCGGGGTGCTCAGTTTACTGCCAACTTTTGGAGGGTGTGGTGTTCGGCACTGGGTATAGCTTCTAATATTTCCACAAGCTTTCACCCGCAAACTGGCGGCCAGACTGAGAGGGTTAATCAGACCTTGAAACAATACCTCAGGTGCTATGTGGAGGGCACTACGGAGGCCTGGGTTGATAGGTTGTGGTTATCCGAAGTAGCGTATAACAGCGCTACACACAGCTCCACGAAACTCGCACCCTTTTACTGTTCATACGGGTTTCACCCTCGCTTCACACCCTTGTTACTCCCTTTACAGTCTACACAGGTTCCCGAAGTGCATGAGAGAATTACTCATATTAAGAACAATTTAAGGGTAGCACAAAGCGGTTTGAGAGCGGCTAAGATTCAGTACAAAGCGTATGCAGACAAACATAGACGTCCAGGGCCGGTGTATAAAGTGGGGGATTATGTGTGGTTGTCCACTAAAAACATCAGATTTAAAAGGTATAGCGTGTTCAATCCCAAGTACATTGGCCCGTATAAAGTGACCAAGCTTATCAATCCTGTAGTGGTGAAGTTAGCCTTGCCCTCCGCTTTGAGGATACACCCTGCTTTCCATGTTTCCCTTGTTAAGCCTTCCCACTCCAGGGTTAGAAGTGCACCCTCCCCAGTTCTCGTGAACGATGAGGTGGAACATGAAGTGAGGGGTATCGTAGACTCTAAGATCTACCACAGTAGGCTTTGGTATCTGGTGGCCTGGAAGGGCTACGGGAACGAGGAGAACTCATGGGAGCCCGCCTCGGGCGTACATGCTCCTCGATACTCGGCGCTCTTTCATAGACGCTATCCTGCGAAGCCTTGTCTCTGTCAGTGTTCTTCGGGGGAGGGATGTACTGTTGCGGTGCACCGGGCTGGCCGCCGTAGAACACTGCAGACCCGAATCGGCATTGCCTCTGCCGGACGGGCCTATTGAACTGCAATTCCCATGAGGCCGCGGGGAATGACGCCGGTGACGTCATCACGTGGAGGAGGCCGGGGATAAGGAGGCTTCCGGGGCACCGGTCGGGTGCCGTTGATTCCCGATCAGAGCCAGTCCACACAGTGAAGCAGGAAGACGCTGAAGGATTCTGGTAGGGGTGCAATTTTGCACCGCCTTTTCCCTTTTCTGCTGAGTTAAGTCTGCTCTCTGTGCAGACGGAGGCTGAAGCTAACAGTTAGCCTTGTTGGATGAGCCCCAGGTTGGCTTATGCAGGGCTGACTTTCTTTGTTGCGGTGTGCTCCTGGAGAAAGGGGCAGACCTTGTTTTGTTCGTTGTTTTGTCTTGTATAAACCAAACATATATGGAGTGGCAGTCCAGGAGGATTGCATCTCACAGTGATTTACGATAATCACATATTGGAAAGTATTACATTTGAAGGTGCGTGTGTTATCTGGTTGTGGTGCAACAACCTGGCGATTTATGTAAAGAGGGCTCCAAAAAGTATTGGAGAGTACAAAGTATATTTCCAAGTGATGAAAAGACACAGAGTGTTATCTGGTTGTGGTGCAACAACTTGGCGATCTATGTAAGGAGGGCTCCAAGAAGTATTGGAGTTTACAACGCATATTTCCAAGTGATGACAAGGCACAGAAGGAATATTGTCTTATAATACATTTTCTAACAGGATCGTGGCCTTGGCTTATTTGTTCTATATCCTACAGCAGGGGCTCGGTGAGCTATTCCAGGTGGCAGTTCTGACTCCCTTCCCCCCCCCCTGTGTAGCGCTACATAAGATTATTATTGGTACGTGGTTTTATTTCTTGTTGCTTACCATGAGGTGTGAGGGGCAGGGGCGGTGACTAGAAAATAATACTGTTGTTCTATCGTTATAGAATCCTAGTGGCCTTCCGGCTCAAGGAACACACCTGCTTTAAAGGAACCGTTATTTTGCTTTACAGGTATTGATAGTAGCATTGGTGAACTCATGGTATATGTGGTTAACATGCCGTATGGTGTATGTACTATAACCTGATAGTTGTTTCATCTCTTTTCAGATCTCCCTCCCTGCTGACCCCTTCCTTACCTTCCCTCGCTTGATCACTCCGCTGAGTCTGTTGTTATACTCAGACCTCGGGGCTATCAAGAGGTGGACCCCCATTGAGCATCGTACGACTCCGAGGATTCAAAGCCTTGACACACTGCTACAATCCCCTGAGCACTACTGATGCAGTCCAGCCATCTCCTTGTCACTACCCATGCACTCCTCCAATCACCCAGCCAGTTAAATGTCCTTATCTAATCACTGCGCCAAAACACAAGCACTTATAAATTCACCATGCACTCTCCTTGCAGCACTCTAATCATCCAGTCAGTACCCATGTACTCATGCAATGACCCAGGCACTAACACATGCACTGCTACAATCCCCTGAGCACTACTGATGCAGTCCGGCCATCTCCTTGTCACTACCCATGCACTCCTCCAATCACCCAGCCAGTTAAATGTCCTTATCTAATAACTGCGCCAAAGCCCAAGCACTTATAAATTCACCATGCACTCTCCTTGCAGTACTCTAATCATCCAGTCAGTACCCATGTACTCATGCAATGACCCAGGCAAAAACACATGCACTGCTATAATCCCCTGAGCACTACTGATGCAGTCCAACCATCTCCTTGTCACTACCCATGCACTCCTCCAATCACCCAGCCAGTTCCATGTCCTTATCCAATCACTGCGCCAAAACACAAGCACTTATAAATTCACCATGCACTCTCCTTGCAGTACTCTAATCATCTAGTCAGTACCCATGTACTCATGCAATGACCCAGGCACTAACACATGCACTGCTACAATCCCCTGAGCACTACTGATGCAGTCCAGCCATCTCCTTGTCACTACCCATGCAATCCTCCAATCACCCAGCCAGTTCCATGTCCTTATCCAATCACTGCGCCAAAACACAAGCACTTATAAAATCACCATGCACTCTCCTTGCAGTACTGTAATCATCCAGTCACTACCCATGTACTCATGCAATGACCCAGGCACTAACACATGCACTGCTACAATATCCTGAGCACTACTGATGCAGTCCAGCCATCTCCTTGTCACTACCCATGCACTCCTCCAATCACCCAGCCAGTTCCATGTCCTTATCCAATCACTGCGCCAAAACACAAGCACTTATAAATTCACCATGCACTCTCCTTGCAGTACTCTAATCATCCAGTCACTACCCATGTACTCATGCAGTGACCCAGGCACTAACACATACACTGCTACAATATCCTGAGCACTACTGATGCAGTCCAGCCATCGCCTTGTCACTACACATGCACTCCTCCAATCACCCAGCCAGTTCCATGTCCTTATCTAATCACTGCGCCAAAACACAAGCACTTATAAATTCACCATGCACTCTCCTTGCAGTACTCTAATCATCCAGTCACTACCCATGTACTCACGCTGTGACCCAGGCACTAACACATGCACTGCTACAATATCCTGAGCATTACTGATGCAGTCCAGCCATCTCCTTGTCACTACCCATGCACTCCTCCAATCACCCAGCCAGTTCCATGTCCTTATCTAATCACTGCGCCAAAACACAAGCACTTATAAATTCACCATGCACTGTCCTTGCAGTACTCTAATCATCCAGTCAGTACCCATGTACTCATGCAATGACCCAGGCACTAACACATGCACTGCTACAATCCCCTGAGCACTACTGATGCAGTCCAGCCATCTCCTTGTCACTACCCATGCACTCCTCCAATCACCCAGCCAGTTCCATGTCCTTATTTAATCACTGCGCCAAAACACAAGCACTTATAAATTCCCCATGCACTCTCCTTGCAGTACTGTAATCATCCAGTCACTACCCATGTACTCATGCAATGACCCAGGCACTAACACATGCATTGCTATAATCCCCTGAGCACTACTGATGCAGTCCAGCCATCTCCCTGTCGCTACCCATGCACTCCTCCAATCACCCAGCCAGTTCCATGTCCTTATCTAATCACTGCGCCAAAACACAAGCACTTATAAATTCCCCATGCACTCTCCTTGCAGTACTGTAATCATCCAGTCACTACCCATGTACTCATGCAATGACCCAGGCACTAACACATGCATTGCTATAATCCCCTGAGCACTACTGATGCAGTCCAGCCATCTCCCTGTCGCTACCCATGCACTCCTCCAATCACCCAGCCAGTTCCATGTCCTTATCCAATCAATCCGCCAAAACCCAAGCACTTATAAATTCACCATGCACTCTCCTTGCACTCTAGTACTCTAATCATCCAGTCAGTACCCATGTACTCATGCAATGACCCAGGCACTAACTCATGGCAAATACAGAGGAGGTCATGCTAATCACAGGGGTACCCCAACGCATAGTGTTCCCTAGTGTATGTAGGTGTTTTCACTGTATTCTAAGTGTCTTTTAGCATAGCACTGGCTCTAGGCCTGGTTAGTTAGTTAGTTAGAGTCAGTTACCACCAGTACCAGTGAGCAAAAAGTTGGGGGCACAGGAGGACTTTCTGCTCCTCTGTTGGTTCTTTCGGCACATCTCTTGCTTCTTCCTCCACTTTTCTTTGTCTTTCTGGACTTCTGTTGCCTCTTTCTGCATTTGTCTTGCTTCTTTCTGCGCTTTTCTTCCTTTTTCTTCACTTGTCCTACCTTTGTAGGCACAGTTAGAAATTAGCATTTAAAAAACCTTTGAAATTCACGGAAAAAACCATAGGTTTCAGGGACGTTATAGTTAGAAATTAGCATTTAAAAAACCTTTGAAATTCACTGAAAAAACCATAGGTTTCAGGGACGTTATAGTTAGAAATTAGCATTTAAAAAACCTTAGAAATTCACTGAAAAAACCACAGGTTTCAGGGACGTTATAGTTAGTTGGACATTTCACTCGTACAAAACCAGAGAAATTCGGCCGTTATAGTTAGTTCAGCTGACTATAACTCGCGCCCCCGCAATGCACTGCTGATGACGTCACACATTACATCATTCATGACATGGTCAGTGACATCACTGATGACATCACTGATGACATCTCAAATGACATCACTGATGACATCACTGATGACATCATCCAGTGACTGTGTGTGATTGTGCAGTATAAAGAGCGCTCCAATGCGTACAGGAGAAATGCCTCTGATGAAGTGTTACGTTGGCCACAGAAACGCATCAGGCAATTCAACGAACTTGGATGGCTGGGGCGGGCTGAACCGTGATGCCGGAAGGCAGACGCACTGTCGAGTGCATCTTGAGAAGCTTCGGCCTTTGTTGGACAAAATTATGACACGGGTGCCCTCCCGTGCAGGATGCACCATCTCGAAGGAATGAGAGGCTGAGGGGGAGGAACCTTCCTGCTCCAGTTTTCAGCACAGTGTGTCTTGATGAAAAGTGCCTGCTCCCATCACATCCAGATCCTACTAAGGATTTTAATTGACTCTCTGAACTCTGTACGCATTGGAACCTACTATAGGTGTTTAATGAAAGCTCGATGTGACTACACATCCCAGCATGCTGTATGAAGCATTCAAAAATAGTAGTTGAACCCATGAGGGGTTTCAACTAATCAGCATGCAGTATAAAGAGCGCTCCAATGCGTACAGGAGAAATGCCTCTGATGAAGTGGTACGTTGGCCACAGAAACGCGTCAGGCAATTCAACGAACTTGGATGGCTGGGGCGGGCTGAACCGTGATGCCGGAAGGCAGACGCACTGTCGAGTGCATCTTGAGAAGCTTCGGCCTTTGTTGGACAAAATTATGACACAGGTGCCCTCCCGTGCAGGATGCACCATCTCGAAGGAATGAGAGGCTGAGGGGGAGGAACCTTCCTGCTCCGGTTTTCAGCACAGTGTGTCTTGATGAAAAGTGCCTGCTCCCATCACATCCGGATCCTACTAAGGATTTTAATTGACTCTCTGAACTCTGTACGCATTGGAACCTACTATAGGTGTTTAATGAAAGCTCGATGTGACTACACATCCCAGCATGCTGTATGAAGCATTCAAATACGTAGTTGAACCCATGAGTGGTTTCAACTAATCAGCATGCAGTATAAAGAGCGCTCCAATGCGTACAGGAGAAATGCCTCTGATGAAGTGGTACGTTGGCCACAGAAACGCGTCAGGCAATTCAACGAACTTGGATGGCTGGGGCGGGCTGAACCGTGATGCCGGAAGGCAGACGCACTGTCGAGTGCATCTTGAGAAGCTTCGGCCTTTGTTGGACAAAATTATGACACGGGTGCCCTCCCGTGCAGGATGCACCATCTCGAAGGAATGAGAGGCTGAGGGAAGGAATGAGAGGCTGAGGGGGAGGAACCTTCCTGCTCCGGTTTTCAGCACAGTGTGTCTTGATGAAAAGTGCCTGCTCCCATCACATCCAGATCCTACTAAGGATTTTAATTGACTCTCTGAACTCTGTACGCATTGGAACCTACTATAGGTGTTTAATGAAAGCTCGATGTGACTACACATCCCAGCATGCTGTATGAAGCATTCAAATACGTAGTTGAACCCATGAGTGGTTTCAACTAATGAGCATGCAGTATAAAGAGCGCTCCAATGCGTACAGGAGAAATGCCTCTGATGAAGTGGTACGTTGGCCACAGAAACGCGTCAGGCAATTCAACGAACTTGGATGGCTGGGGCGGGCTGAACCGTGATGCCGGAAGGCAGACGCACTGTCGAGTGCATCTTGAGAAGCTTCGGCCTTTGTTGGACAATATATATATATATATATATTCACTGAAAAAACCATAGGTTTCAGGCACGTTATAGTTAGAAATTAGCATTTAAAAAACCTTAAAAATTCACTGAAAAAACCATAGGTTTCAGGGGCGTTATAGTTAATTGGACATTTCACTCGTACAAAACCATAGAAATTCCCCCGTTATAGTTAGTTCAGCTAACTATAACTCACGCGTCCCGCAATGCACTGCTGATGACGTCACATATTACATCACTCATGACATGGTCAGTGACATCACTCATGACATCACTGATGACATCTCAAATGACATCACTGATGACATCACTGATGACATCACTGATGACATCATCCTTGTGATAGAGTGGCAGACCTCCTCTCACCCTAATATAACCTTTGATACACACACTCAAAAATACAAACTAACATTTTCAAAACAATGGACATACCAATACCAGTTACAACACACCTATTCAGTAATTCCAAGATGTACTCACTCATCATATGTACTCATACAGCTATACATCCTGTTACACACTGCCACTCATCCATAGAGTTACTCACACACATAGTCACACATGCAAACAAAGTATCAAACATCCATTTACTTGCATATACAGTTATACACACACTACCACACTTACTTCTACAGAAACTTACACATACTTACTCTCTTAAACAATCCCTTATAGAAACACCTACTTATTTGTACAGGAACTCTTCCAATCTCTCACTCTCACATATACTCACTTATATACACCAATACTCACATATACTAGTTTAAAACATATGTAGTTACTCATAAAGACACTATTGAGACAGTCATTCACTCACTAACACACCCATACACATACTCATCCACCTATACAGTCCTGCACACATGCTGTCTTCAACACTTACAAACAGTGAGTCACTCATTCATGCATCTATGCACTAAGTAATACCCCCCACCGAATCATACAGACACTCAGACACTCATACTGATACTCAAAAAACCAACTAATAACCCATATAGACACTCATGTAGCTACTCACCAACCCATGCAGCCACTTATACACAAAGTGAGAGACTGATACAGATATTTTCATATTTAAACATTACTCACTAACCCATGTATTCACTAAGATACACTTAGTCAGTTATACAATCAATTTTACAAAAAAAAATCATCCATTTAGACACTTATATACCCATTTATTCTTCCATCGACCTTGAGATATACATATATAAAACATATTTAATTTTCAGAAAAACACACATTCACTGGATGATGTCATCAGTGATGTCATCAGTGATGTCATTTGATATGTCATCAGTGATGTCATGAGTGATGTCACTGACCATGTCATGAGTGATGTAATATGTGACGTCATCAGCAGTGCATTGCGGGCGCGCGAGTTATAGTTAGCTGAACTAACTATAACGGGGGAATTTCTATAGTTTTGTACGAGTGAAATGTCCAACTAACTATAACGCCCCTGAAACCTATGGTTTTTTCAGTGAATTTCTAAGGTTTTTTAAATGCTAATTTCTAACTATAACGTGCCTGAAACCTATGGTTTTTTCAGTGAATTTCTAAGGTTTTTTAAATATTAATATCAAACTATAACGTGCCTGAAACCTATGGTTTTTTCAGTGAATATATATATATTTATTATACTATGTATACATGTGAAAATGTCTCGGTCCCCTGTTTACCTCGGTGGCACGGAAAAAATGGGTGGAACTGACGTCAGCACGCCGACGAGGTCCTCTTATGGCTCCGATGACGTCATACGGTGTCGCGAGCGGAGCCGTGCTATTATGACGTCCTCGTTGACGTGGGAGAGCTAGGAAAGAATTTCCGTGGAATGCTGGTGCAGGGGATATTCACCTAAGTGTTCAGGCTAGTCCTTTGGGAGCAACTGTTTATGTTGCCACTCCAGAAACCGAAACCAGTGATCCGAGGGCAGAGGCCCTGCAGATTGCGCACGAGGTGGGGTGCCCAGTCGTGTGCACCGGCGGGGCAGCGAAGTGACAAGCACCACAACCCACAAAAAAGGTAACAAGGGCACTGAATAACACAGGATCTTCTCTTTGTATCTGGCAGGAACAACGAAGTTAAAATGCCCTAGTACCAAAATGTAGAATTAGTGCTACAACGGTCTTCAAGAGGACCTGTGATGCCGCTTCTGCCTCCCGTACCCTGGAGGCGGCACATGGGTCACGCGGTACGGTCATACTGCGGTGGGACGCACACTCGTTGACCTCTCATGGCACTGCTCCACACTTCAGGGAGGATGCTTTCCATTAGCTATGTTTTCTGATGACATGTCGCGCCGGCCCCGTCCAACAACAGAACTCCTTTAGATCCAAACAGACTCTTCCACTCTCTCACCGGAAGTGAAACCAGGCCACGCGGACACTTTCACAATACAACAGCCGGAATGCACTTTTCAGTAAAAAAAACACAATCCTTCCTCCTAATTAATCAAATAAACGTCTCACTGAAGAACAGGGGCCAGCTTCGATCGGTAAACAGCCGTTACAACGACTTTTTACTTTGCGATACCATTGCAACGCATGCATTACCACGCATGCGTTGTACATCACGTAGTCATTACTACGCATTTTTTAGAACGCATGGTCATTTACCACGCATGCCTTTACAACGAATTTTGTTGTAAAGGTATGTATGGTAAATGACCATGCGTTCTAAAAACATGTAGACGATCCATGTCGTTGTAAGGAAACAGAGGCTGTTCCGTTTCCTCACAACGACGTGCACCGCCCCTCAGAGACGACGTGAAGCAGGAACCACGAGGAGAAAGGAACCATGAGGAGTGAGAGGTAAGGGGGATTGGGCATGGGGTGGGGGTTTCTTTTCTAGGGTTTAGGGTAGTGCAGTGGTGTTTGGGTGGTGTAGGGGGTTGTGCTGGGGGTAGTGTTTTAGGGTTTAGGGTAGTGCAGTGGTGTTTGGGTAGTGTAGGGGGTCGTGCTGGGGGTAGTGTTTTAGGGTTTAGGGTAGTGCAGTGGTGTTTGGGTAGTGTAGGGGGTAGTGCTGGGGTAGTGTTTTAGGGTTTAGGGTAGTGCAGTGGTGTTTGTGTAGTGTAGGGGTAGGTGCTGGGGGTAGTGTTTTAGGGTTTAGGGTAGTGCAGTGGTGTTTGGGTAGTGTAGGGGTTCATGCTGGGGGTAGTGTTTTAGGGTTTAGAGTATGGCAGTGGTGTTTGGGTAGTGTAGGCGGTCATGCTGGTGGTAGATTTAGGGTTTAGGGTAGTGCAGTGGTGTTTGTGTTGTGAGGGGGTCGTGCTGGGGGTAGTGCTTTTGGGTTTAGAGTAATGCAGTGGTGTTTGTATAGTGTAGGGGTTTATGGTAGTGCAGTGGTGTTTGTGTAGTGTAGGGGATCATGCTGGGAGTAGTGTTTAGGGTAGGGTGTGCAGTGGTGTTTGTGTAGTGTAGGGGGTAGTGTTTTAGGGTTTAGGGTAGAGCAGTGGTGTTTGTGTAGTGTAGGGGGTCATGCTGTGGGTAGTGTTTTAGGGTTTAGGGTAGTGCAGTCGTGTTTGTGTAGTGTAGGGGGTCGTGTTTTAGGGTATAGGGTAGTGCAGTGGTGTTTGGGTAGTGTAGGGGTTCATGCTGGGGTTAGTGTTTTACGGTTTAGGGTAGTGCAGTGGTGTTTGGGTAGTGTAGGGGGTCGTGCTGGGGGTAGTGTTTTAGGGTTTAGGGTAGTGCAGTGGTGTTTGTGTAGTGTGGGAGGTCATGTTGGGGGTAGATTTAGGGTTTAGTGTAGTGCAGTGGTGTTTGGGTAGTGTAGGGAGTCGTGCTGGGGGTAGTGTTTTAGGGTTTAGGGTAGTCCAGTGGTGTTTGTGTAGTGTAGGGAGTCGTGCTGGGGGTAGTGGTTTAGGGTTTAGGGTAGTGCAGTGGTGTTTGGGTAGTGTAGGGGGTCGTGTTGGGGGTAGTGTTTTAGGGTTTAGGGTAGTGCAGTAGTGTTTGTGTAGTGTAGGGGCTCATGCTGGGGGTAGTGTTTTAGGGTTTAGGGTAGTGCAGTGGTGTTTGGGTAGTGTAGGGGGTAGTGCTGGGGTAGTGTTTTGGGTTTACGGTAGTGCAGTGGTGTTTGTGTAGTGTAGGGGGTCGTGCTGGGGGTAGTGTTTTAGGGTTTAGGGTAGTGCAGTGGTGTTTGGGTAGTGTAGGGTGTTGTGTTTGAGGGTTTAGGGTAGTGCAGTTGTGTTTGGGTAGTGTAGTGGGTCATGTTTTAGGGTCGTGCAGTGGTGTTTGGGTAGTGTAGGGGGTCGTGCTGGGGGTAGTGTTTTTGGGTTTAGGGTAGTGCAGTTGTGTTTGGGTAGTGAAGGGGGTTGTGCTGGGTTCTAGTGTTTTAGGGTTTAGGGTAGTGCAGTGGTGTTTGTGTAGTGTAGGGGGTCATGTTTTAGGGTCGTGCAGTGGTGTTTGGGTAGTGTAGGGGTCGTGCTGGGGGTAGTGTTTTTGGGTTTAGGTTAGTGCAGTTGTGTTTGGGTAGTGAAGGGGTCGTGCTGGGGGTAGTGTTTTAGGGTTTAGGGTAGTGCAGTTGTGTTTAGGTAGTGAAGGGGTCGTGCTGGGGGTAGTGTTTTAGGGTTTAGGGTAGTGCAGTGGTGTTTGTGTAGTGTAGGGGGTCATGCTGGGGGTAGATTTAGGGTTTAGGGTAGTGCAGTGGTTGTGTAGTGTAGGGGGTCGTGCTGGGGGTAGTGTTTTAGGGTTTAAGGCAGTGCAGTGGTGTTTGTGTAGTGAAGGGGTCGTGCTGGGGGTAGTGTTTTAGGGTTTAGGGTAGTGCAGTGGTGTTTGTGTAGTGTAGGGGGTTGTGCTGTGGGTAGATTTAGGGTTTAGGGTAGTGCAGTGGTGTTTGGGTAGTGTAGGGAGTCGTGCTGGTGGTAGTGTTTTAGGGTTTAGGGTAGTGCAGTTATGTTCGGGTAGTGTAGGGTGTCGTGCTGGGGATAGTGTTTTAGGGTTTAGGGTAGTGCAGTGGTGTTTGGGTAGTGGAGGGGGTAGTGTTTTACGGTTTAGGGTAGTGCGCCCAACCATCCACAATATCCGTGGACAAAGGGGATCCTGACTCTTTGGAACGCTCCGTCAATTGAATAATTTGGGTCAAGGGCCCTACCACGTCCAAGACCTATCAATTCCTTTCTTGGGATCCCTCAAATACTTGGAGAAAAAGGTACATAGTTTCTCATCAATTTCAGGCGTGTGTGCCACCTTCCCCTTCAGCGAGGGCCTGGGGCATTCTCCCCTCATCCTATTCCTGACCTCCCTTTCAAGGGGTTGATGGATTTTCCCCACCACATACTCTGCCACTTTGGCGTCAGGTGTCCACTCCGCCGACCTAGGATGGTAAATTTGGGTAGGCTTGAACATGGCCGAGTGGACCCCGTCCCCAACCGGGGACTGAGAGGAGTGGGACTCTGGACGCCAGGGACACCCCGAGTCCTTATCCTCATCGGAGGAGAAATCGTCCTCCGATACACCCTCTCCCTCTAAGGGAAACCCGCCGTCGGGGTCTACAATTCTGGTGACAGTGTCGCAATTTTCGCCGGGCCCCTCCTCCTCCCGGGAGGGTGCATGTTTTAGCATTCGCGCACTCTTGAGGAAGGTCTCCGTAAGTTTATCAAATCCTTCCAAGTGCCCCGCGTTATGCTTAACGGCCCTTTTATTCCCCATCTGGGAGCTACTGGGACCCGCCACCACCAGATCTGGGTCACTGAACACCCCAGGGATGCTTTTCGCCAGCTTATCAACCTGATCCCTAAGAGGAGCCAGCGCCCTAGAAATAGCCAGAGAGAGGGCTTGGTCCACTGCTGGAGGGAGAAGTTGGGGGGCCATTCCTCCTCCACTTCCTGGTAGGAGGAGTAAAAATGGTCTTCTGGAGAAAACATGATAGCAGAGGGTGTCAGCACAGAACAAATGCCCTTAAAATCCTTAAGCAAAAGGCACACAATTGATGGACGGAATGCAGAACAAATCAAAACATTCACCCCCAGTCAAGTGATCTGGGTTAAATCCATCATTCTTTTGCTCACCATGCCACCCCAGTTTAGACCTGGCCATATGCAAATCAGTCTTGACCCTGTGCCTCATGGGAACAGTCCAGCCCGAACTGCCAAGCCAGGTCCTCCCGGTCCTAGGATGCTTGTTTCCGGTCCAGGAGGACCTGGCTTGGCAGTTCGGGCTGGACTGTTCCCATGAGGCACAGGGTCAAGACTGATTTGCATATGGCCAGGTCTAAACTGGGGTGGCATGGTGAGCAAAAGAATGATGGATTTAACCCAGATCTCTTGACTGGGGTGAATGTTTTGATTTGTTCTGCATTCCGTCCATCAATTGTGTCTCTTTGCTTTCTCGCCCTAAGTGCGCCAGGTATGCCCAGACGTGAGTCCTGGGCTCACTGTGCTACTGGAATCAAGCTATCCTGGCTGAAGAGGGGTGAAACCCCGAAAGCGGTCCTAGGATGCTTGTTTCCGGTCCAGGGAGGACCTGGCTTGGCAGTTCGGGCTGGACTGTTCCCATGAGGCACAGGGTCAAGACTGATTTGCATATGGCCAGGTCTAAACTGGGGTGGCATGGTGAGCAAAAGAATGATGGATTTAACCCAGATCTCTTGACTGGGGGTGAATGTTTTGATTTGTTCTGCATTCCGTCCATCAATTGTGTCTCTTTTGCTTTCTCGCCCTAAGTGCGCCAGGTATGCCAGGCGTGGGTCCTGGGCTCACTGTGCCACTGGAATCAAGCTATCCTGGCTGAAGAGGGGTGTAACCCCGAAACCGGTCCTAGGATGCTTGTTTCCGGTCCAGGGAGGACCTGGCTTGGCAGTTCGGGCTGGACTGTTCCCATGAGGCACAGGGTCAAGACTGATTTGCATATGGCCAGGTCTAAACTGGGGTGGCATGGTGAGCAAAAGAATGATGGATTTAACCCAGATCTCTTGACTGGGGGTGAATGTTTTGATTTGTTCTGCATTCCGTCCATCAATTGTGTCTCTTTTGCTTAAAATCCTTAAGGCAGCCCCCTCGCCGGTGCTCCAACAGCTGGGCTTTCCCCGAAGCTGTTATAAGAATAGACTGAGGCGCAATACCAATTAACACCACCAGGTGGCGCTGGTCACTAACGTGGCCGTGTGGGGAAATCACCGCTTAGCGGTGTCAAAATTAGGCGAGGGTTGGTCGGGAATGAAGCGGACACTAAAGGAGTGACCGGATTCCCAAACGCGCGTAAAGACCAGCGGGAGCGCTCGACGGAGCTGCCTCGCTCGGACCAGACGCCTCTGACAGGATCACACCACGCACAGAGCACACAGCGGGAGAAACTGCGAGGGGGAGAACGCGCTCGGGCAAGAGCCTGCTGCGCAGGGAATATGAAACAATACCAAGGCAATAATGCTAATAACGTGCACAAGAAACCGCTATACAAACAGCAACAACGTCAGATTAAGCCAAGAATGTAAGGAATGCACTTAACTGACGAGCAGTGAAGAAAGAGGAAGCGGAAGGGACGTCACAATATTATATACGATGGACTGTGATATGATTGGACTATAGTTGCCTTGGAGACTACCCCCCTAATGGTTCATGGGTTGTGTAGTCTTTTGTTTAATGATTGTTGTGTTACGTTTTCTTTGAACTGCTATGCAAATAAAGTGAGGAAAGATATGCATAATCCTCGCCTCCGTCCTGCCATAGAATTCATTAAACTTTATTTGATATGATTTAGAAACATAGATCATAAAAGTGTACATAAAAACAGTAAATCCTCTTTCCTAATACAATACAGTGAGAATTAATTAAAACCAGTAGGTAAAAACGGGTGTTACAAAGCCCGGTTCAGAGCAACTTCAGGTTAACAGAATCGTAAAGTTCAATGTTTTGCAAGATCAATCTCATGTACTTCGTGCAAAATACGCAATAAGGGGTCCAAGTAAGATGTAACGCTCCAATACCTGACCAGTTTGCACTATATAAAACTGCAGAAAAACTAAAAATAAAAAGTGTTTTGCACACTTCTGTCATTGGGCTATATATGGGCTACATCTGGGTGATATTTGTGCTACATTTGGGCTCTTTTTTCTCTGGTGGCATTCTTGGGAGACTTATTTGTTATGAAGTTTCCTAATTTCGTCATTTACTGCAGTCTCCTCAGTAGGAAATGCTTTCAGTTTTTACTTTGATTCCATCAAGAAGGCATTCAGATGTGTCACACATTTGCCATAAATTCAGAATGTTAGCACTCTAGTTGTTCATTAGATCACTGTAGTAAAGCTACTGCTCACCAGGGAGTTAACTGGAAGTCTACTGCTGGTATTGAAAGTGATTGTTTCAGTCTGCATGTCAGAATTTTCTAATGAAATAGAAGAGGATTTGAGATCTCACTTAAAACATGCCCTAAATTTTCTTTCTGCAGCACTAACCATAATTTCTATGGCAAAATGAACCCCCTCCTTTTGTTCCTTTTTAAATTAAATGTTTTAAGTGTTACCAGTTTATTCCAATCAAGATGGCTTCAGGTGTGCCATACTTTTGTCATAAGTAAGACTGTTAGCGCTCTAGTTGTTCTTTAGAACACTCTGGGAAGCTGCAGTAGAACACAAAGGCATCAACTGACAGGCTGCTCCTGTTGAAATATAACAGGAAGATATTTGAGATCTCACTTAAAACATGTCCTAATTTTTCTTTCTACAGCACTAACCATCATTTCTATGACAAAATGAACCCCCTCATTTTGTTCCTTTTTAAATTAAATGTTTTAAGTGTTACCAGTTTATTCCAATCAAGATGGCTTCAGGTGTGCCATAATTTTGTCATAAGTAAGACTGTTAGCGCTCTAGTTGTTCTTTAGAACACTCTGGGAAGCTGCAGTAGAACACAAAGGCATCAACTGACAGGCTGCTCCTGTTGAAATATAACAGGAAGATATTTGAGATCACACTTGAAACATGTCCTAATTTTTCTTTCTACAGCACTAACCATAATTTCTATGACAAAATGAACCCCATCATTTTGTTCCTTTTTAAATTAAATGTTTTAAGTGTTACCAGTTTATTCCAATCAAGATGGCTTCAGGTGTGCCATACTTTTGTCATAAGTAAGGCTGTTAGCACTCTAGTTGTTCTTTAGAACACTCTGGGAAGCTGCAGTAGAACACAAAGGAATCAACTGACAGTCTCTGCCCTTGTTGGATGTACATGTTTTACTGAGAATGTCAGACTTCATTCTCACATGACTGAGAAAGATAATGTGAATCTACAGAAAATATGCTCTCATTTTAGCTTCTGGAGCACCTTCCAAAACTGTATGGGACAAGCATGTGAAAATAGTTTTCTCTCAAACATGATTCATCATATACCAGCAGAAGGTTTTTCACAGGGTAAAATCACCTTAGAACACACCACAATTCCTGAAATTAGTATGGTACCATCAAAAAATGAATTCTAATGTAACTAAAGTCTGTTATCACCCTTTATAGTTCTCCTTTTGGTAACCCTCAAAATCTTCGATTCACTACAATGCATTTCAATGGGGTACTATCATTTATATTGGTCCCAAGATGGCTGCCAGCAATTCCAGGATGAAGTGCTGACAACCAATCAGATCTCACGATGACATGTGTGGTTAGGCTCCGCCCAGATATCGATATGTTTTCTTTTTCAAATTTCTCAGGAACTACTGAACGGATTTACACCATTTAACAAAAAGCCCGAACTGCTGAACGGAATTACACCAAATTTGGCAAAAAGGTAGCGCTTGGTTCAGAAAGCGACCTTTTTTTTAAATGGTGTAAATCCGTTCAGTAGTTGCGGAGAAATTCAAAAAATAAGAGTGAAAAAATCAATTTCCCATAGGAAACTTTATGCAAGGCTACAGCAAAAACTGCTGAACGGAATTACACCAAATTTGGCAAAAAGGGAGTGCTTGGTTCAGAAAGCACCCTTTTTAAAAATGGTGTAAATACGTTCAGTAGTTGCTGAGAAAATCCAAAATAAAAGTTTCGATAACTATGGCCGCGGTGGATCCGCGCACCCTCCCGACCACGAGCTGCATGCTAATTGGCTGTCAACACTCCAAACCAGGAAGTGTTGGCAGCCATCTTGTTCCTCGGTAGAACCGAGGAACAGGAAAGCAGTAAAACAAGTGCGCAAAACGCAAAAAGGGGGCAGGGTAGAAACACCCTGACCCCCTAGGTCTGCTCAGGGGGCCACCCCCCTGGGCTTCTTTTTTTATTTTTTTTAAAAATTACCTGTGTGGGGGGGGGCTCGAGCCCCCCCACACGCCCCGGGGACCGCCACCTCCCTGGGGCACTTAAAATTTCAATATGGGGGTCCATTACGGACCCCCAGAGCCCCAGGGACCACCACCTCCCCGGGGCTTTGTCGATGGAGGGAGGGGGGCCGCGCGGCCCCCCTCCTGGAGCCTGTAATGGCCCTGGGGACCACCACCCCCCAGGGCCGGCTCCTGCAGTGTCCCGGGGTGCCTACACCCGGGACACTGTAGTTTGCTATGACAGGACTGGAGCCTCGCGGCTCCCGTCCTGTCATAGCAAACTGCTTTGGATTTTGGAGCGAGAGCAGGAAACCTGCTCTCGCTTCCAATATCCAAAGCAAGTAGCTTTCCACATGGGGAGCTGCATGTTAGCAGCTCCCCATGTGGAAAGCAATGCCGGCTCCCGCAGGAGGCGGGGAGCCGGCAGGGTCCGTGGGGGAGTTGGGGTCCCCCACGGACCCCAAAGGATAGGGCCAGCCCCGGGGGATGGGGTCCCTTGGGGCAAGTAGTGGCCCGGGAGGGGGGTCACGCGGCCCCCCTCCCCAAAAATAATTTAAAAAAAATAAAAAATAAAGGCCTGCCCCGGGGGATGTGGTCCCCGGGGCAAAAGGAGGCCTGAGGAGGGGGGCCACGCAGCCCCCCTCCATAAAAATGTATTTAAAATGGTGGCCATGCCCCGGGGGACGGGGTCCCCGGGGCCAGATTCGGCCACGGGAGGGGGGCCACACGGCCCCCTTCCCGTTTAATAAAAAAAAAAAAAAAAAAGGGGTAAGGCCCTGGGGGATGGGGTCCCCAGGGCCCAAAAATAGGAAAAAGGAAGGGGGGCCACACAGCCCCCCTTCGGGGAAAAAAACAAAAAAAAACAACAAAAAAAGGATCGGGCCGCAGGCCCCGCCCCCTTCCTTTACCACTCTGCAAACGCGCCCCGTGGCGCGTTTGCAGATGGGGAACGAATTCCCCTTAAATACTGGGGGTCCCTGGGGGCCAACTAGCCCACCAGGAACCTCCAGTATGCGCCAGGGGGCTGCGTTGCAGAGAGGTGTACAGAGGCCACGCCCCTTTTTACACCTCTCTGCAACGCAGCTCTGTGGCGCTTTTTGGAGGTACATGGTGGGCTACTTGGACTCCAGGGACCCTTAGGATTCAAGGGGACTTAATCCCCCAACTTAAAACGCGCCACGGGGCGCGTTTGCACACTGGTGAAGGGAGGGGGCGGGGCTTCAGGTGACATGTGTGCAAACAGGCCCCGTGGCGTGTTTTAAGATGGGGAATTAAATCCTCTTCAATCCTGAGGGTCCCTGGGGGCCAACTAGCCCACCAGGTACCTCCAGTAAGCGTTGCAGAGTGTTGTAAAAAGGGGCGTGGCCTCTGAACACCTCTCTGCAATGCAGCTCTCTGGCGCATACTGGAGGTACCTGGTGGGCTAGTTGGCCCCTAGGGACCCTCGGGATTGAGGAGGAATTAATTCTCCAACTTAAAACACGCCACAGGGCGTGTTTGCAGACATGTATCCTCAGGCCCCCCCCCCTTTATTCACCATTGTGAAAATATTCCTCTAAAATCAGCCGAACTACGAATTCCGATTTACTCACCTGTTATCAGGAGAGACCTCAGTGCTGCATCTTTGCACCCAGTACCGATCCTGAAAAGTAATTCTAACCGTACTTACCAGTAACTTGAATTTCCTTCCATAGGCTAACATTGACTGGTTTCACTTGGAAATTCTTCTAAGTGTGGAGTTTTGGAACTTTATAATATTCCTCTAAAATCAGCCGAACTACGAATTCCGATTTACTCACCTGTTATCAGGAGAGAACCCAATGCTGCATCTTTTAGCCCGGCACTGACCCTGAAAAGTAATTCTAACCGTACTTACCAGTAACTTGTATTTCCTTCCATAGGCTAACATTGACTGGTTTCACTTGGAAATTCTTCTAAGTGTGAAGTTTTGGAACTTTATAATATTTCTCTAAAATCAGCCGAACTATGAATTCCGATTTACTCACCTGTTATCAGGAGAGAACCCAGTGCTGCATCTTTTAGCCTAGCACTGACCCTGAAAAGTAATTCTAACCGTACTTACCAGTAACTTGAATTTCCTTCCATAGGAATCCATTGTCTGGTTTTCAGCAGAAAAGTTTCAAAGTGTCGATTTTCACAAACTACAAATATTCCTTAAAAATCGCCTGTGTGACTTAAACGCATTCTTTCAACTGTTTACAGGAGATGCACCAGTGCTGGATCCAGGATCCACCACTGAGTAAGAAAAAGTAACGATAACACTACTTACCTGCTAAGTGAATTTCCTCCCATAGGATAACATTGGTGATTCTATATAAATAAATATAACAATTAATACATTTAAAAATTGTCATTTACAAAACCTTTGAAATTCACTGAAAAAACCATAGGTTTCAGACACGTTATAGTTAGGAATTAGAATTTAAAAACCTTTGAAATTCACTGAAAAAACCATAGGTTTCAGACACGTTATAGTTAGGAATTAGCATTTAAAAAAACCTTTGAAATTCACTGAAAAAACCATAGGTTTCAGGCACGTTATAGTTAGAAATTAGCATTTAAAAAACCTTAGAAATTCACTGAAAAAACCATAGGTTTTAGGGACAGTTATAGTTAGTTGGACATTGCACTCGTACAAAACCCGTGAAATTCCCCGGTTATAGTTAGTTCAGCTAACTATAACTCGCGCCCCCGCAATGCACTGCTGATGACGTCACATATTACATCACTCATGACATGGTCAGTGACATCACTGATGACATCACTGATGACATCTCAAATGACATCACTGATGACATCACTGATGACATCATCCACGTGATAATCTGATGCACCTCCTCACACCCTAATATAACCTTTGATACACCCACTCTAAATTACAGACTGCCATTCACAAAACCATAGACACTCCAACACCAATAACTACATACCCACTCACTGATTCTTAGGTCTACACACACATCCACTCACTCACCCGTACAGTCACTCATACTTACGGTCACTCAGTACAGGACTATCATATGCACTCATACTCCTATATAGACAGTCAAACACCGCCACTCATCCATAGAGGTACTCACACACCTAGTTCGTCATGCAAATAATTAAACACACTGCCATTTACTCACCTATACAGTTATCCACACACCAGCTCACTTACTCATACAAATACTAGCACATTCTTACGCTCTTATACAATCACTGATACAAGCACACACTCATCCATACAGTCAATCTCACAATCACACACTCTCGCTTATAGCTATTTATATACTCCAACACACATATATACTGCCTTTCACATATGTAGTTACTCACACATGTACCACTGGGACATACATTCACTCACTAACACACTCTTACACACACTTACCCACCCATACAGTCTATCACAGATGCACTCTTGAAACCATCCACCCAGTGAATCACCCACTCACACATCTATGCACAGAGTCGCACACACCCCACCCACACAAACACTCAGGCACCCATACAGATACTCAGACAACCAATAAATAACTCATATAGACACTCATGTAGCTATTCACAAACCCATGCAGCCACTTACACAGCAACAGACAGACGGATACAGACATTCACCCAGTTTAGTCACTAACCCATGCATTCAGTAAGATACGTTTAATCACTCACTTATAGAGTTAGTCATGCACCTACTAAATCATCCATACAGACACTTATACACCCACTCATTCTTCAATTCGCCTTTCCCTATATATATTAAAAATATTTAAACTTTACAGAAACACACAGTCACTGGATGATGTCATCAGTGATGTCATTTGAGATGTCATCAGTGATGTCACTGACCATGTCATGAGTGATGTAATATGTGATGTCATCAGCAGTGCATTGCGGGGCGCGAGTTATAGTTAGCTGAACTAACTATAACGGGGGAATTTCACGGGTTTTGTACGAGTGCAATGTCCAACTAACTATAACTGTCCCTAAAACCTATGGTTTTTTCAGTGAATTTCTAAGGTTTTTTAAATGCTAATTTCTAACTATAACGTGCCTGAAACCTATGGTTTTTTCAGTGAATATATATATATCCAACACCTCACCTCCGTTTCCGTTTCTTGAGAAAAACGAGCGTGGACCCAGATAAGTGCAGCAATCTTTACTTTATTTCACCATCACCGGTGTCTGCCAGGAAAGAAGTGACTCAAATAGATGGACTCAGTGATGTCACTGACCATGTCATGAGTGAGGTCATAAGCAGTGCATTGCGGGGGCGTACGTTATAGTTAGCTCAGGTAACCATAACTGCTGAATTTCACTGGTTTTGTATGAGTGAAATCTGAGCCTAACTATAATGTCCATGGAACCGTTGTTTTTTTCAGTGAATTTCTAAGTTTTTTAAAATTATATTTCCTAACTATAACACCCCTGAAACCTTTGGTGTTTTCAGTGAATTTCTACTTTTTTAATGTTATTTCCTAACTATAACGTCCCTGTAACCTTTAGTTTTTTTAGTGAATATCGAAGGTTTTTGAAATGTAGTTCCTAACTGTAACCTGTAACCTTTGTGAGTGGCTGTATGGGTCTCTGAGTGGGTGTGTTAGTGGTTTTGTGGGTGTCTGAGTGTCTGTGTGGGTGTGTCAGTAGCTGTTCTAATGGACCAGAACTGAACCACACTTGCCTCTTTATCCAACAAGAGTCGACAGTTTTGCACAAAATGTCTACCCAACTGGAGTATTTTCTACTGGTTAATTAGTAAGTGCTACTTTGTTGGGTAATAAGTAGTGCATATTCTACAGTACAGCTGCGTAATGGACCACTAGGAAATGTCTCCAGTGACCTTGTCTGCATGTAATTTCAGCAATGTGATTGTTCCTCAAGTGTTTTGATACACAAATCTGTGATAACATTGACAAAGGTGTTAGCTGAAATGCGTCTGTGCGTCTGCAAGCGTTGTTAAGAATAAACAACAACTGAACTCACCCCGCGAGTTCTTATTCCTTTGGGAGGAGTAGGAGCATTAATTTATTTTGCAGGTACACCCCCGACAATAGCACCCAAGAGTGCACAGGAAAAGATGGCAAGGAGAGTTTATATATATATATATATCCCCCAAAAATCCTTTTCTTACACGGTTCAATGCATTTAGAACCCGAAACAGGAACGGACTCCTCTTATTTTGTACAAAGTTTGTTTATTGTTTCTTTTGCTTTGTGCGCTGTGCCGCCATGATGCGTTTCGGCCTATGCAGGCCTTGATCACATGATATATATATATATTATTTTTCATTTCATTTGTTGTATAATGTAAATATGATTTTAATGATTTGTAATATTTTGGCTTTTTTGTAGCAATAGTATTGTAGTCGATATTGTGTTTTTTGATATTTTTGTTATTTATTATATAATTATTTAAAGGCAACAATAGTTTTGTAAATGATATTTGTGTTTTTGATGTTGTTAAAAATAGATATTTTTGACTACAATATTTTGGTCATTGATATTTGTGTTTTTGTCCATAGGTATGGGATGGCGAATTTGAGTATGCAATATTTCTTGGACAATATTTTTGCGGGTCACTATTGTTTTCCATAATATTATGTCATTAACCGTTTTCTACAAAAGGGCCTGACCTATCACAAACAAATATTAGGTAAAACCCGGAAAAGTCTAGACTGCCCCTATAGTCAACCTGGCATCAAACCCAGTGGGAGCAAAGCTACCCCCCAGAATGAGTTTTGAGGGAATACAGAGGAGGGGAACTGCTCATTACTTTGGTCACAACTCTGGGTGGGCACACATGCTCTTCACAAGGGGAGAAGTGTATCCTCATCTCAGATTATGAGAGTAAGGGCACTGTGAGATTATTTGCAGTTTGGGAAACAGGCACTACTAAAAAGGCGGGTCGTGTTGCCCACAGGAACCTTTACCCCATTGGAAACGGAGGGTTCAGGACTCACTCCAACCCACTAGGTTACACTAGGCATAAATGTGCACCCTAAGGCAGCACCTCAGAACACTTATTGCACATGGGAAAGAACAGAAGAGTAATGGAGCTGCTGTCTGTGACCTGAGAGGATCCTAAATATAGCAAATATAGTAGAGTCAGGCACAAATGGTCACGAAAACAGGTATCTATTTATTGGTGTAGGAAAGGACATTGCAAATTTAGTGGATAGACCAAATATGATTTTAGAACTGTCAAGAAACCCAGAAACAATGACAATGAAGCCATTATTTAAATGGAGATGACTGGTGCGACCAACCATATAATTCAGAATTATTATAAGAGGCATACTCTTGGTTTAGAAAAAGAGAAACGGAAATCCAAGTTAAGACAGACACAATCCTCTCAACTGTATATAAAATCAATAGCTAATGGAGATCCAGAACAACTATTCGTGGGTACTTTGAGCACTGTTAAAACAACTACAGTATTGCAGAAAATGTCCAGTGAAAAGAACTTTAGCAACTGAATGCATAAAGACGTCTTGTTAGACTGCCTTGAAATACAACAAAGACAAGATCATAAAGAACATAATTCTATTCTGACTGGTCATGTTTTTTAAAAAATAAATTTGCTCGAGGCCTCTTGTTATTCCTGTGTACACTGATGTTCAGCTATGCATGCTGAAGGGTCTTCAGGGGTGTGGTAATTGTTATCTGCCTCTTGATGCAACAGGTTCTTTTCTTGCAAGCCCTAAAGAAGCACACCACAGAATACAGTACTATGCTTTGTGTTTTCAAACAGACTCCTGCACATCATACAGTGTCAGTTGCAGAAATGTTATAATCTGAACAAAGCACAGGAACCATTCTGCACTAGTAAAGCTGTGTTTGTCATGATTTACTCAAGCTGTACAATCATAAACTCATTCCACAGAGGTTGAGGTAGACTTCAGTTGGGCAATGATCCATGCAACTATGCAGGATTTCAATTAGATTTCCCTTGTTTAGTACCAAAAACACTGTTCTAACATGTGCACTGGGCAAGAGGAGTATGCGTTGTCGGTGGTCCATATCTGTGCAGCTCAAATGATTAGACTAGTGGCTAATAAAGTGAGCAAAGTGAATGCCCAAAAAGAAGCCAAAGAGTTGTTTATGTTATTTGCCCCGTTTTAAAATGCAGACAACTTGACTGAAATTCAAATACACCTTAGAAGAGTACTTTTTGTTCTAATATTGAAAACAGAAACAAACACATATTTGGAATGTACTACCTAAATTAAACAAATACATATTTGGAATGTATGACCCAAATTCAGAGCATCAATCAACACACAGGAAATCAAACTATGTAGTGCTGAAAGTGAAAATAAAAATCTGAAGCAAAACTTGAATTACTGTCCCCTATTTCTTACTTTGCTTGAAAAATATTTCACAAACTTACTAGTTTTGAGTAGAATAATGTTAGGTGAAGAACAACACCAAGTCACAAATTCAGCAGTGGAAAACTGGTTCAGGACTGAAAAAAAAGATGTATTATATAATAGGCTATTTTGAAGATTAGGATATTCTTTGCAAATAATAAATGATCATGTAGAGGGAAATATGTGTGAGACTGCACTAGTAAACCTAAAATGTACCAAAGGTTAGAAGTCTAATATAAAAAGACAAGACAACATAACATATACACATGTGAGTGAATGTATTAAAGAGGACATTTCCCAGGGAAATGAGATAGAAGATAGGCCAACCCATGGTTCGAAAGAAGAGGGCAACATGTTCCCGAAGAACAATGGGAAAAGAGACCCAAACAGAAAACAAAACAGGGCAAGTACTAAAACTCACCACCAACAAAATCAGCTTCAAAGAAAGTTACAAGCAACTTCTCACAGTGGTCAAGCACAGAAAAGTTGGGAAGAAAAAGCATTAAATTACATAACATCTGTAAAATTGACAGCTTGCTTTTTGTTATGCACTTGACAATACAGAAATATCCTCAGGTCTCTCACAGGTTGATGGCTATAGAATAAACAAGCATTTGCAATGCAATCGGTCTCACCTTTGGGACCATAAATGAATTTAGCTATGCAGCACATTAGCCTGGGTGCTGAAACATCTACTGTTCTTTAACATGGAGGGAAAGTAAGCACCAAACTGCGTGACACGCCAGGAATGGGAACACATGGAGAGAAATATTGTGTTTCAGTGGGAAATGGTATAGTCCAAAGCTCTATTTTTAATATAAAATCAGGGCCTTCGGTGATCATATCACTGAAAATACAAGATTTAAAAAAAATATTATTGTCTACGGGTGCTTGTGGAAGACAATTTCTATGGACTGGAATCTAGAGAATGCTAAAGTGATTCTGGTATTTTGCTGACCTCTGCTGGTCGTTTTCTATCACGAAAGTTAAATAGAGTCAGTTGAACAGAAAAAAAGTCCCTAAGCAGAAGCAGACAAGTCTTAGGGCTGATCTCCAGAGCCCACAAAGTACATACACATATAAGTATATACTAAAGTATATACAAGAGGTCTTGAATGCTCGACCTAAAAAGGACCATGGATTCAAACACTCATGGCAGTGCATGCACATTTTACTAAAGGTCAGTGGGTGAAAGGATAAATTCAGTGGTTAAAACAATTTGCACACTTTCAAGGAAAAGGTATTTGGGATACATATGGCACTGAAAACAACCTGGTCATCTGTTGTCTATACTATCTTATGATCAGTACTACTAAAGCAAGATGCAATGAACCCTTTTGACTGGAAAAATTTGCCATCAAACAAACTTGATTGAAGACTGGTAAGAAATTATTCATTATTCATAGTCTGATATTATGTTATCATGCTTTAAATGGAATATATATGCCTCATTTGCGGGTTCCCTCGGCAGAAAGCAATTCTGGTATTTAACTGACCTCTACTGGTCGTTTTCTATCAAGACAGTTAAATAGAGGCAGTTGAACAGATTAAAAAGTCCCTAAGCAGAAGCAGACAAGTCCTAGGGCTGATCTCCAGAGCCCACAAAGTACATACACATATAAGTATATACTAAAGTATATACAAGAGGTCTTGAATGCTCGACCTAAAAAGGACCATGGATTCAAACACTCATAAAAGTGCATGCACATTTTACTAAAGGTCAGTGGGTGAAATTATATATTCAGTGGTTAAAACAATTTGCACACTTTCAAGAAAAGGTATTTGGGATACATATGGCATTGAAAACAACCTGGTCATCTGCTGTCTATACTATCTTATGATCAGTACTGCTAAAGCAAGATGCAATGAACCCTTTTGACTGGAAAAAATTGCCATCAACCAAACTTGATTGAAGACTAGTAAGAAATTATTCATTATTCATAGTCTGATATTATGTTATCATACTTTAAATGGAATATATATGCCTCATTTGCCGGTTCCCTCAGCAGACTGTGGTGATGCAGTAGCATCTCTACAGTCCATCTCACACAGTTGTGGATAAATAGGAATGATTACTGTAATGTGTATAGACTTTCTGAATATTAATGTCTGGCCTCAAATGTGTGCTTACAATTTTCGTTCAAAAGCCTACCTCATCACATGAACTATAGGCTTCTTCAGTAACACTTTGAAGAAAAGAGCTTTTCCGATGTATTTTAGAGTATAGTTTTAAGCAATGCTGAAGTGGGCTTAATCACCTAGAGATGGGGCAATAAATCCATAATTTAATCTCATACTGCCTATTGCAGTGATTGGCTATACAGGGCTAATCAATAGTAGGTTAAATTGAGTTTACCTGAAATTACTTCTGTAAACCATGTCCTTTTCACTAACCAGTTCCACAAAATATCCACAGCTATTCAAAATATGCCCTAAGAAGACATACTGGTCATGCAATAAAGTGAATTGTTATGTATGGCTCTAACTATGCATCTTTTGGTGAATAACAGATTCTTAATCTGCTATTATGTAGCAACAGTGGCAAACAAATAATGTTTCTCACTGCTGCTGTGTCATAAAGGAATTTCAGACTGTTATCACAGCACAGAACAGCTAGCTATCTGCTCCAATGGATAACAGAGTTTCGAAAGGGAGGTGTGGGGAGGGGGTAGAAGGTTCAGAAGATGGTGGGGATGGGTGGCAAGAGGTCAAGTTTTTATTTTTACATTTCGCATAGGCAGGAGAGGCCATGTATTTATGGCCGCCCTATTACTGTATAGCAGTTGGAAATATGGGCAGATGATTTTGAGAGACATACATAACATATAGAATGGTGCAAAGTGAAAAGCAGGGATATTTTTCACCTCTCAGCTCTGACTGATATCTGAGCCTCACTCTAGCTGTCTATATGATGTCACTCAGAACCTATTGGTGAAAAATATCCTACTATTCACTGCTTCCCACCTATGATTACATATGTTCCCAGCTTCCAACATAGAAGAGGCACTTTCAAGTTTAATAAGAGAATCTGACACATGCTATGGAACCGTGCTGTACGAAAGCCAATGTATGAAATTGAATTATTATTTGGAGGAGTAACTATCCACCTTAAAGAACAATCACAACCTTAAAATTTAATGAACAAAATGACACCCAAATGACAAAAGTCCCATACCGGGAACTGGATATATGAATTTTCAATTTTTTAAGTAGGACTAGCGCCAAGATGCACAAAGTGCCAGTAATATTCATTGATAGCAGTAGGCCAGGACCTAAACGCAATTTGACGCTTACTTTGATAGAGCGCGGGTCAGATACACCAACCAGGTTCATCCTGGTCAGAGATTTTAACTTCTGACTTTAGCCCTTTAACTTCAAATCCACCACAGGAGTACCACTTCTAAAGCCCGCCAGGACCTCAGGGGAGACACTAAGAGATGCACAGGCTGACAGGTAGAGGGGAAACAGCAGGTTCCAGTCTAGGTCCAGATGTGACTGGTCAGCTGGGCAGATGCAGGTAAAGGCTTGTTGTGTCCCTGTAGTTTTAACAGAAGGTCTGCCTTAGGATCCTTGGAGTACACTTTCTTGTCCTTGACACAAGAGGTAGAGCACGTTTAGTGTTCTACGCTCTTCTCAGATCCCAGAAAGCTGGCTCAGTCCTCTTCTGATTTTCCACACGTCCAGAAGGGTTCTAAAGTGAGCACCTGGAGGTGTGACATTTATGTCTGGCACAAGCTAGTGTGTGTGAATGACTCCTGGGCACACCCTAATCAATGTGGTAAAAGTTCCAGAGACCAACCTTAAACACTTTGGGTATTTTCATGATGACGAAAATCTTTAGTCACACTAAACTTCAGCTCTGAGGCCTGGGGATGTGTAAAGGGAGTGTACTATGGCAATCCTAGTGTTTTCCGGCATATAAGACCAAATTCCAGTTTGAGGCAATCACAGTACCCAAAATGAACCCAGAGACAGAAGTCTGGTAGAATAAAGCAGGGGTTTCCAGCAACGAAATAGTGGATGCACAAGAATTGTTTTAACAACCTGTTCTCGCCCATTCAAGAACATCCCACGTGTTATGTAAAACCCCAGCAGACCTGCCAATAAACATTCAACATCCCAGCAGGAATTGGCACAGCAATGTCAAACAGAGGCCCACTGTGATTGGAGCCTGCCCAGCTGGGGGGGGGAGGGGGCAATGGAAGGCCTTGCCCAGATGTCAGCTAACATTTGCCTGTGACAGGGGAGGCCTCTTTGTAGTGTGCCTAAGTGGTATATATAAATACCCAGCAGACCTGAAAAGCAGGATTTTACATTGAAGCAGGATTTGAAAATGTAAAGTAAAAAAGGATTCACATAGCCCTACCCTGCATCTACTGTCAGTGTCCAGTTCCAAGCGTATCCTCAGGGTCGAACCGATGCTCAGAGGGGTCCACCTCTCGACAGCCCCAAGTCTGGAATATATATATACACCGATTTTGGGATGGTCAAGCGGGGGAAGGAAAGGATGGGGACTGCAGGGAGGGAGACCTGTGAAAATAGAAAGAGAATATAGTGATACTCTTACAGGGAAGCGAGACAAGTACACTGAACAACTTTAGAAGTAATTAAAACACCCCTGTAGCTACCTGTAAAGAAAGAAAACTGCAACCTCATAACAGGGAGGTGAGCAGGTGATCACAATTCCTCAACACCAATACTGTAAGGAGGAAACAAAGAAGATATGTAAGTATCTCTGCGTCTATGCAAGCGCAACACCCCCTGAAGAATACAGTTCCTATCACACCTACCCTCTGTATCAGGTTGAGAAGACCATATGAGAGAATAGAAGTCCCTGGGCAATATCACCTACTATCGACAACACCTGTTGAAGGAAACACAAAGATTCACCAAACGCTGCTCATTAATGTCATGAGATTCTTAAATTTTAAACAAACATCAATGTTTCTGCAAAGTAGATGCAAGGGAACAATTCCCTTAAATGTTATTCATAAATTCGGTCAAGGAAAACCAACACGCTGGTGCGGCTCCGTGTCCCTTGCGGAACCGCCCAAATCAAATTATAATATCTTATCACTCAAGTAGGCTGTTCCAAGAATTCAGAGAGTTGCTATCACTCTCTGTTACCTCCTTATCATGGTGATAATATTGTCATTAAATTGTCTTCCCTGCATGAGCCACATTACTTACCTCGCCAACAGGGAAGAACATGAAGGAATGCGTTAGCCCAACAAAAGTACGAATGTAGAGCATGTGAGGGCAGAACACGCTTTACTCCCTCACATGAGCCCCTTCAGAGAGAGGACTCGCCAACGAAGGGAGAAATACGTATTGTACCGAGGTAAATCAGCAATTCAGCAAAGTACATCCACTTTGAACAAGAACTTCGATATACATATGAAACGGTGCATGCAGCACCCTTACTGGACCAGGAACGACCACCAAACGCCATGGAAAACGAATAATCGGCAGCTCCGTCTGCCGAGTCCCAGTCTGTATCCGGGGTTTCCTTGAGGTCGCGCACTACGGTGAGTCTGACGTCACGCTCCCTGGTACTGCTGGGAATTGGAGTTCCCACATTTGTTCGTGCCGGCTCCTTCACGCGGAGCCTGTCAGTGTACGTCGAAGGTGCGTTCTGACAGTACATCCCCTTCTCGGAGAACACTGACTGGCACAGGGTTTGTCAGGGAAACGTCTGTGGAAGGCTGCAACCAATTGAGGAGCATGTACTGACACTTCAGGTTCCCAGGAGTTCTCCTCCGCACCATACCCCTTCCATGCCACCAGATACCACAGTTTGCGGCGCAAGATTTTGGAATCAATAATACCAGCCACCTCATATTCCTTGTCCTGGTGCACCCACAAAGGAGCAGGTAGTTTCTTACCCGGGCAATGGGATGGTTTCAGCAATGAAACATGGAAAACAGGGTGAATCGTAAAGTGAGATGTCAATGCAAGTTTCACCGCAACTGGATTCACATGTTTTATCACTTTGTAGGGGCCGATATATTTCGGATTAAACACACTTTATCTTTTGAAACAGATGTTTCATGTGGAGAGCCATACTAAATCCCCTTTAGCATAGATAGGACCCTGTCTTCGGTGTTTGTCAGCCTGTTTCTTGTATTGTTCTTTTGCGAGAACTAGACTTCTTTGTGTGTCTTTCAATGTCTTTTGAATATGTGTGATTCGACTATGCACCTCAGGGAGCCTCTGACTGTGGCATGGTGTTAGGAAAGGAATGAAACATTGGATGTCCCTCACGTTCTTTGGACATGGCCACTCTGTAATTGCTCTTACTTTTCTCTCTGCCATTACTTGTCCTGATGGTGTGAGTAATAAAGCCCAAGAATTCTACGGTGGTGACATGGAATTCACATTTACTTATCTTGCAAAAGAGGTGGTTGTTCTTTAGAGCTTGGAGGATCAGACACACCTGCTTCGTAGGTTCGCCTTCACTCGAGGAATAGACAAGGATGTAGTCAATGTAAACGACTACAAAATGATCCAAGTATTCGCATAGAACATCATTCAGAAAGAATTGAAATGCTGCCGGAGCATTGCAAAGCCCAAATGGCATAACCTGGTACTCGTACAACCCATAGCGTTTCTTGAAAGCTGTCTTCCATTCATCTCCTTCGCGCATATGTACTAGATGGTAAGCTCCTCTGAGGTCCAGTTTGGTGTATATCACTGCTCCTTTGACCTGCTCCAAGACTACCGAAATTAACGGGAGTGGGTATTGATTTTTTACAGTGATGGCATTTAAAGCGCGGAAGTCTATACACGTCCTGAGCTCTCCATTTGCCTTTAGAATAAAAAATAAAGGAGAAGCTACAGGGGAACTGGAATGACAAATAAAACCCAAAGAGAGGCATTTATCGATGTATTGTCGCAAATGTTCATTTTCGGGTTCGGTTAAGGCGCAGATTCTTCCGCAACGGACCACTGCTCCGGGTATGAGGTCAATCCTACAATTGTACGGCCTATGTGGAGGGAGCACTTCAGCCATTTGATCACCGAAGACTTCTTCATACTGCTGGTAACAGTGAGGTAGGGATACATCTTTCTCAGCTGCTGTAGCAATATGATGACACAAAGCTAATGCCCTGGATGGAACATCAAGAGTCTGTAAACAATGTTGCCTGCAACAGGTAGAATCCATAGTCAAAACCTTCTTTGATCACTCAATGGAGGGGTTATGTTTTTGTAACCATGGCTGGCCCAGAATTACCCCATACTGTGGAGCTTGGATGATATTAAAGGAAAGGAATTCGTGATGGGTTCCATTATATCTTATTTTGTACTCTTCTGTGGCGTAACAAATGGGTCCAGATTCCAACCGCTTACCATCTGCTGCAAAAACGACTTCGGGCAATGATTTAGGTATAAGCTTCACTCCCAACCTTTGTGCTTCCTCTTTATCCATAAAACATTCAGTGGCACCAGAGTCTACCATAGCTTTAGTACAGGATTGTTCTTGATTGATGTAGAACACCAAAGGAATAAAGAAATGTTCTTGACCTATAAAGGGTTCTTTCTTTACTGAAGAGATGGACACAATGCTCTGAGACTCCCCTTCTCTAAGTCTTGAGCATTTTAGTTTTCCGACGGTGTGTTTGTCGTGATAACTGCTGCTTGTCCCATTCTAGAGCAAATGTTCCTTGGTTTGACAACACAATCTTTAAGGAAATGCCCCTTCTTGCCACAATACAAACACAATCTGTTCTTACGACGGTAATCCCTTTCGTCTGGAGTTAGCGAGGCACGCACCGTTCCGATATCCATTGGTTCAGGTGAAGCTGTTCCCTGCTCAGGTGTTTTGATACGTTCAAAACGAGGAGGATATCTTTCTTTCCTTCTTGTTTCTCCCTTGCGTTCTAGTAGGCGATGATCCAGATGCATTGTTAGGTCTATAAGAGCAGAGCAGGTCCGAGGCTGTTGATCGACCTGTGCTATCACATCTTTCAGCTCTTCCTTGAGCCCTTGATAGAAGATGGCCACCTGTTTTGATTCTGGCCAGTCTGTTTCAACCACCAATCTCCTAAATGTGTTGAGATATGCAATCAAATCTTTGTTGCCCTGTTTCAGTTCCAATAATTCTCGGTCTGCCGAGAAAGTGTCCGCCCTACGATCAAAAGTTTTCTCAAACTCTTCCTTAAATGCATCCCAGTCATATCGCAAGGGGTTGTCTCTTCTAACTATGGGGACTGCCCACTGAGCTGCTTCTCCTGCCAGATAAGAGATGAGAAATGCCACTTGCAATTGGTTTGTAGAGAACATCTTAGCTTTACAATTATAGTGTAAAAGAACCTGAGTGAGGAAGACCTGTACCTTGTGTATGTCCCCCAAAAATCTTTCTGGAGGAGCTAAAGGTATTGGGGTAGGGATTTCGACAACCACTGGGCTAGTCGCGGGCTGAGAAGGACTACCTAGATCAAAGGGATTTCTCTGCATTCTTTCAACCCTTGCCTGTAAAGCAGCTGTTTCTGTGAGGGAAGTCGTACGTTCAACCTGTACTGCTGCAAGGGCTACTAATACATCACCTAAGGTGGCCATTCTGGAATCAGCCCGACCGGGAGGATAAGTATATTCGTGGGCCGATTAATCTGTCCAGTTCCAAGCGTATTCTCAGGGTCGAACCGATGCTCAGAGGGGTCCACCTCTCGACAGCCCCAAGTCTGGAATATATATATACACCGATTTTAGGATGGTCAAGCGGGGGAAGGAAAGGATAAGGACTGCAGGGAAGGAAACCTGTGAAAATAGAAAGAGAATATAGTGATACTCTTACAGGGAAGCGAGACAAGTACACTGAACAACTTTAGAAGTAATTAAAACACCCCTGTAGCTTCCTGTAAAGAAAGAAAACTGCAACCTCATAACAGGGGAGGTGAGCAGGTGATCACAATTCCTCAACACCAATACTGTAAGGAGGAAACAAAGAAGATATGTAAGTATCTCTGCGTCTATGCAAGCTCAACACCCCCTGAACTATACAGTTCCTATCACACCTACCCTCTGTATCAGGTTGAGAAGACTATATGAGAGAATAGAAGTCTCTGGGCAATATCACCTACTACCGACCACCCCTGTTGAAGGAAACACAAAGATTCACCAAACGCTGCTCATTAATGTCGTGAGATTCTTAAATTTCAAGCAAACATCAATGTTTCCGCAAAGTAGATGCAAGGGAACAATTCACTTAAATGTTATTCATAAATTCCGTCAAAGAAAACCAACACACTGGGGCGGTTCTGTTTCCCTTGCTGAACCGCCCAAATCAAATTATAATATCTTATCACTCAAGTAGGCGGTGCCAAGAATTTAGAGAGTTGCTATCACTCTACGTTACCTCCTTATCATGGTGATAATATTGCCATTAAATTGTCTTCCCTGCATGAGCCACAATACTTAACTCGCCAACAGGGAAGAACACGAAGGAATGCGTTAGCCCAACAAAAGTACGAATGTAGAGCATGTGAGAGCAGAACACGCTTTACTCCCTCACATGAGCCCCTTCAGAGAGAGGACTTGCCAACGAAGGGAGAAAAACGTATTGTACCGAGGTAAATCAGCAATTCAGCAAAGTACATCCGCTTTGAACAAGAACTTCGATGTACATATGAAACGGTGCATACAGCACCCTTACTGGACCAGGAACGACCACCAAACGCCATGGAAAACGAATAATCGGCAGCTCCGTCTGCCGAGTCCTAGTCTATATCCGGGTTTCCTTGACGTTGCGCACTACGGTTCGTCTGACGTCACGCTCCCTGGTACTGCTGGGAATTGGAGTTCCCACATTTGTTCGTGCCGGCTCCTTCACACGGAGCCTGTCAGTGTACGTTGAAGGTGCATTCTGACAGTCAGGTTCAAACGGTTCATTTCTGACCATTTAGGTCAGCTTATTTTTTGCTTCAGAGAGGTATTCCCCACTCATTCACACCTACTCAAATGCCAAACACTGGCTGCCACAAGTAGGAGAACAAATGAAAATGGGACCCTAAAGGCTATAGGCAGAGGCAAGTTACCTTTCTAAAAGTACCTTTTCCTAAATATTTATCAAAATTCCATCTTAACCATTGAATTGGATTTTTAATAACTATTAAAATAGTTGTTTAAGTATTTTTAGCTGTTTTAATTAAGTGAAATCAGCATTTTTAAATTTAGTAATGTAATCCAGTGTTGTCCTATGGAACAGCCTGCCTTGTCACAGTCAAAATTGCTTTGGGGGCGTTTTCACTCTAAGGACATGTTCAAAAATGATATTCCTACATGTTCTAGTTGTAAATACCATTCACCCTGCTTTATGGGCAATAAGAACGACATGGGGGTGACATATAAATATTCAAAAGGAAGGTTTTGACCTTGCAAAAGTGGTTATTCAGACAGGTTGAATTTGCAGCTTAAAACTGCAACATCCAGGCTACAAATGGAAAGTCCGCAGTCATGTTTGCACTGTCACTGTGGTGGATGGCACAATGGGTGCTTCAGGCAACTAGTGACATTTAACTTACAGGCCCTGGCTACTCTTTGTACCAGATGCTAGGGACTTACAGGTAAGTTAAATATGCTGTAAGAAAATGCTTCTTTTTGTATGATCACCCCTGTTCTCTGTTATTTCTAACTGATGCTGTTGGATTTTGGACTCTGTACACTGTGACCCTACTAACCAGGCCACAGTCCATGTGATCTGACTACTAAAGACTTGTCATATTGGTTAGAAATCCTAATTGGCACTTTTCATTTACATATAAGTCCCTAGTATAGGGTACCAAGTGTTCCAAGGGTCTGTAAGTTCAAGATCACTAGTGGACTGCAACACATATTGTGCCATCACTAAAATGACAATGCAAAGCCTGTCTTCAGGACTGCCCCTGCAGCCTGAGTGTGCAGTTTAAAACTGCAATTCGACTTGGCAAAATAAGCTTTTTACCAGGCCTAAACCTTCGTATTTAATATTTGTAAGGCTCCTCTAAGGTAGGCCCTAAATGCTCCACAAGTCAGAGTGCATGGTGTACTTACGTTTTACATATCCTGGCGGTGAAAAATCTCCAAAGTCATTTTCCACTCTGGCAACGCTGCCTCGTCTATAGAAAAGCACTGGGTTACGTTATAACACCTTAAGATGCATAACTTTAGTTTGGGACTACCTAGACTCCTGATTCAAGGATTCAAATTAATAGTAGGATTTTAAATGACTGTTTTCAAAATGCCACTTTTATAAAGTTGAAAAAGTTAGAAGCAAGATTGCACTCCTTCCCTTGTTATATGTAATGATTCAAGAACAGACTGTGATCAGTAGATGCGTGCGATCACCTGCTGTGAACCGTCCCAATCACAACATTTTGACGAAAGTTCCAAAGGGCACATTGCTCACGCACCCAACTGTCGCACTGCTGTGTGCGGAATGTTCCTCACCATAAACCACTTGTTACTAAGTTATCCATTTCAGCAATTTGATACCAATATTTTAATTCCTGGTTTCTTCAATTATCCTCATGATTTAAGTCACTGCAGAGACAGTGGGATTTCACCAAGATTCTTTATTCAACATTTCTCATGTCTCCTGCTTGCCCATCCAGGCTTTTAAACAGTGACACGTCCTGGTCAATCATACAACAGAGTAGGCTCTTAACAAAATACCCAATGCATTTCAAGCCATAAGGCTCTTCGTCAGGGGTCTCTAGAATAGATGAAAAAAACTGCTCAGCTGACTCTTCAAATAAAACCTTCAAAATACAAAACTCAGTCCCCACAATCACTCCCAACACCCCCTTCACCCATCAACCGTCAATCCCCCCCACTCTAATCTAAAACAAACTCCTGTGCTCTAACCAAATACACATCCCTGACACCCTCCTTACTCAAACCCTTCTCAAACAGACTCCTAACAATCTAATGCAAAAATTAATGTGATGCATCAAAACCCCTACCCCATACTATCATATGCCTTACCAATACTCACTAATTCCCAATACTCTTAAACTGATGCCTCGTGAAACCCCTATGTCGCTAAAGCCTCTCTCCCCTCTTACAAACCTCCCTCCTTCACATAACATCCACCCCACTATCCTTACAAAACCACCTTCCCTGTGCCCCTTGTAATCTAACCTACTGTGAGTTACCTTAGACAGCCGCACCCGACAGTATGACCTCCTCCGAATTGTTATCTCTCTCCCTCCCGTACGGCCCGTTATTTAAACCAAGTACTCACTCTTGTTCCCAATTAAGCCTAAGGTTTCCTAACTAGCTGTCATCACGTGACCTATTAACCCAATAATCATGCTTCATTTCTCAAATGTTCTATCAAAAACTCAATCACCCGTAAGGCACTTCCCATTCCCAAAACAAGAAACGATGCTCCACCCCATATGACATGTAGAACCCCAGGAAAAACCAAAGTTACAAGGTTAATTCTAAATAATAAAATAAAATAAAACCACAAAGTAAATATAAGCGCTGAAAAATGAAAAATGTCCACTGCTGCATTTCCAAATTAAAAGTGTCCGCTACTGCATTTCCAAATTCGTGCAAGTAAAAGAAACCAAACAAAATAAACTGTCTCTTAAATCAACTGCTGTTGTTCCCGCTCAGTATTAGCATGATTGTAACTCCATCGAATCCACTACAATGTTTCACTGTCTCCGAAGTGATGAAATACTTTTACTCAACATTTTTTTCTCAACTTTCACAATGGTGTGCAATCTCTTTTGGGACGATATTAATTGCAAAGCAGAAAAAGTTAGATGCAAATTTGCACTCCTTCCCTTGTTATAAGTAATGATTCAAGAACAGACTGTGATCAGTAGATGCGTGCGATCAGCTGCTGTGAACCGTCCCAATAACAACATTTTGACGAAAGTTCCAAAGGGCACATTGCTCACGCACCAAACTGTCGCACTGCTGTGTGCGGAATGTTCCTCACCATAAACCACTTGTTACTAAGCTATCCATTTCAGCAATTTGATACCAATATTTTAATTCCTGGTTTCTTCAATTATCCTCATGATTTAAGTCACTGCGGGGACAGTGGGATTTCACCAAGATTCTTTATTCAACATTTCTCATGTCTCCTGCTTGCCCATCCAGGCTTTTAAACAGTGACACGTCCTGGTCAATCATACAACAGAGTAGGCTTTTAAGATAATACCCAATGCATTTCAAGCCATAAGGCTGTTCGTCAGGGGTCTCTAGAATAGATGAAAAAAACTGCTCAGCTGACTCTTCAAATAAAACCTTCAAAATACAAAACTCAGTCCCCACAATCACTCCCAACACCCCCTTCACCCATCAACCGTCAATCCCCCCACTCTGATCTAAAACAAACTCCTGTGCTCTAACCAAATACACATCCCTGACACCCTCCTTACTCAAACCCTTCTCAAACAGACTCCTAACAATCTAATGCAAAAATTAATATGATGCATCAAAACCCCTACCCCATACTATCATATGCCTTACCAATACTCACTAATTCCCAATACTCTTAAACTGATGCCTTGTGAAACCCCTACGTCGCTAAAGCCTCTCCCCTCTTACAAACCTCCCTCCTTCACGTAACATCCACCCCACTATCCTTACAAAACCACCTTCCCTGTGCCCCTTGTAATCTAACCTACTGTGAGTTACCTTAGACAGCCGCACCCGACAGTATGACCTCCTCCGAATTGTTATCTCTCTCCCTCCCGTACGGACGTTATTTAAACCATGTTCTCACTCTTGTTCCCAATTAAGCCTAAGGTTTCCTAACTAGCTGTCATCACGTGACCTATTAACCCAATAATCATACATGTCATATGGGGTGGAGCATCGTTTCTTGTTTTGGGAATGGGAAGTGCCTTATGGGTGATTGAGTTTTTGATAGAACATTTGAGAAATGAAGCATGATTATTGGGTTAATAGGTGAACAATTTCCGGTCAGCTATTTCCGTGGGCCATGCACATCTAGAAGGCAGGCCTGTCGGTATGCATCCGATAGTGTGTAAACTCCTCAAAGGGATACGTTTAGCGAACCCTCCTAAGGCTAAGTATACCTCTTTATGGGATGTATCTAAGGTATTGCAGTTATTTGAACAATGGCCTGGTAATGGATTACTGTCCAGAAAACAATTGTCAGCTAAGTTGGTCATGCTGTTATGTTTATCTGCATGTCGCAGGGTTTCTGACATTAAAGTGTTAGACTTGGAGGGTAGAATATTTTCTCCTGAAGGTGTATCTTTTGTGATAACTGCTCGCACTAAAACTTTTTCCAAATCTATTGATTACAATGCTTTTCCATTAAATGAAAAACTCTGTGTTGTCAAATGCCTTAAAGTATATGAAGAGTCTACACGGTCACTCAGACCAGATGGTTGTTCAAGGTTGCTAATCGCTTTGCAAAAACCTTTCAAACCGGTTACCTCTGCTACGATTGCCAGGTGGCTTAGATATGTAATGTCAGAGGCCGGTATTAACACTGATTTATTTGGAGCGCATTCAGTCAGAGGCGCTATGGCATCCAAATCATTTATGTTAGGTACTGGTATACAAGATATCATGAAAGCAGCTGATTGGTCTTCTAGTTCTACTTTCAAACAGTTTTATTACAAACCTGTGGCTGATGTTGCTTCTGTTGTTTTGAATAAGCGTTAAACTAGCATAATCTGGTGCAGTGAGTCAGTGGAATCAGCTCCCTGCATTGTTTGTCACCTTTCAGGCCAGGAGGCCTAAGGAAAGTGCTCCAGGTGGCTAGGGCTTGCCACCAGGAGCAAAATGAGCCCGATAGCATGCAAAACAGCCCAACAGGGCCTGAGATAGCAGCAGAAGGAACGTGACCTTTGACCCCAAACGAGGCCTGAGCTTTTGCAACCCCCCCAAGGTGGACCAGGGCCTGGGGGTCGCTGCAAGGAAGAGTCCAACATTTTATGCTGGGTGAGGGTGTGCATGGGGCCCCTTCCCCAGCATTCCAGAGGCCTGGGGACCACCTCCTCCAGGCCAGGTTATTGATTAAGGGGGCCCGGAACCCCAACTCCAAGCCCCCAATGGCAGAGATGACGGGGGAGCACCACCACACTTCCCCAGAACTAGCGAACAGAGAAGGATGGGCACAGGACCCCATACCTGGGCCACGGGATGAAGCAGCTGCCAGGGGAGCGATGCTGTGCTCCCCCCATTAGTGGCCAGCCTGCCCCATTCCCCATGCTCGTATCCGGGAGGAGGAGGAGGCCACCACAACCACCAGCGACTTGCCTGCAGGAGCAGTCAGGCTGAAGAGACATGTCAGCTCCTGCAGCAGCAGGGAAGAGTGCTGCGCGCGTGGGGAGCCGGTGGGGACAGCCAGGGGCAGACTTCCTGAGCTGCCCCCATCATGAGCAGTGCGCAAGGTGCCCAGGTGGGACCAGACACCCACAAAAAAAGAAAAGGGCACAGGGCACAAGGCCACGCGGCAGACGAAGAAAAAACGAGCAAAGAAACAGGCAGCAGCTCTCCCCGAAGCAGCTACTCATCAAATATTCAAGCTCTCATGCGAGAGAGCCCCATAATGCCTTGCGGGGCCTTATAATTTGGCACCTTTTCTTCTCTTGTGGTGGCTACAGGACGGCAGGACACCACCAACGATACAAAAAAGATCCGAAGAACTTGCAGGAGCGCAGCAACTTCCCTCAGGAGGCCCAAAGATGCGGGTAAAAGTGCTGACCCTAAGGTTAGAGGCACCCATAAAGGATGACCAACCCAGGATTTTCTTTGGAATTACAAGCACTCCCAAGGTAACAGCATGTGCTCTATAGCTGGGAGTGCAATCCCCTTGAGGGGCTAAGTTTATTGCTGCAGTTATTGTGGTCTGAATGTGTTTAATGAAATGTACAGTTTGTGCAACACACTCTAGGGGTGAAGTCTGTGGCTACACGGTATGTGATCATAATGCGATGCTCTTCAGGGGCTGTTTTTTAATTACATTTTTACTGGTTAGATGTGGATGAAAAGCACACAGACACGTGGTCATCATTTTAATAATGCTTGATTGAAAGAATAATGTTGACAGTGATTACTGATCAAAACGTATATGCTTTATTACTTTACTAATATTAATAAGTTCATCTACACAGGGCTATGTTTCCTTAAAATTATATTTTTGAAATGTGGTTTGTTGATCTTGAACCTTTGGCCAAGTCAATGTACTTACCTGATGTGTTTGTTGATCTTGACCCCTTTAGGAGGTTAGAGGTGATTACGCAATGTCATCAAAAGTTATTTCCATCAGACTTATGAATATTTGTAAATGTCTGTGTAGTATTGAGCAATGTGTGTGTGTAATAAATGTACTTTTCCTTTTTCTGCAGAGATATCACTGACTGGACAATCATTTATTCAGTGCTATTATTGCATGGCAGCGAATGTGGATTACTAGCCCACACCACCTCCCTTGAGTAGGCCTTGTACTGCTTTGCTCTGCTACCCTGAGAGTGTCAAGTACTACAATGGTGTGTTTGGTTCCCACTGGAGGGCACATTCAGACCCATTACTTGTGCAGGCCACAGAACCAGCTGACCATTACCTTATATGAACTTTTCTCCAAAAGAACCAGAGCCTACCACCAGACCCCTGCCGAGCCTCAGTCACTGACGTCGAAGTGCCAGTTGGGCTCAACTTGCTGTTTTGCTCTGCTGAAAGGATCCTTATTTTCAGAAAACTTTCTAAGTCCAAATGCAGAAGCCTTCACCTGGACCAAAGATAAGCAGCACCCTTACAACAACACCTTTATGGGTCCTGACTTCAGACTTCGCCTGCTTGGAGTTTTGCTGCCTTTGATGTCGAAAGCCTTGAACTTCCCACCAGGTGCATGACTCCCACTGAGGACCCGCGCTTCAGCCAGCAGCCGTCAATGAGCCCCTCTTTGGATCCAGCATGCAGCACGACCCTCGGATGAAGTTGTGGATGAGGACTTTTCTCCAGAAAAGCGACTAATTCCAAAGGTAATCTTTCCACCGGGACAAACCTGGACCCTGTAGCCAACTCGTGCTCCATCTCAGTTGACCTTCACTTTTGACTTTGACTCAGTCTAGCGCAACCAGATAACCAATGTTGGCGCTTTGTGCTTTTTCGCATAAGAATTATTTAAAACTTCTATAACTCAGCCTTGGTTGCCGATTTTTGCCATTTTGGTATTTATTTGCTCATTTAAATGTACTCTATTTTTATAAATTAGAGTTGAATTTTTGTGTTGTGTTTTCTGCTTTGCAACTCTTTTGGTACTAATAAATTCTTTACACATTTCTCCTAAGTTAAGCCCGTCTGCTCTGTGCTACAGCTGCCATGGGTTTGGCTCAAGTTTAAATTATTGAGTCCTAACTTGACCTGGTATGGAATTGTGGTATTATTACTTGTTGAGGACTCACATCCTCTCCAATAGCCCATTTTCTCACTTGAGCCAAACAGGGATAAGTCAGTTTCACCTTCTTGAAAGGGGGAGCACAGGCACTCATCACTGGGTAGCAGGGGTAAAGTTCACCAGGTTCTACGGCCAGCAAAATTATAGGGTCTAGCAAAAGGTGAAAAATCAAAATTTTCTACAACCAACACTCAAACATCTACAGACCACTGACATGACTTGCACATACTCACATACATACTGCATCAATATGACTTAATGATTCCACTGACATGGGTTATATGTAGTCAGCAGACATGACCACCCACACCAACCCCAAAGGTCCCCCTTCATGGGAATTACACATAACTGGAAGACTTACTGATCACAATCACATAAATTATGACCAAGATTATATGCACCCAATGTTATGCCTTTACTATGCTTTCCAGTTCAGTCCGCTGTTAGAGAGTACTGGAGTAATGACATTTAGTTTAGTTTCTGGTGCACCTATTAACTTTGGTTTATATAGACCTACAAGGGCTACAGATGGTTCAAAAGCCTTTGGAATCAGGATGACCAGCCTTAGCCAGCTAGACACTGCTCTGAGACTTTATGTGGGATATGAAACTTCTTTGGTCCTCCTTTTGATAAAGGTGTGATTTGGCCTTCCAAAAATTCAAGGCTAAAAAGATTTGATGACATATACAGCAATGCATAGGATCCCTTCAATGTGTGACAACATGTAGATGTACAGCCATTGAGCAAAGTGTTTTGTCCATCCAGGTGGGAGAGGATCATGGCTTACAAAGTTCTGAAATCAGCTTTTGAGAGAAAAGGTTTCACTTTATTCAGAAAGGAGCGCTCATTCCATGCTGCCTTGGTTTTCCTAGCATTGTGTTCTTTGAATGTTCTTTGAACATGAAGGCTTGCTGCAGGAGAATCCAATTGATTTCACATTGTCTGTTACCTGGTTCATGTCAGTGACCCAAGATTGAAGTTGTGGTTTATTTAATGTTTATTTCAGGGAACACCTCATAAAAAATAAAAATACAATAAATACAAAATATCATAAAACATTAAAAGCATAACAATTTAAATTTCAGAGGTGAGCAAATAACTACAACTGATATAGTAAAAACCTATAGTTGCCCACTTAATCTGTATTTTAAATGTGAGGCAGAGTGTAAAAAGGTAGACAATCCACAAACTATCAATTCATTACTATCTGACTTAAAAACCCTTAATGCAGATATATATTGTCTTATGGCCTAATGCCAACAAATGAGGATAATTCATTTCCACCTGGGTTGGAGGTAAAGCAGTACAGAAAAATAATAAATGTGCCTCGATTTATCTGTTGGCCTTTCAAGCTGAACAAATGTCAGATTTTGATATAGAGGAAGACCACTTTCTGTAAAAGCTATTGATTGGAAGGATCCCAATTCTAAATTACATATACATGCTTCTTGCCTTTGGTGGTTCAATTTTGGCCAAAAATGGTTCACCCTCCAACACATCTTTTAAAGCAAGAAACTTCTCAACCAAACCACCACATCTCAGTCCACAATACCACCTTTCAAGTTCAAACAGCCAATATTTTGATTTAACTAATTTCACTGTTCCTTTAGAAGTGCATTCCAGTTTGTCCCACATATCACGTAATCCAAGGAAATAATACCAGAACCGTATATATCTGAACCAAGGTCGGTTACATGCATTGTCCATATCTTTGATATTAATAAATGGGATCCTATATGACATAATTGGTCATTTGATCAAAGTCTCACCCCACATAATAACGGGTTTAGGTTTGCTATATGTGCTATGCTCTTAAGGCCCACGTCCTGACGAAGAGGTATAATTGGGGCGCTTTGTGGCATATTAAGCAGGCAGCGTACAAATGTATTTTCCACTCTGACTAAGCTAGTAACCTAACAATTTCCCCATACCACAGAACCATGCAGCGCAACACTCAAGCCCTTTGCTCAACATATTCCTAATGTAGGTGATAGAGGTCAGTAAGAGGGGTTTTGCATTTTCACAACTAAGTAGGCTCTGTGTAGCAAGAAAAGTTAGATTTTTGTGATCCGCTGGACCCATGACAGTGATCTGCTAACCTAACTCCGAAATAATCAAACTCATTAACCTGCTCCAAGTTAGTGCCTTCCAATTTTAATTTATCCTGAAATGGTTTCTGTGGGTTAAAATCCATGAATTTGGTTTTAGCAGGGTTAACTTTCAAGCCATGATCTTTACAGAATATAGGAAACTTATTGAGCAAGATTAGCAGATCCACTGGAGTTTTCGAGATTAGCAAAGTAACATCTGCAAACATTTTGCTCTCTCGCATTGGTGACCACTCCAGGTTCTCTGGTCCCAGGCTATTGCTATAGCCTGGTTTGATTCACAAGTAGGACATTTAACAATTTACCAATCAAACCGATATACCAGCCGACGCCATGGAGCCAAATAACTCAAGCTCTAATGACAGCTTGCTGTCACTGAGGGGTTGCAATGCATTTAAGATTAATTACCCACCTAACCTATCTAAAAATTCTGCCAAGAACTACAAACAGACTACTCAAATGGAACCCTGAAATGCTCATATCTGACGTCTACTTCTGTGTCAATAGAGGAATCATGACTAATGATCTAATCTTCTTCACTAACAAAATGTTCAATGCTCCAGATTAACACTTCTAGGAAAATACCACAAGGCTTACGACTCTCCATTACTCCCTCACCAGTCTTCATAGCTGAAGCAACCATCTCAATTTACAACAATGAAAATATTCTCCTCCAATCATCTGACCGTAACCTTGAGAGGTTTGATGGAATATTCATAATGATCAAAAACACGATGTAGAATGATGTTCCCCTTTCCTCCACAAGTCGTCTCCCCTCTCGCTCAGTGATGGAAACACAGGCATCTTTTAGATCCATCTCTACCTTACCCCCATTGTTGATACATAACCTCTCCCCCAACCCAAATTTAGGAACCGTCATTGTGGGTCCAAGACCCCTCATGCCAAGGGATGACTCCTTCCCCTCTATTCTTCTTCTCTGACATTCCGAGACACTCCGCTCTTATTAGTTCGGGGACCAATTAGCACAACTCAAGAATTGGCAGTTCCCTTAGCCTTGTGATTTCCATGGACACTAGTCTGCCTTTTACGATCCGGAGCACCCCCTCTCCTACTATTTCTGCCTCTCAACAGGGGAGACACCTGATCATGCCGACTTCCAATCTATCAACGGAGACCTTCCAACACAATGTTAACCGTCATTTTCACACCTTGTATCCCTCTTCCTACCCCCTTACAGTTACAACCTCTAGTATTCCATCTCCGTGTTCCAATCCCCCTAGCACGTCCCCTTCCCTTCCTCCTATCTTACTCCCAGCACACCTTGTCCTAGTCTTCATCCTCATATCACTGCCCCTACCTCACCCTACACCTCCTCTAAGCCTTCTCACCTCCTGACTTCTCCCTCCACACAGGAGAGTGCGCACACTCTGTCCATCCATAGGCTACATTACATTCCCACTGGCATTGGTGACTCCCCTTCCTTGGAAAATAAACTTGATGAGTTTAGTCAAGACTTTCAGATAGTTAAAGCTGATCTTCATAACAGGTTTCGCATATCACCTCTAAACTCGAGAATTTCTGGAACCTCAATCTGACCTCCTGGGCTAATAGAACCTCACTCAAAATACAATATAACTCTCCCACAATGGGAATGTCAAATTATCCCAGGCATGAGACAGTATTCACTAAGAACTCTGAACCTGACCACTATATGAGGCAGACATTCACTCAGTTTTGCTATCTAATTCCAATACTAATACGGATTTGTCACCCACACCAGACACTATCCCAACCATTACCTCAAACCCGCTCAGAGAACCTGGCACCAACTTTAGGCCCATGAACAAATACAGCCTACTACAAGTGGCCATTAGTCACCAAGATTCACTAGTAACCAAATCTCATCTCAGATCCATGCTTCTTAACTGTAGATCAGTGGTAAAACATGCTACTGACATTGCAGATTTCATTCTTGCACAAGACCTTGACCTCTTAATCTTAATGGAAACTTGGCTTAGTGATTCCTCATCACCCATCCTGGACATTCTTGTGCTACACAACTATGACATCATCAGACTAGACAGAATGGGAAAAGCTGGTGGTGGCTTAGCTTGCATCTACCGCTCCATGCTTACCGTTAAACAATCACACATTGTGCCAATGCCCTCCTGTGAATAATTAGCTATCGAAATATGGAGTAATGATAATATAGTATGCAAACTCCACACAATTTACGACCCCCGGGTAATCACCTTCCCTTCATTGATGGAGACCATCTCTCTTGTAAAAGATGGATGGCTCCAGCGTGGTAAGAAATTCCAAGTGTATTGGAAATGCGACACAGTACATGTACATCAATTAAAATGAAGGCAGTAACTGACCAACAGGGTCCTGGAACACAGAACTCATTTTGTACAGCGTAGATACATAGTTCCACATTCCAGAAGGGACAAGGCACGAGGAAAAGAAAGGGAGGGGAAAAGGAGGATGTAACGCATCTCACCCCTAAAAGAACAAGAAAGAAAACAAAAAAAAACGCAAGAGCATGAACAAAAATTAAGACAAATATCTAGCAGGCAACAAACTTGGTCTGTTGTTTCTCTTAACTCTGGATGCTACAGACTGGGTAGAAACAGGAACTGCAGATTTGGAGATGGGGCAATCACGCAGCGGAAAAGTAACTTCACTGTCCGTGCTGAAACCATGATATTTGCACTTGGTAACTCGCCTCACATTCCACACTCTTCCATCCTGAGTAATAACACTGTTCTTGCAAACTTTAACAATTTTGATGGGATGACTGAACTTGGAAGTCCCTTTAAGTGGAAAAACAGGTTTTTTAATCCTAACCCAATCACCAACAGTAAAATCAGGAACAGTCACATTCATTTTCGAGTTAAACAACGTTTTCATTTTGTCTTGCTTAACTTCTACACACTTAGCAACCATATCTAAATCAACACAGTTAGCATCCTTGTTGATTCTCTTGATCCACCACGGGCAGATATCTGAACTAGGATCTCTGCCCTTCAAAAGTCTGAAAGGATTTACTTCGGTAACAGAATGAGGGGTAATGCGATACATCCACAACCTCTTCCTAACCACATCCCTCCAAGGGTCACTGGATTTATAGGCAGACTCAATACCATCCTTTAGAACCCGGTTGAATCGCTCTACTTGGCCATTTTCCCTTGGTTCGTAGAGTGAAGTAGTCATATGCTTGATACCACACATGCGGAGAAAACTCTCCATCTCCTGTGATGTGAGTTGTACCCCATTGTCCGTCACTAGGACCTCGGGAAACCCCTCACGCGCAAAGACCTCCTTAAAGAAGGTAATGATGACTTGAGTAGTGGCATTAGCTACGAACTTAACCTCTGGCCATTTAGAATGGTAGTCTATCATCACAAGTGCAAAACGTGCATTAGAAGGCAAGTGATTGAATGGGCCTGAAATATCGAAGGCCAGTTTTTGCCATGGAAATTCAGGCCAAGAGACAGGTTTAAGAGGTGCAGAGGAAACTTTGAGCATCTTGTCACTGCTAATACAATCTGGACACTCTCTAACAGCTCTATCAACCATTTTGTCAAGGCCAGGCCACCAAAAATTAGCTCTGATGAGGCGTTTCATTGACAACATACCAAGATGTCCCCGATAAGCAATCAGCAAAATTTTGTTTTGCATGGAAGCAGGAGGAATAATCTTTCCCCTTTTAAAGAGTAGACCTCCATTTTCTTCAATTTCATCAGAGACCTGACAAAAAGGAGCAAGATCAGCAGAGGCAGACTTTTCTTTAGGCCAGCCCTTTTTCAAACAGTCAACCACAAGTTGGCACACCACATCATTACTCATTTCGGTTACCCATTCAGACTCAGACAAGCCCAAAAATTCGTCAGAAACAAAATCTTTAACAGTGGCAACTATGTCTACATCTTGTTCATCACGGGACACATAATCATCGGAACAAGGAAGTCTGGAGAGGAAATCGGCAGTAACATTGCTTTTGCCAGGGACATACACAACCTCAAAATCGTACTCCTGTAGCCTAGATGTGAGCCGAGCAATACGAGCAGTAGAGTTCCACCCCCCTCCCGGAGATAAAATCCCGATGAGAGGCTTATGATCAGTCCTAAGTAGAACTCTGTTTCCCCACACATAATTGCGGAAATGTTCTATGGCCCAGATGCATGCCAATAATTCCCTCTCAATCACAGCATATCTTCTTTCAGTTGCCGAGAGAGTCCTGGATGCGAAAGCTACACACCACTCTTTCTTTCCAGAGCACTGACTAAGTATCCCCCCCAAACTGTAAAGGCTGGCATCCACAGTAATGATGCATTTCTTATTCAAACAGAAAGATTTGAGAGTGGGGGCATTCACAATCTCGCTTTTAATTTGTTTGAAAGCTGTTTCCTGTCTATCCGACCAAACAAACTCTGTGGACTTCCTGGTCAGTTCTCTGAGGGGCTCCATTTTGGTGGCAAAATTCTGTATAAACTTGCTGTAGTACTCACACAGCCCCGCAAAAGAGAGAAGCTTCTCTTTGTTGTCAGGAGAAGGAGCATTTATGATGGCATCTACCAAAGACTTCTTGGGTACTACACCATCACCCGAAAGAGTGTGACCAAGATACTCCACTGACTTGCAGAAAAACTTGCATTTCTCAGCCTTCAGTGTTAAACCACAGTTTCCCAACCTTAGGCAAACCTCCTTGACATGGTGAAAATGATCTCCCTCATTCTTGGAAAAAATGAAAATATCGTCCTGGAAACACTTCACAAAGTTACTGACATCCTTAAAAATGTGATACATGGCCCTTTGAAAAACGGATGCAGCTGACGCTAGGCCGAAAGGCATCCTGTTGAATTGAAACAACCCATGGGGTGTGATAAAAGAGGTGAAATGCTTGGAGTCCCCAGTGAGTTCAATCTGGTGGTAGACAGAGCGAAGGTCGAGGGTAGAAAAAATGCAGGCACCATCCAACATACACACCATTTCATTGATATTAGGAAGAGGGTGGCAGTCAGCAACTAAATTAGCATTTAACGCTCTCAAATCAACACACAACCTAATACTTTTGTCAGGTTTTTGGGCCAAAACAATGGGAGAAATCCATTCGGATGACTCAATCTCCTCAATTATACCACCTTCAACCATGTCATCCAATATCTTTTTTAACTCAGCCCTAACACTGATGGGAACCCCCTTAGCTTTTGTTTAACAGGTACGGATCCCTCTTTAATTTTAATTTTATGGCTGAAACCTTTAAGTTTGCCGAGTTTCTCGGAAAACACATCTGGGAACAACTTTGTAAAATCAGCAGAAGAAGAGGATATAGAAAGAACAGACACAGGTTCTTCTTCCCTGGGATTTAACACAATACCAAGTTTGGCTTGGTCACGCCATCCCAACACATTTACACCTTTGAGGGCAACATAAAGCTTAATAAAAGCAGTGCTTTCTTTAAATTCAATGAACACTTCTTTAAATCCTACAAAATCAATATAAGAACCATCAAAATTCTGTGCTACAATATCAGGTTTACACAAGGAGTTCAGATCAAACAAATCGCCTAACGCTTCTGAACAATATTCCCTTGTGATAATGGTCCAAGGCGTTCCAGAGTCTGCCATAAGCTCAAGCATCCTTCCAAGAATATAAACAAGACACTTAGGAGGATCAATTTTCTCGGCTTTAGAATCACCAAAAGAATCACGAATGGAAACAACGATGCCAGTCTCTAAATCAGACTGGGCATCATTACCAAATGACGAATTGTGAGAAACACAAGAAATTTTCCCTGTGGAACAATTGGAAGAGGAAGGGGTACTTTTTTTGATATCTTTAAACATTTTAGAGAAATGGCCCATGCGTCCACATTTACTACATTCCCTCCCAATGGCCGGACAACGAGGAAAAGATGCTATGTGACCCGGATTACCACACCTGTAACAGTAAAAACTTTTGGGATTAGTATTATTTTTGTAGTTGGAACCGTAAGACCCTTTAGAGGTGCTGGGAGTGACACTACTAACCTCACCAGAATTGGGAGACTTAACATCTTTGTTGAGAGACTTCATCCACTTTTCAGATTGTTCCAATGCTTTGGCGGTACTGATAGCAGCCTCCAAATTAGGGTCCCCCATTATCCAAAGTTGCTCTTGTACCTTTTTACTCCTTACATGAACAATGATTTGGTCCCTGATCATCTCATCAGTGATCAACCCAAAGTTACAATGCAAAGATAAGGCACGGAGGGCAGTAAGAAATTCATCAAAACTTTCCCCTTCTTCTTGGGCTCTAGTGTAGAACTTAAACCTGTTTAGGGCAACACTGGTAGTTGGTTTAAACCTGTTCTCAAAACGCAAAATAGCTTCATCATATACATTATGATCACCACCAGACCTGACAGGAGGTAAAGTCCTGTAAACCACTTGTCCTTCAGACCCTAAACAATGAAGAAAAATATTTTTCTTTCTCTCAGCAGACATGCGTTCGCCATCGATAGCCTTTAGATAGGTGATAAACTCCTCTTTCCACCTTGTCCATGGAATGGGTGGTTCTCCTTTGCTTTGCAGAAATTTACTTGGTGGATCAAACTGCATAGTGATAAAATAGAGAACACAAGATACACAAGATACACCAGCACTAAAACTATGGTATGTTCCTTAGTGGAGTAAAAGTACGTAAATCACTTAAGCAATAGGGTAAATTGAATAATTGAAATGTAAGCAGTCTAAAAGTACATGAACTACTTAAGCAATAAGGTAAATTAAATAATTGAAATGTAAGCAGTCAAGGTGTGCCTGTCACCGCAATAAAACAGGCCAAAAAAAAAAAATGTAATAATAATAATTGAATTAAAAATTGAACTCCAAGAAGTGCTGGTATACAAGTCACCGCAAACTGACAGGCTTGAAAGTAAAATAATACACAAGTTGAGGTGTGCCTGTCACTGTATAGTAACCAGGCGTCCTATTAGAAAAATATAAGGGTGTGCTAATCACCGTGTGAAAACACAGAGTAGCAACGAGGAGAAATAACAGGCTTCTGATGATGAAGAAGGTGCTCGTCAAAACGCTGTCGGTGAAACTGTCTTCCTGCTAAATGAATAATAGTGGACAAGAAGACGAAATCTTCCTCGTGGTTCTCTTTTGGAATAAGATAAGCAAATCAAGTATCACTTACAGTAAGAGCGCTTGTCCGTGCAGGAAGATGAAATGTTCAGTTGAGGTTGTAGTTGGTGCCGGATGATGAAATACTTTGAAGAGGTGAAGGAAGCGTAATAATAGTAAAGCAGAAAATGGCCGCCAGCGTGGGAACGTATGACGTGACAACGTGAAGAGAGGATATGCCGGAGAGCATCGAGAGCGTCGAGAAGGTCTCCAGGCAACGGTGGTTGTGATGACGTCAAAACGGTATCCAGGCAACAGCTACCATCACCCAAAAGAGACCTTTGTGACGTGCAGCAGTATGGCCGGTAACACCAAGTTGAGGTCAAGGAGCAGCCACAAACACAGCAAAAGAGAAAAAAATTCACCAAATGTGCAGTTCAAAAGCCAGAAGGCTCGGATTTCCAGGAAGCGGTACGGAGGGGTCCACAGACTAACAAAGAGGTGCTTCGATAAGCAAGACCCGTCAGGAAAACGAAGTGGGATTCAGAAGACGTCGCTGCACCTGTGCCGCAATGAAGATGTAGCAGGCGAGGTCTCCTTCCAGTCGTCGCCACTTGTAAGAGATGGATGGCTTCAGCGTGGTAAGAAATTCCAAGTTTATTGGAAATGCGACACAGTACATATACATCAAGTAAAATGAAGGCAGTAACTGACCAACAGGGTCCTGGAACACAGAACTCATTTTGTACAGCGTAGATACATAGTTCCACATTCCAGAAGGGACAAGGCACGAGGAAAAGAAAGGGAGGGGAAAAGGAGGATGTAACACATCTCCTCTAACTCGATCGTGCACACCAGTCACATCTTCCTCGGTGAGCTCAACATACACTGGAACAACACTAATGACCCCTTACTGAACACCTTCAAGGCCTTCCTCACGGACCTTAACCTTGCACTTTCATGCAATGAACCAATGCACATTAGAGGCTCTACCCTCGATCTAATCATCACTAAGGACGATGTAATTCAACTGGAATTCATAACAGTATAAGACTGGTCTGACCACTATCAAATCACCTTCCTCATCCTGACTACGGTGTTGACTAGAAAGGGACAACCTCTCAAACCCAAACAATGGTCTAGAGACTTGAGTAATATTAATCTAACTTCTACTAGCAATATCTTCCTTCCTCCTCCCTCAAGCATGACAAAGGTGAATGATCTCACAGAGCATTACTTTCAATCCATATATGACATTCTTGACTTGCTCACTCCTAAGCAACTAAAAAGAATACCGAATAGGCTCTCCAATGCCTGGTTCAATGGCTTCCTAGAGGAAGAAAGGCATAACTTAAGGCTTGCAGAAAGATCATGGAGAACATCTACCTCCACTGCTCACCTCATACAACTGAGGGCATCAAGAGACGCCTATAACAAACACATTCATAGTTCAAAAGCAGAATACTTTAGGGCGCAACTGGACAATGCCAAAAATAGACCCAAAAAACTATTTAAAATCATTAAACAACAATCAGTCTACAAATCAAACCATCACTCTGTAGATTCTGGGCCTCTGCCAAGCGGGGAAGAGTTCTCTGCATATTTCATTGAAAAGACAAGAAGGATTGAATCTGAGTTCCATCTCGCCTCCCAGTTGTTGCCAACTCCGGTCCAGCCCAATACCCTACCAGTACAGCTACAAGTTAGTTCCCCCACTATTGGTATACTTCAAAACACCACACCTCATGGAATTCCTTTAAAATACTGGATGAAGCCGATCTACTCAAAACATTAACATCTATAAAACTGACTACCCGCTTCAATGATCCTCTGACCTTCCATTCTCTCCACCTGGACTGCAATTGTCAATGCTTCTCTCTCAAGGCATGTTTCTTGACTGCTTAAAGATAGGACAGGTCACCCCAATTAAAAAAACAAAACAAACATGGACTTATCTGACCTCGACAACTATCGCCCCATCACCAACATCCCAACACTTGCAAAACTATTAGAGAAAGTTGTATACCTGCAACTCTGCAACCACATCGAGAACTTTCAACTCTTAGATCCTTGTCAATGTTGCTTCAGATCGGGTCATAGCACTGAAATGGCTCTGAGACACATTGTCGATGATGCTCTGAGAATGTTAGACCAGAACATACCTGCTTACTTATACTTCCTGCTCTCTCCCCTGCTTTTGATACAGTCAACCATGACAGTTTGATTGACCTTCTCGAGAAGAGGATGGGATTATCAGGTCCTGTGTTAAACTGGTTTGCTTCCTTTCTACATAACAGAGCACAAAGAATCAAAGTAAATGAAACCCTTTCTGACACTACTCTGGTCACGATTGGAGTTCCCCAAGGACCCTCGCTCTCACCCACTTTATTCAATTTGCTCATGGAACCTCTTACTGAACTCCTGAAGCTCTCAAACAATCAGCATCACATGTACGGTGATGACACACAATTGTATTTGAAAATCTCTTCACCCGAAGACTTCAAAGTGCTCAACTGCGCCTTACTGAAAACTTGACAATGGTGAACCCACATTCATCTCATGCTTAAGACACTCAAAACGGAATTCCTCCAGATCGCCCACTAGTGGCGTAACAAAACTTGAGGGGGTCCCCCTGCAAGGTACAAGGAGGGCGCCCCGCTCTGGATTTAATCAGGAGCTCTCAGGCCAGAGTACTGTGCTGAGGGGGGCCCCTGCAGCTCAGAGGCCCCCCTGCACCGCTGGGGCTGCGGGAGCCTGTGTTACACTACTGTCGCCCACCACAATCTGTCGGCTCCTAAAGAAGAGTGGCTTAAAAAACTCACTGCTCTAAACTGCGCCCCATATGTTATTGTTAGAAATGGGATCTCTAGTTGGCAAGGGCTTGCACCTTTGTCCAAGTAGGGACCCTTCTTCCTAGTCAGGGTAAGGGTGTTACACTCGTGAAGTAACCCCTGCTCACCCTCGTGGTAGCTTGGCACGAGCAGTCAGGCTTAATTCAGAGGCAGTGTGTAAAGCATTTGCACATAACCAACAGTAATACAGTGTAAGCACTACAAACGGACACCACACCAGTTTAGAAAAATAACCAATATTTTATATACTCAAGAGAAGACCAATTACGACAAAAATCCACAATACTATACTTTACGAATGAAAGCTTGATACGGTAACTTCTTCTTTGCAGGAATAGCACAAAAGCAAAGTTCGTACGAGTCGGTAGCTCCGTCCGAGCCTACAGCGATGCTGAAAACCACAGAGTCTAACAGTTCCAGCCGACCGCGTCGATACGGGCCAGCAGAGTCATGAACAGACTCGGTTACAGTACCTTTCTCGTTGTGGCTGGTACGGAGTGTACGAGCCGGTCGGCGTTCGTCGCGGTTGCGGTGCAAGACGGAGCGATGCAAGGTGCGGTGTACCTCGATGCGGTGCAGGCAGCGGCTTGATGAGCGTCGTGCAGACGGAGTCGGTGAGTCCAAGGCGTGCGGTGCAGGGTGAGACGATGCTCGATGCGGTGCTGACAGGTTGCGATGCAGGCGACCTAGCCGGAGTGCGGGAGCTGGCGTCGGACAGCGGTGCGAGTCGGAGCGGTGCGTCGCAGACGTGCGAGCGGTGCCCCAAATGCGGTGCGGTCTCGACTCTTGAGCCAGTTGCAGCGACCGCGTCGGTCGGGTCCGGTTGGTTCAGTGAAGCGATGCGATGCGAACTGCGGTGCCCACAGGTCACGGTGCAAGCAGCGGCTCGATGTTGGCGGCGTCGGACGTCGCCCACGGTGAGACCAGGGTTGCGATGCGAAGCGGGGCGATGCGGTCTGCGGTGCAAACAGGTCACCGGCCAGGGATGGATTCGGTTGACGGAGTCGGTTGCGGTTCCCTTCCTCTGTGGCAACTGAAACAGCGTTCCAGAAGCGGTACCCAGAGGCTTGTGAAGTCTTTGTAGTCCCTGAGACTTCTTAACAGGAGGCCAGCTCGGTTCCAGGCCCTTGGAGATACTCAGCACAAGTTTGTAGAAAGTTCAGTCCAGTCCTTTCACTGCCCAAGGCAGAAGCAGCAGCTGCAGGCCAACCCAACAAAGCAACAACACAGCAAAGGGGCAGTACTCCTCCTGGCAGCTCTTCCAGCTCTTCGTCTTGGCAGGTTCCTTGATTCCAGCGAGATCTAAATTCATGGGGTCAGGGCCACAATATTTATATCCCAAATTCCTTTGTTCTCTGAAGGCAGAGAGGCCTTTGCCTAGTCCAAACCAGTTCTGGAGCACTTTGTTGACAAGTCTCCGTCGCTTCTTTCAGTGAGTAGGCCAGGGACATCAGACGCACCACAGGAGGTGGAGCCAGCATTGTGGAGGGAAGGCACTGTCCTATTCAGGGCCCAGGTGCGACCCCTCCCACCCATCTACATGTAGATCTTGCTGTTCAGCCCTGTGCTGACTCACCCTGTCTCCTGGCATCCCCCAGCCCCTGTCACTCACATTCCAGACAAGGAATACACAACCTCGCAGAGGCAGGCTTGGATGGTTAGACAAGAAAATACCCACTTTCTAAAAGTGGTATTTTCAAACACAGAATGTTAAAACCAACTTCACTAAAAGCTGCATTTTATCATTCTGAGTCCAGGCATACTAAACTCGAATTTCTACCATGTTCCCGGGGTCAGTTAGGATTATAAGCTGTAATAATCAAAACTGCCCGTTCTGGCCTAGGGGGAACAGGTAGCCTTGCAATAGTGAAAAACGAACTAGGCTGTAATTCACTATCAGGACATGCCGCACACACCCGGGCATGTCCTACCTTTCGCATACACCGCACCCTGCCCACAGGGGTACCTTGGGCCTACCTTAGGGGTGACTAACATGTAGCAAAGGGAAGGTTTAGGGACTTGCAAGTGTGTGCACTTGCCAAGTCGACATGGCAGCCCCAGGCTGCGCACAGGCTCTGCGGTGGCAGGCCCGAGTTACATTTTACTGGCTGTTTGCGTGGGTGGCACAATCCAGTGCTGCAGCCCACCAACAGCATTTGGTCTATAGGCCCTGGCACTCGCAGTGCACTTTACAAGGGACTGACAGATAAACCAAATAGGCCAATCATGGAAACCCCAATCCATAACGCATTTTATACAGGAGCACTTGCACTTTCCCACTGGACAGCAGTGAGGAAAGTGCGCAGAATCATTACACCAGCAAAAACAGAGTCAAAACCGGGAGGTCAGAAAGCAAAAAGTCAGGGGAAACACGCCAAAAGATGCCAAGTCTAACAGTTATCGAATCCACTAGATCATTAGGGATCCACAAGACGAATACTTGAACATGCAAGATCACATCAGTGCAGTCACTAGATTAGTCAACTACCAACTGAACATATTAAGGAATTTAAAGTCCTTCCTGCCGCTAGACGATTTTCCATCAGCAGTCCAAGCCCTAGTCATCTCCCGGCTAGATTACAGGAGTGCTACTCTTGCAGGCCTAGCCAAAGCAAAGCTGACTCCACTAAGGGCTACTTTGAACTCAGCTGTTAGGCTTATCATTGGATCCAGAAGATCTGATCACATTACCCTAGCTCAAAACAATCTACAATGGCTCCCTTTTGAAGCAAGAATCCTGTTTAAGATAGCTTGCATGACACACAAGGCCCTCCATCATAACACCCATGTTTACTTGGCCCAAAAACCCATTCTATCTGGCGGGACCTGATCCTTAAGAAGCACTAACTCCTTGTTGCTCAAACCACAGAAGTTCAATAAAAAGAAAACTTGCAACCGCTCCTTCTCTGGTCTTGCTCCAAGAATTTGGTACGCTCTGCCACCTGAAACCAGGACAAATCCCTCCACTTCTGTCTTCAAAAGAGAAGTAAAAATGCTTCTGAAGACTAGATTACTTCAAGGGCGGCTTGTCTACTTGCAAGTTGTATTGTATTGTAATTGCATTTATATAGCGCTTACTACCCCTGATGAGGCCTCAAAGCGCTTTTTCGGCGAGTAGCACGTTACTCCGGAACCCATAAAGGATTAGTGTTGAATTAGTATAGTGAAATATGAAAGTAATTTGAGTGGTAGATAGGTTAGTCAGTTATTTGGATTCAGAAGGATAGCGGAGGGATAGAAGAGGGAAAATGATTTGCATTTATATAGCGCTTGTTACCCCCGATGGGATGTTGAAGCTCTTTTTTGCGAGTAGCACGCTACTCCGGAACCCATTAAAGGATTAGTGTTGCATTAGTATAGTGAAATATGAAAGTAATTTGAGTGGCAGATATGTTATTCAGTTATTTGGATTGAGAAGGATAGCGGAGGGATAGAAGAGGGAACAAGGTTTGCATTTATATAGTGCTTGCTACCCCTAATGAGGTGTTGAAGCACTTTTTTCGGCGAGTAGCACACTACTCTTGATCTTCCCCGGATCACCCAATCTACCAGGACGATTGGTATGTTGTATCTGTATTTTTTTTTGCTTCCTATTTGTTTGATCTGCTCACTATGTACAGCGCTCTAATACCCCGATGGGTCAAGTTCACGCTACATAAAACTCCGTAAATAAATGAATAAAAAATGCAGAAATCTTTTGACCTGCCAGCTTAGGATAATCATTAATACTTATATTAGACTTTATTTCGGCAATTGCCGTAAAAGCAGATATAACAATAAGTTAAAACGATAAAATCATTAGATCATTAAAATCCATAAAATCATAACATATAAAATAGTTTTAAAAAAGAGACATAAAAATAAGAACTAGCAGCATATTCGGGAGACATCGCAACGATCTGAAGTATGAGACAAGGTTCATTGCACAGCTCCTAGACATAATTTGCACTGTAAAATTCGCTGGAAGCCCATATTCAAAAGCAGGCTATAATTATAAAATCACTGGAAACTGCAAAATACAATATAAAAACACACAGGTTCTGGAGAATAGACATTAAGCAGCAACCTAGCGACCTTTTTCTGTCTGTGTTTGCACATATATGTGAGACAACGAGAAACAGAAATACAATTGTTTGAGCTGTGTCCGCCTTAAGTATCTTAGTTGCAGTTCTATAGTTCCTAATGATCTGGTTGCGGCACAGCAGCCAAATCCACTTCCTCCTATGTGCATGATATTGCGGACAAAAATACAGGGCATGGTTTACAGTTTCCTTAGCCTCTGTGCAAAAAGGACAGCTGAGGTCAGGTTCAACATCGTCGTGGGGACGTTGCCACTTTGCAGTAAATGATCGAAGCGGCAAGGTCGTGATGTGGAACTTGATAAAAAGAGATCTGGCAGCCGGGGGCTCAATTGTATCCATGTACTCTTCCAGACAATAGGTGTCTTTAAATTCCAGAAAAGGAAGGTCAGAGTACCTAACCCCCTCTAGTCCTGTGGACTCTACCACCTGCATGTCTCAATACAGCTCATTAAGCATGTATCTGGAAACGCCACACAACGTTTCCGGATAGGCCCACATATTTCCGCACCTAATCTCTTCAAGACTGCGCCTAATATACCCCAACCATTGGATCCTGATAGCCCCAGGGAGTTTTAAGATTTCTTCCAGGACCAGCCGAAAGGACAATATGTCCACTGAGGACCAGATCCTTCTCCAATACAACTGGGGTCTAAGTGTTACTCTGAGGGCAAGAGTTCGAATGCCAACGTCTAATTGGAGTGCCACTAATGGAGTGCTGGCAGGAAGATTGGTGAGGAGTCAAAGAAAATAATTTTCCGTCAGTTCCATATCATTGACATTGTTGTGCTCCCAAAGTTCCCCACGATATAGCCCCCCCCCCTCCCAGAGCTTGCAGGTTGTAAATTTGCAATGCGGCTGTTCTCGGCGGCGAAACTTAGACCCCTTCGAGGCTCTAAGGATACCACCAGCATAGTGTTCTAGTCTGAGTTTACACTTTTGGATCTGGGGTGACCAACCAAAATGCTCATTGAGGGTGAGCCGTAGATATTCAAAGGTACGGACCCTCTCCAGTGGAAAACCATTAAGAACTGAATACGATCTAGCTGTCTGGCAAGGATCCAATACCATATATTTGGTTTTTATTAAGATTAATCTCCAGCCCTCTCTGCTTGCAGAAGACACCAAACTGGTCCAGCAAATTTTGGATATCCATTGGGGATCTTGGGACCAGTAAGGTGTCGTCCACAAATCGGAGTGCCGGGACCTTCCTATTTGCCAGACGTGGGGCATCATGCTTGCACTGCTCCAGAGTGGTTAACAGGTTGCTAATGAATAACAGGAACACGGTGGGGACTAAGACACACCACTGTCTCACCCCCCTGGACACTGGAATGGGGTCTGTCAGCTCCCCAGCAGGGCCACACCTAACCTGTGCATAGTTGCCCAGGTGAAGCCTCCTTAACACATCAATCAGATATTTCGGAACTCCCATGTTAGTTAGAACTGCCCACAAGCCCTCCCTGGGAACTAGATCAAAAGCCGACCGAGGGACGACAAAGATAACTTAGAGGCGCCCAACCCCCAGTGTGACATACTTCCAGTAAATTCTTTGTAATTGGAGCACTTGGTCAAGGGTGCCTGTCCCAGCCCTGAATCCAGCGCGGAGAGGCGTCAGCACTCCTACGTCCCCAATCCAGGCATGTAGCCTTCGCAACAGAATGCAACTAAAGGGGTTCTGTGAGCTGTTGATGAGACTGATAGGGCGGTAATGCAATGGGACAGATCTAAGGCCCTTCTTATAAATTGGAACAATTTCAGTCCATACCCAAGTCTGCGGTATGGAGAGCCCATTCATGATATTATTGAAAAGAAGCGCAAATTAGGGGAACCAGATCTCCTTCTTGGCTTTAAACAAGTCCTCAGGCACCTTATCAAACTGCAGCGCTTTCCCTGGTGTGATCCAATCAATTGCCACAACAACCTCACTCGCGGAGATAGGGCTGGGAACACAATCGATCTGGTGAGTCGATGCAGCTGCAGGTGGGACATCAGATGGTTGATACTCCTTTGTCCATTCCACCGGGGTGGAAGGACCTTCTGAGTGAGTGGCCAAGGTTACATCCTCATGTGGCCCACTAACATGGCTCAGTATTAGGCCGGCAGTTGACGCCAAGGCCAACTCATTCATCCCCACTTCTTGGGCATACCGGCCTGAGAAATGTTGAACCCAAGGGGCAGCTGTTATATTACTGCATAGCGGTTTGCGGTGTCTAGACCCTTGTTAGCCATAATTTGCCAGAAGGAGCGATGGTCTTTCCCCTTGAATGCAGCCAGCAATGCCTCCCATCTAGCAATCTTATTATCTTGTTTGGCCCTGCCCATTACAGCTTTATATTAAGCTCTAGCTTCCTGAATTACAGCTCTAGCCCCCCCTTAATAGCGGCAAATAGGGCCAGCCTCGCTACCCAACATGCCTTTGAAAACCAATTGACTGGATGAGCCTGTTTTGGAGAGTCTTAGCTTCTACCAAAAACATTATTATTATTATGATTATGGTGCAGAACAGGAATTATGGGTGTCAATAAGATCCTCCCATGAGGACACTGCAAGTGAACTCCCTCCTAGGGCCAGGACTTTTCTAAAGCTGCAGCAATAGACTCATATAGCTGTGTCAATATAGTTGGAGTAGCAGCAATAGCACTCTATCTCAGCTTGCGTCGATTGCTAGTTGGCAAAAGCCTCCTATTCAGGGGTTCTAGGTCATGAGGTGGAATACTAGAGCCCAGCGAGCTCAAGCTGAGGTTCAAGGCGCTGTGGCCGCTGTCCTACCTAGACACCACCTCCATGTCAATTACTTGCGACCACAACCTGACATCCATCAATGTATAATCAATGCGACTAGCTCCACCCTGGCTATTGAAGGTGGCCATCCCCTCTTTATCAGATGGGGTCCTCCCATTGCAGGCTCGAAAGCCATTATTGAGGGTAAAATTATTTAATTGCAGGACTGCTGCAGACCATTCTTTAATAATTTCGAGCATAAGCTCTAGAATTGGCCATACTTCATCCTCCTCCCAGCTAAGTGCGTCATTGGAAGTACCAATGGGTTCAAAATTGCAATTAAAATGCCCAGCCACAATTAAAAAAACACCAGCCGGGAGAGATGAAAGGCGCACATTGATTATATAAATAGAAGCTAAACCAAGCGTGTTACCTTTCTGCCTACAATAAACATTATGCAAACATAATGAAATCATAACAGGAAATTGCAAGAGTACACATAGCACATCAGGGGATCAAGGATCAATAACTGTAGAGGTACAAGCCAAAGTAGTTCTCAGCCAAATTGCAGAGCCCCCCGATGGTCTGTCCTTCCCTGAGGAATGAGCAGGTCAGTCAAAAGTGGCCAACCCAGTCTGAAACTGTGGCGTAACAGCCCATGTTTCCTGGAAAAGCATAGGTCGTGTCAGTCCACAAAGCTGCACCACTCTGGGCATGCCAGTTTTTTTTTTAACGCCAGCAAGGTTCCAGGAAACCAGCTTGATAGAGCGGAGCGCCAGGGAATTGGAGTCACAGCCAGTGGAAACACAGGGGGGAGCAGGTGAAGTAAGTTGAGGATTATTAGGTGCATGTCGCTGCCACAAAGCATTGTGGCTAGGGACTTTTATTGCAGATAAAATAAGCTCCGCAGGTGTGGAATACAGACAAATAATTGGACCAGTTTCAACCTCTGTATTAGCCAAGGTTCCAGACTCCCTCGGTGGGTCCAGGGGCGGTGCAAGTTAGTCATGGGCATCTAAATCAGCAAGCGTCAGGAACCTATTAAAGGTAGCAATACTATGAGCACCCAATAGCTCTGGTCAACAAATTCTCTCTCCCCTCATTACAGGTCGACCGGATCAGCTAATTAAATGAGGTTTATGAAAGTAGACCAGTGGGACGGTACTGATGGGTGATCTCACACATCTGAACCCAGTCCCAAGCCCGGCCCTAGAGTCAATCAGACAGTGCACCAGCTCTGGATTCCTGCAGTTAATGATCACACAATCCCCTTCGGATGATTTAAATGATTGGCCAATCCACCTAATTCTCCTCACTAGTAAATATATCTTTGTACTCAGGCATAATAAATGCGGTATTCCGTGAGAGCCAATGGCAAACTTTGTTTTTCAATTTTGGGTATGATTTCTCTTTATCAGCTGGCAAAGACGGCACTCCTAGCAGAACCGCAACATAGGGCAACATTGGGGTGGCAAGTCCAGGGACTGCTGAATTCGCACAGACTTGGGCATAGATGTAGATCTGCTATCAGGGAAGGCCTCAGCAAGTCTCTTGTCCCTGGATTCAGCTGTTGCTTTTCTAGATGAAGGGGCAACCCCATGGCCTTGTTGATGTAGGTGGTAAGAGAGTTGAGGAAACAGGTGGAACCGCGGGGGGCAAGGGCATCTGGACAGTGTTGCGGTTGTCAGTATTAATGCTGGGACCAGCGTTGGTGGATGCCTGAGTAGGTGGGTGAGAGGGAACTGTTGGCAACGAGGGATGGTTCAGCTTGAGGGATAAATCCCGAATGACCCCTTCCAGAGTGCTTCTCCTATCTACAAGGAGGGCAATTGCAGATGTTTTCTAAAGATTTGACTTGGTCCCAGAAAACTTCCCATGTTAATCTAGAACCATCTCATTTTTCTTCAGGATTTTTAGTCAGCACCAGCTCTACATTGGGAGGGCACAAATTTACAGATTTCCGGATGCCGGTAGAGAGACAAGTGAAGGGACCCGACCTTTTAGAGATTCCAGTAGTAACTCCTGCTTTGGTTTTCCTCCTCTTTTTTGCAGAAGGTTCATAGGGGCTAGTGGGTAAGGGCAAGTCAAAAGCACTCGAAGATAATTCTCTACCCAGGATTGCCAGATAAACCTAGCTTGGGTCCTCTACAGCAATAACACTATTAGCACAACTTGTAGAAGTGACCTCAGGGGCATCAGATGATAAAGACTGAGTGATCAGTAATGATGGATCCAAACAATGCATAACAAATCTAGGCCTTTCTCCCATGTCAAGGGATAGACGCCTCTCAGCCAGCTCAATTTCCTTATTGACTACACTAACTGCCTGTACCTAAAAGGAATCTAGTGTTGCACCAGCTGGAGGGTTATTTACAATGCTGTCCTTTGCTGAAACCAGTTTGCGCTTTCCCATAATCACAACTGGATTAAGCTCATGGGCTCTAGAGCTTGGGGAATCCTGGGACTCACAGCCCCCAGCGGTTGCAGGCACTCCTGCAGCGGCTATCCCCGGGAAGTCACAATCCCCCTAGAGCGTATGGGCAATTTCAGGTCCCCTTGGGAGGAAAATACAACTTGCAACTTATGTAGTGCAACAGCAGGGAATGTCTATCCCCATTAATGATGTCTGATCAGGTCATATACCAATAATGACAAAGCCAACAGGACACGCGGGCAACAGTTTGATGTAACAAAATCGGCAGTACAGTCAGCAGCAAAACCAGCAAAACAGTAGCACAGCAATAGCAACCACAATTGACCACTTACCTCCCCCTAATAATACACAAAAGAGAGGGCCTGAGGAGATTTAAAGACCAGCAGGGGGCGACTCCCCTTAACTAGAAGCAGAAAACATTCAAATGCCCCTGGGTCTAGACGGAATGATGGAGTGCTGGAGTATCCCTTTTACAGGACGGTTTCCCTCCCCACCCATGGGTGGCATGCTTCATCATAGGGTAACCTCCTCGCATTGCGAACCTGGTCGCATTGTGGGCTGCAACCCCCTCACTTAGAGGGAGGAGTTCAGGGATGTTTTCAGTGTTAGAAAGAGGTCTCCTAAAACATATGGATAAGCAGGGTGTGGTGGGGTCAGAAGTAAAGTAAGATAAGTGTATGTGAGATAAAACTAACTCCAAGGTACGCCCAAAAACTTTATTGGGGTGTCCGAAGGTTAGGGCTAAAAACAATACTATGATAGGAGGGGTTTCAACCTATCATAGAACAGTGACGGTCGACATGTTTCAGTCTCATGCACTCCATAGGGGTGTGACGGCTTTCATCTGGACCAAAGTGATATGTAGGTTGGTTTACATGCGTCGCAACAAATGACAAAGTCAGGAGATGCACAAGGCGCTAAATCGCACCTCAGGAAGACATCCCCCTGAGGCGCGACGCAGGGCCTCATGCATCTCCTGACCAGAGGATTTAGATACACCCTCGAGTTTGCGCCGAGGTTGAGATGGTACTAATTACCTGACAGTGCGGGTAACATCACTACCAGTGGAGTCTTGTCAGAGTGGCGGCCCACTCCAACCACTGGTTTAGTATATCACTTTTTTCAAGGTTGATCATTTGTTGTGATGCATGCAAACCAACCTACATATCACTTTGGTCCTGATGAAAGCCGTCTCACCACTACAGAAGGTATGAGGCTGAAACATGTCGATCATCACTGCTCTATGATAGGTTGCATCCCCTCCTATTATAGTATTGTTTTTAGCCCTAACTTTGGGACGCCCCACTAAAGTTTTTTGGCGTACCTTAGAGTTAGTTTCATCTCACATACACGTATCTTTCTTTATTTCGGTCCCCACCACACCCTGCTCATCCATAGGTTTTAGGAGGCCTCTTTCTAACCCTGAAAACTTCCCTGAGCTCCTCCCTCTCAGTGAGGGGGTTGTAGCCCGCATTGCGACCAGGTTCGCAATGCGAGGAGGTTACCCTAGGATGAGGCATGCCACCCATGCGTGGGTGAGGGAAACCATACTGTAAAAGGGATACTCCAGCACTTCATCATTCCATCTAGACCCAGGAGCCTTTGTGTGTGTGTGTTTTTTTTTCACTTCCCTCCTCCTCCTGGTCTTGCTGAAAGCGCCGCCTCCACCTACACAAACCAGGGGCCGTTGAGAATGGAGAAAGATGGCGAATAGTGGCTGACCTCAGTGTTCAGAGTTGGCGGTCCTGTATTATCCTGCTTGTTGGTAGCTTGAACTACGAGGCTCCCTCCCCACAGCTTAGAGGACTGCTGCAACTGGGGAGACTGGAGAGTCTACCAGGGCCAAAGAAGCCAAGGATGCAGTGCCACAGTCAAACACAACATAGCAGCACAGCACACCAGTGCCTGCAGCCGGTGCCCACCGCCCTAACCATCCTGCCATACACCCGAACTCGCCGCTTCTATGAGCGGGATAGGTACAGTGGTGGCGGTCGGGAGCAGCAGCAATGGCATCGCAACAGTGCCGATGGCTGTCGCTGTGAGGAGATTCAAGGAAAGTCAAACTGATCGAGGTTGTAAGGGCCGTGATAATCCAGCAGCAGCAATGTGTCCCGGAATGAGAAGTCCCAGAGCTTCATCCAGCAGTTCAGCTTCAGCGCAGCGATCAGCAGCTGCAACCTTCCCCCATGGCTCCCTCTCCGCTTGTGGCATGTGCGGGCACGAAGTCAGGGGGAGGAACTGCATACAGAGGTACGCCAAATCATTAATAAAGTCACCACCCTATTTACACGGAGGGTAAAAAGGGTAGCAGCTAACATGCAACCCTGTCAGACCCCTCTTCCTATCTTTATTCCTTTTGTCAATTCATCTTTCCTCCCACAACTGGCTTGAGCTTAATAGTCACTGCACAGACATGATATACATATGAGTAAATTAGCTGGCATTCCAATGTTCCCTAACACTCCCAGAGCTTTTCTCTGGGAATCAAGCCAAATGCTGCTCTTAAATCTACAAATATTACATACAAATACTCACTGTTGGACACGACCTTTCTACAGGGTCACCCCTCCCCCAACTCCCAAGACTTTTGGCCTTCCCCATCCACTTTTTCTGACTTCATTTTTGCTGACCTTAGAACTGCTAATTAATGCTAAAGTGCATGTGGTCTTACTCTAAACATAGTAACATTGGCTCATACCCAATTGACATTTAATTTACTTCTAAATACCTAGTAAAGTGCACTACATGTGCCCAGGGCCTGTAAATTAAATGATACTAGTGGGCCTGCAGCACTCATTGTGCCACACATTAAGTAGCTCTCTAATCATGGCTCAGGCCTGCTAGTGCAGAGTCTGTATGTGCAGTTTACACTGCGATTTCAACCTGGCAAGATAAACCTCTTGCCAGGCCTAAACCTTCCCTTTTTATACATAAAGTCACCCCTAAGGTAGGCCCTAGGTAACCCAGAGGGCAGGGTGCAATGTGTTTCAACGGGAGGACATGTACTTTTAAGATTTACATGCCCTGGTAGTGAAAAACTCCCATATTTGTTTTTCACTACTGTAAGACTTATCTCTCTCATAGGATACCATTGGGATTACCTTATTGCCTCTATTTGATGTAAATCTCAATTGTGAAGAGACAGACTTTTCAAGTTTGGTGTCTCTGGACTCACAATTTAAAATCACAACTTATGGTGATATTGGATTTTAAGTTGCAAGTCTGAAAATGCCCCTTTTAGAAAGTTCAAAAAGAACAATTGATGGACAGAATGCTGAACAATGTCATACATTCACCCCAGTAGAGAGATCTGGGCCTAAATCCATCGTTTTTATGCACCCCATGCCATTCCAGTTTAGACCCAGCTAAATGCAAATCAGTCTTGACCCTGTCAGCCCGAACTGCCAAGCCAGGTCCTTCCTGGACTGGAAACAAGCATCCTAGGACCGGTTTCGGAGCATCACCCCTCATCAGCCAGGCTAGCTTGAATCCTGTATTGCAGTGAGCACGGGACCCACGTCTGGGCATACCCTTCCAACTTAGGGCGACAAATGCAAAAGAAACAATTGATGGACGGAATGCTGGACATTGCTAAAGAAGAAGAATTGACGCATCACTTTCAAGACCAGCGCATCGTCCTCAGAACCGACGTATCGACGTCTTGGAGTGGAGAAAACCGAAGCATCTCCCTCTGTTGCGGGATCGGAACCGACACATCGCTTCGGCTACACTGCTTATCTCCCTCGATGTCAACGCAAACCAGGATCAAGGTACTTTTGTTCAGTGGGTCACTGTAACCAGCCCGCGCGCCATCACGGTCGGCCTGAACTTTAGACCTTGCCCCTGTCCAGCGCAACCAGATATTCCAAATAGGCGCTTATTGCTTTTAAGCTCTATTTTACAGTTTATTCTTTAAAAATTATTTTCTTAAGTTCTACTTATTGGATGTGTGTCGTTTTGGTCTTGTTTTATTTACCAAATTAAAGTTCTATTTTTCTAACCTGGTGTGGATTCATTTTGTGTGGTGTTTTCACTGTATTACTGTTTGAAGTGTTGCATAAATACTTTACCCATTGCCTCTTAATAAAGCTTGACTGCTTTATGCCAAGCTACCAGAGGGTGAGCACAGATTAATTTAGGGTGTGTCTGTGACTTACCTTGACTAGGATTGTGGTTCCTGCTTGGACATGGTGCATACCTCTGCCAACCAGAAGCCCAATTTCTAACAGTCATGTTTCAAAACAATTGTTTTCCAAATTAACAAACCAAAATGAAAACCCTGATCAATCATACTTATCTTGGATCTGAATCCTGCCTGGAGCTATGATAGAACTTGGCCTCTAACATCCAGTCATGTAATCTGGCCAATGTTTGTCTACTAAACAATATTTGGAGTTGTCAGTCCATCTGATTGGTTGGTAGTTTCCTGGGTTGTCCCTGCCCCCCTTCTTGTAGATCCAGATGTTTTCTGCCCCTTACCATGATTTGGGAATATCTGCTCCAGCTGCAACTAAATTATATAACATGTTAACAAAAAGCTCCATATGACACGCTCCGTTTAGTACAAGTCCTATGGAATCTTGTCCAGGCTGGGGGCTTTCAGTGTTTTCAAACTGTCAGTAGCTTTTAGTGTGTCTTCTAAGGAGAATCTAATGAGGATGATGGGTTTGACATCAGATTGGCTTGTCCCGTGAGCAATTTCCACCATGCAGTTTATCCCTTGATTGGAGTAAAGAGCAGTGGAGTGTTTGAACCAAGCTGTATAGGAAACTCATCATTCCTAGTTACCTGTGTGCTACCACAGTTGAGAATGTGACAAAACATCCTGTTATCATTGTTCCTTAAGGCATCAAGCAAGTCCTGCCAAATTGCTACCTCCCATCCTTTGTTGCCTACGGATTGAGCTATCCTCCACTCCCTTCTACTTTCAGTGATAGCTGTCCTATTACGGCTTTTGACTGAGAAAAGCAGTTCAGATTTTGCTAGCCTGCAGCTGCTATCAAGCCAGACTGTTTAATTAGTTCTATGGGGCTGTGGCTTTACTTTTTTGTAAACAAAAAACTCAATTTAACACACCTCGTGTTATTACTATAAAGAAGTGGGGGTTAGGGATAGTAATAGGTGCAGCTTCATTTGTATGAGTAGTATTTCTCAGAAGGACGGATTATGCATTGTTGTAGCTGTGAGATATATGTGACCACAAGCATAAATCCAGTATTATATATTCTATCTTGCTGGCACACTACCCTCTATTGAATGTATATGCACCTGCCCAGTTTAAAGGGTTAGGTTATTGCAGGCACAAAGGCCATAAGATAGGGTTAGAGATGCTAATTGAAGTACTGCAACAGACCAATTTTTCTAAGGGAACCATGAATGCAGGAACACCCCATCCCTCATCCTCCATATTTGTGAGAGTGATCATAACAGCCAAAGGGTCAAAGGTCTCATTAAAATCCCCTTGCAAGGAGGGTAATTACCAGCACTTTGATCTATGTATCTCTCCAATATGTTACATTGGAGGGAGCCGATGGGAGCTGCGATTGTACAGATTAAACAGCTTAACAAAGGAAAAAACAGGACAACAAGCAAGCAAGACTAAAATATTGGGAGGTCTTACATGGAGGAGCTTAATTTCGCAATCTAATGAGATTTTTACCCAAATGGGTAAACCTCCAGACAGGCAGCCAGTACCCAATGGTGTGGCTATGATGCTATAGTTTAGATAGCCCAGCCGAAAGACGGGAGATGTAGCCAAGGTTTTTTGGAAAACACATATGTGATATCTGTCTGTAAAGCCCCTCATTATGGATCATTTAGCTTTCCTTTTAAACCAGTTGTAGGACGGTAGGATCCTTCTGCATGGATACCCCCACTTTTTGCCTGGTGCTATGCTGGTTTTTTACTAGTCTGACTGGGATCCTGCTAATACGGACCCCAGTCAATCTGCTTTCTCCCTAAATTGTGTTGTTCAGTACTTAGGTACACCCCAGATTGGATACTGGGGTATCCTTATAAGTCCCTAGTATATGGTACCCATGTACCCAGGGCATAGGTACCCCAGAGGTCTCCCATGGGCTGAAGCATGTATTATGCCACCTATGAGAGACCATTCAAAATGGATCTACAGGCCTGCCATTGCAGCCTGTGTAAGCTGGTGCTAGCACCACTTACTAAAAATATATATATCTAGGGTCACTGCACTTAAAACCTATAAGTCACCCCTATAGTAGGCCTTTGCAATCCTGAAGGCAGGATGTGTGGTTCTAAGTGAGAGGGTGCCCCTGTATGAGCAGAACACCCCTGAAGCCTATGGAGTCCATTCTCCCAGGTTGTCAGTGAAGCAGCCATATACTATATAGAGGGGCACCGCGTAATTATGCGATGACCATCTCGAAAACGGCTGCAACGAATCCTATTATGTTTGGTATCAAACATGTTGAATCATACCCCCACGATTCCAAGCACTGGAGGAGCCCTCCGTCAGGCTCTCAGTGATCCCGGTGCCAACCTTCTAGACCTGGACAGCACAAAATGGTTGCTGCCAACCAGAGACAGATTTCTGCCCTCCTTCTGCTGAGCCAAGCTCGAGCAAGGGAAGGCAGAACAATAGGCATCCTGTCACAGGGAGGTGTGACCGCCTCCCAGACTGGATTTAGTGTATTGGGACCGGGTGGGTGCGCTTGCCAGCGCCAGAAAGTCTGCATGAGGGGCACATTTGGTGTCCCTGTGCATAGTCCAGTTCAAACCAGTTCTGGGAGCCGTTGGCTCCCGCTCTGGCGCGAAACTGGACAAAGGACATGGGAGTAACCTCCCCCCTGTCCAGACCCTCCCCTGGGAGGGTCCCCTGAATCTTCCCAACCCTTTCCCTAGGGTACTTAAGGGCTTACCTGGGTGTAGCTCCCTAGATTTGTCGTGGGATAAGATTCAGATCAGACACCACTGCAATTCTACCGTCCGGGCACTCTAAACTTCGCTGGAATTCGTTTGGGCCTGACTTCGTCTCCCTTCCAGTCTGCTGCATCGTGTGTGCCTGTGCATCATACAGGAACCTTCCAAGGCCTGTGAAGCATCAAAGACACCTGAAGAAATCTCCCTTGGAGTGAAGGAGTCACTCCTCTGCATTTGCAGGCACTGCAACTAAGTCGACCGGTCTGCAGATCCTGAGCTCCTCCGGACTCGGTGGACTCTGCAACACAGGTGGAGGTTTTCCACAGCTCCCAAGGCCTGCCCTGCGCTCTCACCAAGTTTGAGGCCAGTATCCCTTGTGGGGGTTGCAATAACCGAACCCCTGTGCACCGTGTCCAACTTGTAGTTGCAAAGGATTGTTGGCTTCTTTGCAAGAAGATGTTTGGCTCCAAGTAGCCCCAACCTCGAGCACCTCCAGTGACCAGAATCTTCAGCCACACCGCATTGTGTGCATCGTGGCCTGCATCTTTTGGTGAGCTCCTTGAGGTCCTCTCGAGACTCCAGTGCCTCCGGCCTGTTGATCCATTTGAGGGTCACACTTGTTTCTTTTGGGCTCCCCTGATTGCTCGAGCCTGCCCTGACTCCCCTGCCTTTGGTGAGTCCCCTGAACCTTGCTGATCCCGATGTTGCTCCTTCTTTGATTCCTGCGTTGGTTGCATTTGCCAAGGCTTGTTGGTGCTCCCGCCAGACACCGACCCCTCAGCACTCGACATCTTACATGGGACAGCTCGTGCACGGCTCCTGGTCCTCCTCAGCATCGCCTGGTCCTCACAGCTGCAGAGCCAAGGTCATCGTCATCCATCCTGCAACACCCGACATCAGAGGGCATTTGTCTACCAAGTCTCCTGGTCACCCCTGAGTGACATAGATTCTGTCCCCTCTGCTTGCAGGTACCTCTCATCAAGAATCCATCCTTGGATTCCACCGGACACTTCTTCCCTCTTCAACAGCGGCACTTTCCTGAAGTCCTCCATTGGGTTCGACTGCGGTTTCCGACACCACTTCATACGTATGCACCCGGCTTCCCTGGTGTAGGTAACGTGGGTACTAGGGTATCCAGGGGTGGGTTGGCTCTCCAACGTGGGTACTAGGGTATCCACGGGTGGGTTGGCTCTCCAACCTGCTGTCTTCCACGGGGTTTCTTCAGGGTCCACTGGGAAGGGTCCTTAATCTTTAAAAATCCAACCGGGACTTGCACATAGAGTTGTACGGAGCATGCGGTCGTGTTTCCACACTGCACACGCTCTCCGTGGGGTCCGTATCTACTCACCTTGGGTGGTGCCTTGGGGTCCCAGCACTTCTACATCCTCTAGACACTGTCTTGACTTAAGTCATGGTTCTTATACCACTTTCTTAGTATATGGTTTGGTCCCCTCCTGGGGCCACTGTGTATTTCGTACTATTTACTGTATTTCTTTGCTAAAGTATTGTGTGCATTGTGTTTATCTCGGTGTTGGAGATATTGGAACGTACTAGAGAGCATTATATAATAAATACATATTTTTATAAATACTTGGTGTGGTTCTTTTCACTTAATCTATACTATAATATTGCATTCTGGTAAAACAAGCTGCTTTACAGTCCTTTGGGACTAAGCCTGAAGGCTGCTCTCCCCAGCTACCACTTAGAGAGCTTTCTAATGTTGTCTAACACCTCTTAAATCACCATAAGGGTTGTCTGGACTGGTGCAAGGTGTCCACTTACATTAGTGGACATCATATACCAGGCCAGCTTCTCACACTGGTTATGTTTCAAGAGAACAGGTGAATCTGGAATAAATCCACTGGGTCTCTTCTACTACAGAATCTTCAGCCACACCGCAACGTGTGCATCGTGGCCTGCGTCTTTTGGTGAGCTGCTTGAGGTCCTCACGCGGCTCCAGTGCCTCCGGCTTGTGGGTCCACTTGAGGGTCACCCTTGTTTCTTTTGGGCTCCTCTGATTGCTCGGGGCCTGCCCTGACTCCCCTGCTTGTGGTGAGTCTCCTGGACCTTGCTGGTCCCAACCGTGCACCTTCTTGACTTCCTGCGTGGGTTGCATTTGCCAAGGCTTGTTGGTGCTCCCGCAGGACACCGACCCCTCAGCACTCGACATCCTTCGTGGGATAGCTCGTATCCGGGTCCTGGTCATCCTCAGCATTGCCTGGTCCTCGCAGCTGCAGAGTCAAGGTTACCGTCATCTTACCTGAAGCACCAGACATCGGAGGGCATTCGTCTTCCAAGTCTCCTGGTCACCCCTGAGTGACATAGACTCTGTCCTGTCTGCTTTCAGGTACTCCTCTTCAAGAATCCACGTTTGCATTCCACCGGACATCTTCTCCTCTTCCAGCAGCGGCACTTCCCTGAAGTCCTCCATTGGGTTCGACGGCGGTTTCCGACGCCACTTCACACCTATGCACCTGGCTTCCCTGGGATAGGTAACTTGGGTACTAGGGTATCCACAGTTGGGGTGGCTCTCCAACCTTCTGTCTTCCATGGGGTTTCTTCAGGGTACACTGGGAAGGGTCCCTAATCTTTAAAAATCCAACCACGACTTGCACATATACTTGTACGAATCACGCAGTCATGTTCACACACTGCACACGCTCTCCGTGGGGTCCCTATCTACTTACCTTGGGTGGTTCTGTGGGTCCCCAGCAATTCTACGTCTTCTCGACATTGTCCTGACTCGAGTCGTGGTTCTTATACCACTTTCTTAGTATATGGTTTGGTCCCCTCCTGGGGCCCACTGTGTATTAGTGCTATTTACTGTGATTCCTTTGCTAGGGTATTGTGTGCTTTGTGTCTATCTCCGTTTGGGAGATACTGTAACATACTAGATAGTGTTATATAATAAATACATATTTTTATAAATACTTTGTGTGGTTCTTGTTCATTTAATCTATACTATAAGATTGCATCCTGGTAAAACAAGCTGCTTTACACTCCTTCAAGACTAAGCCTGAAGGCTGCTCTCCACAGCTACCACTTGGATAGCTTTCTAAGGTTGTCTGAGCCCTCTTAAATCACCATAAGGGTTGTCTGGACTGGTGCAAGGTGCCCACTTACATTAGTGGACATCATATACCAGGCCAGCTTCTCACATTGGTGTGCAGCGGTTGGGATTCAAGCCTGCATTGTTTTACCAGATAAATCTTTGTATTGATTAACTGAAAAACCACTAGTATTAGGCACATATAAATACAAGCTTAGAATAAGGAAGTTCTACTGAACTTAGGGTTGGGTAAGTCAAGGGTCTAGCAGACCCTTTCTCCAACCTCAGAGAGTTTAGATCCCACTAGGTTAGGTAGGTGCAACACCAAACCTCACTTAGTACGTCTACTAAAGGAGATGCCAGTGGCTCTCTGCCTACTAGATACAGTGAACTTTCATTCCAAGAACTGAAAGCACTGTGTGCATCCAGAAAGCTGAAGACAAGGAGAAGTGCCAACACTCAACGCCTTGTAGAGGTGTTACTGTTGGACGAGCTGAGGAAAGCCTCTGGGTCAGATGAACAGGACAGAGTGGGTGGGCAAGGGAATGAAGATAGTGGAGGAGGGGAACCCCTCTTTGACCTAGACTCTAACCCTGACCAGGTGGAGCCTGATGACTTCCACCTGGACAATTCAGACCTCCCAGAGGAGAAAACAGAGGGCCAAGAGGGAGCCCCCTTTGATCCTCCTGGGAAGGTGCAGAGTAGACCCAGGAGGTCTAGATCCTCCTCTGCAGAATCCAATACTTCTAGACAGACAGTAGGGACCTCCATTTCTAGTAAAGGAGGGAACTCTTTGGATAGGGAGTACCAAATCCTTGAACTTGAGAAAGCTAGGCTTAGGCTCAGGAAAGAACAGTTGGCCCTTGACAGAGAGTCTCTAGAAGTCCAGAAGGCAAGAAAGAAATTGGGACTAGAGTCCCATGGTGGCAGCAAAAGTGTCCCTAGAAGTAAGGAACATTCCTTTGACCATAGGAACCTGAGCAAGATTGACCCTCCCTACCATGTTGGGGATGACATCCACAAATGGATAACTGCTTTAGAGAGGGCCTGTAAAGAGCAGAGGGTCCCTCAAGAGCAGTGGGCAGCTATCTTATGGCTCTCCTTTGCTGACAAAGGTAGAGATAAGCACCGCACTGTTAGAGAAGAGGATGCTGACAATTACTCAGTTTTGAAGAGTGCTCTCATTGATGGGTTGGCTTAACCACTGAACAATACAGGATTAAGTTCAGAGACACCCAGAAGGCACAGAATCTGGACTGGGTAGACTTTGTTGATAGTGCTATTAAGGCTCTGGAAGGTTGGTTATTTGGCATGATTTTGAAGGATTGTACAGTTTGATTATGAGGGAGCATTTCCTTAATAACTGCCAAAATCAGCTATTGCATCAATACCTGGTGGACACAGATTTGACTTCTCCCCAAGAATTGGGAAAGAAGGCAGATAAGTGGGTCAAGACCAGGGTGAAGCAGAAAAACCAGAACAATAGTGGTGACCAGAAGAAACAAGATTCTTCAAAAATTCAAGATAAGGGTGGGGACAAGGGTAAAGACAAAAAAGAGTCTTCATCAGGGTCCCAAAAACCTGCATCTGGAGGGGAGTCACAAACAAACAAGAGAAAAGGCAAAAAGAAACATTGGTGTTATCTCTGTAAACAGAAGACCCATTGGACAAGAGATGCTAACTGTCCAAAGGCCAAGGAAACTACTCCTACCATCACTGCCCCTAAGGCAACTGCTCCCCCTAGCACAAGTATAAGTGGTGGTACAGGGAACAAGGGATTAGTGGGTTTAACCTTGGGATCTGAGGTGGGTTCTGGCTTAGTCAGAACTCTAGCTCAGGCTGTTCTAGTCTGTGATGGTGGCATGGATATTGCCACCTTACTTGTCAGTCCCAGTAACCTGGGCAAGTACAGACAACGGCCTTTGATCAATGGAATAGAGGCAATGGCCTACAGGGACACAAGGGCCAGTGTCACCATGGAGACAGAGAAACTTGTGTCTCCTGGACAGATCATACTTGGAGAAATGTACCAAGTGACCAATACAAACAATGTCAGGACTGACCATTCCTTGGCAGTTGTTAATTTCAGCTGGGGAGGGGTAACTGGCCCTAAAAAGGTTGTGGTAAGTTCAGACCTGCCAGTAGATTGTTTGTTGGGCAATGATTTGGAAACTTCAGCCTGGGCTGAGGTTGAATTTAGGACTCATGCAGCAATGTTGGGCATCTCTGCAGATGTGTTTGCTGTGACTAGGTCACAAGCCAAACTGACATCCACTGAACAGGCCCTGGATCCTGGAACACTAGGCCAGGTGCCTTCCAAGAGAAGAAGCATGAGGGGTAAGGCTGTGTCTTCCCCCCAGACTCAGAGTGAGGATCAGTCTCTTGAGGGAGATGATCTCAGTCCCTGTGAAGGAACTGTCCCAGATGAGCTTGAGCCTGATCAGGTTGAGTTCTTGGGGACAGAGGGCCCTTCCAGGGCAGACTTGAGTTTTGAGCAGCAAACCTGCCCCTCTCTTGAATCCCTCAGACAGCAAGCTGCTGCTGAGGCTGCTGTGAATGTCAGTGGGTCCCACAGGATCTACTGGGATGAGGGACTCCTTTAATCAGAGGTTAGAGACCCCAAGCCTGGTGCTACCAGAAGGTTGGTTATACCTCTGAAGTTTAGGGGCTTCCTACTCACCCTAGCACATGACATTCCCCTGGCAGGACACTTAGGCCAAAGTAAAACTTGGGACAGGCTTGTCCATCACTTTCACTGGCCTCACATGTCTGAGGACACAAAGGAGTTTTGTCGCTCCTGTGCCACTTGCCAAGCCAGTGGTAAGGCAAGTGGCACCACAAAGGCCCAAATAATCCACTTCCAGTGGTGGGGGTTCCCTTTGAGAGGGTTGGGATTGATATTATTGGTCCCATGAACCGTCCTACAGCATCTGGGCACAGATACATACTAGTGGTGGTGGACCATGCCACTAGGTACCCAGAAGCCATTCCCCTTAGAACCACCACAGCTCCTGTGGTAGCCAGGGCCCTCTTGGGAATTCTTTCCAGAGTGGGCTTCCCTAAGGAGGTTTCAACTGACAGAGGTACAAACTTCATGTCAAGTTACATCACTGCAATGTGGAAGGAGTGTGGAGTGAATTACAAATTCGCCACACCCTATCATCCTCAATGCAATAGGTTAGTTGACGGATTCAACAAAACCCTGAAGGGCATGATCATGGGCCTCCCGGAAAAGCTTAGGCGAAAATGGAATGTCTTTCTGCCCTGCCTTCTCTTTGCCTACAGAGAGGTCCCTCAGAAGGGGGTTGGCTACAGCCCTTTTGAACTTCTGTTTGGGCATCCAATTAGGGGTCCCTTGTGTTTGGGGAAGGAGGGATGGGAGTTACTTCTCAAACCTCCCAAACAAGACATAGTGGACTATGTACTTGGTCTCAGCTCCAGGATGGCTGAGTACATGAAGAAGGCAAGTAAAAACCTGGAGGCCAGTCAAGAATTGCAAAAAGCTTGGCATGACCAAAAGGCTGTCTTGACTGTTTCCCAGCCAAGCCAGAAGGTGTGGGTGTTGGAGCCTGTGGCCCCAGCAGCTCTCCAAGATAAATAGAGTGGACCCCACACTATCATTGAGCAAAAAGGTGAGGTCACCTACCTGGTGGACCTTGGCACTCCCAGGAGCCCCCACAGGCTGCTCCATGTGAACAGGCTCAAACCTTTTGTAGACAGGGCTGACATGGGCTTGCTCATGGCAATTGATGAGGGACAGGAGGAAGAGAGCGACCCTCTCCTAGATCTCCTCTCACAAAACCCTGATGATGGGTCAGTTGATGGTGTAGCCTTGGCAGGCAGCCTCACTGACCAACAGCAGATTGATTGTAGGAAGGTCCTCAATTAATATAGGCATATGTTTTCTTTGACACCCAGTCAAACCACCTGGTGTACCCATGAAGTGGACACAGGTGAGAGTCTACCTGTCAAGAATAAAATCTACAGGCCGCCTGACCATGTCAGAGATTGCATCAGGACAGAGGTCCAAAAGATGCTGGAGTTGGGAGTGATTGCGCCCTCAGATAGCCCTTGGGCTAGTCCAGTGGTCTTGGTACCAAAACCTCACACCAGGGTGGTAAAAGAGAGATGAGGTTTTGTGTTGACTACAGGGGACTTAATGCAGTCACTAGGACTGATGCTCATCCAGTTCCTAGGGCAGACGAGCTTATTGACACTTTGGCCTCAGCCAAGTTCTTGAGCACATTTGACCTAACTGCTGGTTATTGGCAAATCAGACTAGCTGAGGATGCCAAGCCAAAAACAGCATTCTCAACCCCTAGTGGGCATTATCAATTTATTGTGATACCCTTTGGTTTGAAGAATGCACCTGCCACGTTCCAAAGGCTGGTGAACAAAGTCCTTACAGGCCTGGAAGACTATATTGCAGCATATCTTGATGATATAGCTGTCTTTAGCTCCACCTGGGAGGATCAGCTGGTCCACCTGAAGAATGTTTTGGAGGCTCTGCAGAAAGCAGGCCTCACTATCAAGGCTACCAAGTGCCAGATAGGGCATAGCAAGGTTGTGTACCTTGGCCACCTTGTGGGTGGGGGCCAGGTTCAACCACTACAGAGCAAAATCCAGACCATAATGGACTGGGTTGCTCCAACTACCCAGACTCAGGTCAGAGCTTTCTTGAGCCTGACTGGGTATTACAGGAGATTTGTAAAAGGATATGGGTCCATAGTGACTCCCTTGAATGATCTCACCTCCAAGAAAATGCCCAAGAAAGTTTAATGATCAGTTAGCTGTCAGAAGGCATTTGATGATCTCAAGCAGGTCATGTGCACTGCTCCCATTCTGCAGAGTCCTGACTACTCCAAGCAATTTATTGTCCAAACAGATGCATCTGAGGTGGGGGTAGGGGCTGTGTTGTCACAACTTAATGCCGAAGGCCAGGATCAACCAGTAGCTTTTATTAGCAGAAGGTTGCCCCCCAGAGAGAAACGTTGGTCAGTTATAGAGAGGGAGGCCTTTGCTGTGGTCTGGGCCCTGAAGAAGTTGAGGCCATACTTGTTTGACACTCACTTCATTGTTCAGACAGACCAGCAGCTCCTCTTTTGGCTAAAACAGATGAAGGGTGAAAACCCCAAACTTTTGAGGTGGTCCATTTCCCTACAGGGGATGGACTATACAGTGGAACATAGACCTGGGAGTAACCATGCCAATGCAGATGTACTCTCCAGATATTTCCACTTAGAAAATGAAGACACAACTGGGCAAGGTTAATCTCATCTCCTTACGTTTGGGGGGGTTGTGTAGGAAAATAGGATCTGCTTAAGGTTACCTCCACTTTTTTGCTTGATGTGATGCTGTTTTTGAATAGTCTGACTGGGATCCTGCCAATCAGGACCCCAGTCTATCTGCTTTCTCCCTAAATTATTGTGTTCAGTACTTAGGTACATCCCAGATTGGATACTGGGGTACCCTTGTCAGTCCCTAGTATATGGTACCCATGTACCCAGGGCATAGGTACACCAGAGGTCTCCCATGGGCTTCAGCATGTATTATGCCACCCATGAGAGACCATTCAAAATGGAACTACAGGCCTGCCATTGCAGCCTGTGTAAGTTGGTGCATGCACCACTTACTAAAGATATAGGTTTACTATATCTAAGGGTCACTGCACTTAAAACCTATAAGTCACCCCTATAGCAGGCCTTAACAATCCTGAAGGCAGGGTGCTTGGTTCTAAGTGAGAGGGTGCCCCTGCATGAGCAGGACAACCATGCAGCCTACGGAGTCTATTCTCCCGGGTTGTCAGTGAAGCAGCCATATGCTATATAGAGGGGCACCGCGTAATCGCGCGATGACCATCTCGAAAATGGCTGCAACGAATTCTATCATGTTTGGTATCAAACATGTTGGAATCATACCCCCACACCGTAAACGGTGTGGGAGGTATGATTCCAAGCACTGGAAGAGCCCTCCGTTAGGCTCTCAGTGTTCCCGGTACCAGCCTTCTAGTCCCAGACAGCACAAAATGGTTGCTTCCGACCAGAGACACATTTCTGCCATCCTGCTGCTGAGCCAAGCTCGAGCAGGGGAAGGTAGAACAATAGGCATCCTGTCACAGGGAGGTTTGACCACCTCCCAGACAGGATTTAGTGTATTAGGGCTGGGTGGGTGCGCTGGTCAACGCCTGAAAGTCTACATGAGGGGCACATTTGGTGACCCTGTGCATAGTCCAGTTCAGACCAGTCCTGGGAGCCATCGGCTCCCGCTCTGGCGCAAAACTGGACAAAGGACATGGGAGTAACCTCCCCCCTGTCCAGACCCTCCCCTGGGAGGGTCCCCTGAATCGTCCCAACCCTCTCCTTAGAGTACTTAAGGGCTTACCTGGGTGTGGGTCCCTAGATTCGTTGTGGGATAAGATTCAGAACTGAAACCACTGCACTTCTACTGTCTGGGTACTCTGGACTTCGCCGGACTTCGTTTGGGCCTGACTTTGTCTCCCTTCCAGTCTGCTGCAACGTCTGTGCCTGTGCATCATACAGGAACCTTCCAAGGCCTGTGAAGCATCAAGGACTACCGAAGTAATCTCCCTTCGAGTGAAGGAGTCACTCCCCTGCATTCGCAGGCACCGCAACTAAGTTGACTGGTCTGCAGATCCTGAGCTCCCCCGGACTCCGTGGGCTCTGCAACACACGTGGTGGTTTTCCCCAGCTCCCAAGGCATGCTCTACCCTCTCACCAAGTTTGAGGCCAGTAGTGCTCGTGGGAGTTGCAATAACCGAACCCCTGAGTACTGCATCCCCTTTGCAGTTGCAAAGGCTTGTCGACGCCTTTGCAAGAAGATCTTCGGGCTCCAAGTAGCCCCAACCTCGAGCAACTCCAGTGACCAGAATCTTCAGCCACACCGCAACGTGTGCATCATGGCCTGCATCTATTGGTGAGCTGCTTGAGGTCCTCTCGCGACTCCAGTGCCTCCGGCCTGTGGGTCCACTTGAGGGTCACCCTTGTTCCTTTTGGGCTCCCCTGATTGGTCGGGGCCTGCCCTGACTACCCTGCTTGTGTGAGTCTCCTGGACCTTGCTGGTCCCAACCGTGCACCTTCTTGACTTCCTGCATGGGTTGCTTTTGCCAAGGCTTGTTGGTGCTCCCGCCGTATACCGACCCCTCAGCACTTGACATCCTTCGTGGGACAGCTCGTATCCGGGTCCTGGTCGTCCTCAGCGTCACCTGGTCCTCGCAGCTGCAGAGTCAAGGTCACCGTCATCTTACCTGAAGCACCTGACATCGGAGGGCATTCGTCTTCCAAGTCTCTTGGTCACCCCTGAGTGACATAGACTCTGTCCCCTCTGCTTTCAGTTACTCCTCTTCAAGAATCCACATTTGGATTCCTTCAGACATCTTTTCCTCTTCCAGCAGCGGCACTTCCCTGAAGTCCTCCATTGGGTTCGATGGCGGTTTCCAACGCCACTTCACACCTATGCACCCGGCCTCCCTGGGATAGGTAACTTGGGTACCACGGTATCCACGGGTGGGGTGGCTCTCCAACCTTCTGTATTCCACGGGGTTTCTTCAGGGTCCACTGGGAAGGGTCCCTAATCTTTAAAAATCCAACTGCGACTTGCACATAGACTTGTACGGATCACGCTGTTCATACACTGCACACGCTCTCCGTGTGGTCCCTATCTACTTACCTTGGGTGGTTCTGTGGGTCCCCAGCAATTCTATGTCCTCTCGACATTGTCCTGACTCGAGTCGTGGTTCTTATACTACTTTCTTAGTATATGGTTTGGTCCCCCCATGGGGCCCACTGTGTATTAGTGCTATTTACTGTGATTCCTTTGCTAAGGTATTGTGTGCTTTGTGTCTATCTCCGTGTGGGAGATACTGTAACATACTAGATAGTGTTATATCATAAATACATATTTTTATAAATACTTTGTGTGGTTCTTTTTAATTTATTCTATAATATAACTATAAGATTGCATTCTGGTAAAACAAGCTGCTTTACACTCCTTCAAGACTAAGCCTGAAGGCAGCTCTCCACAGCTACCACTTGGATAGCTTTCTAAGGTTGTCTGAGACCTCTTAAATCACCATAAGGGTTGTCCGGACTGATGCCAGGTGCCCACTTACATTAGTGTATAGCAAAAACAACAATGTCTCAACCGGTAACCATTAATAAAGACAGTTACATTAAGTGTATAAATCACTTGAGGAAGGGAAAAAAAGGGGAGGGAGACCAAGAGTAGTTTTGGAAAGGTTGTTATTTGTAGGTAGTTATAACAGCACTACGATACAATTAAATTTACAGTAACCATAGCAACCAAGTGTGCACTGAACGTGCTGGTGTGAGTAAATGGCGCAGTGACACAGAGGTGATAAAAAAGCGTGAACGGCGAAAAAACTGTAAAAACAAACAGATCTGGGGTCAATGATACAAAGGAGGTCGATACAAGCAAGGTATTATGATTTAGGCAGGTTTGATTGACCCCGTGGGAGCCGCAATTAGCGCTGCGTAGTCGACGGCGTTTCGACCTGTTCAAATTAAGGTCATCTTCAGGACGATGGTTACTAATTCTCAAATCAGGCGTGGGGGTGGCTGGAAGGTCTGGCAGACGCTTCACTCGTCCTGTTGGAATTTACTTCCTTGTCCTACTTCAAGCACGTACCCCCGTGCTTTCAGACGATCCTCCCGTCCGGCTCCTTGGGCTGCGATTAACCCGCTCCCTCCGGATTCATTCTTGCTCCATTCCGGGAAGTAATATCTCAGCGCCCAGGTCAAGTTGATATCCTGGACTGATCCGATCTGACCCAGGATCCACCCACTGCCCCTTCCAAGTCTGAATACCTTCCAGCCACCCCCCACGCCTGATTTCTTCATCCATCTACCGTGCAGTTTTGATTACTGCGACATTGTGCCACCAGCACTATTTGAGAATTAGTAACCATCGTCCTGAAGATGACCTTAATTTGAACAGGTCGAAACGCCGTCGACTACGCAGCGCTAATTGCAGCTCCCACGGGGTCAATCAAACCTGCCTAAATCATAATACCTTACTTGTATTGACCTACTTTGTATCATTGACCCCAGATCAATTTGTTTTTACTGTTTTTTCGCCGTTCACCCTGTTTTATCACCTCTGTGTCACTGCGCCGTTTACTCACACCAGCACGTTCAGTGCACACTTGGTTGCTATGGTTACTGTAAATGTAATTGTATCGTAGTGCTGTTATAACTACCTACAAATAACAACCTTTCCAAAACTACTCTTGGTCTCCCTCCCCTTTTTTCCCTTCCTCAAGTGATTTATAAACTTAATGTAACTGTCTTTATTAATGGTTACCAGTTGAGACATTGTTGTTTTTGCTATACACTTTACCCGGTCTCAACTGGGTCAACGGGTTTACTCCTGTACTTTGTATCCCACTTACATTAGTGGACATCATATACCAGGCCAGCTTCTCACAGCGCTAATCGATGTAGCAGTGCTGCTTGGGACTATACAGGCTCCAGGTGTTAGTGTTCCATCTCTTTGTCAGTGTACATCTTTAGATAATCTGTTGGTAATCTCGTCAAGGATGGAGATAGAATTAGGGTGTTGTACACATGGAGCTCTAAGTTTAAACTGGATTTTGGATCTGTTTATTGGGGAACTGCATAAGCCAAGACCCACTGAACATTCCACTTGTTCTTTGTCCAGTTTCAGTGCCATAGAATCATATGGGTCATGCAGGGATGAGTAGCGTTTGACATATAAAAGGTTAGAAGACATCACTGAGTAACAGTGGCGTGTGGGTCTTATCCAGAGTATAACTTTATTTTTTAGAGAATTATTATCTTCTCGGGAATCAGGTGAGAGTTTGAGGACTTTAGTTAAGTGCAGCTCTCTATTCCTATCCAAATACCTACGAAGGGCCTGGTAAAATCTGTCCTGATTCATCGTTGGATTATAAATATTCTGTCCCTTCGTAAAGATGATTTTCGTACTCTCTCTGGATCTATTATCACTTGAGCAACATATCGCAATTGAAGGGAGAGGATGAATTACACAATACGTTTTCTATTCAGATGGTCCTATTGTCAAATCTTTTTCACCTTGTATCAGCCTCTCGTCTTGTTCTCCATATTAGCTAATGAGCGGCATTTGCCACCATATAGTAAAGGGGAAATTATCTTATTTTGCTATTCAGGAAGTAATCGCTCCTCTGCTTCTTGTCATGTCTCAGTGTCCCAAGAAACTTGTCAAGTCTCATGATTAGGGACAAGACTATATTTTTAGTTGGATTACCTCAGAGTCTCTAGAGTATGCAAGTAATAAATCTGGTTTGTGGCATAACTTGGGGACATGAATTGTTGTTGCGGTGTTAGATACATCTGGTTATCAATGCCCTCAAATCTTGACAATAATGAATGGTGTTAATCTATTATGGCATATTATATTTAGCTATAGATGAATATGGTTTTCTTTTGGGAGAACAAGTTGATTCTCAGGGAATGTTTGATCTAGATGCAAAGGATTCTTTTTAGAGAGAACTAGATGATGGCCACTGTGCTGTTGATCGAACACTGAAATATGCGCTATATATTTCTCAATTTAGAAACAGTGGCATGCTTATTGTTCTCTTTTTACTTTTTCATAAAGAGTTTGGCTACTTTTGGGGGTAGTTTTAGGGTTCTTGCTAGTTGTTTCTGAACTTAGTATGGATCCTGCTTCTTCAATGAGAACATCTATATCCTGTAGCGTGCAATTTTCTGCAGAAATGCTAACTGGCTTCTTAGTTTTAATAGCGCTGTCGCCTGTTTTTCTTTTGCCCCTCACTATCACTAGATAGCCTCAGTTGCTTTGGGAAGATGTTAGCTGACAATAATCCCCTTCAGGGGTGTAAGCCCATCCTCTATTAGGAGAATGCCCTCACAGAGTGCCCAACCTCTGTAGTAATAAATACATTTGTAAAATCAATTATCATACAGTTAGGAGAAACTCATTTCATACTTTAGGAAAAACACTTTCAATAAGAGCAAACACTAAATGGACAGTAGGTAATATAAATAAAGAACTATACTCAACTAGAATAACTGAAATAACATGAATTAATGCCCAGAGCGTCAAACAAATACCTAAATCCAGTAGCAGTGTGAATAAGCTTGTTTCCAATGGGCTTAAATGCGTAATCTTGTTTCTAACAAGATCGAAGGAATAAAAAATGTTTTCATGGCCACTGGGTTGGTCTTGCCCTTCCTCTTCCCATTGGTGATGAGCACAGATGGGCCCGCCCTTGGTCCAGGCTTTAAGCTTTGTAGCGCTCTAAGGAGGAAGGACCCGCCTCTTCCTACCCTCCTCTTGGTGGTGCCTGGAATTGTGCGACTTGTGGTTCCCAGGAGCAAGGTCAGTAGACTCCCATGAAACAATCTGTTAATGGTGCTTTGTAGCGCTACAGGGAGGAAGGAACCACCTCCTCCTCCTCCTTGTGCTGTCTGGACCTGTGGGACTTGTGGTCCACAAGAGCAAGGTTGTTGTTGTTTGGAGCTTTGTCGAGTTGAGCTTTGTACATGTACATGACATCCAATTGTGGATTGCCTCAAGACAGGTTCGAGTCACTGAATATCATTGGTTGAGATTTTTAGGTACAGTTGAGTGTTGTGGGCATATCAATGTATCTTGATGATGTTGTTTGTTGTTTCGATCAAGGGTGTTCCATACAGAGATTTAAAATTATGGCAAAGAGGATGAAACACTGGAGTACTCTGCAGAAGAGAAGAAGATTTTGCGATCTTGCATTTCCTGTTTATATGAATCAGCTGCAGTGTATGAGGTTGATGTAAGAGGTGAAACATTTCTGGATGCATGTTTGTTTCCATTGTGTGGATCAGTGCTTGATGTAAAGCTGTGTCTGAAGCTGAAGAGTGGTCAAGAAGTATCAGGAAGCAGGCATTATTTCTATCATTGTTGAGGAAGGTAGTGCCAAGTACATGAAGAGCAGCTGTTTCTATGCTGCAGCTTGTCTGAAGTCTGATTGATATGCTAGCAGAAAATTACTTATGTTGATCTACTCTTTCCCTTTCCTTTGTCAAAAAGTTTTTTAGTCAATTTTTAAAACTTGGTTCAAGGAAACAATGTGTTTTCGTTATGAATGTTTATATTAACACGCCTTGAGAACAGAGAGTCGTTGGTTGATTAACTGTCCAGCATGGTTGTCTGCCGAGTTCAACAATTTGTCTCTTCTGAATGTATCATAATGGGCAATTTTAATAATTTTTTTAAATCAAAATACGCCCTTGCCCATGGATGATTCTACTGATGTTAACTTACTCTGCGGCAGGTCGTTTGTCATGTGTACCATATATGTGGGCTTGCTGAAGGAAGTGACCCGATTAGGGTCACCCGGGTCACTCGCGACCACCTCTCAGCCTTCCATACAAATGAAGAGTCGGTCAGACAGTAGAGAATACAAACCAATATATTTATTCAGATACACTCGAGTGGAGCCAAGTCTGTCCAGTCTCCTAGGGCTGCTGCAGAAGGACTGACATCAGCAAACATGGAGATACATTATGTACAATTCAGAACCAATGAAGGCACGCCCAGAATGGAATTTTCCAGGCTGATGCCGCTACACAAAGAAGTACAGAAGGATAAGTTTTGATCCTGAGACCGGGCACCCACTATCTCATGCTCAAGGTCGTTCCATTCGTGCCTACCGCTAGACTAGTGGGAGAAGGCCTCTATCTAGTGGGAAAGGTATGCGCTAATAAGAACAGTGTATTCATTAGCAAAGCAAGGCCCAACCTTGGAGAAACGAAACTTACCAAAGCTGCTTTTTCAGAGAGAGAGAGAGATTAGTTTCGATCATGGCTCAAAATGTCGGCCAAACATAAAATGGTGCAGTGAATGCTAACTTACATAGAACAATACATGAGCAACACAGTGAAAACATTTTTATTCTAACATTGCTTCTGATTACAGCTGGAGCAACATGTTAAAAAAACTCAAACACGAGACAGGTTTTTGTTCAGCACACCGTATTTGAATGTCCTCATTTATGATAATGCATTGTTTCCCCGTAGATGGTTTTTAATTGGTAGCGGCAAGACATTCGGCTGTTGCTAGCTCTCTGCTGTGGCTTTTCCATATAGTCATCCCTGTTACAGGGTTTCCCAGTGGCTCTTGCAGCCTGCCATACCAAAGTGGTTCACACACATTTTATTAAAACCGCTTTAATGATTATTCACAGGATACACACTGGCTGAGCAGGGTGAGAGGCTTGCTGGCACGTTGTGCACCAATGATATCTGCATTAGCAAAAATAGCGGTTATAGACAGGGGAACTGCTATAGTGCAGCAGGTAGAGTGGCACAGTGAACATGGTGCATTGGTGTGTAAACAACCCTCTGCACTGAAGCATGGCAATCTTTCATTTGCAAACCAGGTGGTGTGATTCATCTTCTTGCTTGCATTGGGGCCCATGGATTGGCCTCTGGTTTGACCGCCTTGCAGGCGGATTAACCAAGATCGATGTATTTTATTTTTTTTAAACTTTATTTTAATTTTAAATCAACTGTACAGCGAATGATGACTTGGAATTCACTGGCATGACTGAGAGCAAGCAAATACACAGGGGCGGCTCCTCCATTAGGTCGGAGGAGCGTCGCCCCACTGCTTTCTTGCAGTGCGAGAAGCAGAAACATAAAATGGTAAAACTACCATTTTATGTTTCTGCATCTCGCACTGCGAGAAAGCAGAAGTTTTGGTTGGGGGCGGACGGGCTGGTGGCCCTGCTGGAGGGCAGGGGAAGAGTGGCTAGCCCAATGCTGCGGGCCCTGATTGTTTGGTCGGCCCTCTGGGGCCGACCAAACCAGTCATGCGCACTCTCCCTTTTCTCAATGTAGGTTGCCTGCAGCCTACATGGAGAAAATGGCCTCTCCATTGGCGCCTGGCTGGGTGCCGTCCCCACCAATCACAACACTGCCATTGCAGCGCTTTGATTGGCTTAATGAAGGGGAGGGAGGCTGCCTGCTTCCTGTTCCACTGGACCCGGCCAGGAGCTGAGAGGGCGCGGGACCGGGGAAGGTAAGTTTATTTTTTTTTTTTTTTAAATTAAATCCCCCCGCGCGAACTCCCGCGTGACCCCCCCCACCCGCGAGTCATGCCGACCGCGACTGCAAATACAATGAGTGTAGACAAATGTACGACAGCCTAAAAGTCAGGGTTACAAAAATGTGAGCACGGACTACTACAGCATAAACTGCACATGCATTCTCCAATTGCATCGTCCGTAGTGATATTACTCACCCAAAGGTGAGTAAGGACACTGTTCCTGACCCCAGCAGAATTCAGCGACAGACAAGGTCACACATATTGAGTACTACATGAGATCACACGGTTCATAGAGCAACTCACATGCTGAACAAGTCTAACAGTCTTCCCTGCCTGCTAAGAACCCACTCATAAAGCAGCAACATCTTCCTCTTCCATTCCAGCTGCCTCTGTCTCACTAGACCTAACCAGAAGGGCCTAATAGGGCCCCCAAATGTTTTTTGGGTGGCTACACACTGGAAGCAGTTCATGATAGCTGACTACGTATTGCAGTACGCCATGTCCCAATGCCATTCCTATAGTGTTGGAAGCGACCCACGAGTCCAACACAGCACTATTCTACGGCTTGCAAGCAGCAGACTGATGGCCATCAGATGCCTGGAAGACCACGGAACATCTCTATTGTACCCCAGCAGCGCTGATAAGGAGATCATCTCCATGTGTTCACCAGTAATCTCCCCTAGCTTCTCCAGCACAGTCTGCCAAAACATCTGCACACCCCCCCCCCAGGCAAAACCAAGCAACATGAGCAAATCCTGCCTCCTCCTCACCACATCAGGGACAACGAGAATTGTCACGTAGACCATATCGGAACAGAAGGGTCAGGGTGTAATACACCCTGTTGAGATATTTGAAATGCAGTAACCTGTGTCTGCTTTTCAGAGAAATTAACTTCACAACCGAGCAGCAATATGTCCACTGCTTGTTAATGAAAGTGATAACCAGATCCCTCTGCCAATTAAGCTTAACTTTCGTAATTCCCGACTGCCATGCCTCCTGTGCAAACGCATAGAGTTTCACAACGATGCGGTGAGGCAGAGCTGTTTATAGCAGGTGTGACAATGCCGGCAATTCTGGGGGTTCAAGCAAGTCCTCACCCAGGAGGTCCCGCATCCTGTGGCGTGCCCTATAATAATGAAACTGGGCCAAGACAGTAGGCTTGTCGCTCTGTGCACTAACCTGATCCCAGCTACACATTGTCCCATCCTGAAAGAAATCTCCCATAGTCTGCAAGCCCGTCCCCTGTAGTGCATCCGCCATCCCCCGTTCCTGTCCCAGGTGGAATCATATACACCAGCTCAATGGCACATGTGGCGAATAAAGCAATGATCCGACCAGTTGTTCCAGAAGACGCTGCCAAGAATAAACCGTTGTGTTCAAAGAAACGAAGACATTATAACGTTGCACCGGTTTCACAAACAGTGTCTGAGGGAGCGTGAGTGGCGAAGCAGCATCAAGTTCCAGCCACAGGTGCGGTAGGTTCCGCAGGCCATGCAGCCCCTAGTGGGCAAACATACATTGTTCAGCCCTGTAATTAGTTTCCAGATCTGGGGCAATTAACCTGCCTGCATCATAAGGTAAAGTCAGTGTATCCCAGCGCACCCATTGCTGCTTTCCAGCTCAGGCCAGACAAACAATGAGGGTCTGCAAGTTATCTAAAAAAAAGCATGGGACAGTAGAATTGGAATATTCGAAAATAAAAACAAGAAATGGGGAAACACCCAAATTTTCATTATGTCTATACGCGCAGTTAGTGACAAGGGTAACCTGATCCAACAGTCGACCACCTCCTAGAGTTTAAATACTGCTCTGCCATAATTATCTAACACCACCACGGCCGGATCTGTGTGGACCTGTATTCTCAAATATCGCATCAAGTCCGTTGTCTACTGTAAGGGGTACTCTAGCTGCACCGGCCTTGTAGCAGCTGTGAGTGGAAATATCAGGGCTTTATCCCAATTGATGCACAAACCGGAATGCTCCCAAACAACACGACCTCCCGTAGAACCGAAGCTAGTTATGCACAGGATTGCGCACATAGAGAAGGGAATCGTATGAAGAGATGATCAAATTGTAGTGCGGAAACTGTAGCCCCCGGTGTGCATCAATCAATCAGGATTTGTATAGTGCGGCTGTTTCACCCCGTAGGGTCTCGAGGTGCTGTGGGGTCATGCTGTGGGATCACGCTGCCTGTTCCTGTTGGTTGAACACCCAGGTCTTGCGGTCCTTCCTGAACTGTGGGAGCGATGTTGAGGCTCTGAGGTGCAGGAGGAGGTTGTTCCAGGTCTTAGTCGCCAGGTGGGAGAAGGTGCGGCCTCCATTGTTTGCCCGGCTGATGTGCTGGGTAGCTGCTACGGAGAGAGATCTGGAACGGAGTTCCCTGGTAGGTTGGTGGAAATTCACTTGTTTGTTGAGGTACGCAGGTCCTTTGTTGTGTAGTGTCTTGTAATTGTGGGTGAGCAGCTTGAACTAGCATCTCTTTGCGACTGATAGCCAATGGAGTTTCCTGTGGTGAGAAGATGAGTACTCAGCATAGAGAGATGATGTTGAGTTCATGGCTCCTGATGATGTTGGCCAGGGGTGTCATGTAAAAGTTGAAGAGGGTTGGGCTGAGGGATGAGCCTTGAGGTACACTGCAGGTGATGTTCTTAGGGAGTGAGGAGTAGGGAGGGATGATGATCTTCTGCATTCTTTCTGTGAGGTAGGATGCAAATCCACTTGAGGGCTGCTCCTTGGATTCCGATCTGGTGGAGTCTGTTGATCAGTGTGTGGTGGGATATGGTGTCAAAGGCTGCTGAGAGGTCGAGGAGGATGAGGGCTGCTGTTTCTCTGTGGTCTAGCAGCATTCTAATGTCGTCCATGGCTGCGACAAGAGCTGTCTCTGTGCTGTGGTTCGCTCTAAAGCCTGCCAGCATAAACCCCACGCCACCAAACTACCACGGGAGCAGTGGGGGACTCCAAGCCCCAGAAGCCTTTGCTGTTGTCCAGTAAAGGGGCTGCCCAATGCGCTCAAAAGCGCTGACGTCCTCCCGTGGCGCGGGATACCAAACTACCGTGGCGGAAGCAGTGGGGGACTTCAAGCCCCAGAAGCCTTTGCTGTTGCCCAGGAGGAGGGGCTGCCCAACGCGCTCAAAAGCACCAATGTTCTCCCGCGGTGCGGGGCGCGCGCAGGCCAAGGGCCGGCCCGTTCTTGCCCGTCATTGCCAGGAAGAGGCAGGGCAGGGCCAACCCTCTTGGTTTGTGATCTTGGCAAACTTGGAACTAACTGATCTCAAGCCACCAATCTGTGAGTTGCTGCAAGCTTTTCTTGTACTTTGTGTGGCTGTGTTGCCCGTTTAGACTGTTTGTGATAGCTCATCCGGTGACTCCTGAGGAAGTTAAGCTTTGTGCCTTTTTAATTGGTTGCTGCTATCATTTGACACTATTCCAATTGTTTGCATTTAGACCTTGCTACCAGCCCAACTGTTAGCGCTTTGGTTACTGGTGGTGGGGGGTGGGGTTTGTGGCCCGTTGGGTCTCTGGAGCACTAGTGATTGTTGGCTGTGTAGAGTGGCAGTGTGGTCACACGTAACTGCGGCAACCCTTTCCTTAACTATTTTAATATTTTATTTTTCTATTTTGCATCCTTTACACAATCATGGGTAAAAGAAAGTGGACAGATTGTGGGAGCGGGGAGGCTCGGCCCAAAAATATTAAAGCTAAACATGCTCGCAAGTCAGCAAGAAGCAATTGCGTCCTGGACCGGATTGATGACCTTTTAGTCGAATGCGAAGATATACTTGTTCCCCCCATCTCATTGGACTTGGCCGAATCTGCCGCTCAACCAACTAACCCAAAATCGAGATTGCAAAAAAGTATTCCTCAAATGTTTAATAAACCCATCACACGCAGTATAAATAAGTCTTCTGGTGTATGACAATCCATCGGTCATACACCAGTGTCCCCCATTGTAGATGTAATTGACCCTGGATCGCTCGCAACTTCATCTATTACTCCTGTCCCAGGTCCTCCAGACACTGATCTTATTTTAACTAATCAATTTTCACCACTTTTGAATCTAGATTCTACTCAATTAGGAGTAATGGGGCTGGAGAAGGGTGCAGTTGCTTTGGGCATTGGGGGAGACAAGGGTTGGTGATAGCGTTGGTTTAGGTGACGTGCTCTCCCCAGAACAACTAGCTAGCATTGATGTTGCTGCACCTAGAATTATAGCGGACCTAATGACAGAAGTTAAATTGCTGAAATCTGCTGTCCAGGTTCTTACCAAACAGGTCACTTCTCTTCTAACTAAAGGTGACCAAGAAGTCCGTTCTTTGAAGCAGATCCCTACCCCGCACCAAAAACCAACCTCGCTTACCTATAACCCACATCCTCTTGTCATAGACCCACACCTACAATCGGGTCAATATCCTTTAAATGTTACTGCCAAATGTACTCCAGGGATACTAGATTCCCATGCGGTCCGAAAGGAGTTGCACATTACACGGACACAAGTTACCAATTGCAGACCACCCCATCAGGGCTTTGCTGTAACCACCGACCACCTTCTGCAATCTTCTAGAACTGACCAAGTTACAACAAATTCCACAAACTGGCGCAAACAGACTCGGTTGCCCCCTAAATGTATCTATCTGACCAGCGTGCCAAAATTCCTTCTCATGTCAAATACGAAGGCGAAGATTCATTAATCAACAAAACAATACACTGGATCCGCTATGTAAGGGGTTACCACTCAGTCATACGGGAAGATATATTGCGAGCCAAAAAGCTAATCCACCCTAACATCCAAACAGACTGTATAGAACTACTCTTGGCTGATGGAAATGTGGCCCACAATCTGACAGCCCTAGAAGCCAGAGTTAGCTCCCCGAATCCCACTGGCATTCAGCTTAAGTACCGACCCCTTCAACCTTCATTGCCACTCGCTTCACATCTTACACATGCCCGTCTAGGCTCCGACTCCACCTTAGCAACAAATGATTGACTCAATCAGCACGATATCCCTGTATGCACTAAGCCACATTCAGCAAGTTCCTATTGCACTGTAATAACAATAATCCACAATAGCCACCATGTAGACACCTCTTTGCAAGTCCCCCAAACTAACGCTTTTATGGTTTAAATCTTTTATTAATTTCAAGCAAAAAAAAAAAAGGGGGGGAACAAGACCCCCAGCTCCGTGGAGTCGATGCAATATAGACAACAAGTGTCGCAAATAGTAGCATTACCAAGGTAATATGAGCGGAGCGGGCCTGTGGGAATGAACAACAAAGGGGGAAGGAAAGGAATCAAAACGAACAGTTAAATCCAACATTAACACCCCCCACCCCCTCCCTCGTCCACCAAAAAAGGGGGAAAAAAAGGGTGAATAGAAGAATCTAGAGATCAACATGGTCGCGTGTGACTCCGTGAGGAATCTTTAGGTGGGAGCTGTGTGTCTGAAAGGCGGAGAAGTGTGAGATACCGGGGGCATGTCAGTTCTCGGAACTCAGACACCAGCAGAGTCAAGAAGGGCCGCCACATCTCTGGAAAATCAGGTCCCTTGCCAGCTATCGTGAGGGTTAATTTCTCCATACCCAGCACCAGCCAGAGTCGCTGTAGCCATCCAGAGAGCGTTGGGAGCTGGGTTGTGCGCCAGTGTATCAGGATGTTCTGTGTGGCCACGCCCAATGCAATGGCGATTAATCGGCCCCTCCGAGACTTTAGTGGGTATGTTATGGGGTTCGGTAGTCCTAAGAGTATGTATGCGGGAAATCTCGGAAGCTGTGTCTCGAAGTGGGTGTCTACCTCATCGAGCACCTGGGACCAATATGATTGGATACGGTCACAGCCCCAGAGGAGATGCACCAGAGTACCCACCTCCCCGCAACCTCTCCAGCAAAGAGCACTCTGTCGTGAATCAAAGCGGTGCAAGCGTTCCGGCGTATAGTACCAGTATGTGGCTATCTTAGTCAGTGTCTCGGTAAGTCCCATGTGGTATGCGGAGTGCCGAGCCCTGTGATATATGCCTTCCCATTCCTTATGACTAAGTGTCCTTCCGAGGTCTCGTTCCCAGCGTGTCCGGCCAGCATTATATGTATGTGTAGAGGACGTTAGTAACATTTTATACAGATCAGAAATGATTTTTTTATCGGAAGTGCGGGTGATGAGCCATTTCTCGTAGGGGGGTCAGAAGGCGCTGAGCCTCAGGTCTGATGTGTGGGTGAAGTGCCCAATGTCGGAGCTGCAGGTAGGGCAGGCGTTCCGATTCCTGGAGGCCATAATCTGCTTTGAGTTGTGGGAATGGGATAATCCCCTCCAGGTCAAAGAGGTGGCCTAGAGACCGACATGAGGTGGGGCGCCAGGCAGAAAAGGCCCTAGTGTCCATGCCAGGTTGGAATTCTGGGTTATCAAACAGTGGTGTGAGGGGGGAGGGAAAGGTGGTCAAATTATGGGCAGTGTTAGTGCGGTCCCAGGAGTCCATAACCGTGTTTGTGATATATGATGCATATAGATTGGGTGGCCTATGTGATTTACGGAGGAAGGGTATGCCTTGTAAAGGCGTAGCTGCCACTGCCTGGTCTTGGAACAACCAATGCTTCTCCGATTCTAGGCGGTGCCATTCCACTAAATAGCGAAGCTGTGAAGCATAGAAATAAAGTTGAAGGTCCGGGACCCCAACCCCGCCCCTTTCCGGTGGAAGGATCGCTATCGCATGCTTAAACTGGGGCTTGCGGCCTTGCCAAATAAACTGTGCTAGGTCTGATTGAGTCTGTTGTATCCAGCCTGCGGGAGGGCGAAGGGGGAGGGTCTGAAAAAGGTACAGGATCTGGGGAAGGATGGTCATCTTGGTAGCCGCTATCCTGCCTAACCAGGATAGAGTATGGTGTTTCCAACGGCCTAATTCTTTACGTATGTGCGCGCGGAGTGCAGAGTAGTTGGCTTCAGCTGTAGCTTGTATGGAGGAGGCTAGTTGAATTCCCAGGTACGGGATTGAGGAGGTTGACCAGGGCATGGGGTGTTCTTCCTGTAGATAAGCTAGAGTGTGTGGGGAGAGGGAGATGTTGAGTGCAATCGACTTCTCCATGTTAATCTTAAATCCCGAAGCCTGCGCGAAGCAGTGCATTTCAGTGAAGAGGGCCCGCAGCGCAGGGATCGGGCTGGAAAGGGAAAGTAGAATGTCATCCGCGTACAGGCTTATGGTGTGCACGTCCCCTCCGAATTTGATTCCAGAGATAAGGGGATGGCTTCGGATCCTCAAGGCCAACGGCTCCATATATAGTGCGAATAGGAGGGGTGAAAGAGGGCACCCTTGTCTGGTGCCTCTTCCTATGGGAAAGCGAGAGGACGTTTGGCCATTCACCCGAACTGTTGCCTTGGGTGAGCGGTAGCAGTTGAGGATCCGAATGCGGAGTTTCTCACCGAAGCCGACCTGCACCAAGACCTGCTCCAGGTAAGGCCAATGTACCCTGTCGAAGGCCTTCTCTGCATCGATGGCCAGCAGCATGTATTCTCCCTGAGTGCGAGATGCCTTTTCGATTAAATGCAGAACTCTTTTGGTGTTATCACTCGTTTGTCTCTGTGGAATAAAGCCTGCTTGGTCCGGCTCGACTAATTGGGACATATAGGGAGCCAAACGGGTCGCCAGTATGCTAGTGTAGAGTTTAATATCTATGTTCAGTAGGGAGATCGGCCTGTATGCGCCGCAGGATGTTTTTGTCCTTCCCGGGTTTCGGGATAACCACTATCAACGCTTCAAGCATCTCCTCCGGAATGGCCCCGGTCTGTGCGAAGGTGTTGAATAAGTCCCTCAAGAGAGGGGCTACTTGGTTGCAGAATGTTTTATAGAAGGTCGCCGAGTAGCCGTCTGGCCCGGGTGATTTGCCCACCTTAAGGCGAGAGATCGCTGCTATGACTTCTTCCGTCCCAATGTCCCTATCCAGATAGTCGGCCTGAGCCTGGGTAAGGGAGGGTATGTGTGCCGCCGCCAGATAATCGGCGCTATGACAGGCATCCAGTGGGTCACCCGAGTAGAGCCCTGTGTAGAAGTCTCGAAAGGCTTCCGCTATCTCCGCATCGTCGGTAACAAGTTCACCCCCAGGTGCACGGATGGCCTGAACACCCTGCCTCTGCCTGGCCTCTCGTAGTTTGTGGGCTAGAAGGCGGCCGCACCTATCACCACCCGTGTAGTATGAGTGACGGAGACGGAGGGCCGCATATTCGGCCCTGTCCTGATCTAATGCTGCGAGTTGTTTTCGCTCTATGCATAGTTGACGCCAGGCCCGGGAGGCACCGGTACGCTGGTGCATCTGCTCCAGCTCCGCGACCCTTTGAGAAAGTTCGGCCCGTTTACGACTACGTTCCAGGTTGTTGGCTGTGGATATAGCTATAAATTCCCCCCGGATAACTGCCTTTAGTGCCGCCCACTGTATCGCTAGGGAGGTGTCTGAGTTGGCATTAAGGGCGAGGTAGTTTGTGATGGCTTTCTGAATCTGTTCTACTGTGGAGGCGTAATGGAGCAAGGTATCACGTAGTCGCTAGTGTCTGCAAGGCTGCCGTGTTGGTGGGAACTTAAAGGTGGCAATGACCGGGGAGTGGTCTGAAAGAGAGGCTGGTAAGATCTCGGTGTCAGTCGCAAGCGCATGCAGGGGGGTAGAGCCAAGAAGATAGTCCAGCCTAGCGTATGTTTTGTGCGCTCCTGAATAAAAGGTGTAAGCTCGGCTGTGGGGGTGAAAGTGGTGCCAAAGGTCCATAAACCCCAGGTCCCAGAGGCGGGCCTGTCCAGCAGGTGATAGAGCGCCAGTCTGGCCTGTCCTCTGGCAGGAGCGATCATTAACGTTATCAAGGACCAGGTTCAGGTCGCCCCCCAAAAGAAGGCGTCGTTCTGTGGTGGCCGTCGCCTCTGTGAGTGCGACATGGAAGAATTTGTCTTGCCCCTCGTTAGGTGCATATATGGACCCCACTGTAAAGGAGACCCCTCCCATCAGAAACTGATATGTGAGCAGTCGGCCCCTGATCTCAGCCTCCTTCTGTATCACTCTACCCTGAAAGGATCGGGAGACTAGTATGGCGACCCCGGCTGACTTGGTGGGATTAGAGGAGAACATCTGTGTAGGGAAAGCTCGTGATTTCAGCCTGTGGTGGTCCTTGGGGAGGAGATGGGTCTCTTGCAAGAGACATATATCTGCTTTGGAGTGTTTCAGATAATGAAGGGCGGCTCTATGCTTGACCGGATTATTCAAGCCTCGCACATTTAGGGTAAGGATTTTAAGAGAGTTGTATGACATCTAGGTTTGGGAGAGATTGAAGGCTATGTCGTATGAGGTATCTCGCATCAGGTGGGGGAGTGTAGGAGGAGGAGGCCCATAAACTGGTGTCGAATGTCCCTCGTGGCGCAAAAAAGGGGGTGGACGAGGGGACTCAAACCCAAATAACACAAAAACCCTCTGAAAATAAAACCCCAACACAATACAAAAACAAACATTCGAAGTAAATAGAGTCAACAGTCCGTCATCCCGAGATGACCAGTAGAGCAACGTAATGGGGTCCATTGTGTGGCCAGGCAGGGAGTCTCAGCCCCTCCCACCGCCCGCCCAAGATCAAAGGGAGGACATTCAAAGAAAAAAAATCGCTGGTCCCCGGCCATTTATTTGGCACCAGAACTGTCTCCAGCTAAGGCCTCCGACGCAGAAGTAAGGGCTGCCTGTTGACTCCTGGCTATTTCTGTCTTATTCGGTTTCCGGACGCGCCTCCGTCGGCTCTGTCGCTGCCAACCCGACGGGGAGATCTCAGGCCCTGGGCTGGCGCTCCGCTGGTCGTCGTCCTCACTCGGTGCAGCGAGGCCCAATAGTCGGTAAGAGTCTGTGAGCGATCGGAGCTGGTGGAGTTTGCCATTATGACGAAAAATGAGCCGGAAGGGGTGACACCAGGAGTATGAAATACCCTGTTGTCGGAGGTGTTCAGTCACAGGGCGGAATTGCCGGCGGCGCTGAAGCGTGATTAGTGCCAAGTCCTGGAAGAGCACTGGAGAGTGCCCCTGGAAAGAGATGGGGTGGAGAGATCTCGCCCTGGTGAGGATGGCCTCTTTAGTTCTAAAGTCCTGGACGCATACAAGAATATCTGCCGGGGGAGCGTTAGGCGCCCGGGGTGGTCCGACTCTGTGCGCTCGATCCAGGACGATCTCAGCCTCGTGGGAGCTACCTAGGATGTGGTGGAATAGGCCTTTGGCAAATGCAAATAAATCTCTAGTGTCCTCCGATGTCTTCACTCCCCGGATCCGGATATTATGCCTGCGGGACCTGTTTTCCAAATCTTCCAGGTGAGTTTGGATGTCAACATGCTGGTCCTGTAGTCGGATGACCTCCTGCTGGAGCATGTTTGACTCGGTCGCGGCGGTGTCACTCTTCTCCTCTAGGGCGGCCACCCGATCCCCGATATCCTCCACATCTCTGCGGATCTCCCTCATCTCGGCTGTGAGATCATTCTTCACAGATTGCAGGGCTGCCCTGAGTGTGAGGAACAGTGACTCCAGGAACGCCTTCGTAATAGGCTCATCAGCGGGGTTTGCAGATTGCCCCGGGGTCTCGGCCTCGGGAGCCGCAGCCGCCATATTAGGGATAGATTGGGAACGTCCAAAAATATCTTTCAGGGGCTTCACTTTCTTCGTCCTAGCAGAGGACATGCTCTTCCGGCACACCCCGTTGAGTTGTTGTGCAGGATAAAGATGGAGGAGAGACCACAGCTAGCCAGGGGGGGCATTGGTGTGGCAGGTCAACGTGGGCGTTAGTCGAGCCGCGCGTGCCCTGTGCCTCTACTGTAAACTAGCGTGGAGCTCCGCTGCCGACTACTGTGACGGTGTCCCTGAGGCGAGGGCAGAGGCTTGGGCCCAACCCCAGCAGGTTCGCTGAATGCAGGCACTGTGTGTGGCCGTCGCTTCTATGTAGGGCAGTCGTGCGGGTCTGTAAGATTAGGGCCAAAGTGACCTCTGCTGGGCCGGGTGACGAAGTGGTAGGGTCCAGGACCAGAACAGTCCGAGCAGGCCCCAGCCCTCTGGCCCCTTCGTCCGAGCACGAGGTGTGGGTCGCCTAGTTGCAGCGTGTCCAATGCCTACCGAAGTGCTGGGGCAATCCCGTCCCTGGCCGCCCGACTCCACCCCCAGTGCGGTTGCAAAAGGTGTCCGCTTACCGGCTGCCTGCAGGCATGAGCGTCCTGTAAAAGCAGGGCCCACCTCCACGCGCACCGCGAGGCGCCGGTGCCGGTGAAGCGTCCAGCCGGTGATATGTTCAGTAGTGGGGGGCAGGGCTGGTGACTGGGTGCAGTGTGGTGAGGCCGTCGTCCGGGAGGGCCAAGAGTCCCCCAAGTCTCGACTCCCGCTTCGCGGGCGCGTAGCTCCAAAATTGAGGCCGGGGATCTTCGCGGCCTTGTGCGTTGCCGAGTCCCTCGGCGTGCAGACGCTCACCTCCACCGGGCCCAGGATCGACCGGCCGCCGCCGATGAGCGCTGTCCGGTCGGGTCGTATGGCAGTTGGTCTCCTCCGCAGGATCCGATCTCTTCCGCCGGCAGTGCCAGGCCCAGGGCCGGGAGATGCGCTCACGCTTCTGACCTCAGCGCCTTCCGAGGCGAGTCCAGGCCGGCGGTCGCAGGCAACCAGGTGCTGGGCAACCCGCGGGACAGCCGGGTTGTCTATGAGGCGGCTGGGCTCCAAGCAGCTAGTCTCGATGGCCCGGGCTCCGGGCCACCGCGTTGTTGAGGCCGCCTCCAGGCGGCGGAGAGGAGAAGTCGGGTCCGCTCCCTCGCGGTCCCCGCAGGGCAGCTGCGTAGGTCGCTTATCTCGGAGGCTCCGGACTGCTGTGGGTAGAGTCCCACCGGTGGGGCACTTCTACGGTGCCTCAGGCTGTTTCGGTGCCTCACGGGGACCTGTAGGTGCTATATCGGGCGGACGGCGGGAAGGAGCTCCGAGCAGTGAGTCCTACCTCGTCGCCATCTTGGCCACGCCCCCAAACTAACGCTTTTGGAAATATAAATGAGTTGTTGTCTGTCAAGGAAAGGCCTGGGGAAGGGACTCCGCTTCCACCACTAACTCGGACTAAGGCACAACAAGGGTTGGCAACCACTAGTATGCATCTTACACCCACAAATGATTTATCAAATCCTAGTAGTCTCAATCTGGTTTCATGGAATGTGGCAGGGGTGAGGCCAAAAATGTCCCTTATGCATTGGATCCAATTCATTGAGATGTTCGATGTTTGTATCTTGCAAGAAACCTGGACCACCACCCCTGTATGCATCCCTGGTTACCTTACGTTTCATCGCCCTGCACGCCCCAATAATCTAGGTCGTCCATCTGGGGGGCTGCTGACTTGGGTGAAAATCGAACTCCAATGCACAGTACGGGAGCTTACGTCTAACAGTCCTGATATTTTAGCTATTCAAATCAGGGGAACACATGGTATTGCAATTGATCTCTTTAATGTTTATGCACAAGGAACCAGAGCAGGCAGAAGGTCAATCACCCTCCAAGAGTTGGAGGAACTACTGGATAATAGGGCCCCACAGCCTCTATTGGTTGTAGCCGGTGACTTTAACGCTACCTTTGAACCCCTAGAGAAGGAAGATATATGTGGGAGTAGTGAGGAAGAAGAGATGTGGCTTGTCCCCCACCTTGACTTTCCACCTAACAAATAATGGTTGCAAGTAGCGCTCCAGCTTAACGCACTCACTCTGTAGTTCGGCCTTAGGGCAGCAAATGGCCGTACAAAATCAGACAAAAAAGGGGCAAACACATTTAATAGAACTACCAATTTAAGTTGTATAGACTACTTTCTTCTGGACCTGAGAATGTGGCCAAGAGTGGTCGATATGACTATGGGCCACACCACAGACAGCGACCACAACCCCCTGGAATTACACTTGGTTTCCCCATAGGATACCCCTCAAGATCCCTCAAACTTTACCCCTACGTCTAGGGAGGTCTATCCAACGAATGATAATAGGCAGCTAAAATGGTTGCAGGTTGTTATGGATGAAGATAAACTTAAAAGAATCAAGTCTAATCTTTTGGAAAGCACTGCGGACTTACATAGATTGTCCATCCATCAGGGAGATCCCTGCCATGACCTTTTATTTAACAAACTGGCCGCTTGCTTTATAGAACCAAGACGTCACCAGCAAAAAGGCAAGAAGCCCAGGTCGCAGTTTGCCTGGTTCAATAAAGAGTGCAGGAGCCTTTGTAAACAACTAGCCCACGCTATTAGAACTAACGATATGATGCTGACACAGGAAGTGAGGAAAGCTTACAAGCTTGCTCAGTCTAGAGCAAAAAGGGAATGGGACCAGAATAGATGGGAGCAAATTAGTGCGGCCTGCCCTAAAAAAGATTCTAAGCACTTCTGGCTCCTAGTAACCAGGGGGGATGCTAGTAGACCCCTGCCGCCGACCAATAATATCTCAAGATCAGCATGGGCTGACAACTTCTCGTCACTCTACTCTGGGCCTTGCTATCTGACAAGGACGATTTTAACAATGGTAGAGCCCATCTTACTGCCATTGATTTCTTTGCGAGAGATGAAATCATGTCCAGTGTTAACTCCATTGTAAGGGCCAAAGCCCCTGGCCCGGGTGATGTTTTTGTTAATGACCCAGAGAATTGGGCATCTTACATCTTGGCCCTAGCCAACGGGATTGCAGCAAGGGCCCAAGTTCCATCTTCATGGAAGGAAGCAGAGGTAATTCCCGTATACAAGAAGGGCGATAGATCTGTACCCTCCAACTACAGGCCTATCAGCCTCATTGATTGTGTACAGAAGGTCTTCGCACGCGCACTCCTTCTGAAAATACAGGCCCGGATCATCGACCATAATATTTTGTCTGTATACCAAGCTAAGTTCAGGCAAAAAACAAGTACTATTGACCAGGCATTACGATTTCTTTTATTGACCTGGAAAACGGTGATCATTGGACAAGGAAGTCTCTATGTAGCTTTCATTGATTTAAGGTCTGCTTTCGACCTAGTTCCAAGAGATAAGCTTTGAACTGCTCTCAAAGAGATGGTCCTTCCTCCCATGATTTTAGCACTTGTCATCCGCCTCAATGAGTTTAACTACGCAAGGGTTCGCTGGGCAATCAAGGGCAACTTACTGATCAAATTAAAGTCAATAAGGGGGTTCGGCAAGGTTGTGTACTGGCACCCACACTCTTTTCGGAATTCATAAACGGAGTAGTCCAGTACCTTTCTTTTTTTTTTAAATTTCTTTATTAAGTTTTGAACACAGTGTACAGAACTTAAAAGACATATGTTGCCACTTGACAATCCCGACAGGACATATAATCCGAACATTCGATAGTAATGGTGTTTTGACACTATACATTGACTGACTACATTCTCGGTTATACATACAGTTTGAAATTTACGGTCTAGGCATGCTTAGGTGTGATAGGGGTCGGGCTACAACCCTCTCGCAAGTCCCCTCAGTCGTCCGGTCGTGCGCCCGCGTCATCCTCAACCGTGGCCGCCTGCTCCAGAAGGTACGCCTGGAGGGGGGACTATATGTCGCGTGGGCGAGAGGAGGGCGGTAGCAGCTCGGCGTAGGTGTGCAATTGTTCCTGACAAAATATAAGATCGTTCAGCCAATCTTTAAATTTGGGCGCCCTTCCCCGGCCCCATCTACAGGCGACTCGTCGTTTAGCTAGCAAGAGTGCCAAGGAGGCATATCTTTGCATTGGTGCAGCCAGGGCCCCGGTATAGCCCAGGAGTGCAACTAGGGGATCGTTAGGAACATGCAGCCCAGTCATCTGGTCAAGTGCCGCAAGCACCTCCAACCAGTAGCGTCTGATGGGGGGACAGTCCCAAGCCAAATGGCGGAAATCCGCCCCTTCCCTCCCACAGCGGTCGCAGCAGTCTGTATCGCGCAGGTGAAGGCGCATCAGTAGTGCAGGTGTGTAATAGAGGCGATGTAAATATTTGTAGTGAATGATGCAAAGCCTACTACTGGCAGATATATTTCCAGTCTGTTGGCAGCAGAAGGGCCACTGGTCATCCGAGAGGGGGGAGCTAAGTTCTTCTTCCCAGCGCGCCCTAGACAAGGGGGGGGTCATGTATGCAGTCTTTTTGGGTGGTGCGGTACAGCAACGATACTGCGTGTGTGGGGGTGTCTTTCTGGAGGAGAGCGTGCAACGGAGTCACGATGGGGGGCTCCTGTGGGAAACACGGGGTTAAAACTCTAACGTCCTGCCGCAGGCGGATATAAAAGAAGCGTTCCAGGGGGGTGGGTGGGGCATCGCCAAAGAACTTGTCGCTGGTGCGGAATTTACCATTTACGTATAGCTCACCCCAAGTCCGAACAGGAAGTTTCCGAAGGAGTTGACGGCAACCACCTTCCTTCGTGACCGGGATGTCGAGTCTGCCATGGAGGGGCAGCAGGGGAGAGTATAGTATAGGCATGTGGAGGCGCCGGGCTAGGTCTCGCCAGGCACTTGTGGTGCAGTCTACGGTGGTAGAGGCTAGATGTCTCGGAACAGCAGGGGCGCTCAGATAGGCGGAACAAGGGGTCGGGGTCATGCACCCGTCCTCAACTGCAAGGTGGGGCATGTAAGGAGGGGGACTCACCCAATATGCGGCATAGTGGGCCTGCGCGCAGCTGAAGTATAATTCTAAGTCTGGGACTTCAAACCCTCCAGCGCTGTAGGGTCGGTGAGGATGTCACAATGTAGTCTAGGTTGCTTCCCACCCCAGGTGAGCCGGATGAGTTGGGTTTTCAGGGCTTTAAAAAAATGTCTGCTGGGGGCGTATGGGATGTTGATGAATAAGTAAAGCAATTTAGGCAGAATTATCATCTTTATAAGCGAGGTTCTTCCAGCAATCGAGATCGGCATGGCGAACCACCTAGTGATTTTATCAGTGAGGAGATTTAGCGCGCGCCCATAGTTAGCTGCCATCAAATCATTACGGTTGTGGGTTATTACTATTCCTAAGTAGGTAACAGTGTTGTCACACCATGAAAGGGGGTAGTCAGGCGTGAATTGTGTGGTGGCGTCTGTGAGGGGAAAAATCTGGGATTTCCCCCAGTTTATATTGACCCCAGAGATGTGTCCAAAGAGGATAAGTAGCCTTAAGATGGGATTGAGGCTGTCCTCCGGGTTGCGGAGGTATAAGGTGATATCATCGGCGTATAGCGAGATTAATATTTGACGCTCAGGGTAGATAAGGGCATGTTCGCGGTAATGCTGGCGGATTTTGGCGGCCAAGGGCTCAACCGCGAGGGCAAACAGGAGTGGGGACAGGGGGCATCCCTGTCTAGTGCCTCTGGCTATCGAGAAGGTAGAGGATCTGGTGCCATTAATCACCAGGTTGGCCCGTAGGCCTGTATAGAGGAGGTGAATCCACGCCAGAAACGGAGCGGGGAATCCCATGCGGTTGAGCACGAATGCCAGATAGTCCCATTCCAGGGAATCAAATGCCTTGGTGGCGTCAAGAAAGACAGCCGCCGCATTTGTATCAGGGTCAATGTCTTGTAGCACAGCAAACAAAGTACGAAGGTTGTGAGAGGTCCCTCTACTGGGAACTAATCCTGACTGGTCAGGGAGGACAAGGGCAGTCATGAGGGGACTAATACGGTTTGCTATCAGTTTTGCCAAAATTTTGACGTCGACATTAATGAGGGAAAGGGGCCTATATGATTCGCATTGCGTCGCCGGCTTCCCGGGTTTCAGGAGGGATATTACAAGCGCTTCTCGCATGCTCTGGGGGAGGATGCCCGATTCACGGGCCTCTTCATACAACTGTCGCAAAGCGGGGATGAGTATAATGCGGCCCTGAGGCCGTCAGGACCAGGGGCCCGCCCAGACTGTAGCTGCATGATAGCGCCAATAATCTCCTCATCCTCATGATGTGCAAGGAGAAATTCTCGTTGAGTGTCTCCAAGCCAGCCAATCGCGGTGTCTTGGAAGAATGAGGTGAAATCGACAGGTTGTGTCCTGTGTGAGGTGTATAGGGTGCTGTAGAAGCGTTTGAAAGTGGCAGCTATGTCTGAAGTGTTTCTGTGCGTGTGGCCGTCTGCATCAGTGATTTCGAGAATGGTGTTGGAGAACCTAGGCGGACGAACGAGGGCTGCGAGCGCTTTACCTGGTCTCTCTCCCTCCCCATAACGGCGGGCTACGTGGTATTTCCCCCTGAACTTGCACTCTCTATCGGCTGTCTCCTGGTAGTCTGTGAGTAGGTCTCTCAGACGAGATTGCAACTCTGGAGTAGGGGAGGATTGTATTTGTGTTTCGATGTGTTTGAGGTCTGTTTCCAATTTAGGAAGTATGGTGCGAATGTCCCTCAGGATGCCTCCACTCTTGGCAATGCAGATGCCACGCACGGTGACTTTGAAAGCTTCCCATATAGTGGAAAATTGTGTGACTGAGCGCTCATTACGGGGGAAAAAATCAGCAATTTCTTGCTCAAGTTCGGACTTGAACACAGGATCCAGCAGTGCTTGCGTGGGGAATCGCCAGCAGTGCTTGCGTGGGGAATCGCAAGCACAAGTATGGTGAGTCTGTATGGGGGGGAGTGAGCGTGAGGAGCACCGGCGAGTGGTCGGAGTAGGTGCGTGGGAGGTGAAGGGCCCGGGACAGCCATGGGGTCAGTCCTTTAGAAATAAGCCAGTTGTCAATCCTTGACCAGGAGGAGTGGGCGGAGGAGTAACAGGAGCCTTCTCTATCGTGCGGGTGAAGATTTTGCCAGGTGTCGACAAGGTCATGGTCTGAGATGATGTGGTTAAGGGCGTGATGTGCATTGAAATAGTGGTGAGGTTGTGGGTGCGATCGATCTCGTGCCGGGTCCAGGGTGACATTAAAATCTCCGCCCCACATAAAGTGCGACGAGCCGGTGTCCAAGATCTTCCCCCACAGGACGCGGAAAAACTCAGGGTCGTCAGTGTTCGGGCCGTAGCAGGAGATGAATGTTATGGATTGGGCGACCAGTCTGCCCCATGAGATGCTGTATCGGCCCTGCGGGTCAGTATAGGACCCCATGGGAGTGTAGGGAAGTGTGCGCTTAATTAGAATGGCGGTACCGCGTGCGTAGGTGGAGTATGAAGAAAAACAGCGGTAAGCAGCCCATCGGGATGCGAAGGAGGTGGGCGTGGGGGGACCGAGGTGTGTCTCCTGGAGCGCAGCGCAGTGTATATTGTGTCGGTCAAGGTACGCAAGGATGTGTCGGCGCTTGCGCGGGTCGCCCAGGCACCTCACATTCCACGTTAGGAAATTATAGCTAGGGGGACCAGGACGGTTCTCCATGGAAGCATGTCGGAGATATGAAAGAGAGTGTAGTAGTCTTGTCAGGTGGAACAGCTGTATGTGCGGCATCGTTATGTGTCGGGTCATCTGTCAGTGGCAGTAAACGAAACATCCCCCCTCCCTCCACCCACATCAGCAGCCCAATCCTGCTGTGGCGTAGTCCCCTCCCCCCCTGCCCCAAAAACCCGTGTTCTAAACTCCCAACAGGGGAGGGTAAACAATAGGCAGTAGTGGTACTAAGCCGAAACAGTGTAGGGGTTCCCTGATGGGTAGAGGCTAAAGGGCGAACCAGGGGCACCTCGCACTAGCAAGGGTGCTCGGGGGGTAGTAGAGAGTCTCATCATGCCAGTTAGCCTATGGCGGTGGGCAAAGTTTGGAATCCGCTGTGGCATCAGCCGCAAAGGTCCATCATGGATCTTGGAACAGTTCTCGATAACAGATGCCACAAGGCCAGCGGTAGGTGGAGGGGGTCCGCGGCCGCCGCAGCCTCCTGAAAGAGATCATGTAGAGCAAAGACAAGGGAGAGGAAAGGGCCCAAGGAGTGACGCAGCCCACATTCTGCCCCCGAGGCATCTCCAGCATCAGTGGGATGGTAGGAGGGAGATGTCCGGTCTGTGGGTCACTGAGGCAGAGGAAGGGCCAAGTGTGGGAACAATTGTTCAATGGGAATTACTTCAAGGGGCTCAAGGGTTGGTGCCGCCATCACCCCACATCAGAAATGTCACCGGAGCCAGCCAGCTGGCCGGATGGGGAGGCTCGATCCCCGGGTTGTCTGGGCAGGGACTTCAGGAAGTCGTGGACATGTTGGGGGTTCGTAAAGAAGTGTTGCTTCCCCAGGTGTGTGACCTTGAGGCGTGCGAGAAAGAGCATGGCGTAAACAATGTTTATTTGTTGCAGCTTTTTCTTGACTGGGAGGAACTTTCTTCGCGCCTCCTGGACGGCCATGGTAAAATCCGGGTACAGCGATACCTCTATGCCCTCATAGCGCAGTTGGCCCTGCTCCCTGGACAGACGGAAGGCAACATCTCGATCCCGATAGTTAAGTAGTCTAGCAATGATTGGACGAGGGGGGGCACCAGGAACGGGCCGGGAAGCCAGCGAGCGATGTGCCCTCTCGACGATTAAGACAGCCGAAAAGGCCTCCCTGCCGAAGAGCGTGATCAGCATGCGTTCCACGTAGTCCTCAATCTTGCCCGTAGCGGTTGATTCTGGCACGCCAAGGATTCGTAGGTTGTTGCGCCTTGAGCGAGATTCGAGATCTTCATTTTTAGCGGCAATTACTTTTAAGATCTTCTCCATATCAAGAGTTTTATCTGTGGTTGCGGTGGAGGTGTGTTCTAGATCGGAGACGCGGCGCTCCGCCTCTTTGATACGTTCGTCATGCCGCTCAACTTTGTGCGATAGACCGTCCAGGCGAGCGTTCATAGTATCCATTTTGGATTCGATGGAGGTCAGGCTTGACTGCATCACTCAAAGAAGTTCTTTCAAGTCCTCTGTGGAGGTGGTGGATCCAGAGGCCGGGGCCCCATCTTGTCCGTCTTCGGTTTCCGCCTGCGTCCTGGTAGATTTGCGGGCCTCAAAGGTGATCTTAGGCTGCCACCCGTCGGGTTTCCCCATGATGGGGGGATCAAGACCGGAGGAGATCCACGGGGAAGCGGGCAATATGGGAGGGTAGGCAGCTGCAATGCGTATGGCTGGGAAGGTTCAATGGGTCCTGAGGCCACAGAGGAGCGGTGACTGGAGGGGCAGGCTTTGCTGGGTGTCTGCGGAACGGGGCGTAGCGCTAGGTGGGGGAGCACAGCCTGCAGCAATCGGTGTCCACTCCGCTATATGGAGCAAGCAGGAGAGGTAGGAAGTCGTGGCGAGAAGCGGCTGGAGCGTGAGGTCTTCAGGCGGCCAGGGCCTCCCACCCCCGGCAGCCTCTCCGCTCGGCGAGCGGCTGGGGGCCAGGCGAGCGTGAATCTGGAGGGGAAGATCGCAGCAGCCACCAGGAAACGGACGTCGGCCGCATCGGCCCTTTTTTAGATCAGGACGTGTACCAGTGGCGGCAGGGTAGGTCCGGCGGTCCGGCCGGGGGTCCGCCGAGCACCAGGCAGAGCGGGGTGAGGCTCCCGAAGGTGGCACACTCCTCGGTCAGGCAAGCTGGCTGTGCGAGGGCCGCAGAGCAGATGGCGCGTGGCACAGTGATGGGTGGCAGCCGTAGAAAGCGACAGGCCCGGCGGGCCACGCAGCGTCCCAGTTGAGTAGATAGGGGCGGCGTGTGCTGTAGGGGTATGCAGCTCGCAGCGCGGCACAACCGGGAGCACTCCTACCAGTGGATGGGTAACCCAGCGGCCGCTGTCAGCAACGGTGCAAGTCACAGATGGTGGTTAGTCCTGAGCTGCCAAGGTGAGTCTATGTGCCGTTGTGAGCGCGAAATAGCACCAAGAACACAGGGCGACAGGACGCACATCCGCAGCGGTCCGCCACCCCCAGAGAAGGATATGAGTGGTGGTGGGGCGGAGATGTGGTCAGCAGTAGGCTCGTGGGCTGGAGGCGCTGCAGCAGTGGATCTCTGAAAAAGCGGGCTGCCCGCAGGCCAGGCAGGTGAGGCGGGACCATGGTAGTCGCTAAGTATGCGGGGCGGCCCCAAAGGCGAAGCGCACTCACCCCGTGATGCAGTGTGGAGTTATCTGGTGACACCAGGCCGCAGCGGCAAAGCGGGCCCACTGGATCACGGGAGGCCGCAGAAGGCCGCGTAGCCCCGGGTGCCTCCGGGCCGGCCGTCCGGGGGGGCCGTCCCGACGCTGGGTCCACGGCGGTGAAGTCAGACAGCAGAATTGCCAGCAACCGCGGGCGGCCACAGGAATCCAGTGAAGTCTGGGCTGCGGTGGGGCCGGGAGGCAGTCGCCGGCGTCTCAGGTCCCTCCCGAGTTGGCCGCCAGCGCCAATCAGGGGTGCAGCAGTTGTGGGCCGCAGGGTCCGGGCGCCGGGCCACCGATCAGGCAAGGCGGGTCAAGAGCAACCCCCAGGCACTAAGAACGGCCCCCAGGGCGAGAACGCTCATCCAGTGTTGCAGGGTTGGGGCGGGTAGTCTCCGCCGGCCACAGCAGGGTGCAGGTGCCGCAGGATCACGGAGGGCCCTCCGCCGCTGTTGGCCGAGCAGCGGGGCCTGTCAGCAGCGGCCCAGATGGTTGTAGGCAGCCGCGCGACTGCGGTGGCAGGGTGACTCGGTCTCCACCGGGACTTCAGCGCCGGCAGCGGTGTACGGCAATGGCGGCCGCCATCTTAGCCCAGCCGGCCCGGGAAGCAGCTTGACGTGAAGGCGCAGAATTCAGCCGTGGTTTTTAGCAATTGTGGCAGCATCTGGTAAAGGGCAGGTTCTGCTGTGCGGCGATGCCATTTCCAGCGCACCAGGTGAGAAGGATTATGATGGATTGTGCCCCGAGCAGCCAGAGCCTCACGCAAGTGCGGCTATCTAGCTTGGCGCCCTCTAGCGCCCCTATTCCAGTACCTTTCTGAGGTCCCCGCAGATGCCCCAACTCTAGGAGGCGACAAAGTGGTTACTTTGCTGTTCGCTGATGATACCTTGCTAGTCTCCAAGACCCCCAGAGGACTACAACTGCTTCTAGACCGATTTAAGGCCTTCTGTGACTCCCGGGGCCTGGAGGTCAACACTTCCAAGACAAAGCTCTTAATGTTGAACACTCATAAGTCATATAAAGTGAAGTCAACATTGGGTGGGGTCTCGCTGGAGAGAGTGAGTACCATTGATTATCTAGGGATCACTCTCTCCGACGACATGTCCTGGAAGCCCCAGATATTGAAGTGTACCCTGTAACACAGACAGATAACTGGGGCCTTGACCAAAGAGCATAGGTCCTCTCATAGCAAACCGGTAGCAGCCCCTCTCCACATATATGACTGCAAGGCAATAAGTTCAGTATTATATGGAGCGGAACTTCGGGGATTCGAGAAGATGGAAGGCCTGCTGACTACATAGAATATGTTTTTGAGGGCCCTAGTTTCGCTCGAGCAGAGTACCCCTCTTCACCCACTAAGGCTGGACATGGGACGAGCTATCATTGCTGACAAGGCCAAGTTACGCCCCTTGCTATTTTGGCTCCGCTTAAAATCAACCCCAGAGCTGTCTTCATATGTTGCCGCCCTTTATGAAGTGCAGGCACTTGATCGATTTAAGAAGATCTCTTGGCTTCAGGAAGTGAAATCTTTGCTCACCGCAATCAGCCTAGAGGGATTGTGGGAATCAAGGGATTGTGAAGGGCTGCCTACCAAGGAATTGCTAAAGAAACATTATTGGCATTGGGTGGCCCAGTCCTCCCTTTCATATTTGTCCTGGGGCCGTCTAAATACAGAGTTTATGGAGTTCAAACCGATTGCCTCATACGAATATTACTTGGATGCTATCACGATCCCCCAGGATAGGAAGCTGTTTATGCAATTTAGATTTGGCTCACTTCCAGTGAACGCTCTTACCGCTTCCTGGCGCTCACCATCCACTGATTTACAATATTGCCCTGGCTGTCCTCGTGCTATGGAATCGATTGGTCATATATTTTTTGCCTGCCCACTGTACCAACGGCTAGCTCCTGTTTGTAAATGTTTCGGTATTCGGTGCCATCTAGAGGCGCTGCGTATCTTAAAATCTGACGCTAGTTTACTGGTAGTCTGCGCAGTAGCAAAGTTTCTCTGCATTATGTGGGCAATTCTAAGGTCTGTCATGAAACTGCAACATCAATATTCCGGACAATGTAAAAATTCTTTTTAACGTACCTTTTATGGAGTTTTAAATCCTTATATATTTATTCCTTGTTTAATTGTGTAAGTCGTGTTTTAACTGGTTTACCTTTTTAGCACTTTGCCAACAATTAACCTTTTATGGTGGGCCTTGTTGTTTATTATTCTCTTGAGAGTGGCCCCCGTTGCACTCGGTGCTTCACTGTTTGGTGTCACTTGTATTTTTAGGAAAAAAATTTGGAGCAATTGAGTATTAATTTAAATTTTAATTGACCATCGTTGCATTCTTTGTATGTATATAATAATTTTGCACTTATGAATTGTATGTACTTGTACTTTTATGGTCACAAGACCGAAATTAAGTTTATGATGATTAACTCCACTTTGCGCTACGTCAGGGTACTCCTCCAGCTTGACCCATATTTCCCCAGCAGGCTTCGCTCCGCTGTCTCCCTATGCCCGTGCTCTAAGTCTGCAATCTCCGCCTCTAGCCATGCCAGCCGACAGTGCAGCGACCAAATTACCCCAGCATGTTTAGAGAGAGTGACCTCCTGTGCAAACCTTGAAGGCTTCCCAGATTGTTGCAAACTTTTCAACAGAGCCGATATTAGTGCGAAAGTACTCATCGATAGCCTGCGCTAGCTCCTTCTGATACACAGCATCTAAGAGAGAATACGGTAAGAAACGCCATGCAAAGGCAGGTGGCCGTGGGCTGTGTAATTCCAGCTCCAAGAACACCGGTGAGTGGTCAGAGTATGTGTGCGGTAAAGGCTCACAACGCCTAACGCGTGGTGCCAAACTTTGGGACAATAACCAAAAATCAATGCAAGTGTGGATGTCATGCACCATGGAGTACTGGGTGTATCCCACCCCTGTGGGAGACCTATGACCCCAGACATCTAGCTACTGGACTGTGTCACAATCTCAGTGAGGGCAAGGGCTGCAGCAGAGGGCCGCCAAGGCGGACCCCTGGAGTGATTCTGCTCCGGACATAACATGCAATTATAATTGCCACCCCAGATCTGAGGCAATTCCCCCACTGGACCAGCCTGGCACGCAGAGTATGATAGAACTGCGGGTCATTGTAATTGGACCCATACACCCTGACTAGCAGAGCTGCCAAATCATACTTGTAATGCCGCGCTGCCACATATCTGCCACCCGGGTCCACGCACACCTACTGCATCTTAACACCCGAGCCCCTCCGACCCAGATAAGCACGCCCTTGGCATGTGTGGTAAAGCCAGTCACACAGGAGAGTCCCTGCGCTGTGTCAATACACCGCTCCCAGGTGCTAGGTGTGTTTCCTATAGTATAGCTATGTCTACTTTGTGCCGTTGTAAGTATGCAACCACCATGCGAATCTTCCTGCAATCATTCAGTCCCTTGACGTTCAAGGAGAGGAACTTGAGCAGCAACAGGCCCTGAGCTCCCACCGCTGCACCTCGTGTATCATATATCATTGTCATGCAACTCAACTTGCCTGATCAAACCAGCAAACATAGCACGCTCAGCTCGAACACATTTCCAGAGCATATTAAATGGTTGTAAACCAAGAACAATGTATTGAGGTGTACTGAAGCCTCGAGAGGCAGCAGCAAGCACCCAGTGACTTGTGACTTAAGTACATGGTTCACTACTGGTGGCGTTGGGGTTTGTTTGCATTGTTCCTTCACGTGTTGTACCCATTTTCAGAATGTGAGGTAAGGTTACACCGCTACCACACAGTGATTTTCCCACTCCTGCTACATATGCTGAATCTATTGTGTTTGGAGGAGCTTGTACAACACCTATAGAGGGGCGTGAGGAGGTGTATGTGCAAAGAGAGCTTGTGCTGCTGACCCTCATGTAGCCCATTTTTTGGTGTTATGTAAGCTTCAGATAACTTTTTCATTAGACAAAAATCACAAGGGTTGCCATTGTCATTGCTATTTTCCTATGTCAGATTCCATTAGCCATCTGTGATGCAAAAGTGTTGCATGGCACACATGTATTCTCCATTTTAGATTCAACTTCTTAGGCTGACATCTCTTTCTTGTGGTGCCCTTTGTCACACTTTCTGCAGATGCGTGAATGTGCTGTGTTAGACCTGGCACCATTGGCATGGGTCTCCCTTCCATTTTTTGCCTTTACCTCCTGTGTTTCGCTGTGTGTTGGACTCTGTTTTTGCTGGTCTAGATGATTTGGGCACTTTGCCACTGCTGTTCAGTGCCAAAGTGCAAGTGCTCCCTTTGTAAATTATTGTTATGGATGAGTGATTCCATGATTGACTTATTTGATTTACTTGTCAGACCCTAGTACAGTGCACTATGTGTGCCCAGGGCCTGTAAATCAAATGCTGCTGGTGGGCTTGCAGCACTGATTGTGCCACCCACAGAAGCAGCCTGGTAAAATGTGACTCAGGCCTGCCATTGCAGAGCCTGTGTGCAGTCTGGGACTGCCATGTCGACTTGGCAAGTGCACACACTTGCCAGTCCCTAAACCTTCCCTTTTCTACATATTAGTCACCCCTAAGGTAGGCCCAAGGTACCCCTTTGGGCAGGGTGCATTGTATGTGAAGGGTAGGACATGCCCTGATGTGTGAGGCATGTCCTGATAGTGAAATACTGCCAATTTCGTTTTTCACTATTGCAAGGCTATCTGTTCCCATAGGAAACAATGGGGAGTTTGTTTTTAACATCTTATAAACATAACTGACCGTAGGAACAAGATAGAAAAGTAAAGTTTAGTATGCCTGAACTCAGAATGTTAAAGTGCATCTTTTTAGTGAGGGTGATTTTTACATTCTGTGTTTGAAAATACCACTTTTAGAAAGTAGGTATTTTCTTTCCTAACCATCCAGTGTGCCTCTGCTAGGTTTGTGTATTGCATGTCTGGCTTTTGGATGACAGGGGCTGGAGAGGGGCAGCGGCTTCAGAAGTCTGATGAGTCAGGGCTGGGCTGAATAGGCTTGGTCTGCATTTGGAGTGGTGGAAGGAGTAGTGCCTTCACCTGAAAAGGGCTGTGACTGCCTTCCACAATGACGGCTCCGCCCCCTGTGGTGTGTCTGGAGCCAGGGCTCACACTGACAATGGAGGTTGTTGTGCACTTGCAAAGTGCCCCACAGAACCGGTTTTGGCTGGGTACAGACACTCTCTGCCTTCAGAGAACAAAGGATTTTTGGGTATTAAAAGAGGGGCCCAGACCCCAGACTTTTAGATCACTTCTGGGAAATCAAGAGGAACCTTTGCCAAAGAGTAGAGCCAGATAAGCTGAGGAGGAATACTGCCCCTGTGCTGTTTGCTGTCTGGGGTTGGCCTGCAGTGGCTGCTTGCTGCCAAGGAAAGGAGAAAAAGGACTTTGCTGTTTGCTTTGTCACCTGCTTGAAGAAAAGATCTCCAAGGGCTTGAAACTGAGCTTGCCTCCTGCTCAAAAGTCTCAGGGACACAAAGACTTCACCACCAGCTCCCCTGAACTCCCTTGCTGGGAATTCCAACCTGCAAAGAGGTGCCTGCTGCTGTTCAAGACCTCTAGAGACTGTTTGTCGCTGGGAGCTGAAAAATCGACGCTACATCGAAGAAACGTGACGCATCCGCACATGTTTCTGATGCATCGCCGAAGAAATGGTCGCAGCGCCTGCTGCGGCTCGAGAAGTCGCTGCACGACGCATCGGGTGCAATGATCTCCAAAGTCCGAGATCACCGCACCGATCCTGATGCAAGCCTACTGTGCGGCTGCATAAAGCCACACATCGTACCGGATCGACGCATCGCATCGAGGCGCCAAGACTGTCGCATCGTTGGGGGACGCAGTAAGAAACAGATGCATCAACTCCCCACGCAGTAAGAAAACGACGCATCACCTCCTCTCCGGTAAGGAACCGACGCATCAACTCCCCTGCGCTGCAGTAAGGAATCGATGCATCACCTCCCCTGAAGCAAGGAACCAACGCATCACCTTTCCTGCGTGTAAGGAACCGACGCATCACCTTCCCTGTGGCCATCTTGTTTGTTTTGCGTGACGCATCTAAGGTACTTTGTGAGAAAAGTGTCGCATTTACAACTTGCATTGAACCGAACTATTTCTACCATCTGAAAGTCATATTTTTATTACTGTATTGTGGATCTTTGTCGTTTGGTCTTGTTTTGGTTTAGATAAAGATTACTTATTTTTCTAAACTGGTGTGGTGTCCATTGGTAGTGTTTTCACTGTATTACTGTATGTGTTCACAAATGCTTTACACACTGCCTCTGAGATAAGCCTGTCTGCTCGTGCCAAGCTACCAAGGGGGTGAGCAGGGGTTATTTTAGAAGTGTATCCCCCTTACCCTAACTAGAAGCAAGGGTCCCTATTTGGACAAAGGTACCTACCTCTGCCAACTAGAGACCCCCATTTCTAACATTGGTAGTCAGCCGTGAGGATCCTGGACTTGCATTTGTGACTTACATACAGTGATTGGTGTACACTACTAGTATAGTGCAGACCATTACGCAACCACATACATTTGGTAGAGTTCTTTTCTTCCTGGGAATCTTTTGCATCTTGAGAACTGCCAATTTTCACCATGAGTCAAAGCAGCATCACTTGCATCTGTGGATATCGAATTTGAAGAGGAAAGGGTTGATACCTACACTGTGCCACAACTTAAAACCATCTGGAATTTTTTTTAAATCTCCATGAAAGGCCTCACCAGAAAGGAGGAATTCCAAAAGGCGCTGAGGGCCTGGTTGGAAGCAAGGAATGCCAGTGGGCAGACCGAGGAGCCTATGGTGGAGGAGGGGAAATTAGAAGGGCAGCAGGATGGGCTAGTGGGCCTAACTGGAGGGAGGGTGCCTCCCAGGGAAGGCAGCAGTGTGTCTTCAAGGGGTCTGTCTCCAGAAGAGTTGGAGGACAGGGAGAGAAGCAGAGTGCATGAATTGGAGCTTGCTAAGCTCAAGCTGGGGAGCCAGGGTGACTTAGAGAATAAGAGGTTGGAGTTGGAGAGCAAGAAATTGGCCATGGAGGAAAAGAAGATGCTTTTAGAGCATGAGAGAGTGTTGAGGGAGTTGGAGCTGAAAGCAAAGAGTCTAGAAATCACTCCCTCTGGTGGCAGCACACCATCAGTGCCTGGGGAAGGAAAAGTATACATTCCTCAAAGATGTTATCAAAGATTTCATGAAGCATGAGGACATTGGGCAGTGGTTTAAGGCCTATGAAATAGCAATGAAGTCCCACAGAGTCCCTGAGAGAGATTGGGGAGCAGGGTTGTGGGGCCGCTTCATCAGGTGAAGGGAGAGAGACCCTACTAGCTTTGCCCACTGAGGATCAGATGTCCTATGCCCCCATGAAGGAAGCCTTGATAGCCAGGTATGGGTTGACCCCAGAGCTTTATAGGCAGAAATTTAGGAACTGCAAGAAGCTGGAGTCAAGTACTTGGGTGGAGTATGTATCTTATTTTTGCAGAGCACTGGATGGATGGGTGAAGGGTAGCAAGGTAACTGATTTACAGGGGCTCTATGATTTGGTTGCATGGGAGCACTTGTCCAGTAGTTGTTTTCCAGAGCTACGCCAGCACCTGATTGATAGTAAGCTGACTGACCCCAGGAAGCTTGCTGTGGAGGCGGACCGCTGGGTCAGTACCAGGGTCCACAAAGGTCCTGTGGGAGACTCCGCCAAGGGTGGGCAGGGTCCCCAGCAGAAGAGTGGGGGGGACAGGGGTAAACAGAAGGAGTTCCAAAACGGCCCCAAAGTACTCCCTAAGGGAACCAAGGTAAGGGTTCCCAGCCTCCCACTGAAAAGAAACCATGGGTCCCGACAGGTAAGCCTGTTCAGAGGGGTTCCAAGACCTGTTTTAGTTGTGGTCAGGTGGGCCACTTCCGGGGGGATCCTAAGTGTCCCAAACCTGTTACCTTCACACCCACTGGTGCACCGCCCTGGGAACTGGCTAGTGTAGCCTTGGGGGAGGAGTTGGGAGCCCAAGGTGGGTGGGGTCCCGCAGAGATGTCCCTGGTCTCTTTAGGAGACAGGGAGATGGTCCCAAGGACTCATCTGCCTGATAACACTAAAACATACAGGCAGTGGGTAACCATCAATGGCCATAGTGTGGAGGCTCTGAAAGACACCAGAGCCAGTGTGACAGCTGTCATTTTCCGGCTGGTGTCTGAAGAGCAGGTGGTCCCCGACACATTCTAGCCAGTAGTTGCCGCTGACAATTCAGAGTGCCTCTGCAAAGTGGCACAGGTTCCCTTTGAGTGGGGGGGAGTTTCAGGTACCTTGAGAGTAGCTGTGAGGCCAGTCATGCCTGTTGACTGTCTGCTAGGCAATGATTTGGAGAGCTCCCCTTGGGCGAAGGTGGAGCGGAGGTCTCATTTGGAGATGTTGGGTCTGCCTGAGTGGGCATGTGTGACCACTCGGTCAATGGCAGCTGGTAAGGGCATTCAAAAGGACCTGGAGCCTGAAAGAGTGGCCCAGGTGCCTGCTGGGAAGAGAAGAGGCAGGGGCGCGGGAAACCGGCCCCGAAGTTCCCACGGTCCAGGAGGAGGTAGACCCTGAGGGGGATACCCTGGAGCCTACAGGGGAACAAGTGGCTGAACTGGGGGACCTGCCTGAGCTAACCCATTGGCAGCAAGAAGGAGGGCCCACCAGGGAGGAATTCTGACAGGAGCAGCAGACATGCCCTTCTCTCATTGGTTTGCGTCAGCAGGCTGCAAACCAGGCAGCAGGTGATCAGTCCGGATCACATTGGATATGCTGGGAGAATGGTCTCCTGTATAGCGAACCTAAGGTTGCTGAGCCTGGGTCAGCCCGTGTGCTGGTGGTACCCCAGCACTTCAGAGCCTTCCTACTGAGTCTGGCTCATGATGTGCCTTTGGCAGGACATTTGGGGCAAGACAAGACCTTTGAAAGGCTTGTCACCCACTTTTACTGGCCCCAAATGTGCAAGCACTTGGATACTCATTGTAGGTCTTGCCAGACTTGCCAGGCAAGTGGCAAGAGTGGGAGGAAGTGTAAGGCTCCTCCCCAACCTTTCCCTGTGGTCAGCACCCCCTTTGAGAGGGTGGGTATTGACATTGTGAGGCCTCTGGATCCCAAGACAGCCATGGATAACAGGTTCATCCTGGTCTTGGTGGACCATGCCACCCGGTACCCTGAAGCCATTCCTCTATGGATTGTGACGGCCCCCATGGTGAGTCGTGCGTTGATGGGGATTTTCTCCCGCATTGGGTTCCCCAGAGAGGTGGTGTCCGACCGTGGTACCAACTTCATATCAAAGTATATGAAGTCCCTGTGGCAGGAGTGCAGTGTGACCTATAAGTTCACCACTCCTTACCACCCCCAAGGGAACGGGCTGGTTGAGAGATTCAACCGTACCCTAAAAGGCATGATTATGGGTCTTGGTGAACCCATGAGGCGTAAGTGGGACGTCCTCTTACCATGCCTGCTGTTTGCTTACAGAGAGGCGCCCCAGAAGTCCTTAGGGTTCATTCCCTTTGAGCTGCTGTACGACCATCCTGTAAGAGGACCTCTGAGTCTGGTGAAAGAAGGCTGGGAGAAAGCTCCCAGTAAACCTCCCCAGGATGTATAAAGCTAAATGCTGGCCTTCAGAAACCAGACTAAGCGCTTCAGGCAACTCGCTCAGGTGAACCTGGAAGCCAGCCAGGAGGAAATGAAACGCTAGTATGATCAGAATGCCACTCTGATCAAGTTTCAGCCTGGACAGAAGGTTTGGGTCATGGCCCCAGTGGAGCCTTGTGCGCTCCAGGATAAGTGGACCGGACCATTTGAGGTGGTGGAGCGCAAGAGTGACGTCACCTACTTGGTGGACTTGCAGTCTCCCAGGAACCCTTTGCGGGTCCTGCATGAGAACCGCCTGTAGCCCCACTTGGAGAGGTCCGAAGTAGGCATTCTTCTAGCAACAGATGCTGGGATGGAAGAGGAGACTGAGCCTCTTCCTGACCACCTGTCTGCAAAGGAGCAAGATGGGTCAGTGGACGGTGTGAACCTCTCTCCCGCCCTGACCCCTGAACAGCAGAGTGACTGCAGCCAACTGTTAGGGCAGTTTTCTGACCTGTTCTCCCTGACCCCCGGTGTCACTCAGTGGTACGTCCATGATGTGGACACTGGAGACAGTCCTCCAGTAAAACATAAGATTTACCGAGTGACTGACAGGGTCAGAGCTTGCATCAAGGAGGAGCTCTCCAAGATGTTAGCGCTAGGTGTGATTGAGCCCTCAAACAGCCCTTGGGCCAGCCCAGTGGTCTTGGTCCCGAAGGCTGCCGCACCCGGTGACACACCAGAACTCCGGTTCTGTGTGGGCTACCGAGGGCTCAATTCAGTCACCAGGACTGACGCGCACCCCATCCCCAGAGCTGATCAGCTCATCGATCTTTTGGGGGCTGCCCAGTACCTCAGTATGTTTGACCTAACGTCTGGGTACTGGCAGATCACCTTAACTGATGGGGCAAGAGAGAGGTCAGCATTCTCCACACCAGATGGGCACTGCCATTTCCGGGTGGTGCTCTTTGGGATGAAGAATGCCCCTGCCAGTTTTCAGAGGTTGGTCAACCAGGTGTTGGTTGGGCTGGAGGATTTCAGTGCCGCCTACCTGGACGATATTGCAGTGTTCAGTGCCACTTGGGAGGAACATCTGCACCACCTCTGGGAAGTGTTGAAGGCGCTGCGGAGGGCACACCTCATGATCAAGGCAAGCAAGTGCCAGATCGGGCAGGGTTCTGTGGTGTACTTGGGACACCAGGTAGGGAGCGGCCAGGTGGAGCCCCTACAAACCCAAGAATGATACCATTCTGGCTTTGGAACCCCCGAAGACTCAGACAGAGGTGAGAGCCTTTTTAGGACTCACAGGGTATTGCAGGAGATTCGTCAAGGGCTATGGCACCATTGTTGCCCCCTTGACCGAGCCGACTTCCAGGAAGCAGCCCAAGAAAGTGAATTGGACTGACGCCTGCCAGAAGGCTTTTGATGCCCTGAAATCTGCCATGTGCATGCACAGCGCCCGTGCTTAAGGCACCCAACTTCTCAGAAGAGTTCATTGTGCAGACAGATGCTTCAGACCATGGTGTGGGGGCTGTGCTCTCACAGCTGAATGAAGAGGGCCTAGACCAACCTGTAGCCTTCATTAGTAGGAGGTTACTTCCACGGGAACAGAGGTTGAGTGCGATTGAGCGTGAGGCATTTGCTTTGGTCTGGGCCCTGAAGAAGCTGAGGCCATACTTGTTTGGGACTCACTTCCGGGTTCAGACAGACCACAGACCCCTCAGATGGTTGATGCAAATGAGGGATGAGAATCCAAAGCTGTTGAGGTGGTCCATTTCCCTACAGGGGATGGACTTCACAGGTGGAACACCGCCCTGGTACAGAACACGCCAATGCTGATGGTCTGTCCAGGATTTTTCCAGCCTTAGTGAAGAGAACTCCCAAGAGAGGTGGGTAGTTCTCCCCACATTTCAGCTGGAGGGGACACGTGTTAGACCTGGCACCATTGGCGTGGGTCTCCCTTCCATTTTTTGCCTTTGCCTCCTGTGGTTTTGCTGTGTGTTGGACTCCGTTTTTGCTGGTCTAGATGCTTTGGGCACTTTGCCACTGCTGTTCAGTGCCAAAGTGCAAGTGCTCCCTTTGTAAATTACTGTTATGGATTGGATGTTTCCATGATTGGCTTATTTGATTTACCTAGTCCAGTCCCTAGTACAGTGCACTGTGTGTGCCCAGGGCCTGTAAATCAAATGCTGCTAGTGGGCTTGCAGCACTGATTGTGCCACCCACAGAAGCAGCCTGGTAAAATGTAACTCTGGCCTGCCATTGCAGAGCCTGTGTGCAGTCTGGGACTGCCATGTCGACTTGGCAAGTGCACACACTTGCCAGTCCCTAAACCTTCCCTTTTCTACATATTAGTCACCCCTAAGGTAGGCCCAAGGTACCCCTGTGGGCAGGGTGCATTGTATGGGAAAGGTAGGACATGCCCTGATGTGTGTGGCATGTCCTGATAGTGAAATACTGCCAATTTCGTTTTTCACTATTGCAAGGCTACCTGTTCCCATAGGACAGAATGGGGAGTTTGTTTATAACATCTTATAAACATAACTGGCCCTAGGAACAAGGTAGAAAAGTAAAGTTTAGTATGCCTGAACTCAGAATATTAAAATGCATCTTTTAGTGAGGGTGATTTCTACATTCTGTGTTTGAAAATACCACTTTTAGAAAGTAGGTATTTTCTTGCCTAACCATCCAGTGTGCCTCTGCTAGGTTTGTGTATTGCATGTCTGGCTTTTGGATGAGAGGGGCTGGAGAGGGGCAGTGGCTCCAGACGTCTGATGAGTCAGGGCAGGGCTGAATAGACCTGGTCTGTATTTGGAGTGGTGGGAGGAGTAGCACCTGCACCTGAATAGGGCTGTGCCTGCCTTCCACAATGACGGCTCCACCCCCTGTGGTGTGTCTGGAGCCAGGGCTCACACTGACAATGGAGGTTGTTGTGCACTTGCAAAGTGTCCCACAGAAATGGTTTTGGCTGGGTACAGACACTCTCTGCCTTCAGAGAACAAAGGATTTTTGGGTATAAAAAGAAGGGCCCAGACTTTTAGATCACTTCTGGGAAATCAAGAGGAACTTTTGCCAAGGAGAAGAGCCGGATAAGCTGAGGAGGAATACTGCCCCTGTGCTGTTTGCTGTCTGGGGTTGGCCGGCAGTGGCTGCTTGCTGCCAAGGAAATGAGAAAAAGGACTTTGCTGTTTGCTTTGTCACCTGCTTGAAGAAAAGATCTCCAAAGGCTTGAAACTGAGCTTGCCTCCTGTTCTGAAGTCTCAGGGACACAAATACTTCACCACCAGCTCCCCTGAACTCCCTTGCTGGGAATTCCAACCTGCAAAGAGGTGCCTGCTGCTGTTTAGGACCTCTAGAGACTGTTTGTCACTGGGAGCTGAAAAATCGACGCAACATCGAAGAAGCGTGACGCATCCGCGCCTGTTTCCTATGCATCGCCGAAGAAATCGTTGCAGCGCCTGCCGCGGCTCGAGAAATCGCCGCACGATGCATCGGGTGCAGCGATCTCCGAAGTCCGAGATCACCGCACCGATCCTGATGCAAGCCTGCTGTGCGGCTGCACGAAGCCACGCATCGTACCGGATCGACGCATCGCATCGAGACGCCAAGACTGTCGCATCGTTGGGGGACGCAGTAAGAAACAGACGCATCAACCCCCACGCAGTAAGAAAACGACGCATCACCTCCTCTCCGGTAAGGAACTGACGCATCACCTCCCCTGCGCTGCAGCAAGGAACCGATGCATCACCTCCCCAGCAAGGATCAGCATCACCTTCCTGAGTGTAAGGAACCGACGCATCACCTTCCCTGTGGCCATTTTGTTTGTTTTGCGTGACGCATCTAAGGTACTTTGTGAGAAAAGTGTTGCATTTACAACTTGCATTGAACTGAACTATTTCTACCATTTGAAAGCCTTATTTTTAATACTGTATTGTGGATTTTTGTCGTTTGGTCTTGTTTTGGTTTATGATAAAAATTACTTATTTTTCTAAACTGGTGTGGTGTCCATTTGTAGTGTTTTCACTGTATTACTGTATGTGTTCACAAATGTTTTACACACTGCCTCTGAGATAAGCCTGTCTGCTCGTGCCAAGCTACCAAGGGGGTGAGCAGGGGTTATTTTAGAAGTGTATCCCCCTTACCCTGACTAGAAGCAAGGGTCCCTATTTGGACAAAGGTACCTACCTCTGCCAACTAGAGACCCCCATTTCTAACATGCTGCATATTCATCTTTGATAGGCACTGACGCCCTGTAGTATGTACAGTTAGCTCCAGGGTTGTTCATGAAGAACACAATGCCATTGTTTTTCTTTCTCCTCTGTGCTTATCAGGAGACACTTCAATTTAGCTAGACAAAATCAACTGAGTTGCTCTTCGCCTCTGCCACAGTTGATAAGAACAGTGTTTTATTATATAAACAGCTTCCATGCTAAAGCTTTTTGAGAGGAGCATTTCCATGCTGGGATTATCACGAAACCGCTGCAGACTGACTGAGATGCAGCCCTGATGACTCTGACCTCCATCCTGGTAAGGAAGATAACCTGTGCACTGCGACCAGCTGCTTGATACCTTAAGAACAAGGTATGGGGGTTAGGCTATCCCAATTGATCTGGCAGAGGGTACTCCCGCTATGCTCTCTTTAGTATAGTATAAGATGCAGATAGGATTAAGTAGGCAAACATTAGCAAAAATTAACATGACTGAATTGTTCATATTGTTTACCATTATAACAATGCTGATTACAGTAACATGTCTCATCTTTCTTATAATCGCAGCTCATGCTTTTTATGCACGAATACGATCATTCCAATAAATGTTTGAAAATGCATTGTCGTATCTTTCTTGTGTTTAGTGTCCCAAATGAAAGGGTTAGATCTGTTTCCATGGATTCATTGGGAATCATAGTGTCATGTTTGATGTTGTCAATAACATCTGTTACCCTGGATGGTCTAGAGGTTAGATGTGGTACTGTGCGCTAGCCGAAACCCACGAACACTTCCTGAGGATATACGTGGACTAAGTCCATACATTGTGAAGCTCGTATTGGTCTAATACACAGTTCTGCTATATATGTGGGAACCATATAACAAAGGAGAGTGAGGTTTTACCTACTAACATAATTTAAAAAAAGATGCTACAGCTTTACGGAACTGTCCCTAGGGTGATTACGAGTAGTAGACGATGCACATACTGATAAAATATAGCGTCACTGCTCCTATTTTATCAACCCGTGTCAATTAAGCCAAGGTGAGTTTTTGGGAACTCTGATATGGAAGGTATGAATAATTAGAGTGCGTGACCCACTCTGTCTCCACGACCCCAGTGACCTTAGGGGAGGGAGAGGAGCCATGGTGCTTGTTCTTGGAAAAAACAAATCTGAACTTGCAGGACTCCTGGTCTCTTCTTTGTGTGCAAAGTTATGTCCTGGGGAAGATAGCTTTTGGCAGGTGCCTCTGAATAAACAGAAGAACTTGTATGGGGTTGCCCAACATGTGACTGATCCGACCGCAGCCCTTCCAGCCGGCCAGAAGTGCTGCCTGGTGTGAAATCCACTTCTCATGTAGCCCACCCTGAACTTGCAAAAGTAATGTGACACCAATCTTCTTATCCATGTGACCTATCAATCAGCGCAACTAAAATTAATGCAACCACTGGTGATTGCGACCAGGTAAAACGTCTCTCTTGTATGACTGAAGCTAGAAAATTGGCAATTCAAATGCTCAGTGTCAAAACGTGTTTGACTGGGTAACTAGTCGTGCAGGCACACTCTTTCTTTAAACAGCTAACAAGGCGAGCTATGCATGTTTGTAGCATGTAAAACAGGACTAGTGTTATTTCCAAATTAACATTGACTGCAGACCATACCATTTCATGGGTCAAACATTAGGGAAATGTGAATACTAATCAAACTGCAACAGGCATTAAAAGACTCACTCATATGTTGTGAAGACATCAGCTTGCTTTGAAAAACCAATACGAACAAACATTGGCAAAACAAGTTGATTTAGTTGCATTTTAAGTCCCAGTTTAATACTAGGCCTGGGCGGAGTTCACGAAGTTCAGGTACGTGGAACTCCGCAAAGTGACCAAAAAACTCCACCGTGCTACGCGCAGTTCCGCAAGCGGTGAAGTGCTTATGTTGCCCCATTCTTGCTGATTTTTAGCACCAGTTGTTTGTACCGTGCTGTAACATCTGCGTGAACGGAACCACGTGCACCGCAAGAGGGCGCTGCTTTTTTTCTGCCAATTGAGAAGATGTTCGTGTGGCAGCGTCCTCAACGCGAATGGAGAGTTTCTCAATTTGAGCGGTAGCGACCATCCGTGACCCCTCAAATTGAGTAATCTCAATTTGAGTGGTCACGGATGGTCGCTACCGCTCGCATTGAGAAATTCGCGCTCGCCAACTTAACGTTTAGGAACTCCGTACACTACACGGCGCCGTAAAAACTCAGCAAAATCCGTGAGCGGAGCGGAATTTCATGCATAGGCCTACTTAAAACATTAAACAAAAATCACTGCTGTAACGGAAACGAAAACATTGGCAAAGCTAATAGGTATCACCTACGCAAGTGCTCATGGCTTTGTCAATGTCTTTTAGCCGTGTTGTACAGCATGAAGGGGGCACTATAACACGGCCTGAAAGCATGAGCAGTGCAAGGACACTTACTGGGAAAGGAAGCAGTGCTCGGTCCATGTGCCAGTCGAGGGACAAACAAACGAAGAGGAAGTGAAGCTGACCAAAGAGAAGCAAGGAAATGACAGTGATGATGAAGCCAATGGTAAGCAATGGGCATCTTCTGCATGCTTCTAATATGGGATGTACGGAGGGTGACATTGTAAACGAATGTATGACGTTACATCGCATTCAGTTGTAACGCATGCCTTTACCAAGCATGCATTACAATGTGAATGCCATTACAACGCAAATCTTTACCACGCATGCTTTTTCAACGAATATGCCTTTGCCACGCATGCCTTTACAACAAACCCTAAAACACTACCTCTGCGCTCCTCCTGTCCCCCAGCCCTTCTTTAACCCAAACCCTTAAAATAGTAGCCCCCTGTCTTAGGCCCAATCCCCATTACCTCTATCCTCATGCAGGCAGCTCGCCTGAGGGGCGGTGCATGTCGTTGTGAGGAAGCAGAACAGTCTCTCCTTTTCCTCTAATGATGTGGATTGCCTACCAACGTGCTGTTTCCACGCATATGCCCTTGCTACTACACATATGCCTTTACCATACATACCTTTACAACGAAATCCGTTGTAAAGGCATGCATGGTAAAAGCATATGTGTAGTAAAAAATGAGTAGTAACGGCTATGCGTTGTAATGGAGCATGATTTGTAACACATGCATTGTAATTGCCTGTGTGTAAACAGCCACGTTGCAATGGCTGTTTCCCACTGTAAACAGACAGCAAACATGGGAAAGAAGGGCTCTGGAGGGAGGTGAGGTCTTTCTACATGGTTTCCTCACACACTCATCTAACTTACGGCGTAATATATGATGCTGGTAATATTTTGTTCTGTATGATTTCTGGACTTGCTGGTAAGATTTCTGTCCTGCTAATAATATTTTTATCCTGTATGATTTCTGGACTTGGTAGCATTTCCACACACACAGGGGTACTATCAGACAGTTGTAATATTCTGAAAACATACAGCTTTGAACATATACACAGACAATGGCTATGTAATAATTTCGCACTGCACACTCACTGGACAGTAGAAAGACTGAGGTTTTCTGAGATTGCAAAACTTCATTAGACTGAGGAGTTCTGCACTATAAAGGTATCCCCATCTCAAAGTGGCCCCCAAACCCATCTGCATTCGTTTCCATCTCCAAAGGCCACCCTGTCTGCAGTTATCACCTTAATTGCAGTTTTCTTTTCAATCATCGCACTTCTGATACACACTTCCTCTTGTTTTGGTTGTTCGTGCTTCAAGTGCCTCCCCAAAGTTTTGTGAGTTCCCACTACACTTTTAATGATGCACACATTATCTGCTGTTTTGTTTTTAATGTTTGCTTTAAACAGAACACTGATATTTGTTCTCTCTGTAATCCGTTCCAGGCCGCAGGGATGCCTTGTGCCCTTCCCTTTTGGCTCTGACTCCAGATGCTTTGTGCCTGGGCTTCAGAGTTGCACCTCTGCCTAGTGCCTAGATTAATCATGAAAAGGTGAGCTTTCTGCCCCTTCCCGCATGTAGCAGCTCATTCACAGTGAGTAACCATCAGGCTACAGCAACTGCCTATTTGCTTGTTCATGCAATGAAATCAGCAGCATAGCTGCCAAAGGTACAGTAGGTGTAGTGGCACATCAGGGGCCCTCTGCACTTCAATTATGGCCGCATTTTACCACCTAACTGGGGGACAGAGGGACAAATTTCCTTGCCTGCATTAAGACCAATTTCACATTGCTACGCCATTGACTGTTTCAATGGAAGGTAATAAGTCTATTTTTAAAGAACAACCTGAAACCTACGTACCAGTAATCTAGGCTTGCACACTCACTGAGCAAAAAACACAAAGTCATGAGTTAGAATCCCAGCAAGGCAGACTCAATTTTCCATCCATATGTCAGTAAGATGGGTATCATTACATTTAGCAATATAAATATTTGGTAGGACTGTACAGTACATGCCTTTCATTGCCTGTGACATGTAAATCATATACGTCACATACATCTCTTCAGCAAGTAAATAGAGCTATCTTACTTTAATTATGGAGAGCAAAGTTGTTTAGCTGTTAAAGTTAGTAGTTTGTACACAGTTAATATTATATTATATTGTTTACAATTATTATTTTTCTTTTGCAAGATTCTGCAGCTCAGAGGACAGATGCAGTGCTGGCTATTTAGTGAGGATAAGGCAGACAACAGGCAGAGAGTGCAGCAGCAATGGCAGGCATCAGATTGTGGGTAAGAAGGACCACTGGAGATAAAACTCCACTGACTAATATTGCAGGATAAATCAGCAATTAAGAAAAGGAAGTCATTAGAAGAAGTCCACCAAAAGCAAAGAGTATGATCAAACAAAAAGACAGAGAGTTGTACTAAAAAATGGATTCAAGAGTTTAAATGGCAGTGTTTGAAGAAAAACAAACTGGTGGAACTGTTAGAAGAGACCAGTTTAAAAAAATCTCAAGTTTTGTATTGTGGAATTTGCAAGAGGTTTCCTAATCTTGTCGATACTAAGTCTTTCTTACATGTTGGTGTAGCAGACAAATTTAAAAGAGAGACCATGGAATGGCACAACAAGAGCAAATCACATGAAAATGCATATTGCATGAAGCTGCAATTCAAAAGCCCCATGAGACCTGCATAGTCAAATCGGTCACACAAATGTATGAAAAATACATTGAGCACCAAACATTCTATTTAATACAGCCTATTATGTTGCAAAAGGTGAAGCTTTTATTAAGTTTCCAAAACTCTGCACACTGCCGAAAAGAACAATCCTGACTGGAATTTGGAAAATTATACTAATGATCATGCATGCTGTGACTTTGTAATGGCAATTTCAGAGATCATGAAAATGACAATCTATTCACAGATAGAAATGCTAGGTTCCTCTGTGTTCTTTTTTCAGATGGGACAACTGACAAAGAAATACTAGAACAGGAACTTGTTTACGTATGAATCGTTTGTGAAGACATCCTTGTTACCCATCTCTGTGACATTGTCAGCATAAAAAGCTCCACTGTATTCAGGGTGAAAGATGTAATATTACTTGTCTGCAAAGCATGGGCTTACCACTGGACTTTCTTGCTCAGAAATGCATTGGCCTAAATACAGATGGCGCTGCTGTGAACCTGGGCAGTAAATCTGGTGCTGTGAAGCAGTCACTAGACGAAGAGTCTATACATCAAAGATGGGACAGCTGCGATCACACTGCAGTTGTTCACTGTGTAGCTCACAATCTAGAACTTGCTGTGTGTGATGTTAAAAAAGTGCATACTTATCGAGATTTGAAGAGGTACTCAAAGGATGTTCCAAACTATATTATGATTCATCTAAGCAGAGAAGGGAACTTAGAGGGAGCTGACAATCTGGAAGATCAGTTAAAATATGTTGGTGGATTGCAGCAAATCAGATGGGTAGCAAGTCAGACCATGGCAGTAACAGCACTTAAGACAAGCTGGGAGTCTATAGTACTTCATCTCGAGCACCTTGCTGCTGGTAATGATGAATACTCGCAAAAAGTCAAAAGATTGCTTTACACCATGAAGTTGGCAACATTCCTTTATTTATTGCAGCATCTAAGGCCTTTTAACAGGGATACAGTCTTATTTCTTAAGTGGCAAGAAGGATTGAGGTGCTTCAACAGAAGCTAATCCAACTCAAAACAAAGCCAAGAAAGGCTTTAACACAATTTCACTTGCTTTTGAAACAGAATACTTTTGCAGGGGTCTCACTGTAAAGACTGGTACAAAGGGAGATCTCGTGAATTTAGTATTTAGGAAGACACTGGTGAGTTATTGGATACTGCTATATCTATTATAAATGACTGGTTTTTGAAGAACATCGCTGGCATGCCACACTCTTTGTTTAACATTTTTGATTTCTCTCTGTGGCCAGACTCTGTTGAAAAGATTAGGGATTTTAGGGATAAAGAATTTGAGGAGCTTCTTACATACTACGCAAAGGTACTTACTGATGATGAAATTCAGTCTGCCCCTGGAAAGTGGCTAGATTTCAGACTGTACGTCATTCATTGGAGGACACTTAAACCAGTAGCCCTCGTCACTCAGCTATTTAAAAAACGCCCAGGAGAAGTTACACATGTTCTTCCAATTTTAGAAATCATGCTTTCCATCAGTCCAACAATGGCAATATGTGAATGTGGGTTTAGCAGCATGAACTAATTAAAAAATGACCTGCGTACCTGCCTCAAAGGTGACACACTGTCTGCTTTAATGAGAATCCAAGTAGATGGGTGGGAAGTAGACACTTTTGGTCCAACCCCAGCAGTTCTGCATTGGCTGTCAGCAAACCAAGGACAGAGGCATATAATGGGCCACAAACCTCCAAGTCAAAGAAACAAGACTGTCGTTATTGAGTCAGAAGAGAGCAACTAGTTTTTGCTTTAGTCTCTTTGCTCAAAGCTGCACCATTGTCCTTAACAAGTGCCTGGCACGCTATGTTACTGCACCATCCAGTATTTGGCATTTGACTTATTGTTACAAGGCAGGATATCACTCTCAGCAGCTACTTAAGGACGGCCCAGAAGATGTTAAAACACATGCTGCCAATAATTTAGCACCACTACAGCAATATAAAAGAAAATATGGATTGGCAGCACCAACTGATTATAAAATGAGCCACATCCTGCCTGAAAGCAGAAATGTCAATGTTAATGCAAATACGAGTAGATAACTCAAAAGTTGAAACTTTCATCCAACCCTAGCAGTCTTGCTTTCATTGAGAGCAAAGACACATCACTGGATACAACCTTCCAAGTCCAAGATGCAAGACTTCCCTCTTTTGAACGAACAGGGAATTGTTCTAGCTATAGCAGTCTCTTGGCTCTGTCTACATCAGCATCTTCATTGTTACAAGTATGTGCCTGTTACACAAAGTTATTTCACCACCCACTTTTTGCTACGAGTCAGTGTACCTCTCTTCACTCAGGTGATACTTCAGCCCAGAAAAAGTTAAAAGGATACAAGCAAATGTGGATTTAGCAGTGTGCATTGATTCTAATAAAAAGCTGTGTACTTGCCTCAAAGCTGATATGTGTGCTAATGCAAATGAGACTGATTGAGTTAGGGTTGACACTTTTTATTCACACCGACTCCTAGATTGGCTGACCTGCTAACCTAGGTCGAAGACTTGTACAAAGTATTTCAAAACCAGAAAGCATTGCATCTGAAGACTGCAACCACTACTTCTCTCTATGTTTTAGCTTAGAGCATCAACATCTTCACTTGCAGGTGCCTGATATGTTGTTCTGAGATGTTATTTTGAGTGACGTTAAATGTTTGGGGCTTTTCTGGCACATTTAATATATTGGTATCCACATTTCTCAGGGAGGCACTATAGTGACAAACTGATGTTTGTTAGTAGACAGTCAACAAGTAATAAAATGAAAAGAGTACAAAAAGATTAATCAGCGGAACGCATCCATAGATGTGCTAAAAACATAACAATACAGATGAAGAAAGCAAGGATTTACAATGTCTTACAGATAATATGAGGAAGCTCCCTACAGCATTGCAAACACTCTGTGAGCCTATTTTCCACAGTAATAGTGGAGATAAGGTCATACACACACTGGGTCTCAATTCTGCCAATCGGATTTAATCACTATGTGGAGACTGGCTTTAAATAGTGCCTGAAAGTGCATGTGCTATTTAAAGGCATGGAAGGAAAACCCTAAATGTTGTTAATGCATTTTAAACATTTACATATAAATCTCCATTTTACAGGGAAAGATAATGTTTCAGGATGTTATAGCAGCAAACGAGTAGCTTCAGGTGAACAAGTTCAAAATTAATGGAGAAGTATGTAAAGCAAAGACACTCAGCATGGAAAACATAGAAGTCAGGGCTCGAAAAATCATAAAAATGTTACTAGACCTGCAGGTCTAGTAACTTGAAAAAATCTACTCGACCTTACTGTAATGTACTTGAACTCGGTCTCTGAAAGCCAAGCAAATGTGACAAGTTAACAAGATTTAAAGGCATCTTTATTGCTCATTTACTTTGTGAGCAATAAAGATGCCTTTAAATATTGTTATCTTGTCACATTTGCCCTGCTTTCAGAGACAGAGGTGAAAAGTCAGTTTGTCTGCCTACTCGCCAGAAAGGGCGAGTAGGCCCTAAAAATAGCTCGCCCTTATTAAATCTGGCTCGCCATAGTGAGCGGGCGAGTGGATTTTTCGAGCCCTGGAAGTGGAGCAAACCATTGCAAATTATGAAGCCAATTTAAACTCTGCTGACAACTATGTTGGTGGCAATAATCATGAGCTTTTTTTTATCAGAAACTAGAGACAACAACTAAGTGGGACTAAATCAGAGAAAGGGTGGTTACTTATTCATCTATAAGTCCATAGGAATGCACTGGATAAAGGTTTGTGAAAACAACCATAAACAATAAAGATATTATTATTATCACTGGATGAAGGGAGGCACAGCAGTCCCATGTTTTGGTGGAAACGTTGTTTGGCTCAGGCTAAATCCTCATGGACCCTGTAGGGGGATGCTGTCTGTTTGAAAAGCAACATAAATATTTGTGAGCCAATGTAATTTTCTTATAGGACAAGTACGAAAATGTATTTGTACTTAAGTGCATAGGAATACATTGAGGTAAGGGTGACCTATTTGATGCCCCCTGTTGCGATAAATGTTGCTCAGCTCAGACAATTCACATACAGGTAGTACACAGGGATGCTTTCTTTATTAGGATCAATATAAATATTGGTGAGCCAAGTTGATAGTCATGAGAGAAAGAATGGTTACTTATTCAACTATAAGTCCATAGGAATGCATTGGCTTTAGAGTGGCACATAGGGTCCAGGTTGAAACATTACTTGGCTCAGGCTAAATCCTCATAGACTTTGTTAGGGGAGTGTTTTAAAAACAACATAAATATTTGTGAGCCAATGTTATTTTCCTATTAGAGAACCATAATTACTTATTCAGCTAAAACTGCATAGGAATGCTTTGAGGTGAAGACAATTCAATTGGTGCCATCTGTTGTGCCAAATGTTTCTCGGCTCAGACGATTTACATACAAGTAGTGTAAAGGGATGCTCCCTTTATCACGATCAATAAAAATATTGGTGAGCAAAGTTGATATTCATGAGAGAAACAATGGTTACTTTTTCAACTACAACTCCTTAGGAATGGTTTGGCTTGAAGGTAGCAGAGAAGGCCCAGGAGAAAACGTTGCTTGGCTCAGGCTAAATCGTCATGGACCTTGTAAGAGGATGTGGTGTGTATGAAAAACAACAAATATTTGTGAACCAATGTGATTTTCTTATTGGACAAGCATGAATACTTATCCTTATATGAATACTTATCCTTATATTCTTATATCCATAGGAATGCATTGAGGTGAGGATGACCCGTTTGGTGCCACCTTTTGTGACAAATTTGGCTTGGCTAGACGCTTTGCATACAAGTTGTGTAGAGGGATCCCTTTATCAGGATGAACATAAATATGGGTCAGTTATTTGATATTCACGAGAGAAATGATGGTTACTTATTCAACTACAGCTCCATAAAAATGCATTGGCTTGAGGAGCCACAGACCGCCGCACTGGAAATATTACTTGTCTCAGGCTAACTCCTCATGGACCTTATAGGGGAATGTGATGGGTATGAAATACAACATAAATATTTGTGAGCCAATATGATTTTCTGATAGGACACGTATGATTACTTATTCAGACATAACTGCATAGGAATGCACTCAGGTGAGAGCCACCTGTTTGGTGCTACCTGTTGTGAAACCTTTTGCTCAGCTCAGATGATTTACATACAGGGAGTGGAGAGTGGGGTGTTCCCTTTACTAAGATCAATATAAATATTTGAGAGCCAAGATAATCTTCATGAGAAAAAGAATGATTACTTACTCATCTATAGCTTCATAGAAATACATTGGCTTGTGGAGGGCATTGTGGGCGCATGCTTTGGTGAGAATGTTGCTTGTCACAAGCTAAATCCTCTGGGACCTTGTAGGTAGATGTGTTGTGTTTGGAAAGCAACATAAATATCTGCGAGCCAATGTGATTTTCTTATAGGACTTAACTGTATATGAATGCTTTGAGGTAAGGACGACCCATTTGGTGCCAACTGTTGTTAAAAAGTATGATCGTCTCAGACACTTTACTTACAGGTAGTGTTAAGGGGTACCACATTTATTAAGATCAATATACATTTTAAGGGTGGCAGAGTTGTCCCATATTTTGGTTGAAAAGCTGGTTGGGTCATGGTAAATCCTAGGAGTAAAAGCGGTATGTGTTGTGACAGAAAAACAACATACTCATAGTATGACAATGCAATGTTCGATAAAATAGAATTGGCTGAATTATTTAGGGTTCAGTAAATGGAATGTATTTTATATAAAATGTTGCTAGCAAATAATATGCTGGCTGAATAAGTTGCTAACGTCAGCCTGTGAATAAGAATCTAACTTCAGCATCATCCTACATTTTGGAACAGATAAGAAGGAGAGTTAGAAAGCACATCAGATGAAGTAATTTTGTGATGAACTTATACTGAGGTGGATGATTTTGTTTAAATGGGAGAAAGCTCAAATAAAGAAAATTTTGCCCTAAACAGGTGGGAGTCACTCACAAGACAAAATCTGGAGTGCTCGCATGTATGGCACTAGCTCTTTAAAGGCCTCAGATGTTGTACTCTAGGCCTCATTTAAAGTTTGGCAGATGGGATAAATGTGATGGATCTCCCGCTCACCGTGCTACAAGTGCCATAGGCTATAATGCACTTGTAATATGGCGGGTAAGACCTCCAACACATTTGTGACGTAGAATCCTGTCCACTAACCCCTAAATAAGGCTGTTTGAGTCTTTGTGACATGAAGCTATATGGCCACCCTGAGATAGCATAGTGAGAGATGGAGAGTGATGGTCAGAATGTGTAGGTAGCAATGATTGGAATGTAGACAGTAGTGATGTGGGAGAGTTACACTTGATGGGGAGTGCAACATCAGCTATCATGTGGGCATGTGAGTGATGAAGAGTGAGGGTATAATCGTGGAAAACAAAATACCATCTATCTACTGAAAGAGACAAAGGAGAACCAGTGATTTAAATGGGCCACTAATGTCAGGTACTGAGTTCCTGCACTTCTTTATGTTGAGAGAGAGTACCTGCACTTCTGAGCAGAGGTATAACATGTTTAAATGCAAAGTACTGCCACTTCTTAGAACCAAGTAGGCAGCGTTTTAAGTGGGGTGAAAAAATGGGGGGAACTCACGGCAGAGATCAAGCTGCTAGAGCGTTCAGACAAAGAAGCCCCAGCCCACAGTACTAAAAGGCAATTAGCCCTGCTCCGTGATCAATTGCGTGCCCTCCGCACGGGAAAGGCGAAGCGCGCACTAATGGCCCTGCAGCAGAAATACTATGAGGGAGGGGATAAGGTGGGCAGGCTACTGGCCCGTAAACTGCGACAGCGCCAGGCGAAAGCACACATCACTAAAATCCAGACAGGTGCCGCTACATCGGGGACAGCAGAAAAGGACAAATCTGAGGCGTTCCGAGACTACTACCAGCGACTTTACTCTCAGGTAGACCCCTCTCCCACGAGACTCCACTCCTACCTTGCTGATTGTGAGTGGGAGCCCCTGTCCACACACCATTCGACTCGTTTAGATAGTCCCATTACAGCAGAGGAATTATGTGCAGCTGTCAAGAGTCTCCCCCTAGGGTAAGCGCCAGGCCCAGATGGGCTTCCTGTTCTCTTCTACCGTTCCTTCCTCCCTCAGATGCAGGAACACCTACTGCACCTGTTTAATTCCTTTACAGGAGACACGGGCCTCACCCCCACCATGGCGATGGCCGAGATCTCCCTTATCCCCAAGGCAGGCAAGGATCCGGCACAGTGCTCTTCCTACCGCCCAATAGCTCTTCTCAACACGGATGCCAAGCTTTTTACTAAAATATTAGCCACACGCCTTGATTCTTATCTCCCTGGCCTCATTAGTCCCGACCAGGTGGGGTTTATTCGCCACCGGCAGGGCGCGGATAATGTCTGACGTATAGCCCACCTTGTCGAAAAAGTGCAACGCTTGATTATCCCCACTTGCCTTCTCTCGCTTGATGCGGAGAAGGCATTTGACAGGGTAGATTGGTCCTATCTCCGTGCCGTGTTGAGTAAAATAGGCCTTGGACGGGAATTTATCTCGAAAATCATGGCATCATATGTGGCCCCAACTGCTTGCATTCGAGTGAATCGGCGGGCTACGAGGCCGATATTGCTGAATCAGGGCACGAGACAGGGGTGTCCACTTTCGCCCCTGCTCTTCGCGTTAGCGGTGGAGCCCCTGGCCATATGGGTGAGAGAACTAGAGGGGATTAAGGGCTTGACCTTTGAAGGCCAAACCCACAAAATCAATCTGTTTGCGGACGACCCCCTGCTTACACTCACTCAACCTGAACTCTCGCTCCCATGTGTGGTCGAAAGCCTGCAGACCTTTGAAGCTGTCTCCAGCTTCAAAATCAATTTATCTAAATCATTTGTCCTAAACATTAACATCCCGACCCCCGAGGCTAGAGTGTTGCAGGACCTGACCCCCTTTCAATGGACGGCAGACTCTATCAAGTATCTAGGGCTCCATATCACCCCCATGCTCGCCTCCTGGTCCCGTGCTAACTGGGTATCTCTTCGCTGCTCAGTGCTAGCTGATCTTCAGAGATGGAAGCCCCTCCATATTTCCTGGCTGGGACGCATCAACATTATTAAAATGAACCCCGATCCCACAAGCGGACACCAGCATCTCCAGGGAGACCTACGCGCCTTTGTGTGGAATGGGAAGCGACCACGGATAGCGCACTCACTACTGATGCGCCCATGAGATAGAGGAGGCCTGGCATGCCCAAACCTATTGGAATACTATTGGGCAGCTCATCTGAGATATATCTCTGAGTGGGTCGTGCGCGAAAGTGAGACGCATTGGTTCCATATGGACCGTTCGGTGGCATGCCGGCCATTGTGGGACCTTGCCTGGCTACCTAAACACACCCAACCCCGACGTGCGTATGTTGCGACCCCAACCAAAACATTCCTTGATATTTGGGATAGAATAGCGGTTAAAAAGGGGCTAACCACATTCCTGTCCCCGAATACCCCTATCGCACGCAATCCGGAATTCCGCCCGGGCCTACCAACACAGTTGTTCGGTGGATGGAACGACGGAGAGTGCCGGACGATCCGCAACTTATTTTAAGGAGATGACATTAAGACATTCAATACCTGCAGGTCCTAATTTACGTTACCCCCCACGGCACTGCTTCAATATATGCAGCTGAGGCACTGGCTCTCCATTCCGGAGCTCCGCGCGGCGGCGGCCTGCCCCTTCACTCTATTCGAGAAACTGGTGCGGGCCTTTGCAGGCACTAGGGGACTGATCTCTAAAATCAGGTGTTGCAGCACTCGACTTCAATTCTTATTCACAAATATCAGACCGCCTGGCAGGACGCAACCCCGGGGGGACTCTCTCCCAAGCAGTGGGACAAGCTGTGGCAAGACATTACCAAAACATATCGTAGCCTTGCCTCCCGTGAAACCGCATACAAGCTAATGCTCCAATGGTACTATATGCCCCCTCGCCTGGCTACTATATACCACATGGTCTCCAGTCTTTGCTGGCGTTGTGGGAAAGAGGAAGGCACTTTATATCACATTTGGTGGTCATGTCAGGTGATAGCCACCTTTTGGAAGGAGGTCTTGGGACATATCAAGGGCGTCGTGGGGTACCTGATTCCACATATGCAACACGTGGCAATCCTAGGTATACGTCCCTCTACCCTAGCGGCAATGACCGGGGCGGACTGGGCCCTCATCAGCCATCTACTCCTAGCAGCGCGACAGCTTATAGCATGCACATGGAAACAAACTTTGCCCCCCTCCGTGGCTCAGTGGTTCGACAGAGTGGGGCACATTCTGGCAATGGAGACTCTCCCATAATCTAGCGAGCGCCGAAAAGAAATTCCAGCGCATTTGGCAGCCACTGTTATCTTATTTAATGTGCATCGAGTTCACCTGCTTTAGCCCCCCAAAACTGAGAGCGCTCCAGCTTTTCCCAAGCGATTGAAATGCGCGTTTGCCCAGCTTCCATGGACAGTTCCGGATACTGTGGGTGCTGGACCCCCCCACACACACGTTTTACTGCATGGCACACGCTAGATACCCCACACCACTGTAGGAGAGTAGGATCTGCCTCTTATGTTGCCCCCACTTTTTTCCGGATGTTTACACTGGTTTCTGGCTATAGTCTGGCTGGGACCCTGCTAATCAGGGCCCCAGCCTCTCTGTTCTCTCTAAACGATTTGGAGTGCACTCTAGGTGCACTAGTGATTGGATACTGTGGTACCTTATGAGTCCCTAGTATATGGTACCTTAGGTACCAAGGGCATAGGTACTTCACAGGCCTACCAGGGGCTGCAGCATGTATTATGCCACCCCTGGGAAGCAGACTAAATCTGACACCACAGGCCTGCTACTGCAGCCTGGGTGAGGAAGTGCTAGCACCCCTCACTGAGATATAGGTCCCCTATATCTCTCCTACACACACATATAAACCTATCAGTCACCCCTAAGGCAGGCCCTATCAATCCTGAGGGCAGGGTGCTTGGCTTCTATGTGAGGGGGTGCCTCTGCCTGAGCAGGGCCCCTCTGCAGCTCTCAGAGTCCATTCTCTGGTGCTGTTTGTGGATGCGGTTAAACCATATACTTTTAAGTGCATTATATCCTCGCGGTAAAATGCTAACTTTGGAATGGCTGCATCGAAACATGTCGTGTTTGGTGTCAACATCTTGGAATACTACCCCCCCGCCAGTCCTGGCGGCGGGGGTAGCATTCCACCCTTCTGGAGGGATAGACATGTACCTACTGTGGAAACGCTGTAGAAACCTGCAGAGCCCTGGCATCACAAAATGGATGCCACCAGTTACAGACACTGGGCTGCCCTCCTGCTGATGACCAACACTCGCAGCGGAGGAAGCCCAACAATAGATATCCTGTCCCAAGGGGGTCTGACCACCTTCCAGACAGGGTTTAGTGTATTGGGGCTGGGTGGGTGCACTCTTAGAGTGCTTTGAAGTCCTGCACTGGGGGAGCAGAAGGCTCCTCTGTGCATATGCCAGTTCAAACCGGCTCAGGGGCTACCTGCCCCTGCTCTGGCGTGAAACTGGACAAAGGGAAGTGGGTGTAGCCACCCACTCCCCTGACCCTCCCATAGGTAGGGTCATAGAGCTACTCCCTCCCTTTCTTTTAGTATAAGAGGGGGAACCTGTGCATTGCACCCTAGATTACCCTGGACGACGCTCTGAAGAAGAATCCCGGACCTTCGACGTTCCACTACCTTTGGAAGACTGCAGAATCTCCCTTGGAGTCAAGGAGTGACTCCCCTGCTTGGCAGGCACCAAAAACTACAAACGACGGTCGCAAACTACGCCGCTCCCGCCGGAGTCCGAAGTCCCTGCAGCCCAAGAAGTGAATTTCCTGACTTCTCAAAGGCCATCGTGAGTCCCCAGCGAAGCTGAGGCCAGTGGACCCCAAGAGTAATGAGGAACCGCGACCCCTGGGTACCGTGCACTATTGTCGAGTGCAACCCCTTCACAACGTTCCACGAACTTGCGCTTTGGACCACGTGTGGTCCTAGCCTCCAGCAGGAATCCCTCCGAAGATCAGAGGCCTACCACGTCCCGAGTGACCGTGGGCCCTGTGAGCGAATCCTCCCGAGGCGTCTTCGCGTTCCCTTGCCAGCCGGCTTGTGGGTCCCCAGAAGACTTTCTAAAGACATCAAAGGGCTCCCCTGGTTGCTCCATGCCTGCCCTGACTTACCCTCACTGGGTGAGTCCCACAGACCTTGCTGGTCTGCGCCATTGCCTCTTCGCACTTTCCCCGAGACTTGCTGTTACCAAGGCTTGTTGGCTCCAATCGAGTCGCCGACAACGCAGTAAGCTGCAGACATCGTGGGATACGCCGAATCCAGCTCCTGGTCGTCGTCAACGCCTCCTGGACCTCGTGGCTGAAGAGTCAAGGCAACCGCGAACGACCTGAATCTTGCGACGACGGTGGGCATCCATCTTCCTTGCCCCGAGTCACTGCCAAGTGACTTTGAACACTGTCCCCTCTGCTTTCAGGTCTTCCATCTTCCGAATCCAGGCTTGGATTCCTCCGGACACTTCTCCTGTCGCCGCAAGCAGCAAGTCTTCACTGACTCCCATTGAAAACGACGCCGCGACCCGACACCAAAGAACACCTATGCACCCGGCTCCCATGGGTGAGGTAACTTCAGCAGTACGGTGCTCCTGTGGGTGTGGGCCCTAGAACTACTTACCCTGTAAGTGACTTGCTTGTAGCTTCCCTCGAAGTGTCCTAAAACTCTAAGTTTCTAAGTGCGACAATTGCGCTGACTCGTACAGGGTTCGCGTCTGTGTTAGACACACCGCGTCCATCTCCTTTGTAACACTATCTAGAACTGTACCCTTCGACTCGTACGGAGTCCGATCGGTGTTCGCCTCGAACACACAAAGGGCCTGTAACACTGAGATCTCCATTGCACTGACTCGCACAAGGTTCGCGTCTGTGTTAGACACAGCGCGTCCATCTCCCTTGCAACTCTACCTGTAACCGCGTCCTTCGACTCGTACAAGGACCGATCGGTGTGTTCGCCTCGAACACGCAAGGGACCTGTAACATTGAAATCTCAATCGCGTCTGAGCGCATAGACTCGCACAGGACTCGCACCGGTGCCAGGACACCGCGTCCGTCCCCTGTGGGTCTCCTACAACTACCTGGGGTGGTTCTTGGGGTCCCTCGATTCTAGATGCCCTAGACCTAGGTCTAGCAAACTAAGATTGTGATATTCGATTGTGCTAAACTTATTTTGATAACATCTGACTTGTACATATGTTCCTGACCTCTAATCTCATAAAGAGATTAGTAGAGAGTGTTTATTAATAAATACATATATATTTGATATATATACCTGTGTGGTGTCTTTTCATTTGGTGATTCAAGAGATTGTGTGGTAAAACAAGCTGCTTTACATTCCTTCAAGACTTAGCCTGAAGGCTGCTCTCCACAGCTACCACTAGGATAGCTTTCTATAAAGGTTGTCTTAAACCTATCTACCATAAGAGTCGAATTGTTCTGGTGCAAGGTGTCCACTTTAATTAGTGAACAGCATATGCCAGGCCAACTTCTCACATTGGTGGGCAGCGTGTGGAATTCCAGCTTGCTATTGTTTTACCAGAAAATCTCTATTTGAATTACTAACTGAAAACCACTATAGGTACTCAAGGTACATATAAAGTCAAGCTTAGTATCAATAAGTTCTACTGAACTTAGAGCTGTGTGCCAAGGGATAGCACACCCTTTCTACAGCTCAAGCTAGTATCAGTAGGCCACAAACTAGTGTAGGTAATACAACACTGCACAACACTAGAATGTCCTTAAAGGGTGGAACCAGTGGATCCACTCAGCCTCAGTATAAGGACATGGCTTTCTCTGACTTGAGAGCCAAGTGTGTTGAAAGACACCTGAGGCTAGGACAGAGTCCCTCAACCCCTACACCTGATAGATCTGCTGACAGCAGATGATCTTAGATTGGCTCTAGGAGCTAATGGGTCTGAATCAGTGGGTGGGTCGATTACAGTATCTGGGTCAGATGATGAAAATCAGAATGACCAGGACTCTGTGATTGAAGGGCCAGGCCTCAAGGGGCCTGAAAAGGACAGAGGAATTCTCCCTAAGAGAGCTGACAGAGTGGAGGAGAGGCATAGGTCCCCTTCCAGGGAATCTGACCACTCTTATCACTCTGGCAGAGAATTTGTCCACCAGAGGAACTCATACTTTCCCATAAGAGAGACCTCCTCTGAAAGAATGTGCAAACTGCTGCAGTATGAGGAAGCAAGAGTTGCCCTCAGAACCAAGCAGTTGGCACTGGATAGAGAAGCCCTGGAGATCCAGAGAGCTTCTAGAAGAGAGGGTTAGAACCCCTTGGTGGCAGCAACAGTGTCCCTAGAGGCAGAGAATCTATTCCAGACCATAGGAACCTGAGCAAGGTTGTTCCTCCCTACCAGAGTGGGGATGATATCCACAAGTGGATAACTGCTATGGAGAGGGCCTGTAGAGTACAGCAGGTCCCCCAAAAGCAGTGGGAAGCAATCTTGTGGCTCTCCTTTTCAGATAAAGGTAGAGACAAGCTCCTCACTGTTAGAGAAGAGGATGCTGACGATTATGAAGTCCTGAAGAGTGCACTGATAGATGGGTTTGGCTTAACCACTGAGCAGTACAGGTTGAAGTTCAGAGACACCCAGAAGGCACAGACTCAGGACTGGACTGACTTTGTTGATTGTGCAACCAAGGCTCTGGAGGGTTGGCTGGTTGGCAGTAGGGTTACTGATTTCAAGGGATTGTATAATCTGATGATGAGAGAACAGATCCTTAATAATTGCCAGAACCAGTTGTTGCATCAGTCCCTGGTGGACTCAGATCTGACCTCTCCCCAAGAATTGGGAAAGAAGGCAGACAAATGGGTCAGAACCAGGGTGAGGCAGAAACCCCAGAACCAAGGGGGTGACACCAGGAAGCAAGATCCTAAGGGCTCTGAGAAAGGTGGGGATAAGTCAAAAGACCAGAAGTCTTCACAAGGGCCCCAAAAATCTGCATCTGGTGGGGAGTCACAATCCAACAAGGGAAAAGGCCAAAAGAAGCCCTGGTGCAAATTCTGTAAACAGAAAGGGCACTGGACTTCTGACTGTAACAAGTCCAAAGACCAAACCACCACCACTTCTGCCCCTAAGGCAACTGTTCCCCCTAGCTCAGCTACTGGTGGAGGTGGTACTCAGAATAAGGGTGTAGTAGGGTTGACCCTGGGTTCTGAAGTGGACTCTGACCTAGTCAGAGTGCCCACTCAGGCAATGCTGATTTGTGAGGGAGACCTTAATATGTCCTTCCTAGTAAGCCCCAGTAATCTGGGCAAATACAAACAGCAGCCTGTAATAAATGGCAAACAGGCTTTGGCATTTAGGGACATGGGTGCTAGTGTCACTATGGTGGCAGAGGATCTTGTGGACCCTGGACAGATCATCCTGGGCGAAATGTACCAGGTGACCAATGCAAGCAATGTCAAGACCAACCATAGTCTGGCAGTTGTGAATTTCTCCTGGGGAGGGGTAACTGGCCTCAAGAAGGTTGTAGTCAGTGCAGACCTCCCTGTCGAATGTCTATTGGGCAATGGTCTAGAGACTTCAGCCTGGTCTGAAGTAGAGTTATGGACTCATGCTGAGATGTTGGGCATCCCTGCAGAGGTATTTGCTGTGACCAGGTCACAAGCAAGAATGCATGACCCTGAACCAGCTCTGTATCCTGGAACAATGGACCAGATGCTTCCCAAGAGGAGGAGCAGTAGGGTAAAGGCAGTGCCTTCCCCTCTGTCTCAGATCACAGATTCACCCCCAGAGGGAGGTGAAGCAGATCCTGAAGAAGGAACTGCCCCAGAGGGACTTGAGCCTGATCAGGTTGAGTTCTTGGGGGCAGGGGGCCCTTCTAGGGAAGATCTGAGTAAGGAGCAACAGTGCTGCCACTCTCTTGAACCCCTCAGACAGCAGGCTGCTGCTGAGGCTGCTGGGAGTGCTAGTGGGTCCCATAAAGTTTATTGGGATGAGGGACTCCTATATTCTGAGGGTAGAGACCCAGCCCCTGGAGCCACCAGGAGGATGGTAATACCTCAGAAGTTTAGGCGGTTCCTCTTGACCCTAGCACATGACATCCCTTTAGCAGGACACTTGGGCCAAAACAAGACCTGGGACAGGCTTGTTCCACATTTTCATTGGCCACATATGTCAGAGGACACAAAGGAGTTTTGTCGCTCCTGTGTCACATGCCAAGCCAGTGGTAAGGCAGGTGGCACAACAAAGGCCCCCTGATACCACTACCTGTGGTGGGGGTACCCTTTGAAAGGGTAGGGATTGACATTGTTGGTCCCCTTGACCCTCAAACTGCATCTGGGCACAGGTTTATCCTGGTGGTAGTGGATCATGCCACCAGGTACCCAGAAGCAATTCCCTGAGGACCACCACAGCCCCTGTGGTGGCAAGAGCCCTCATTGGAGTCTTCTCCAGAGTGGGTTTCCCAAAGGAGGTCATTTCTGACAGAGGTGCCAACTTCATGTCAGGATATCTGAAAGCAATGTGGAAGGAGTGTGGTGTAACTTATAAGTTCACCACCCCTATCACCCACAATGCAATGGTTTAGTTGAACGCTTCAACAAAACCTTGAAAGGAATGATTAAAGGACTCCCAGAGAAGCTTAGGCGGAAATGGGACCTTCTTCTTCCTTGCCTGTTGTTTGCATACAGTGAGGTTTCACAGAAGGGGTTGGTTACAGCCCATTTGAGCTTCTGTTTGGGCATCCTGTGAGAGGTCCACTGTGTTTGGTAAAAGAGGGCTGGGAGTTACCTCTCAGGCCCCCAAACAAGATGTGATGGACTATGTACTTGGTCTCCGCTCCCGGATGGCAGAGTACATGAAAAAGGCAACCAAAAACCTGGAGGCCAGCCAAGAATTACAAAAAGCTTGGCATGACCAAAGGCTGTACTGACTGTATACCAGCCAGGACAGAAAGTGTGGGTGTTGGAGCCTGTGGCCCCAGCAGCCCTCCAGGACAAGTGGAGTGGCCCCCATACAATAGTTGAACAGAAGGGAGAAGTCACCTACCTGGTGAATCATGGAACTCCCAGGAGCCCCCTGAGGGTGCTCCATGTCAACAGATTAAAGCCATATGTTGACAGGGCTGACATGGGCTTGCTCAGGGCGACTGATGAGGAACAGGAGGAGGAGAGTGACCCTCTCCCTGACCTGCTCTCTCAGAACCCTGATGATGGGTCAGTAGATGGTGTTGCTTTGGCAAGCAGCCTCACTGACCACCAGCAAACTGAGTGCAGACAAGTTCTGCAACAGTATAGACATATGTTTAGCCTGACCCCTAGTCAGACTTCCTGGTGCACCCATGAGGTGGACACTGGAGACAGTCTGCCTGTCAAGAATAAAATCTACAGGCAACCTGACCATGTCAGGGACTGTATCAGGACTGAAGTCCAGAAAATGTTGGAGCTAGGTGTAATTGAGCCTTCAGATAGCCCTTGGGCTAGCCCAGTAGTCCTGGTACCCAAGCCTCATACCCAGGGTGGGAAGAAAGAAATGAGGTTTTGTGTAGACTACAGAGGCCTCAATGCAGTCACTAGGACTGATGCCTATCCCATACCAAGGGCAGACGAGCTGATTGATACTTTGGCCTCAGCCAAGTATCTAAGCACGTTTGACCTGACGGCTGGCTACTGGCAGATCAGGTTAGCTGATGATGCAAAAGCCAAAACAGCATTTTCGACCCCTGGTGGGCACTACCACTTTGTGGTGATGCCCTTTGGATTGAAAAATGCACCTGCCACTTTTCAGAGGTTGGTGAATAAAGTTCTGACAGGGATGAAAACTTATTGCTCAGCTTATCTAGATGATATTGCTGTCTTTAGTTCCTCCTGGCAGGATCACCTGGTCCACCTCAGGAATGTTTTGGAGGCCCTGCAGAAAGCAGGCCTCACTATCAAGGCCACTAAGTGCCAGATAGGGCAGAGTCAGGTTGTATACCTGGGCCACCTTGTAGGTGGAGGCCAGGTTCAGCCTTTACAGAGCAAAATCCAAACCATAATGGAATGGGTTGCTCCAACCACCCAGACACAGGTGAGAGCCTTCTTAGGCCTGACTGGGTACTATAGGAGGTTTGTCAAGGGATATGGATCTATAGTGACCCCCTTGAATGATCTGACCTCAAAGAAAATGCCAAAAAGGTTCAGTGGACAGCTAGCTGTCACAAGGCATTTGAAGACCTAAAGCAGGCCATGTGCACTGCCCCCATCTTACAGAGTCCAGACTACACCAAAAAGTTCATTGTCCAAACAGATGCTTCTGAGCAGGGTGTGGGAGCTGTACTGTCTCAACTGAATGATGAAGGTCAAGACCAGCCAGTAGCTTTTATTAGCAGAAGGCTGACCCCTAGAGAGAAACGTTCGTCAGCTATAGAGAGGGAGGCCTTTGCTGTGGTGTGGGCCCTGAAGAAGCTGAGGCCATACTTGTTTGGCACTCACTTCATAGTTTAGACTGACCACAAGCCCCTCCTATGGCTTAAACAGATGAAAGGTGAGAACCCAAAACTTTCGAGGTGGTCCATTTCCCTACAGGGGATGGACTATACAGTGGAACATAGACCTGGGACCCAACATGCCAATGCAGATGGACTCTCAAGGTATTTCCACTTTGAACACGAAGACTCAACTGGTCAAGGTTAGTTTAGTGTCCCTGCGTTTGGGGGGGTTTGTAGGAGAGTAGGATCTGCCTCTTATGTCGCCCCCACTTTTTTTCAGATGTTTACACTGGTTTCTGGCTATAGTCTGGCTGGGACCCTGCTAATCAGGGCCCCAGCCTCTCTGTTCTCTCTAAACGATTTGGAGTGCACTCTAGGTGCACTAGTGATTGGATACTGTGGTACCTTATGAGTCCCTAGTATATGGTACCTTAGGTACCAAGGGCATAGGTACTTCACAGGCCTACCAGGGGCTGCAGCATGTATTATGCCACCCCTGGGAAGCAGACTAAATCTGACACCACAGACCTGCTACTGCAGCCTGGGTGAGGAAGTGCTAGCACTCCTCACTGAGATATAGGTCCCCTATATCTCTCCTACACACACATATAAACCTATCAGTCACCCCTAAGGCAGGCCCTATCAATCCTGAGGGCAGGGTGCTTGGCTTCTATGTGAGGGGGTGCCTCTGCCTGAGCAGGGCCCCTCTGCAGCTCTCAGAGTCCATTCTCTGGTGCTGTTTGTGGATGCGGTTAAACCATATACTTTTAAGTGCATTATATCCTCGCGGTAAAATGCTAACTTTGGAATGGCTGCATCGAAACATGTCGTGTTTGGTGTCAAACATCTTGGAATACTACCCCCCCGCCAGTCCTGGTGCGGGGGTAGCATTCCACTCTTCTAGAGGGATAGACATGTACCTACTGTGGAAACGCGGTAGAAACCTGCAGAGCCCTGGAATCACAAAATGGATGCCACCAGTCACAGACACTGGGCTGCCCTCCTGCTGATGACCAACACTCGCAGTGGAGGAAGCCCAACAATAGATATCCTGTCCCAAGGGGGTGTGACCACCTTCCAGACAGGGTTTAGTGTATTGGGGCTGGGTGGGTGCACTCTTAGAGTGCTTTGAAGTCCTGCACTGGGGGAGCAGAAGGCTCCTCTGTGCATATGCCAGTTCAAACCGGCTCAGGGGCTACCTACCCCTGCTCTGGCGCGAAACTGGACAAAGGGAAGTGGGTGTAGCCACCCACTCCCCTGACCCTCCCATAGGTAGGGTCATAGAGCTACTCCCTCCCTTTCTTTTAGTATAAGAGGGGGAACCTGTGCATTGCACCCTAGATTACCCTGGACGACGCTCTGAAGAAGAATCCCGGACTTTCGACGTTCCACTACCTTTGGAAGACTGAAGAATCTCCTTGGAGTCAAGGAGTGACTCCCCTGCTTGGCAGGCACCAAAAACTACAAACGACGGTCGCAAACTACGCCGCTCCCGCCGGAGTCCGAAGTCCCTGCAGCCCAAGAAGTGGATTTCCTGACTTCTCAAAGGCCATCGTGAGTCCCCAGCGAAGCTGAGGCCAGTGGACCCCAAGAGTAACGAGGAACCGCGACCCCTGGGTACCGTGCACTATTGTTGAGTGCAACCCCTTCACAACGTTCCACGAACTTGTGCTTTGGACCACGTGTGGTCCTAGCCTCCAGTAGGAATCCCTCCGAAGATCAGAGGCCTACCACGTCCCGAGTGACCGTGGGCCCTGTGAGCGAATCCTCCCGAGGCGTCTTCGCGATCCCTTGCCAGCCGGCTTGTGGGTCCCCAGAAGACTTTCTAAAGACATCAAAGGGCTCCCCTGGTTGCTTCAGGCCTGCCCTGACTTACCCTCACTGGGTGAGTCCCACAGACCTTGCTGGTCTGCGCCATTGCCTCTTCGCACTTTCCCCGAGACTTGCTGTTACCAAGGCTTGTTGGCTCCAATCGAGTCGCCGACACCGCAGTAAGCTGCAGACATCGTGGGACACGCCGAATCCAGCTCCTGGTCATCGTCGACGCCTCCTGGACCTCGTGGCTGAAGAGTCAAGGCAACCGCGAACGACCTGAATCTTGCGACGACGGTGGGCATCCATCTTCCTTGCCCCGAGTCACTGCCAAGTGACTTTGAACACTGTCCCCTCTGCTTTCAGGTCTTCCATCTTCCGAATCCAGGCTTGGATTCCTCCGGACACTTCTCCTGTCGCCGCAAGCAGCAAGTCTTCACTGGCTCCCATTGAAAACGACGCCGCGACCCGACACCAAAGAACACCTATGCACCCGGCTCCCCTGGGTGAGGTAACTTCAGCACTACGGTGCTCCTGTGGGTGTGGGCCCTAGAACTACTTACCCTGTAAGTGACTTGCTTGTAGCTTCCCTCGAAGTGTCCTAAAACTCTAAGTTTCTAAGTGCGACAATTGCGCTGACTCGTACAGGGTTCGCGTCTGTGTTAGACACACCGCGTCCATCTCCTTTGTAACACTATCTAGAACTGTACCCTTCGACTCGTACGGAGTCCGATCGGTGTTCGCCTCGAACACACAAAGGGCCTGTAACACTGAGATCTCCATTGCACTGACTCGCACAAGGTTCGCGTCTGTGTTAGACACAGCGCGTCCATCTCCCTTGCAACTCTACCTGTAACCGGCGTCCTTCGACTCGTACAAGGACCGATCGGTGTGTTCGCCTCGAACACGCAAGGGACCTGTAACATTGAAATCTCAATCGCGTCTGAGCGCATAGACTCGCACAGGACTCGCACCGGTGCCAGGACACCGCGTCCGTCCCCTGTGGGTCTCCTACAACTACCTGGGGTGGTTCTTGGGGGTCCCTCGATTCTAGATGCCCTAGACCTAGGTCTAGCAAACTAAGATTGTGATATTCGATTGTGCTAAACTTATTTTGATAACATCTGACTTGTACATATGTTCCTGACCTCTAATCTCACAAAGAGATTAGTAGAGAGTGTTTATTAATAAATACATATATATTTGATATATATACCTGTGTGGTGTCTTTTCATTTGGTGATTCAAGAGATTGTGTGGTAAAACAAGCTGCTTTACATTCCTTCAAGACTTAGCCTGAAGGCTGCTCTCCACAGCTACCACTAGGATAGCTTTCTATAAAGGTTGTCTTAAACCTATCTACCATAAGAGTCGAATTGTTCTGGTGCAAGGTGTCCACTTTAATTAGTGAACAGCATATGCCAGGCCAACTTCTCACAACCACATCATGACCTGTACAGTTTCTGTTTAATCGCTGTTGGCAGCTTTCTTATTTCTCTTTCCTCCAACGCCACCCTGGCCATAGGAACCCACACATATTCTACAGCGTGACGTGTCTGACATAATGGGGTAACAGTCGCAGGAGCAGACGCCTCCGCGGGGGCACGGCCATGCTTCCCGATCACACACATCTGATAATACCTACCTGGGGGCCCATGAACATCAAATCCAAATGCTGCTGGTTATATATATACCTTTGCGCTCTACATGAGTAGATGACCCTCCTACAGCCTGTTTAGTATATGTGCAATGATTAACCTTACGCGGCCAGCCCGAAGTGGTTGTATGCGACTTGCTGTGTATCCCCCTGCTGGTTATTTTGGTGTCCTTGTAAGTCTTTACGCTGCTGGCCCGGCCAGGGTTGTAGGCATCATGCTGTGTTTAACACTGATTGTCTTCAATAAAGGTTCTAGAAAATCAAAAAAAATAAAATGGGGGGTGTCTCTAAAAGGGGTGTTGCCTGTGTAATTAAGGGTGTGGCTTAAACATGTAAACTACATTTCTGTGATTTCCATCAGTGCCACCCGACCGGATTTTGGCGCCTCTCTGAGCATACTGTTATTGAATATCGAAAGGATGTCCAGACGTGCAGTAGACCACAGGTAACTTTATTGTTCTCCCTCCTAGACTCAACTGCCGATCCCCTGGAACCTCCCTCCAACCACCGTTCCAGGTTCCACGCAGGGAACCAGCAACCCCAACATTCCATCCCTACACAACCCCCTTCCTAATAAACAAAATTGAACAAAAAAATTAACTAAAAAAAAATGCAACATTATATATGTTATGTTAAAATATGTTAAAATAACTTGTAGAGCGCGCAGCTGCCCCAGCAACGGGGCGTCCCGGCGCTGAGCAAAATAGAGGCTAAGCAGCGAGTATCCCTCCTAAGAGAAGACAAGATGGACCAGGGAAGACATAAGGGTCAGAGGAAGGGGGACCTAATGAGGGAACAGATGGGTCTTTAACGCTTTTCGAAAGGTCAGGTAGTTGTCCATGCTCCGGATGTGAGGCGGAAGATCATCCCAGAGCTTGGCAGCTAGAACGCGGAACGAGCGACCACCAGCACGAGCCCTCTTCACACGTGGTATAGAGACCAAGTGTTTGCCTGCAGAGCGCAGATGACGCGAGGGAGTGTAGGTCGAGAGCAGGCCAGATATTATGCCAGAGGTGGGGGATATCAGGATCTTAAAAGCAAAGCAGAGAGATTTAAACTCCACCGCCTCTCCATTGGCAGCCAGTGTAGCCGCCTGAATGGTGCTGGAGGTGGGGCAGCGACTGGGCATGGCAAGAAGAGTTCTGGCGGCAACATTCTGGACCCTCTGAAGTCTTGAGATCTCGGTATTATTGACCCCAAGATAGAGCACGCTGGCGTAGTCCAGTCTAGATAGGACAGATGCTTGCACAATGGTCTGCCGGATGGAGGGGTCAAAGAAACCCAACATGGGTCTAAGACTGCGCAGAATGTCAAGACATGTCGCCGCCACCCTCTTGGTTTGAGCTTGGAAGCTCAGCGCCGAGTCAACCCATACGCCCAGATTTTTCACCACCTTTTTGGAGTGGGGGGGGGGGTCCCAAGGAGGAGGGCCACCAATGTCCGCTCCACAGCTCATGATCCTTCCCGACCAGCAGGACGTCAGTCTTGCTGGCGTTGAGCTGTAGGCAATTGGCAGTCAACCACTCTGCTACATCCGCCAGGCCACTTTGAAACTTGGCCGCATCATTTTGGCAGTCATTGGAGAGGGCGACTACAAGTTGGGTGTCATCTGCATTTGACACGATCGTCAACCCTCTCCTTTTAGCTAGTGCGGCCAGCGGCTGGACATACAAGTTGAAAAGTGTAGGGCTTAGCGCAGAGCCCTGTGGGACCCCCTGTTTGATGGGAAACACCCTAGATGAAAAGGGGGAGCCGAAACTTGGAAAGACCTGTCTGAGAGAAAAGAGGTGAGCCAGGACAGGGCAGCGCCCGCAATGCCGGCCTCCTTCAGTCTTTGAATCAAGATCTGGTGCGAGACAGTATCAAAGGCGGCACTGAGGTCCAATAGGATCAGTGCCGAGGTCCGTCCCTCATCCAGAGCTGCTCTCAGATGTTCAGATACAGCTAGGAGGGCTGATTCAGTGCTGAGGCCACGGCAGAAGCCACACTGAGAGGAGTCCAGAATGTGATTTTCCTCCAGATAGTTAGACAAGATGGAATTGACATGTGCTTCGGTGATTTTTGAAATCCAAGGCAGCAGGGAGATAGGGCGGAAGTTCTCCAGTTTAGTCGGGTCTAATGTGGGCTTCTTTAGAAGCGGCATAACACTGGCCTGCTTCCATGACCTAGGGACAATGGCCCTGGCCAGAGACAGGTTGATGACCTGGCCCAGCGGTGTAAGTAGGACAGATAGTAATCTCCTCAGATGTTCCGGCTTCATGAACACAATACATAAATTGGTATAAATTGGCAAGGGACAAAAAAGGCGAACAAGAAAATCTAAGAACTAGCACAGTGCTACAAGGCAATGGGTGAATACATTTTGTAGTCATTGAACTTTGAAGGACATAACTTCGCTCTGTCTGATACCCTCTTAGCGGCACTCTCCTTGACCTGAGTGACATCAATGCGTACTCCCATTTTCATCCCAACATACTCGCCTTTAGATTTGGGTACTATCGAAATAAAACACTTGTTCCATATTTTCCCATTTTCCAGTAACACCACATGATCCTTCACCTCTACAACCCAGACAGGTGCAGAAAAGTACGACCAACCCTTGCAAACAAAATCAGGTCTCTTAATTCTCACCCAGTCTCCAACCTGGACAGAAAACGACCTATGACGTTCGTTAGTGGAACTGTACTTCTGTACAGCAGACCTCACATCAACCAGCTTGCCATTCTTACCACATCAATGGTTTTCCTATCCATCCACTCTTTATTCAATTCTGCCCCTCAACAAGGTAAAAAGAGAAATTCCTTTATTTATGTGAGGGATAGTTCTCATTGCCCACAACATTTCATCCATTGCCTCTTTAAAATGCAAACCATTGATAAGCGCAAGCTCTAATTGTTCTTTGATGATACGATTTACTCTCTCCACAAGACCATTGCTACGAGGATGGTAGAGAGAAGTTAAGACGTGGTTTATATCTGATTTAGCAAGAAAATGTTCATCTCCCTGGATATCAACTGGGTCCCATTGTCAGTCACTAATTCCTCAGGGAAGCCCTCTCTAAAAAATACCTCCTTGAAAAATGTAATGACAGCATCAGAGTTTATATTGTCCACAAACTTCACCTGCGGCCAATTTGACATATAGTCTATCATGACCAACGCATATTTAGGTGTAATGCTCATAACCCCAAAAGGCCCAGGGGCATCAAACGCTACTTTACTCCAAGGTGTATTTTTGACCATAATAGGATTGACGGGAGACGGACAACACTGAGGACACACATGCAACAATCTCTGACATAATGTTCGATAGCCCTGTCAACCCCAGACCACCAGAAATCTTCCCTTATTCTTATTTTCATGGCCCGAATTCCAAGATGCCCTTCATGTGCCAGATCCAGTACTCTTTTACATAGGCATTCTGGACAACCAACTGCCCACTTCTGCGCCGAATGCTCCCCACAATAGATAATTTCTCCCCTACCCTCCTGCAAGGGATCAATGCTTCTGGGGTATTCCTGATAATAGGCCAACCATAGCCCACAAATCTCATCACTTCGTGTAACATTTTGTCACTTGCTTCCAACCATTCCTGCTCAGACAAAACTCCTGTTGTGGTATCACTAACCGAACTCACCACACACACCATCTCAAGATCATCCGCTTCTTCCTGATCTTCCACAATCCCTTCCAATGGCAATCTGTAAAGAAAATCAGCAACGTAATTCTTCGCACCGGGGACATATTCCAACTTGTACGAATATTATTGCAACCTACATTGCCACTTGATGATGTGTGGGTTTGCTCTACCCTCACCCTTTGTGGTGAACAGGTCCAACAAGGGTTTGTGATCAGTTCTTAGAACAAACTCTTTCCCCCACACAAAGTTTCTAAAATGCTGTACCCCTACTACATGGCCAATGACTCCTTCTATCGTATTGTATTGTATTGTATACAGAATTTATAGAGCGCACTGCGACCCTACGGGTATCCTGGCGCTTGAGCACGTATGATCAGTTATCTTAGAGTGTGATAGCGGTTGCAGAAATAAGAAACACTAAATTACACCCTGGGAAAGAGCCAGGTCTTCAATTTCTTTCTGAATGGCAATAGATCATCTATCTGTCTAAGTTCAGTTGGTAATTTGTTCCACGCCAAAGCTGCTGCAACGCAGAAGGCTCTTCCACCAGATCTAACTTTTCTGAACTTGGGTACTCTCACCAGTTTCGCTGAGGAAGAACGGAGATTGCGTGAAGGAACATACCATTCAAATCTGCTCTGTAAGGGCTTGGGCCCAATGCCATGTAGAGCTTTAAAAACTATACACATTGATTTAAATTGCACCCTCTGTACAACTGGAAGCCAGTGGAGCTCAGCCAAGGCCTGAGATAAAGAGGACTGGCGAGATCTCATAAGTGCCAGCTTAGCTGCCATTGACTGAATTCTCTGGAGTTTCTCCATCAAATATTTAGGAGACTCCAGCAATAGAGCATTACAATAATCCAGTTGGCTAAGGATAATGCTTCTTACTACCAGTGGCCTAGCCTGCTTAGGCAACAGTGGGAGAATTCTTCGTAGCACCCTCATCAGAGCAAAGCATCTCCCAACTGTCTGGTTCACTTGGGACTCGAGGCTCAGTTTACAATCAAAACTGATCCCTAGGTTGCGAACTACATTTGTCGGGGTCAAAGAGGCTGTCACTGGTAGTGGCCAAAACCCGGTGGGTAGTGGATAAGGAACCTTCCCCACTGAACAGCACAGGATCTCAGTTTTTTCCCCATTAAATTGCAAATAGTTATTTTGAAGCCAGAGAGCAGTATCTTGCATACAATTATGAAATTTTTCAAGTGAAGTTGCCTGGCAACCTTCCAGAGATAAGATCAACTGGGTATCATCAGCATAGTTCACTAGACTAATGTTATGTGACTTAATAACAGCCACAAGAGGCTTCATGTAGATATTAAACAAGATAGGGCTGATTGCAGATCCCTGTGGTACCCCATGTTGAACTTTCCTATACATGGATTGATACGGGGAAGAGCAACCGCCTGTTCTCTGTCTGAGAGGTAGGATTGAAACCACTTCAGTGCCAATCCACTCACACCTACTCTGGCAAGCCTGTCCAAGAGTACCGCATGGTTGACCGTATCAAATGCGGCGGACAGGTCCAACAAAATCAAGATGGAAGCTTGTCCCCTGTCCGCCCGCGGACAGGGACAAGACGTGGAGTACGACGATTCCGCTCCCCGCAATGTCCTAGATGCGAATGCAATGGTCTCTTTGTTCCCATCACCCCTTTTCTGCATAAGCACTGCACCAAGCCCCCATTACTAGCATCAGTGGTAATGATGCATAAATCATTGATGTCAAACATTTTGAGGGGACAAGGACCCACAATTTCCTTTTGATTGATTCAAAATCCTTATCACAATCGTTTTCACACACATATTTCACATTTCTCTTTAGGAGACTGCGCAAACCAGCAGTCTTATCGGAATTTCTTTTTACAAATTTGGAGTAGTACTCCACCAGCCCGAGAAATGAAAGGAGCTGGCCCTTGTTCTTGGGTTTAGGGGCACATTGAATGGCATCAGGAATTTTTACTTTTGGTTCAACTCCCTTCCCAGATACATGACGACCCAAATAATCAACACCTTCTTGTGAAAATGTACATTTCTCTTTCTTTAGAGTAAACCCACTGGCTTTGATAATGTCAAGCACCACCCTCACCCTGCTGTCATGTTCTGTCTCCGATTCCTCAAATATTAGGATGTCATCCTGGAAAAACAGGACACCTTTGATGTTGTTGAAGAGATTGTTCATCAACCTTTGGAATACGGCGGATGCCGACGCCAAACCAAATGGCATTCGAATATACCGATATGCTCCCTCAGGTGTGACAGATGATGTTAGGTGTCTCGAATCCCTACTCAATTCAATCTGGTGATAGGCTGAAGACACGTCCAGAGGAATACAAAATTTAGCACTACCCAAGGTTGACAACATTTCGTTTATATTGGGCAAAGGTTGGCGATCTACCCAGATAATAGAATTGAGATCCCCAAGATCCACACAAAGTCTCATAGACTTATCTGCTTTGTGTGCAAGTACAATAGGTGCCAACCATTCCGAACCTTCAATGGTTTCTATTATGCCTGCAGAACACAGTTTTTCCAATGCGAGCTTTAATACTTCACGTAAACTTAATGGTACCTTGTGCACTTTGTGAGCTACAGCCTTCGCGTTATGCTTTAAAATTATGTGGTGCTGGAAACCCTTAAGCTTCCCCAACTGTTCACTAAAAACCTCGGGGTAGACTTTGACCCACTCCCCAGCTTGTACCTGGTTGTCTTGTCTGGAATTAGAAAAAACAGTCAATGAACGAGTACCAAACATCCTATCATCTTTTTGTTTGGACAGTACTATGTCAGGATGATTGGGGTCTAAAATAATTCCCAGTTCTCCTTGTTCATCCCAACCTAACAAGTTGGCACCATTCTTGACAATGTATACAGGTCACACAGCATGTTTCCCATCAAACTGTAAATCAGCATCAAATTTCCCTACAACTTCCACTCTTTTGCCCACATATGTGAAAATTAGAATGCGAGATTCATGTACAGCCGTGTCTTCAATTTCACCAAAATCCCTTTTGTTCAACAATGTGAAAGGAGAACCAGAGTCCGCCAAGAATTTCACGTCTCTCTTGTTTGTGGAAATTATACAGGTCGGAGGCTTCCTTTTACGTGACCCCTCCACAGATGATATCTCCACAACTCCACTCTCTCCTTGGCTTGAGGATAACATTAGAATAGTATTGCAGTCACCGTCAGAGTCACAGAAATCCTCCTCAATGCTCTTGGCAGACTGCATGGGAGTAGGTTGTTGACTAATACTTGCTCTGCACACGTGTGCAAAATGACCTTACTTGCCACACTTAAAACACGTTTGATTCAATGCTGAGCAAAATCTGGTATTGCCCATATGGGACCTGCTGCCACAGCGGATTCATGTGTTTTCATTCTTCTCAACTTTCTCACTCCTAGATTTAGATGAGTACCCTTCAGCATTGCGGAGAGAACCAGCACTAGTTCCTTTTGTAGGTTGCTTAGGATTTGATTTGGTATAAAGATGTTTCACTTCAACGGGTTTAGTACACTCGTTCATTTCTTTCATGCAGATTTGTGAATGTTCAATACTCTCGCCAGCTTCAATGCTGACTCTAACTCAGGATCCTCAGTTGATAGAAGTTTTTCCTGAACTTTCCGTTTACTAGGTCTTTCTATCAATTGATCTCTAATAATTTCATCTTTGAATTCCCTATAGGTACATGTTGCAGCTAGTGTTCTGAAATCTGCAACAAAATCATCAATCTATTCTTCTGGAAACTGAGCGCGTTGAAGAAACTTGTGGTGTTCAAGAACAATGTTTTTTTAAATTTGAAACATTTGTCTAATGTGCTAATAATGGACGCATATTCATCAATCGCTGTTGAAGAATCACCATCCTCCCCACCAAATGTAAAAACACTCATAATTTCTAACGGTAGAGTTTTCAAAATATTCCGCCCTTTAGTACCTAAATTGTATACTAAAAGTGACTTCTTCTTTTTTGGAAGTGAATGTATCCCCATCAATTGTCTCCAAATAGGCTTCAAAGGTTTCTTTCCATTGCTGCCAATTCAATGGGGGAGTTCCTGGTACTTGCAGAAATGGTGCTGGCGCTAGTATTCTTTCCATTAGGTGACTAATGGGTGGATTGATGCTACAAAATACAGGTTAAGACACAGTGTATTTTACCCTGGGTTGTGCTTATAATTAGTGCAGATGCTGACCAGAATAAGGATGCAGACATGAATATAGTGCAATTATAAATGCTTTGTTAGTAGGCAACTGCTGGACAATGTGCTTAACTGGTGTGCCTGCCACCAGGGTAGAGTGCAGGCAGATTTATCATTTATTTCCTCTTTGGTGTGCCTGTCACTGAAATATAGTGCAGGCAGGTTAACTGGCAAATCCTCAGCAACACCTATTGATGTAGGTGATTCATCCTCATCAAGAGGGCCAACACGTTGTACGTGCGATGCGTGTGTTTCTGTAGGCAATTGTGCTTGTTCTGGGAAACTTCCCAAACATTCAAAATGGCCGCTGGATATGCGCAATGATATATGATGACGTGCGCAGTGTCCTGGTGTGATTTCGTACAGGTTACTTAAGGCCTAGCGATTTGGCCGAAAAAGCGCTATGGACGAAATGTGCGGCCAAACAAGGCCTAGTGATTTGGCCGAAAAAAAGCGCTATGGCGAAATGTGCAGCCAAACAAGGCCTAGCGATTTGGCCAAAAAACGCGCTCTGGACGAAATGTGCGGCCAAACAGGTCTCCAACAGTTGCCGTTAATACGGGCACTTCAGACCCACCTAGCAGTGTGGAGGTCCAATCACACAGGAGCACTGGCAACCAACAAAGGTTGCTCGATGCCTGACGGAAGCAGAGGCACTGCTGGACAGGAATCGTTACCACTGAAAGGAAGTTTAGACGTGCGGTAGACCACAGGTACGTTTATTGCTCTCTGTCCTCCACTCAACTGCTGATCCCCCGGAACCTCCCTCCAACCACCGTTCCAGGTTCCACGCAGGGAACCAGCAACCCCAACATTCCATCCCTACAAATATGTTAGCTGTTTAAGATAAATGAGTAACACCAATGATTTTGTTGTAAATAATGAATACTGACATTTTTCTAATTCTGAAATTGAGTGTGCATTAAACATTACTGTGGATGTGAAAAGGATAGTGGTCCTCAGAGTGTCTCAATTATTCTCTTTATGTTCACGCTATGTAAGACATGTATGCCTTTTTTACTTCACATGTCCATCTAAATATCTTGCTCTTTGCTCTTCAGCATTCCAACTCACTCTCTCCTTAATCCACATCCTCGATCCCCTTCACTTCACCACCCCTAAACACCAAACAACCCACTCACCTGCGCACTGCATTTTCTTATACTTTCGCTTTGTCAATATTTTGCCAACTGTGTACATCAGAGGTTCTTAACCTTTTGACTTGCATGGATCCCCACTAAATTGTTACTGAAATCTGGGGACCCCCACTGTAATCATTATTGGAATCCGGTGACCCCCCCAATTTAGTATTTACAGCATTACTAAGGATTTTCGATAATTTCAACCTCAAAACAATATTTAAAAAAATACATAAACAAGCATTCATCAAAAAAATATACAAATTATGAAATATTTTACTTAATTCACAAACTGCTCCCATTAATCAATCAGAAGATGCTATCTTAATGTTTAGCCTCCAATTTGAAATTCTTTCTCATTTACAGAATTACATTTTCAAGTGTAAATTTTGCGTCTTTATTATTTACACTTTATTAGTCTGTTCCTTTTGTTTAATTTTCTTAAGAACCACTGGTGTACATCGTTTATGCTCAGAATTCTGCACTGTATTATCACAATTGCAACTGGAATACATGACCATTGCAGTGTGTGCCAAGGATGGGATGACAGTATTCTGAGCACCTTTCTGACCCACTTATAGGCACTACGAGAAACTTGCACTATCTTCAACCTCAACTCCAGGGCTCTCAATTGTGGCCCATTTTAAAGACCTGGAGGCGACTCAGTTCAAAGTATGCACTTTACAAGAATACCAAAAAACAGAAACACAACATCCTGGAAATGGCAGACACTCTTAGGGAACACAAGATTAAGTAAACGTGAAATATAAGCAGGCACTAAATCGCTGCCATGGATTACCTACATGTTTTTAGGTCGAGCCTGAGCAGTGCCTGCGCTGCTCTGGAAGGCATGCTGTATTCAGGTACGGACTTGAAGCTCCACCTAACCTACGCCCATCTTTTCAATTGGCTCCTATTACTGTCCTTTCTAAATGGTTGCTTCTGATTCGTTAATAGGCTTGTTAGTCCCGCCTTAGTAATGCCTTGTCTGCATTTGTAACCTCCCATGAGTTCTGGACTTTTTACGTGTGTTGTTACACAGTCTGTGAGCACTATTTTCTTTAATGTCTTTGATCTAGGTGCTTTTGCAGGCACAACAGGCTCTCCCTAACCCACCTTTTTTTCATGACAGCGCAGGGCCCGATCATGGACGCTGAGCTTTATCTTTCAAAAATGCTCCCTGCACACTGCAGCACTTCTGCACGCGCTAGGCTGCTTAACAAATGCTTTTTATTTTTAAAAGCGCCCCATACCACGCTTTTACTTCAATGGCGGCCCCACCTTTCTTTAGACGAAACGCGTCTTAAAGAAAGGGGCGTGGCCGATATTAAAGTGAAAGCGCGACATGGGGCGCATTTACCAAAAAAAACATGTTTGTCAAATTGACAAACAAATGTTTTTTTTTGTAAAAGCGCCCCATATTGCACTTTTTTTTGTAAAAGCGCCTCTTACCGCCCTTTTACTTGTCCCTTTCTTTACATGAGCTTCGTCTAAAGAAAGGGGCATGGCCACCATTAAAGTCAAAGCACAGCATGGGGAGCTTTTACAAAAAAAAACATTAGTTTGTCATCTTAAACAAATGCTTTTTTTTTGTAAAAGAGCCCCATACCGCACTTTCACTTTAATGGCGGCTGCAAACTTTTCTTAAGAAGCCAGTCCTCTAAAGAAAGGGGCGTGGCCGCCATTAAAGTGAAAGTGCGGCATAGGGTGCTTTTACAAACAAGCATTTGGAATGTAATAGGTCTCGCATTTGCGAGAGTTTAAGCTATTAGCATTGTAAATGACAATGCCTTTTATTTTTTTAAAACCAAAACAGGGACGTAACAAAGGCCCCCGCAGCGCGGGGGGCCCCAGGCTGACCCATACTGGAGGGGGCCCCCTCAGCCCCTACTGATGTGAGTGTGAGGGGCCCCTTCAGCACAGCATGCAAGGGGGCCCCCTTCACGTTTTGTTCACGACACTGAACCAAAACATAAATAAAAGACATTGTCGTTTACAATGCCAATAGCTCAAACTCGCTTAAATGCGAGACCTACTGCATTGCAAATGCTTGTTTCAGACATCGACCACCGTTTTTGCCTGTAAAGTTAAGGATACTATTATAGGACACGATAGGAACCCGTTTCAATATACTTTAAAAAAAAATTACTATCGGGTTAGTGACCCGGTCCTCTTACGCGCTGTGCATACCTGCTTTTCTATTTTCCATTTCGAGCACTGAGTAGAACAATAAGTGAAGTACCTCTTCTAACAAGAACGCTATTTAGAAGGGACAAACTGAAAACACCGTACACGAACTACAAAAAATGCCCAGTACAAAGTGGAAATTAACCTGGTACGTACTTCGAAAGAGCGCGTCGACGCCTCACCAGATATAAATGCAATTACAATTACTAAATCAGACGTAATATGCTCGCCGGCAGCAGATGTGACAGTAAAAACTCAGTGCTCTTGGAATGCATGGATCACGCCCATTTTTTAGGCGCATGCGCAGGTAATGTAGCCCCGTCGCTGTGACTCAGCACGCGCTCTCAGCCTCCTCGGTTAGTGTTGCCTTGTTCTTTTTCCTGACTTAGCGTTCTGGCGGGAGGGGCGCGCCACCTCAGACGAAGTGGTAAGTATCTTTTCTTAAGCCTCGTTAGGCACGACACCTCACTTTTCGTTTGTGTAGACAACCTGACCCTGTGCTCCCGTGCATTTCACCGCAACATGACAACGAAATGGTTCAGTTGGAAGGTGTTGTCAGAAATATGGACGCCTGCCCGTTTTGCTTATTTATGTATGGTTTGTGACTGTATGCATGTATTTTGGTGGTCTGTCTGTGAGCACATGCCTTATGCGTGCTCTTTTTAACAGCACTTAATGTTTGGGGTGTATTTCTTTTAAGGGTGGGACGGTGTGTGCACCAGGGCTTTAAGTGGGCCGAGTCTCACCGGTGCTGAGCACCGGCAGTTTTTTGAAGGTGGCCTCGAAACAGGTCTCTATCAAGCTCTGTTTTGTGCCCTGGCACAGGTGGTCCGTTTTTTTTCTCGGACTGCAGTGACAGCAGGCACATCATGTGCCCTGCTCACACTGCTCACTTCTCACTAGTGTAGAAGTTAGGGCATGGCATGACGTCATGCTAAGTGAGCGTTGTAGGGGGAAGGGAAATCCTTTAAAGAGAATCATCTTCTCTCTGGATTTCCCTTCTCTTTTTGAAACTCAGGAGCAGCAACATTGCCATGGTGTCACCAGGGCTTTAACTGGAAGCTTTTTCAATATTATATACAAGCCATAGTTGCTGCTTATTTATCTTATGCAACTAACAATCATTGACAAAGCCAATAGTCCTGACTTGCTGTAGGTATGATGTTACTTGTTGTATCATATATCTAGATACAATGACAGAAACAGCAAAATTCAAGTCGGGCGGCACACTATGCTAAGCACAGATGTTTAGGCTTATGTGTTTTTAAGCCACGCCCTTAATTACATTGGCCACGCCCATTTGAGAGACCCCCCCCAGTTTTTTCATCCCAGCCCTGGGTGTGTGTATACTTGGATTTTTTTTTGTGGTAAGCGCCTGTGTGTGGGCAGGCATGTGTGCTCTTATGTTGGATCTATGTGCGTTGGTGTCCTGTGTTTTTGCGTGGTTGTTTGAAAGGGCAGCTCTTGAGGTTTTTTTTTAATAACGAAAGATCTCGAAGCGACAGCGAATGCGCTGTCACAGGCAAGACCTTAACATGCCTGACAGGAAGTATAGTTACCAAGTTTTCAGAGCCCTTATGTGTGACATTTCCATGGTCTCAGCGTGCTTAGATGTGACATTTGATTGGATTATGCGTGACACTTTGAGTGACACTTTATCACTATCAAAGCGAAGCAGTGAAATCCATGAAATGAAAAATTTCAAAAGTCCTGAAAGTTTCATTGAAACAGCTGCACCACACATGGATCATTTATAAATGTATATTAGCACAGCTCTTGCGATAAAACACGATTGTATTATGGGTCTGGCAATAATTCATCATAACAGCAGGCATTTTACAAAGCTGAGCGATGGAGAAACAAAGTGGGCGAGGTCTAGCCTCAAGTGAATGGCACTGTCACAAGGTGGGGTTAAACTCTTAAGGTGTGTGGTCTGCTTCACTCTCCCTGCAGTCTGCCATGATGCATGTAAAAGGTCAAGAGCTGCAACAGTGCGCTGCAGGCAGAAGGACTAATCAATTAGGACAGTTTAGAAAATAAGTATAGGGTTATGAATTAGGCACAGTCTATCTGTAAGAAGTGAAGTTTAGCGGATAGATAGACATATGTAAATAGATATGTAGAGAGATAGAGAGGAAGGCAAGAAAAGAAGAAAGCGAGACAGGTACGATGGGCTGGTGGATAGGTTCATGCTCATGTGCTACTGTTCTTATGCAATCGACATTCAGCAGAATTATCGATAGAAGAGCGTCCATTGATTTACATTTGGAGCGCAGCACACACTGAGGACATCCCAAGTGAGGGGCTCCACGAGGAGACCGTCATTGATTCTCCTCAAATAGCTAAATACAATATCATACCATACCCCTGTATGCAGCCAGTGCGTCCATCTTGTGCCTTTGTTCTCACTCATCATCATGGGGCAGGCATGAGCTGGACCTCTGGTGCCATCTACTGGGCAGAATGTTGTAAAGTGCTTAGTGGCATTGTGTCTCGAGCTAAGCCTATTTACATCTTGTGCTATTGGGATAGTGGAATCTTGCTACGGCAGGGTTTCACGTTATGATTTGAGGGCTGACGTTCCTGGAAAGGCAGTTAGATACTGGCCAGCAAGGAAGAGTCCACTCCGAGCTGTTGTCTGTAATAAAACCACTTACCACTTCTACCACTGTGTCTGTGTAGCCTCCGTCACAAAAGTTTGGGCGATGACCAGCTGCCTAGTGTGGTGAAAGGATCGAGAGCAGCTTGGGAAATGTGGCTCCGCATCGACGGGGAGCGTTTTTCAGATCTTTCTGATTCATACAGCTGCGGTTGGGAGCTTTGTGCCCTTTACTGCGAGCTAGTCCAATTGATGTTTGCCTATCTGGACCCTTCCTAACACGTAAATTTCGACATGTGCTGACCCTTAACTTACTGTTTCTAATTAGATTTCTGAGGTTGGTCCCACGAGGTCACCTCCTCCCTTCCCATCTTTTTGCCATTTTGAGTTTGTCTATTTGGGATCAGAATTTTTTGGGGATTGGATGCTCTTTTATCTTTTTCTTTGTCCTGATGATGATGATCCAGCGCTATCAATAAAATTTCTTCTCCTAGATGCTTTTGGACGTCCAGGTACAAATATCCCTCTTAAACACAACTATATCCATATGACGGTGGGGCCCATAACACCGCATATACATTCACTCTCTCATATATTCCCTGGATTTCATCCGTCCTTACCTAGGAGAAAAACAGTTAAATGATTTGCTGGAAGGAGACGGGATACCTTTTTATAAAAATGACATAATACTTCTCAAGCTCTAAGGTATTCCGCTCATTGGTCGATGGACCAACTAGTAGGAATCAGTTGATGGTGATTAAGACCAGCTCAATCACAATAAACCTTTAAACATTTACATTTATCATTGAACTAAAGAACCACTGACTCATTGGTTTAAAGATAATAAAGTTTATATAAATTTTAGAAGCATGAATAAGTTTCAAATGTATTATTCAGGTTATTACATTTAGCATCATTATAAGAATAAATTGAAATTGCAATGCATACCTATTAGATGGAAAAATAAAGTTCGTCACAGCCAGAACTCCCGAAAGATCTATCTATCTGTCCTGGAAAACAGGCCTTCTCGTTCCTTTCCCCTTTAGTATCTTAAGAATAAAAGTCTAATAGTTTAAATGGAAAAAATCTATTAGGAGTAAAAAGGTTCTCCAATAGCAGCGTCTCATGCTCAATCAAAAATATAAAATAGCAGCAGCAGCCGCAGCATCAGTTCGTAAAAACGGCAGCGTTGAAAACAACAGCATCAATAGCAGCTAACCCACCAATACAACCAACCCTCCCCTCCAAGAGTAGGTCTTCTTATACCCTAATACTAGCTTACTAAGTGAAAATGTTACATCTTTATGGCGAGATTCTCTCTAATTGGTCCATTCGGGTCAGTATACATCTCATTATGAATATCCTTGTTCCAACCAGTTCTTTGTGGAAAGTTCATACTTCTGTCGTTTCTCACGGGTTCATGACATTACCCATCCGCTCTTACATTTCAAACTGTATCCTTTTCTGATACTTTTAAGTTGAACAGTTCTTTGTCCATTCACATATTTACTGTGACTTCTCACGCTTTTCGCTGTCCTTCTTTGGCACACGTTTATATGATAAGGTCATCACAGCCTTGACCACGCTTCCATCCTAGGCTTTGGAACGATCACATGATCCCTCTTGTTCACGGCCTTTCTTTCTTTTGTAACCCTTCTCGCGCCTGCGTACTCTAGCTCATGGCGGCCATTTTATATCGCTGCTCAACAGGCCTAAGCGCACTATTATAAAGATAAACAAAACATAGTTAAGAATAAAGAATATAAGCCTTTCCGTTTCCCTCCCGTCATTCTACGTACCCCAATTAGGTATTACCTAGCAAAAGCAACATATAAAGCCATCCCTTACTTACCAACGCTTTACTTTGCCACCACACTGTTTATTTCCAAGCACGAATCATGCATTTATTATTCTAGTTAGTACGCAAATATTAGACTTATGTTATCCACGTTAACAATTGTAAGTAAATTAGTTTGCACATATATAATAGCGTGTTACCTTTAACCCTTTACATGTAACATACATGGTTGGTTATTTACTAAGACGAACTTGTGTGTTATTTAACGTAAATATTAGGAGGTTAAAAAATTTTTCATTTACCCTGCTCCATCAACTCCCCCTTTGGTGATTTTTAATATCACCACAAAAACCCATGTTACACAATTCTATCAGATAGCATATTTCTTTGTCCGTTTGTTTTTGTTAGTTTACACAACTGTATCCCTTTCAACTTGTCTCTTTGTTTTCTTATACATGTTTTCTTTTATTTCTTCTAACTCTATTTCACCCATTTCTCTTTCCCTTTCTTTGTTTATCTTGTTTTCTTTTTCTATTTTATTCTGTCTTTTTCTTCTCTTTATACATGTAATTATTAGCTTTAGTACTAAAACTATTATGATTATCATGGTTGCTACTATTATGACTTTCCCTACTATTAATCCACTCATTCTAGTAAACCAATTTATTACCGAGGAAAAACTCTTACCAAGTTTTCCTAATGCATTTTCAACCTCCAGTGGAACAAGTTCTTTGTGCAAATTTGTAATATTCTTTATATACTTTTGTATATTTTCACTTTTATCTGGAATGTAAGTGCAACAATGTTGGACTTTCAGCATTCCACAGACTCCACCCTCTTTTGCCAAAAGAATGTCAAGGGCAAGTCGATTTTGCATCACCATAGCTCTCATGGCAACCATTTCGGTATTTACCATCAAGAACCCTCCAGCAGTATCTGTAGATAAACGATCTACTACTGTGGATAATTTCCGAATTTTAAATGCATTCAAAGATATTCCCACTGCTGGTATCAATGCTCCAAAAATATCACCTACTATCTCTGAGAAACTTTCCCTTTTTCTACGTGTAAATGTCTTCATTATTTTGTGTGTTCCCTTTTCTGCTCTATCTACATGAAAAATCTTTGGAAAGACCAGGCCTAAGTAACATGATCCATACCAATGGTCCGGCAACCTGTAATAAGCTCTGTTACCACAAATGTAATAGATCCCAGGAAATATTGGATCTTTTCCCCCTTTGAATCCCCATCCACCTAAAATTTTATAATTGTCATGGCAATCACTGGAACCCACAAAATAATTGTCATATCTTGTTCTATTTCTTCTAATGCACAACCTTCCCTGTTGGGGCCAATCCAGAGTCATAGCTGCATTTGTCTTTTTCTTGTCATGATTTTCTTCCTCAAACGCCCAAAGAGGTGTTTTTGTCTCTTCTATCACTTTTCTTTGAAATTTCACTCTTCTATCCTCGACCATTTCTAAAAATACCTTTTCTTCATTTCTTAACTCACAGGTAAGGTTGTTTTTAACTATATCATCTAATGTTAGAATCTTATCTTCTATGAAAAATTCACCAAATGTTTTTGCTTCTTTCACTTTGTTTAGTTCTGAAACTACAGGAATCTTTGCAAAAATCTTATCTATATTAGTGTAATAATATTCTAATCTTCCTGTCTTATAAAATAAACTTGCTAAAACACTACATGTTATTCCATACGTCAAAGGAAGGTGATGATAGGTCACACCTTCTGCAACAGACGCAGGCAATTGCATACAAACATAACAATCTCTTACATCCATTGTTTCTACATACTCATATAATAATTTAGTGAAAACATTCTTTGAAAAATCTGTTATTGATTTGTCTTTATGTAATTCTGCATTACTTTTTAATATAGCTATCTCTTGAATGTTAGCTCCTTTTTCTTTCTCTGTGTTATTAGACGTTTCTTCTACAGCTAAACTAATTGGAATGGTGATTGCTAAAATAATCCATACTGTCATTAATAATCCTGTACAAAAGAAGCACATCTTACACCACCTGCTTAAGAACTCGCATCTACACTTTCTATTTTTAGTATCTTCCATTTTGTTCTATAATCTATTTTATTATGTACAGGGAAAATATGTCACCACACCTCAAAAATGACCTCTTAGTCACCCTGCACTTTCACTTTGTCTTCGTTTGGTACTTTCTTTTACTTCTTTTCAGAACTCTTTCTTTGTCAAATCCAGTGTTTCGTAAAATCCGGTAGAAATTCATTCAAATTTCTTCAAGTTTGTTGCACTTCACCTTCACCCATTTAGGTTGCAGCTTTGTTCTGGGTTCTCGTGAGTGATCTCTTCTTCTTTGATGTCAGTCAAAGCAATGTATTCATTCAGGCGATTATACTTCAGATTTGCTTTCTTTACTCTTTTTGTTTTCTGCAAGTGTTTTCTTGTTCTTTTTGACTTGTTATCTCATTTACTTGTTCTGCACTTTTTCCATCTAGCCTTATGATCTTGTATCTCAGTTTTCTAACTTCGTTGGGCCAATTGTCTCCTTTTCTTGGCCTTTTTGGTTCACTTTCTTTTTCCTCTCTTTCTGTTCTCCAAGTTCTCTTTCTCGACTCTAGTTTCTGGTTTCTTTCTTCTCCACTTTCTTCTGATTCTGTTTCAGTTCTTTCTTTATTGTCTCTTATCTTAAATTTTATAATTTCATTTCTTTCATCTATTTGTGGTTCTTCTCGTGTTTTCTTTCGATCACCTACTTCTGTCCCTCCTCGAGGTTCTTCCGAATTTGTGTCAATCTCTCTATCTGCCTCTAAATTTCCCTGTTCTTTTGTTCGCCGATCTGTCCCTATTGCTCCTCGGGGATCTTCCGATTCTTCTAACTTTCTATTTGAAACTCTCCCTTCTTCGTCTATTAATATTATCTCTGAAGGATTTTCACCACAACTTGTACTTGGTTGCTCACTGTTACTGTCTTTTTGCTCAGTTTCTTCTTTTATACTATCAAATTTCCAATTTCTTTTCAGATTTTCCTCACAATCCGAATGCTCTGTATCAGATGCTGAACTGGTGTCTGATATTTCCAGATGTCGACTTACATGTCGATCTTCAGATTCTGGAACTTCTGCTATTTCCTCCACTCCTCCTATCGTTGCACTTGTAGTTGGGTCTTCCAGATGTCGACTTACAGGTCGATCTTCAGATTCTGGAGCTCTGTTCGTCTCTTCCTGTGCATCCGATGCTGAACTGGTATCCAGCACTTCCAGATGTCGACTCACATGTCGATCTTCAGGTTCTGGAACTCTGATGGTGTGACTGGCATGTACCCAGTGTTTTACTCCTGCACATTTGACTGCAGTCGTTGTCACCAAGATCACTTGTCGTGGTTGGTCCCAGCGAGGAACCAAACAGTTTCTTCTTCAGTGGACTTTTATGCGGACCCAATCTCCTGGATTCAAATCGTAGGCTGGTTTTCTTTCAAGAGTGGTCGCATCCGGTCCAACCTGATGAAACACAGAACGTACCACATCAGCCAATCCTTTGCAATAATCCAGCACCAGATCATCAGTTATAGTCAGTAGTTTGTTGACAGGTACATGTGCTTGTCTCATTGCTCGTCCCATAATTATCTCATGGGGACTGAGTCCTGTCTTTCTTTCCGGTATACTTCTGATTGTCATTAAGACTAATGGCAAGGCATCTGGCCATTTGAGTCCTGTGGCTTGACACATTTTACCTAGCCTGTTCTTAATTGTTCCATTCACCTGCTCTACTATTCCAGAAGCCTCTGGTCTGTATGCACAGTGCAGTTTCTGTTTAATACTAAGTGCTTCACAAATCAGTTGAATCAATTCGTTTTGAAAATGTTTTCCTCTATCTGTTTCAATCGTTACTGGAAAACCATACCTTGGAATGAATTCTCGCAGCATAAGTTTTGCTACCGTTATTCCATCATTCCTTCTAGTCGGGTATGCTTCCACCCAACGGGAAAACAAACAGACGACTACAAGGACATACCTTAGTCTATTGCTCGGAGGCATTTCTATAAAATCCATTTGCATTCTCGTGAAAGGACCTCCCTCTCGTCCTATTGTTCCTAGACTCACTACTGTCTTTCTTCCTGGATTTAGCTGTTGACAAATAAGACACCTTTGACAAAGACTCTCAGCTATGGCTCTGAATTTTGGATTATACCATGTTTGTCTAAAAAGTCTGATCATTGAGTCTCTCCCAATATGAGCTTGTCCATGGTACATCCGTGCCATGTCAGAAATCATGCTATCAGGCATAACTGGTCTTTCATCCCTGTAAACCCAAACATCATTTTTCTCATGTTTTCTACATCCTGCTTTTATCCAGTTATCTTTTTCCTCATCATCTGCTGCTTCCTGTAATTGTCTCACCTCATCCCATGTTTCAACAGGGTTAGTAAAAAGCAAAGGACATGAAATATGCTCTCGTTCTTGGTTTCTGTTCAATGAGACCACATTTTTGGCACAGTACTGTGTAATTTCATCAGCAAACTTATTGCCGACAGTTATGTAGTCTTCCCCATTTTTATGTGCATTGCACTTCACTACCGCAATCTGTTTAGGCAGCTGTATCGCCTCAAGCAACTTTTTCACAAACTCACCATTTCTTATCGGTGTTCCTGCAGACGTCAAGAAACCTCTCTGAGACCAGATCTGCCCAAAATCGTGCACCACTCCAAAGCCATATTGGCTATCCGTGACAACTGTGATTCGGACATTCTTTCCCAACTTGCATGCTTGAATTAGAGCTACCAACTCCGCTAGTTGGGCAGAACGTATCCCTTTCAAACAAGATGCTTCCATTACAGCAGCTACTGTGCAAACTGCATATGCTGCACTTAGAACTCCATCATCCGTTCTCAAACATGAGCCATCCACTAACAGAATATAATCTGATTCCTTTAAAGGCTCATCCCGTATCTCAGGTCTTGGCTTTGTACAATATTCTAGTACATTCAGGCAATCATGATCAACTTCATCCATTTCAATCACACTCTCTTCATCTGGCAATGATGTTGAAGGATTTACATTCATGCATCTGTCAATGGTCACATTGTCTGCACTCAAAATTACTTTTTCATACCTAGTCAGCCGACTATGTGTCATGTATTGGGTTTTGGTTCTTGTCAAAAGAATTTCCACAGAATGAGGGACATATACTCTCAGTGGATATCCCATCACTATGCCTTCACTCTGCTCCAGACTTACACAAGTGGCAGCAACTGCTTTCAAACATCCAGGCAACGCTTTCGCTACTGGGTCTAAAACAGCTGAAAAATATGCAATGGGTCTTTTCATGTTTCCGTGTCTCTGCACCAGGACTGAAAACGCACACCCATCTCTTTCACTGCAATACTACTCAAAATCTTTTTCATAGTCAGGCATTCCCAATGCCGGAGCTTCACACAGTTTCCTTTTTAGTTCTCTGAATGCTTTCATTTCCTCATCATTCATTTCAAAAGGATCTTTAACATCCTTCTTTGTCAATCTCTGTAATGGTTTTGCAATTAATGAAAATCCACTTATCCATTGTCGACAATATCCAACCATTCCTAGGAACATTCTTACCTCTCTTTGTGTCATTGGAGCTCTCATTCCTTGGATTATTTTTATTCTTTCTGTCGTTACCTTTCGCACTCCCTTCTCAATCTTATGTCCTAGATACTGGACCTCTTGTTGACAAAACTGCAATTTTGATGGGGACACCTTATGTCCTCTTTTTGCTAAATGATTCAGCAAAGCAATTGTATCATTAACACATGCTTCCTTTGTTTTTGATGCCACCAGTAGGTCATCAATATACTGAACCATCACTGACTTCTCTGGCATTTTCAAATCTTCCAATGATTTCTTTAAAATCTGATTAAAGATTGAGGGGCTTTCTGTATACCCCTGAGGAATTCGGCACCATGCCAAAATACGCTCTCCGAACCTGAACGCAAATAATGGCTGGCTATCTGGATGTAATGGAATAGAGAAAAATGCATGGCACAAATCAATAACTGTGTACCATTCTGCTTCACGTGGAATTTGATATAGAATCACAGCAGGGTTTGGTACTATTGGGCAGCAAGGCACAACAATTTTGTTTACCTTTCTCAAATCCTGTACAATTCTATATGTTCCATTCGGCTTTTTCAGTCCCATTATCGGCGAATTACATGGACTGCTCATTATTTCTCTCAGAATCCCTTGCTCAATCATTTTATTTATTACTGGTGTTATTCCTTCAATTATTTCTGGTGTCAATTTATACTGTGGCGTATTTGGATAACTCGTTCCTTCTTTAACAGAGATTTTAACAGGGTCTACTTCTTTCATTAACCCTATATCTTCTCCCGTAAAGTCCCACACTTCCTGTTTCACTGTTTCTTTCAATTCAATTGGGATTTTCTCTACATCAAATATTGGAAATAAATCATTCACTTCTGATTCTAACTTTACCATTGTCATTTTATACAATACATCTTCATCTGGGGTCTGAAATACAATTCCATCTGGAGTACAATATATGGTGCAGTTCATCTTGCAAAGTAGATCGCGTCCTAATAGGTTCACAGGACTGCAATCACACACCACAAATCGGTGCATCTCACTAAATGGACCAATCTTTACCTCCACTAATTTAGTAAGAGGCGCCTTGATTTGCTGATTCGAAACACCCACTACTTGGATATGTTCACCTGAGAGAGGAAGGTTTGGAATTTCCACTGACCTGACAGTAGAACGGGTAGCTCCAGTGTCCACAAGGAATGTTACATTTGCACCATTCACTTCTCCATCCACAAATGGACCTGCTTGATCTACCTCTAGAGTTGCGCCAAGCACGCACTCTTCCTCCTCTCCTAGGCACCGTCATAAACTTTCATCCGACTCATCATCATCCTGTCGTAACCAGTACTGAGATATGGCAGCTGCGCGCGGCAATTGTGTTACCTGCTCTCCTCCGTAGAATCCTGTTTCTGCACTGTATTTCTGTTGATTAACACTCTTGGTAAGTGGTGGTTGTGGCACCTGACTTTGTTGGGTAACTACCTCACTCTGCACCTGTGGATTTAATGATTGATTTTCCGTATTAGGTTTTGGAGGAAATTTACACTCGTTTCTCCAATGCCCTAACTTTCCGCAGTTGTGGCATAGCCACTTTTTCTTTGCCTCTTCTATGCTCATTTGACCTTTTCCTTTACCTATATTTGGTCTAAATCTAGTCTGTCCTGCCTCGTTGACTGAATTACTCAATTGAGCTTCTTGCTTCTCTGCAACTTTCACTTGTGCCCACATTGCTTTCTCTTTCAATTTACGCTGTCTACTCTCAATATCATCACTGCAATATTTGGCATATCTCAAAACTTCATCCACTGTGCTATTCTGCCAACAAATCATATGCTGTTTAATCATTTCACTTATCTCCGGTTTCAACCCATAAACAAATCTATATACAAAATGACTCATATCCTTCTCATTTAGTGTCTCATAGCCACTATACTGTTTAAAAACTAACAGTAGCCTCTCGTAGTATGCATGTACTGATTCTTTACTTTCCTGTGTGGTTCTGTCTATTTTTACCCAATCCGTTTCTTTGGATGGAATCTTATTCTTCAAAAAGGTAATTACTTGATCATATTTCCTCATTACTTCTGGTCCTGGCGCTCCTGTTTTAGCATCCCTTGGATATTCTACAGTTGGCCAATCAATAGTAATCTTACATTCTGTCCACAAATCAGCTGGTACTACTATGTCAAACAATCCATCCAAATCTATCCACAACACCTTTGAAACTTTAACAAATCTCTCCACTTGTCGGTACCATTCTACTGGCTTCTCTCTCAACTTTGGGAAGTCATTTGTAAATGACAGTATATCCTGTCTAGACCATGGAACATGCACATAACTACCTCCTGGAGTTTCTCTCATCGGGTACTCCCTTACAGTTGATTCCTTGTCTGTCACCACAAAAGCCAAAGACGCTTTGTCTGTCACTTTCTCATTCCTTTTAGTCCATCTGCTTCTCCACCTATCCACATCACCCCATTTCCTCAGTAAAACAATTAATTCTTTTATTTGGGTTAATCGTCCTGATGTGTTCAAATTCTCTATATCTTTCTCGCAAAAATCTACTCTATATGGTTTCTGCAACGTTCTCACTTTTACAAATTCTACTCCTAGTTCTATTGCTGTTTCTTCTAATTTGTCATGTAAATTTCTAGCTCTCCATGTAATGCTCTTACATAAGAACATAATCTCGTCATCCTGATAAGATTTCAGTTTTTCTGTGCCAATTGTCCCTAAGATCAATTCTTCCATGTCTATTTTTAACCTAATTACATCTAATGGTTTTGATTCTGTCTCTTTCGTTTTTAGAGTTTTCATCCATTCATTCAATTTATCTGGAGTCGGACCTACAGGTGTACTATTTAATTCTATCCAATTTTTACTTCTTTCTGGTGTCTCTGATACAGACTCAGTTACCATAGGTATTCTCCTAAACTCATTTTCATTTATCGTCAAATTAGTAGGTGGGCTTGGTCTATATGTACTAACCAAATTTCTTGCACCTTCATTGTCTAATTCCATCCCTTCTTTCCTTCTTTGCAAATGTGAATTCATAGGAATGACTAAAGAATGCTCGTCAATTTTCTGATTCTCAAAAACTGGTATTACTGGACCTATCGTTACTGGTACAGTTACAGCTTCCATATTCATTGTTAATTCTCTTATCTTTTCAGTTAATTCTCTTGTGGTTTTTGCCAATTCAGTTGTATTGTCACTTTCTATCTTCTCATTTTGTGGAGTTTTCAATTGATCTTTTGACCTATTTATCTCATATCCTCGTTCGGGATTTTTATTCCTCCCAGTTTCCATTGGCGGTGCATTAGGTGTCACCACCGCAGAATTCTGTTGGTATGGAGGTGGGTTTCTGTTTAAAATATCTTCCAGCAATTCATCTTCCGTTTCACTACCACCATACCCATACTTTTCAGTAACCACATGTTTCTTTTTCTCTATACACTTTCTCTTTGCTTCTTCCTCAACTGTAAAAGCTGGAAACAAACCTCCTGTCATATTAGCATATCTCCAACGCTTTATTCTGTCCTCATGATTAACTCCCCACAATCTTCTGGGCACAAAATCATGATTCTTTAATCCTCTGAATCTCTCTCGTTCATACATCTCATCTTCCCATTCACTTAAAGCTTCAAATTGTGTCGGTCTAGGTTTAGGTTCAAGCATCGCCATCTTCTCTCTCAAATTCCGAAGTACAGCTACACTAAATGAACCATTCTCAGGAAAAGCCAATGCTCCATCATTCTTAGTATATTTAGTCCAATTTTCTAACCATATGCAGGTATGATATCCGTACTTCAACATCATGTGCGAAGCTGGTGACTTCGGCGGAGGAATTACTTGTCCCTCTCTAGTCACTACCTTTTTGTCTTTCTTAAAAAGTTCTTAACTTTTGACATCCACGACGTTTTCTCTCTACCATACTCATAATAAGCCATGATTCACAATTTCTTTCCCTTCTCAAAAGTCTGCGATTCAACACTGTTCTCTATGCGTTATTCGGACCTATCCCAGCGCGACTCACACCAACACTCCAATCCTAAGCTTCTACGTCACTGGTTTATCTGACCAATCCTAGCGCGACTCACACCAACGCTCCAATCAGAGCGGCTTCTGTATAACAGCGCATTGTCCAATCCCAGCGCGGCTTTTGTCTACGTCAGTTCTGCTCCTGACCCCTCCTTTACAAAATTTATCGGCAATTTATTTTTCAACAGTTCTTTGTTAGTTACAACATTAAAACCACATTTCCATTGTCTGATTTCGCTAAACAAAAGTGACAGTTTATTCTAGCTCGCAGAATACATTTTTGTTCGATAAGTGTACCACTTCCCTCTACCTTACCCTTCCTTCAAGCAAGGAGTAAACCTGTTTCTCTGGGGATAAAACACATGTGGAGACTACACTGCTCCTGAGAATTAAGGCCAGAGTTTCACAAGAAAACCGGTTGCTATTTCACTCATACACCTTTTATACGGAAAATGTCCCTATCATAACACAACCTAGGTTATCACCAATATGAACTCAGACAATGCACTATTCCATGTGACTTCTCTTGCCACACGTGTTCCACTTCCTACTTCCCGGAAGCGTTAAAACTTTGACTTACATATAACATAACGCGACTCAACATAAAATGTTAGACACAAAATAATCAATAACCAATAACCAATAATCACCAAACTAATCTATAGTAACCATAACTCTGCTACCAAGAAATCTGATCCAGCGCTATCAATAAAATTTCTTCTCCTAGATGCTTTTGGACGTCCAGGTACAAATATCCCTCTTAAACACAACTATATCCATATGACGGTGGGGGCCCATAACACCACATATACATTCACTCTCTCATATATTCCCTGGATTTCATCCGTCCTTACCTAGGAGAAAAACAATTAAATGATTTGCTGGAAGGAGACGGGATTCCTTTTTATAAAAATGACATAATACTTCTCAAGCTCTAAGGTATTCCGCTCATTGGTCGATGGACCAAGTAGTAGGAATCAGTTGATGGTGATTAAGACCAGCTCAATCACAATAAACCTTTAAACATTTACATTTATCATTGAGCTAAAGAACCACTGACTCATTGGTTTAAAGATAATAAAGTTTATATAAATTTTAGAAGCATGAATAAGTTTCAAATTTATTATTCAGGTTATTACATTTAGCATCATTATAAGAATAAATTGAAATTGCAATGCATACCTATTAGATGGAAAAATAAAGTTCGTCACATCCAGAACTCCCGAAAGATCTATCTATCTGTCCTGGAAAACAGGCCTTCTCGTTCCTTTCCCCTTTAGTATCTTAAGAATAAAAGTCTAATAGTTTAAATGGAAAAAAATCTATTAGGAGTAAAAAGGTTCTCCAATAGCAGCGTCTCGTGCTCAATCAAAAATATAAAATAGCAGCAGCAGCCGCAGCATCAGTTCGTAAAAACGGCAGCGTTGAAAACAGCATCAATAGCAGCTAACCCACCAATACAACCAACCCTCCCCTCCAAGAGTAGGTCTTCTTATACCCTAATACTAGCTTACTAAGTGAAAATGTTACATCTTTATGGCGAGATTCTCTCTAATTGGTCCATTCGGGTCAGTATACATCTATTTATGAATATCCTTGTTCCAACCAGTTCTTCGTGGAAAGTTCATACTTCTGTCGTTTCTCACGGGTTCATGACATTACCCATCCGCTCTTACATTTCAAACTGCATCCTTTTCTGATACTTTTAAGTTGAACAGTTCTTTGTCCAGTCACATATTCACTGTGACTTCTCACGCTTTTCGCTGTCCTTCTTTGGCACACGTTTATATGATAAGGTCATCACAGCCTTGACCACGCTTCCATCCTAGGCTTTGGAACGATCACATGATCCCTCTTGTTCACAGCCTTTCTTTCTTTTGTAACCCTTCTCGCGCCTGCGTACTCTAGCTCATGGCGGCCATTTTATATCGCTGCTCAACAGGCCTAAGCGCACTATTATAAAGATAAACAAAACATAGTTAAGTATAAAGAATATAAGCCTTTCCGTTTCCCTCCCGTCATTCTACGTACCCCAATTAGGTATTACCTAGCAAAAGCAACATATAAAGCCATCCCTTACTTACCAACGCTTTACTTTGCCACCACACTGTTTATTTCCAAGCACGAATCATGCATTTATTATTCTAGTTAGTACGCAAATATTAGACTTATGTTATCCACGGTAACAATTGTAAGTAAATTAGTTTGCACATATATAGCGTGTTACCTTTAACCCTTTACATGTAACATACATGGTTGGTTATTTACTAAGACGAACTTGTGTGTTATTTAACGTAAATATTAGGAGGTTAAATTTTTTTTCATTTACCCTGCTCCATCAATGATCTTTGTTAGAAATGGGGGTCTCTAGTTGGCAAGGGTTTGCACCTTTGTCCAAATAGGGACCCTTCTTCCTAGTCAGGATAAGGGAGTTACACTCCTAAAATAACCCCTGCTCACTCCCTTGGTAGCTTGGCACGAGCAGTCAGGCTTATCTTAGAGGCAGTGTGTAAAGCATTTGCACAAAACCCACAGTAATACAGTGTAAGCACTACAAAAGGACACCACACCAGTTTAGAAAAATATCCAATATTTTTATATACTTAAGATAAGACCAAAAACGATAAAAATCCACAATACAGTACTTAAAAATCTACAGTTATGAAAATAGGCTTTAAAAACAGTTCCTTGATGTCGATAGCTCCGTCCGGGGTTATCCCGGCGTCGTGAGAAAACAAATCCAAACAGTTCTGGCTGACCGCGGCGTCGCGGGCCAGCTATGGTGTCGGGAAGACCCGCAAACAGTACCTCTTAGAAATGCAGGGCGTCGGCGACCTCTCGTGGAGTCTCCGAAAGCACGGCGTCCGCAGGCGTCGGTTCCGGAGGTCGGTGCAGGAGTCGTCGGGGCCCTCGAAGTCACACATGTTGCAGATCGATCTCCTCTGTTGAAGTCAGGAGCGCTGGCATCGGCAGGCGTCGTGTGCTGCGGGGCGAAGTGCAGCGGTGCGGCGTGCGGTGCCCTCAGGTCGCGGTGCGAGCAGCGGCTCGGTGGCGGCGTCGGATGGCGTCGTCGGTGAGACCAGGGTCGCAGTGCGAGATGAAGGCTGTGCTCGTCACGGTGCTGGCAGGTCACGGTGCAAGCAGCGGCGTCGTCATTGCTGAAGCGCTGTCGTCGGCTGACGATGGCGACGGCGTCGGTAGGCCAAGGCTGCGGTGCGGGAGGAGGGCGGTGCGTCGTGTAACTTTACCAGCGGTGCCCTCGAACCACGATGCAAGCAGTGGCGTAGATTTGGGCGTGGAGCGGTGTCGTCGGGGATACCAAGGCGTCTTCGTGAAGCGGTGCGGAGTGCGGTGCCCACAGGTCGCGGTGCGAGCAGCGGCTCGGTGGCGGCGTCAGCAAAATCCTTTGATCCCTTAGGCAGAGAGTGTCTGTGCCCAGCCAGAACCAGTTCTGCCTCCTCTGGTGTGACTTCCTGGTAGGAGGTGGAGACGGCTTTGTCAGAGGCAGACCAGGCCCTTTGAGGTGCAAGGAAATCATCTCCTCCCCCTTCCCCAGTTGCAGCCCAGGTCTATTCAGCCCTTTCCTGACCCACCTAGACTATCTGGAGCCACTCCTGCTCCCCAGCCTTCTGTCATCCAAAACCCAGACAGGCAATCCACATTCCAACAGAGGCACACAGGATCATTGAGCAAGAAAATACCTACTTTCTAAAAGTGGTATTTTCAAACACAGAATGTAAAAATCACCTTCACTAAAAGATGCATCTTTAGATTCTGAGTTCAGGCATACTAAACTTTATTTTCCTACCTAGTTCTTATGGCCAGTTATGTTTATAAGATGTTATAAACAAACTTCCCATTCTGTCCTATGGGGAACAGGTAGCCTTGCAATAGTGAAAAACGAAATTGGCAGTAATTCACTATCAGGACATTCCACACACACCAGGGCATGTCCTACCTTTCACATACACTGCACCCTGCCCACAGGGGTACCTTGGGCCTACCTTAGGGGTGGCTGACATGTAAGAAAAGGGAAGGTTGGGGCCTGGCAAGTGGGTGCACTTGCCAAGTCGACATGGCAGTACCAGACTGCGCACAGGCTCTGCAATAGCATGCCAGAGTCATATTTACGGGCTGTTTGTGTGGGTGGCACAATCCAGTGCTGCAGCCCACCAACAGCATTTGATTTACAGGCCCTGGCACACGCAGTGCACTTTACTAGGGACTGACACATAAGTCAAATAGGCCAATCATGGAAACACCACTCCATAACACATTTTACCACAGGAGCACTTGCACCTTACCACTGATCAGCAGTGAGAAAAGTGCGCAGAAACACTAAGCCAGCACAAACAGAGTCAAAACCGGGAGGTCAGAAAGCAAAAACTTAGGGGAAACACGCCAAAAGATGCCAAGTCTAACAACCTTGAAATTATTTAAGGTCGAAACGCCGTTGACGCCCATCTTTGGCATATTTATGAGGAAGCAATGATTGCAGTCTTTGTCCTTATTAATTTTCAGACCCATTTCGCCTTAAAGTCTTGTTTCCCCTTGCCATTGCTTCTTTTGTTTACACTGTTTAATATGTTATTAGTGTTGTCCTTTGTGTAACCATATGAGCACCTTTAACCCCTTCGCTGCTAGGCCTTTTCCCCCCCTGTGCTAAGCCTTTTTTGGGCTATTTGGGGTAGTTCGCACTTAGGCCCCTGTAACTTTTTGACCACATAAGGTATCCACGCCAAATTTGCGTCCTTTTCTTGCAACATCATGGGGATTCTAAAGGCACCCAGGGTTTGTGGATTCCCTTGGAGGGGACCCAGAAATTAGCCAAAATACAGCTACATTTTGGGTTTTTTGTGAAAAATGGGAAAAAAGTGCTGCAAATGAAAGCATCTGGTTTTTTCCCTGCAAATGGTATCAACAAAGGGTTTGTGGGGCTGAAATCACCATTTTCCCAGCTTTCAGGGACAAGCAGACTTATGTCAGAAAACCAATTTCTTTTACACAGTTTTGGCATTTTATTGGGATATAGCCTATTTTTGCTATTTTTTGTGCTTTTAACCTTCTTCCAGTTAATGGTAGAAATGGGTATGAAAGCAATAATGGATCCTGGAAAGCTATACATTTTAGAAAAGTAGACAAAATTCTGAATTCAGCAAGGGGTCATTAGTGTAGATCCTTCAAGGTTTCTTTATAGAAACTAACAGTTAAATATAGGAAAAATTGAAAATGAGTTGAAAAAAACAGCCATTTGTGCCAACGTTTTCACCTGTAACTTCTTCTATTTGTGACAGCTGTTTGAAAGCAATATACCGTTACATCCGCTGGACCTTTCTGGTTGTGGGGATATATAGGACTTGTAGGTTCACCAAGAACCTGACGAACCCAGAGCCAATCACTGAGCAGCGTCTTGCAATGGTTTTTCATTATGTACCGGGTATATAGCAATTAATTTGGGAAAATATATACATGGAAAAATCGGTATGAAAGACACCTATGTATTTCTGAAATTGGAACAAAATATAGAGTTTCGAAACAGTAGATATTTGCACATTTCCGAAATTGTGAGTACCCATATTAGCATAAGAATTAAAGGTCATTTTTCAAAATGACTTTTTTTTTACACATTGTCTTTCATTTGGAAGGCAGAAATGCATCAAAAGTCAATAGATGATAACAGTTGCTCTACAATTCTGTGTTACCCTAAGTCTCCCTATAAAAATGGTACCTCACTTGTGTGGGTAGGCCTAGTGCCCTGCGACAGGAAATGGCCCAAAACGCAACGTGGACACACTTTATTTTTACAGTGAAAATAGACCCTTTTTTGCAAAGTGCCTAGCTGTATATTTTGAACCCTAGCTCTGCCGGCACCTAGGGAAACCTAGCAAACCTATACATTTTTGAAAAGTAGACACCCAGGGGAATCCAGGAAGGGGTGACTTGACTGGCTCTCACCAGGTTCTGTTACCCAGAATCCCTTGCAAACCTAAACATTTGTCAAAAAAAAGACATTTTCCTCACATTTCTGTGATGGAAAGTTCTGGAATCTGCGTGGATCCACACAATTACACCCACCCCGCGTTCCCCAAGGTCTTCCGAGAAAAATGGTACCTCACTTGTGTGGGTAGGCCTAGTGCCCGCGGCAGGAAACGGCCCAAAACGCAACGTGGACACACCACATTTTCACAGTGAAAACTGACCCTTTTTTTGCAAAGTGCCTAGCTGTAGATTTTGAACCCTAGCTCTGCCGGCACCTAGGGAAACCTAGCAAACCTATACATTTTTGAAAAGTAGACACACCGGGGAATCCAGGATGGGGTGACTTGAGTGGCTCTCACCAGGTTCTGTTACCCAGAATCCCTTGCAAACCTAAAAATGTGTCCAAAAAAACACATTTTCCTCACATTTCTGTGGTGGAAAGGTCTGGAATCTACATGGATCCACAAAATTCCACCCACCCCGCGTTCCCCAAAGTCTCCTGAGAAAAATGGTAACTCACTTGTGTGGGTAGGCCTAGTGCCCGCGACAGGAAACGGCCTAAAATGCAACGTGTACACACCACATTTTCACAGTGAAAACGGACCCTTTTTTTGCAAAGTGTCTAGCTATAGATTTTGAACCCTAGCTCTGCCGGCACCTAGGGAAACCTAGCAAACCTATACATTTTTGAAAAGTAGACACACAGGGGAATCCAGGATGGGGTGACTTGAGTGGCTCTCACCAGGTTCTGTTACCCAGAATCCCTTGCAAACCTAAAAATGTGTCCAAAAAACACATTTTCCTCACATTTCTGTGGTGGAAAGGTCTGGAATCTACATGGATCCACAAAATTCCACCCACCCCGCGTTCCCCAAAGTCTCCTGAGAAAAATGGTACCTCACTTGTGTGGGTAGGCCTAGTGCCCGCGGCAGGAAACGGCCTAAAATGCAACGTGGACACACCACATTTTCACAGTGAAAACGGACCCTTTTTTTGCAAAGTGTCTAGCTATAGATTTTGAACCCTAGCTCTGCCGCCACCAAGGGAAACCTAGCAAACCTATACATTTTTGAAAACTAGACACCCAGGGGAATCCAGGATGGGGTGACTTGACTGGCTTTCACCTGGTTCTGTTACCCAGAATCCCTTGCAAACCTAAAAATTTGTCAAAAAAACCCACATTTCCCTCACATTTCTGTGGTGGAAAGTTCTGGAATCAGCTTGGAGCCACAAAATTCCACGCACCCTGCGTTCCCCAAAGTCTTCCGAGAAAAATGGTACCTCACTTGTGTGGGTAGGCCTAGTGCGCGCGACAGGAAACGGCCCAAAATGCAACTTGGACACACCACATTTTCACAGTGAAAACGGACCCTTTTTTTACAAAGTGCCTAGCTGTAGATTTTGAACCCTAGCTCTGCCGGCACCTAGGGAAACCTAGCAAACCTATACATTTTTGAAAACTAGACACCCAGGGGAATCCAGGATGGGGTGACTTGACTGGCTCTCACCAGGTTCTGTTACCCAGAATTCCTTGCAAACCTAAAAAATTGTCAAAAAAACACATTTTTCTCACATTTCTGTGCTGGAAAGTTCTGGAATCTTCGTGGATCCACAAAATTCCACCCACCCCGCGTTCTCCAAAGTCTTCTGAGAAAAATGGTACCTCACTTGTGTGGGTAGGCCTAGTGCCCGTGACAGGAAACGGCCCAAAACGCAACATGGACACACCACATTTTCACGTGAAAACGGGCCCTTTTTTTGCAAAGTGCCTAGTTGTAGATTTTGAACCCTAGCTCTGCCGGCACCTAGGGAAACCTAGCAAACCTATACATTTTTGAAAACTAGACACCCAGGGGAATCCAAGATGGGGTGACTTGATTGGCTCTCACCAGGTTGTGTTACCCAGAACCCCTTGCAAAACTCAAAATGTGTCTAAAAAAACACTTTCCTCACATTTCTGTGATGGAAAGTTCTGGAATCTGCGTGGATCCACAAAATTCTACCTACCCCGCGTTCCCCAAAGTTTTCCGAGAAAAATGGTACCTCACTTGTGTGGGTAGGCCTAGTGCCCGCGACAGGAAACGGCCCAAAACGCAACATGGACACACCACATTTTCACAGTGAAAACGGACCCTTTTTTTGCAAAGTGTCTAGCTATAGATTTTGAACCCTAGCTCTGCCGGCACCTAGGGAAACCTAGCAAACCTATACATTTTTGAAAAGTAGACACACAGGGGAATCCAGGATGGGGTGACTTGAGTGGCTCTCACCAGGTTCTGTTACCCAGAATCCCTTGCAAACCTAAAAATGTGTCCAAAAAAACACATTTTTCTCACATTTCTGTGGTGGAAAGGTCTGGAATCTACATGGATCCACAAAATTCCACCCACCCCGCGTTCCCAAAGTCTCCTGAGAAAAATGGTACCTCACTTGTGTGGGTAGGCCTAGTGCCCGCGGCAGAAAGCGGCCCAAAACGCAACGTGGACACACCACATTTTCACAGTGAAAACTGACCCTTTTTTGCAAAGTGCCTAGCTGTAGATTTTGAACCCTAGCTCTGCCGGCACCTAGGGAAACCTAGCAAACCTATACATTTTTGAAAAGTAGACACACAGGGGAATCCAGGATGGGGTGACTTGAGTGGCTCTCACCAGGTTCTGTTACCCAGAATCCCTTGAAAACCTAAAAATGTGTCCAAAAAAACACATTTTCCTCACATTTCTGTGGTGGAAAGGTCTGGAATCTACATGGATCCACAAAATTCCACCCACCCCGCGTTCCCCAAAGTCTCCTGAGAAAAATGGTACCTCACTTGTGTGGGTAGGCCTAGTGCCCGCGACAGGAAACGGCCTAAAATGCAACGTGGACACACCACATTTTCACAGTGAAAACGGACCCTTTTTTTGCAAAGTGTCTAGCTATAGATTTTGAACCCTAGCTCTGCCGCCACCAAGGGAAACCTAGCAAACCTATACATTTTTGAAAACTAGACACCCAGGGGAATCCAGGATGGGGTGACTTGACTGGCTTTCACCTGGTTCTGTTACCCAGAATCCCTTGCAAACCTAAAAATTTGTCAAAAAACCCACATTTCCCTCACATTTCTGTGGTGGAAAGTTCTGGAATCAGCTTGGAGCCACAAAATTCCACCCACCCTGCGTTCCCCAAAGTCTTCCGAGAAAAATGGTACCTCACTTGTGTGGGTAGGCCTAGTGCCCGCGACAGGAAACGGCCCAAAATGCAACTTGGACACACCACATTTTCACAGTGAAAACGGACCCTTTTTTTGCAAAGTGCCTAGCTGTAGATTTTGAACCCTAGCTCTGCCGGCACCTAGGGAAACCTAGCAAACCTATACATTTTTGAAAACTAGACACCCAGGGGAATCCAGGATGGGGTGACTTGACTGGCTCTCACCAGGTTCTGTTACCCAGAATTCCTTGCAAACCTAAAAAATTGTCAAAAAAACACATTTTCCTCATATTTCTGTGCTGGAAAGTTCTGGAATCTTCGTGGATCCACAAAATTCCACCCACCCCGCGTTCTCCAAAGTCTTCTGAGAAAAATGGTACCTCACTTGTGTGGGTAGGCCTAGTGCCCGTGACAGGAAACGGCCCAAAACGCAACATGGACACACCACATTTTCACGTGAAAACGGGCCCTATTTTTGCAAAGTGCATAGCTGTAGATTTTGAACCCTAGCTCTGTCGGCACCTAGGGAAACCTAGCAAACCTATACATTTTTGAAAACTAGACACCCAGGGGAATCCAGGATGGGGTGACTTGACTGGCTCTCACCAGGTTCTGGTACCCAGAATCCCTTGCAAACCTAAAAACTTGTCAAAAAAACCACATTTTCCTCACATTTCTGTGGTGGAAAGTTCTGGAATCTGCGTGGATCCACAAAATTCTACCCACCCCGCGTTCCCCAAAGTCTTCCGAGAAAAATGGTACCTCACTTGTGTGGGTAGGCCTAGTGCCCGCGACAGGAAATGGCCCAAAACGCAACGTGGACACACCACATTTCACAGTGAAAACGGACCCTTTTTTTGCAAAGTGCCTAGTTGTAGATTTTGAACCCTAGCTCTGCCGGCACCTAGGGAAACCTAGCAAACCTATACATTTTTGAAAACTAGACACCCAGGGGAATCCAAGATGGGGTGACTTGATTGGCTCTCACCAGGTTGTGTTACCCAGAACCCCTTGCAAAACTCAAAATGTGTCTAAAAAAACACTTTCCTCACATTTCTGTGATGGAAAGTTCTGGAATCTGCGTGGATCCACAAAATTCTACCTACCCCGCGTTCCCCAAAGTTTTCCGAGAAAAATGGTACCTCACTTGTGTGGGTAGGCCTAGTGCCCGCGACAGGAAACGGCCCAAAACGCAACATGGACACACCACATTTTCACAGTGAAAACGGACCCTTTTTTTGCAAAGTGCCTAGCTGTAGATTTTGAACCCTAGCTCTGCCGGAACCCAGGGAAACCTAGCAAACCTATATATTTTTGAAAACTAGACACCCAGGGGAATTCAGGATGGGGTGATTGACTGGCTCTCACCAGGTTCTGGTACCCAGAATCCCTTTCAAACCTAAAAATGTGTCCAAAAAAACACATTTTCCTCACATTTCTGTGGTGGAAAGTTCTGGAATCTGCGTGGATCCACAAAATTCCACCCACCCCGCGTTCCTCAAAGTCTTCCGAGAAAAATGGTACCTCACTGTGTGGGTAGGCCTAGTGCCCGCGACAGAAAACAGAACAAAATGCAACGTGGACACACCACATTTTCACAGTGAAAACGGACCCTTTTTTTGCAAAGTGTCTAGCTGTAGATTTTGAACCCTAGCTCTGCCGGCACCTAGGGAAACCTAGCAAACCTATATATTTTTGAAAAGTAGACACACAGGGGAATCCAGAATGGGGTGACTTGAGTGGCTCTCACCAGGTTCTGTTACCCAGAATCCCTTGCAAACCTAAAAATGTGTCCAAAAAAACACATTTTCCTCACATTTCTGTGGTGGAAAGGTCTGGAATCTACATGGATCCACAAAATTCCACCCACCCCGCGTTCCCCAAAGTCTTCCGAGAAAAATGGTACCTCACTTGTGTGGGTAGGCCTAGTGCCCGCGACAGGAAACGGCCCAAAATGCAACGTGGACACACCACATTTTCACAGTGAAAACGGACCCTTTTTTTGCAAAGTGTCTAGCTATAGATTTTGAACCCTAGCTCTGCCGCCACCAAGGAAAACCTAGCAAACCTATATATTTTTGAAAACTAGTCATCCAGGGGAATCCAGGATGGGGTGACTTGACTGGCTCTCACCAGGTTGTGTTACCCAGAATCCCTTGCAAACCTAAAAATTTGTCAAAAAAACCACATTTCCCTCACATTTCTGTGGTGGAAACTTCTGTAATCAGCTTGGATCCACAAAATTCCACCCACCCCGCGTTCCCCAAAGTCTTCCGAGAAAAATGGTACCTCACTTGTGTGGGTGGGTCAAGTACCCGCGACAGGCAAGGGCCCAAAACCTATTGAGGTGACATCAAAATTACCTATCGCAAAACAACCTGGTTTTGCAAGGGGGGTCCCATGAGTTTTTGACCCCGGGCTCGGCGGCCATCGAGGTAAACCTACCAAACCCACACATTTCTGAAAACTAGACACCCAGGGGAGCCCAGCGAGGTATGGCTTGTGTGGGTCACCCAACATTTTCCTACCTAAAATCCCCTGCAAACCTCAAATTTAGCTGAAAAATTCACTTTTTTCTCAAATTTCTGTGTGGGAAAGTTCTGGAATCTGCGTGGATCCACTAATTTCCTACCACCCAGCGTTCCCCCAGGTCTCCCGATAAAAATGGTACCTCACTCGCGTGGGTGGGTCAAGTATCCGCGACAGGCAAGGGCCCAAAACCTATTGAGGCGACATCAAAATTACCTATCACAGAACAACCTGGTTTTGCAAGGGGGGTCCCATGAGTTTTTTGCCCCGGGCTCGGCGGCCATCTAGGGAAACCTACCAAACCCACACATTTCTGAAAACTAAACACCCGGGGGAGTCCAGCGAGGTATGGCTTGCGTGGGTCCCCCAACATTTTTCTACCCAGAATCCCCTGCAAACCTCAAATTTAGCTGTAAAATTCACTTTTTTCTCAAATTTCTGTGTGGGAAAGTTCTGGAATCTGCGTGGATCCACTAATTTCCTACCACCCAGCGTTCCCCCAAGTCTCCCGATAATAATGGTACCTCACTCGCGTGGGTGGGTCAAGTACCCGCGACAGGCAAGGGCCCAAAACCTATTGAGGCGACACCTATCGCGAAACAACCTAGTTTTGCAAGGGGGAGTCCACTGGCTTTTTGGCCCCGGGCTCTGTGGCCATCTTGGGAAACTACCAAACCCACACATTTCTGAAAACTAGACACCCTGGGGAGTCCAGCGAGGTATGGCTTGCGTGGGTCCCCCATCATTTTCCTACCCAGAATCCCCTGCAAACCTCAAATTTAGCTGAAAAATTCACTTTTTTCTCAAATTTCTGTGTGGGAAAGTTCTGGAATCTGCGTGGATCCACTAATTTCCTACCACCCAGCGTTCCCCCAGGTCTCCCGATAAAAATGGTACCTCACTCGCGTGGGTGGGTCAAGTATCCGCGACAGGCAAGGGCCCAAAACCTATTGAGGCGACATCAAAATTACCTATCACAGAACAACCTGGTTTTGCAAGGGGGGTCCCATGAGTTTTTTGCCCCGGGCTCGGCGGCCATCTAGGGAAACCTACCAAACCCACATATTTCTGAAAACTAGACACCCGGGGGAGTCCAGCGAGGTATGGCTTGCGTGGGTCCCCCAACATTTTTCTACCCAGAATCCCCTGCAAACCTCAAATTTAGCTGTAAAATTCACTTTTTTCTCAAATTTCTGTGTGGGAAAGTTCTGGAATCTGCGTGGATCCACTAATTTCCTACCACCCAGCGTTCCCCCAAGTCTCCCGATAATAATGGTACCTCACTCGCGTGGGTGGGTCAAGTACCCGCGACAGGCAAGGGCCCAAAACCTATTGAGGCGACATCAAATCTATCGCGAAACAACCTGGTTTTGCAAGGGGAGTCCACTGAGCTTTGGCCCCGGGCTCTGCGGCCATCTTGGGAAACCTACCAAACCCACACATTTCTGAAAACTAGACACCCTGGGGAGTCCAGCGAGGTATGGCTTGCGTGGGTCCCCCATCATTTTCCTACCCAGAATCCCCTGCAAACCTCAAATTTAGCTGAAAAATTCACTTTTTTCTCAAATTTCTGTGTGGGAAAGTTCTGGAATCTGCGTGGATCCACTAATTTCCTACCACCCAGCGTTCCCCCAGGTCTCCCGATAAAAATGGTACCTGACTCGTGTGGGTAGGCATAGTGGCTGCAACAGGAAATGGCCCAAATCGTACTGTGGAGACTTCAAAATTACCTATAACAAAACTACCTGGTTTTGGGGGGGGGGGCACCTGGTTTTTTGGCCCCGGGCTCGCCGCCATCTAGGGAAACCTACTAAACCCACACATTTCTGAAAACTAGACACCCTGGGGAGTCCAATGAGGTATGGCTTGCGTGGATCCCCCAACGTTTCCCTACCCAGAATCCCCTGCAAACCTCAAATTTAGCTGAAAAAATCACTTTTTCCTTACATTTTTGCATTGGGATCACTGTGCCGGCACAAATGTCCTACCACCCAGCGTTTCCCTTAGTTCTCCCGAGTAAAATGATACCTCACTTGTGTGGGTGGCCAAGGCCTGTGACTGAGAAGAGCCCAAAACATAGGTATTTAGGGTTTAGCACTAGAGAATTTGAGCGCTACATTCTTCTAAAAGCTACGTTTTGAGCTACAGTTCATGCCTTTGGCACACCCACACAAGTGAGGTATCATTTTACTCGGGAGAAGAGGGGAACGCTGGGTGGTAGGACATTTGTGCCGGCACAGTGATTCCATCGTAAAATATGTAAGGAAAATGTGATTTTTTCAGCTAAATTTGAGGTTTGCAGGGCATTCTGGGTAAGGAAACGTTGGGGGATCCACGCAAGCCATACCTCATTGGACTCCCCAGGGTGTCTAGTTTTCAGACATGTGTGGGTGTGGTAGGTTTCCTTAGATGGCGGCGAGCCCGAGGCCAAAACCTCAGGTGCCTCCCCAAAACCAGGTAGTTTTGTTATAGGTAATTTTGAAGTCTCCACAGTACGATTTGGGCCATTTACTGTTGCAGCCACTATGCCTACCCACACAAGTGAGGTACCATTTTTATCGGGAGACCTGGGGGAACGCTGGGTGGTAGGAAATTAGTGGATCCACGCAGATTCCAGAACTTTCCCACACAGAAATTTGAGAAAAAAGTGAATTGTTCAGCTAAATTTGAGGTTTGCAGGGGATTCTGGGTAGGAAAATGTTGGGGGACCCACGCAAGCCATACCTCACTGGACTCCCCCGGGTGTCTAGTTTTCAGAAATGTGTGGGTTTGATAGGTTTCCCTAGATGGCCGCCGAGCCCGGGGCCAAAAACGCATGGGACCCCCCTTGCAAAACCAGGTTGTTTTGTGATAGGTAATTTTGATGTCGCCTCAATATGTTTTGGACCCTTGCCTGTCGCGGGTACTTGACCCACCCACGCGAGTGAGGTACCATTTTTATCGGGAGACTTGGGGGAACGCTGGGTGGGAGGAAATTTGTGGATCCACGCAGATTCCAGAACTTTCCCACACAGAAATTTGAGAAAAAGTGATTTTGTTAGCTAAATTTGAGGTTTGCAGGGATTCTGGGTAGGAAAATGTTTGGGGACCCATGCAAGCCATACCTCTCTGGACTCCCCTGGGTATCTAGTTTTCAGAAATGTGTGGGTTTGGTAGGTTTCCCCAGATGGCCGCCGAGCCCGGGGCCAAAAACCCAGTGGACCCCCCTTGCAAAACCAGGTTGTTTCGCGATAGGTAGTCGCCTCAATAGGTTTTGGGCCCTTGCCTGTCGCGGGTACTTGACCCACCCACACGAGTGAGGTACTGAATTTATCGGAAGACCTGGGGGAAATGCTGGGTGGTATGAAAATTGTGGTTCCTTTGACAACAGAATATTATGACACAGTAATGCAATGAAAATGCGTGACTATAATCACGTTTTGAGGTTTGCATAGGATTGTGAGTAAAAAAACTTGTTGGGATCCATGAGAGGCACACCACCCAGCACTCCCCATTTTTTTTTTTTTAAATTTACAAAAATAACTAAAGTTGGTACATTTTCCCTAGAGACAGACTACACCTTAGCACAGAAAGACAAATGAGACAAATATGACTGCCTAACCACCTGTTCCTCAAGTACACACACATACTGGTTGGATTTGGCACGAGGGTGAGTGAAAGGTTCAAAATGTATATTTTATTAACAAGAGATTTCACAAAAAAGAAATGCACTGTTAATAATTAAAAGGTTAAAAACCTGAACCAATGACTCACAGCTCGTGAGCTGTAAAGCCACTGCAAGGCACCAACCTCTTTACAGGCCATTCACACACCTTTCATACTTGACACACACTTTGACACCACCAGCTGCGGCCCCAGCACATTACAACACTCACATCCACAGACAATGTGGAGACAATGTACACCCTGGCAGAGAGAGACAGAAAAGACAAATATTCCTTCAAAATGAACAATTCCTTAAGTACTCACACATAATGGTTGGATTTGGCACGAGGGTGAGTGAAGGTTCAGAGCGTAGAATTCTATTAACAAGAGATTTCACAAAAAGGAAATGCACTGTTAATATTTAAAAGGTTAAAAACCTGAACCAATGATTCACAGCTCGTGAGCTGTAAAGCCACGGCAAGGCACCAACCTCTTTACAGACCATTCACGCACCTTTCATACGTGACACACAAGACCATTCACACCGCCAGCTGCGGGCCCAGCACATTACAACATTCACATCAACAGACAGCGCCATTCAAGGGCCCATCACTTTCATACGCCTACATGACTGACACAGCAATCACACCGGCTAGTGGTTGACATAGTGTCTGCAGTGGCGTTTGACTAGCAGAGTGTGTAATGACCAGCAGCAAGTCACTACTCACACACTGCCAGCCAAATGCCAGCCCACGCACACCGACAGCCAAGCACCATCCCACCCCACTGCCAGCCAAGCTCCATTCTACGCACTCCACCAGCCAAGCGCCAGTCCACGCACACTGCCAGCCAAGCGCCAATCCGCGCACACCGCCAGCCAAGCGCCAGTCCACGCACACCGCCAGCCAAGCGCCAGTCCACGCACACCGCCAGCCAAGCGCCAGTCCATGCACACCGCCAGCCAAGCGCCAATCCACGCACACCGCCAGCCAAGCGCCAGTCCACACACACCGCCAGCCAAGCGCCAGCTCACGCACACCGCCAGCCAAGCGCCAATGCACGCACACTGCCAGCCAAGCGCCAGTCCACGCACACCGCCAGCCAAGCGCCTGTCCACACACACCGCCAGCCAAGCGCCAGTCCACGCACACCGCCAGCCAAGCGCCAGTCTATGCACACCGTCATTAAAAATGTTTTAACAAGAAAGAAAACACAAACCAATTGCAACTAGATACAAAACTAGAACTACAAAAACAACAGCAGTAACTAAAGACATCTTTCTATTGCCAAACGTGAAACTGAACAACAACTATATAAAACCATACAGACCAGGCAGTACACTATTAGACTCATGGTTGCTCCCAAAAACTCTTTTGAGTGTGATACAATCAGAAACATGTGGGCACAGACAGCCCAGGATTAGAAGGACAATCCGCACAGTGCATACGACTCTCCTTCCGCATACCTCTTCGCAAGCAGACTCTACATCTCCTACAGGGATTGTTTTTTTTGGGCGTGGGAGGAATTAAATCAAGAAAGTGGCGATCTTTCAATCTAGCCACATCCTCCACCACTCCAACTCTAGGAACACTTGCCTGTTCCACAACAACAAGGCTGCCTATCACAGACTCCTGAAACTGAACAAAAGTAATCTTTGACACAGGAGAACACTCCTTGAACACAACAAAAGCATTGAAAGTTGCTAAATTGAAGAGATGGATGGCCAACTTCTTATACCAAATGTAAGCCTTATGAACAGCAGTGTAAGGTTCCAACCTCTGATCTACTCTATCGAACACCACCCATGTGCTTATTGTAGTCTACAATGCACACAGGTTTGCGCACTTCAGCAACCTGACCCCAAACAGTCACAGGTGAAGTACTCTCATCATGAATGGTAGTCAGCATGTACACATCCCTCCTGTCCACAAATTTCACAGCTAGCAGTTCCTCACTACGCAAGGCACTGCAGTGTCCCCTCTGAAGCTTTTTGCAAACAAGCTCTTTTGGGTAACCTTTACGGTTAGAGCGGATTGTACCACAAGCAAAAGTGTCCACTTTAAACAATTCCTTAAACAATTGCACAGCAGTGTAGAAGTTATCAAGGTACAAATGGTGGCCTCTGTTAAACAGTCCTCTAGCAAGATCCCACACAATTTTCTCTGAAACTCCAAAAGTAGACGGACAACCAGGGGGTCAATAGTGGAATCCTTACCAGTGTACACCCGGAAATTATAGACATATCCTGTCCTACTCTCAGACAACATATACATCTTAATTCCATAACGTGCCCTCTTGCTAGGAATGTACTGCCTAAAAACCAAACGGCCCTTGAACAGGACCAAAGACTCATCAACAGCTATTTCTTTCCCTGGAGTATAGATCTCTGAAAATCGATCCACAAAGTGATCAAGAACAGGCCGAATCTTAAAAAGACGGTCACAGTCAGGGTGATCTCGTGACAACGCCAAAGCATTATCAACAAAATGCAGCATCCGAAGCGAAAGTAAATACCGATCACGACTCATAATTGCAGGAAATATGGCCGTTGCCATCAAAGGACTGGTAGACCAATATGAAGCCATAGACGGCTTCCTTATCAAGCCCATCAAAAAAGTCAAACCCAAAAATTTCTTCATCTCATCCAGATTTGTGGGAGTCCACCGGGTAGCTCTAGAGCGGGGCCTAAGTCTGGCACTGTTGTCCCTCAAAAACTGTTCAGCATACAAATTAGTCTGCTCAACAATCTCAGCCAAAAATACGTCATCCATGAACAACTGAAAAAAACTGTATAGGCAAAAATGCTTTCACAATCCACTCTACACCCTGCATCACCACTAAAGGCAGGCAACACCGGCTGCACCATGTTTGGATCAACCCAGAGTCCAGCACTTCCAGTAGGAAGCCTTGCAGCCTCAGGCTGCAATACCGATGTCTCTTGCGGCACCATCGACACATCAGTGTCCTCCTCTAAAACAGGCACTTCATCCGCACTGAGAGTAGCTTCATCTGCACTGAGAGTAGCTTCATCATCAGATTATTCCTCGTGGACAGAAAACTCACTGCCAGAATCTTGCACTGCCTCCTCTCCCTCAGACGCACTGTCAGTCTCATAATCCTGCTCAGAGGAAGATTCAAAAAGCATACCAACCACCTGCTGAGCAGTAATTCTACGGCTAGCCATAGTCCTTACTAATAAAGGTAACTTGTCAAACAAGTCAACAACAACAAACACTTTGTAAAATAAGCAATAAACAAAATGTGTCTTTATCACAAAGACCTATATACTCCAAAACTATACCACTCACTTGACAGAAGCAGCTAGACTCACCACCACCTACTCTGCACAGACACAGAAAGGATCAACAATATCCCACTAAAAAGAAAAAGAAAAAGAAAATTACACATAAGACAATGCAAAACACATCGCAAAGAATTTCATGCTCAGAACACTAACTAAATATGCTGCCATTATGACACCACTTACAAAAAAATTCATTCATGCATGACAATAACACTCATTTGGAATAAACACAACAACAAAAATTTTCTTACCAAATAAATGCAATTACGCAAAACTGCAGAACAACCACTGCCGAAACCGCAAACAAGAATCAAAAGCTTTACACTAGAATAAAAAGGAGAAAAAAACATTACAATCACATATGCAAATAATGCACCAGTCCACACACAATCCACCAACCAAGCTAAGGGGTAGGTGGGCCTAAGAGTATAAATAAAATATTCACCCCCGTAAAAGGGAGAAACCCTTGCCCAAGAGTCCACTCCCCAACACCAAAATTTAAAAACCCTGGTGTCTAGTGGCTTCTGCCCCTTGGGCGGATGGGCATAAAAACATACTGCTGATCTGCCACCCAAAGAGGGCAGAAATGGCCCCAATCATTCTCCCATAAAGGGAGCGACCCTTGTCCAAGGGGCCGCTCCCCAACATAACAAAAAAATATCCCTGGTGGCCTAGTGGCCATATAAAAACAAAATCAGACGATCTGCCCCCAGGGGGCAGAAACAGACAAGTTAATGCACCCCAAAGGGGAGCGACCCTTGCCCAAGAGGCCACTCCCCATAAATAAATCCCTGGTGGTCTAGTGGGCCTGATTTGTTTTAAAAAAATGGCGAGATCTGCCCCCCCCAGGGGGGCAGACAGCCAAAAACATTGCCCCCAAGAGGGAGCGACCCTTGCCCAAGGGGCCACTCCCCACAAATTAATCCCTGGTGGTCTAGTGGGCCACTACAAAAAAAACATGGCGAGATCTGCCCCCAGGGGTGCAGACAGCCAAAAACATTGCCCCCAAGGGGAGCGACCCTTGTCCAAGGGGCCACTCCCCACAAATTAATCCCTGGTGGTCTAGTGGGCCACTAAATTAAAAAAATGGCGAGATCTGCCCCCTAGGGGGTGCAGACAGCCAAAAACAATGCCCCCAAGGGGGAGCAACCCTTGCCCAAGGGGCCACTCCCCATAAATGTATCCCTGGTGGTCTAGTGGGCCACTTTATTTTAAAAAAATGGTGCGATCTGCCCCCGAGGGGGGCAGACACAGCCAAAACATATTGCCCCCAACAGGGGAGCGACCCTTGCCTAAGGGGCCGCTCCCCCCAAACAGGTAAACAGTTTTTTAATAAAAAAAAAAAAACCCTGGTGTCTAGTGGGCATTCCTGCTGCACGATCGCATGATCGTGCAGCAGGAAGGCTCAAAAGAGGCATCAGGGGAAAGGAAAACCCTTTCCTTTCCCCTGATGCCTCTTTTTTTAAATCCCCCCTCCCACGAGGAGAAACTTACCTCCTCTCTTCCCAACGCGCTGGACGCAAATGGTTTCCAGAGCATTGGGAATCCTCTAATGCGAGGCGCGCTGACGTCATTAGATGACGTGGAGGGGGGGGCGGGGGGAGGCAGAGGAAGGGCTTCCCCTGCCATCCCCGGTGGGGGCACCATAAAGGGCGGCCCACGGGGGGAGCGCCAGCGCTTCCCCCATGGGTGGGTGCTAGGACGGCCGGGAGCCGTCCGATGCGCACGCCCACCGTGACGTCGGACGGCTCCCGGCCGTCCGACGCACGGAACGGGTTAATGTATTCTTGTGTAATTGTCTTTCTGCATTCCTTGTTCAAGTAAAAAATATATTTTTGTAATTTTTATTTTTTGAGTACCTCTTTCATATCTTGTCTAACCAAAATATTTTCTTTTCTTTTGTGTTCTCTTTCATAATTATTTATGTGAGCTCATTTTTAATTGTTTTCCCAAACCATTGTAGACGTTATATGATTTATGTACCCCAGGTGTGGGGAATAGGGTAGCCCTTGTTTGTTGTAACCTCTGAGGATATACGGCATTTGCAGAGCGGAGGTAGCTGTTGAGAACCTGCGTGGTGGCGATTGTACGCTGGAACTGTGTGTACGAGGCTATGGCGTGGTGAGTACCGCCTCTTAAGTAAATGGGCATAAATGGAGTGTAGGATGGTAGGATCCTTCTGCATGGTTACTTCCACTTTTTGTCTGGTGCTAAGCTGTTATTGACTAGTCTGACTGGTATCCTGCTAATCAGGAACCCAGTCTATCTGCTTTCTCCATTAAATTGTTATGTTCAGTACTTAGGTACATCCCAGATTGGACACTGGGGTCCCCTTATCAGGCCCTAGTATATGGTACTAAGGTACCCAGGGCTTAGGTACCCTAGAGATCCCCCATGGGCTGAAGCATGCATTATGCCACCCGTAAGACACCCCTACAGCCTACGGAGTCCATTCTCCTGGGTTGTAAGTGAAGCAGCCATATACTTTATAGAGGGGCACCGCGTAATTACGCGATCACCATCTCGAAAATGACTGCAATGAATCCTATCATGTTTGGTATCAAACATGTTGGAATCATACCCCCACACCGTAAACGGTGTGGGAGGTATGATTTCAAGCGCTGTAAGAGCCCTCCGTTAGACTCTCAGGGTTCCCGGTGCCAACCTTCTAGACCCGGACAGCACAAAATGGTTGCTGCCAACCAGAGACACATTTCTGCCCTCCTGCTGCTGAGCCAAGCTCGAGCAAGGGAAGGCAGAACAATAGGCATCCCGTCACAGGGAGGTGTGACCACCTTCCAGATAGGATTTAGTGTATTGGGACCGGGTAGGTGCGCTTGCCAGCGCGTCTGCATGAGGGGCACATTTGGTGTCCTTGTGCATAGTCCAGTTCAAACCAGTTCTGGGAGCAGTTGGCTCCCGCTCTGGCGCATAACTGGACAAAGGACATGGGAGTAACCTCCCCCCTGTCCAGACCCTCCCCTGGGAGGGTCCCCTGAATCTTCCCAACCCTTTCCCTAGGGTACTTAAGGGCTTACTTGGGTGTATGTCCCTAGATTCGTCTTGGGATAAGATTCAGATCAGACACCACTGCACTTCTACTGTCTGGGCACTCTGGACTTCGCTGGACTTCGTTTGGGCTCGACTTCGTCTCCCTTCCAGACTGCTGCATCGTCTGTGCCTGTGCACCATACAGGAACCTTCCAAGGCTTGTGGGCATCAAAGACACCTGAAGGAATCTCCCTTGAAGTGAAGGAGTCACTTCCCTGCAATCGCAGGCACTGCAACTAAGTCGACCGGTCTGCTAATCCTGAGCTCCTCCGGACTCCGAAAGGTTTTGCAACACAGGTGGTGGTTTTCCACAGCTCCAGAGGCCTGCCCTGCCTCTCCTCAAGTTTGAGGCCAGTATACTCCCTCGTGGGGGTTGCAATAACCGAACCCCTGTGCACCGCGTCAACTTGCAGTTGCAAAGGCTTGTTGGCTTCCTTCCAAGAAGATCTTCGGGCTCCAAGTAGCCCCAACCTTGAGCATCTCCAGAGACCAGAATCTTCGGCCACACCGCATTGTTTTGCATCGTGGCCTGCATCTTTTGGTGAGCTGCTTGAGGTCCTCTCGCGTCTCCACTGCCTCCGGCCTGTGGATCCATTTGAGGGTCACCTTTGTTTCATTTGGGCTCCCCTGATTGCTCGGGCCTGCCCCGACTCCCCTGCTTGTGGTGAGTCCCCTGGATCTTGCTGGTCCCGACATTGCACCTTCTTTGACTTCTGCGTGGGTTGTATTTACCAAGGCTTGTTGGTGCTCCTGCCAGACACCGACCCCTCAGCATCCGATGTGGGACAGCTCAGTGCACGGCTCCTGGTCTTCCTCAGCGTCATCTGGTCCTCACAGCTGCAGATTCAAGGTCTTCATCAACTCTCCTGCAACTTCCGACATTGGTGGGCATTCTTCTTCCAGATCTCCTGGTCACTCCTGAGTGACATAGACTCTGTCCCCTCTGTTTGCAGGTACCTCTCAACTAGAATCCACCTTCGGATTCCACCGGACACTTTCTCCTCCTTCAGCAGCAGCACTTTCCTGAAGTCCTCCATTGGGTTCGACGGCGGTTTCTGACACCACTTTACACCTATGCACCCGGCTTCACTGGTGTAGGTAACGTGGGTACTAGGGTATCCACTGGTGGGGTGGCTCTCCAACCTTCTATCTTCCATGGGTTTTTTTCAGAACTTCTATGTCCTCTCGACCTTGTATTGACCCGAGTCGTGGTTTCTTATACCACTTTCTTAGTATATGGTTTGGCCCCCCCCCGGGGTCCACTGTGTATTCTGTGCTATTTACTGTATTTCTTTGCAAAGTATTGTGTGCATTGTGTTTATTTCCGGGTAGGAGATATCTAAACTTGTTAAAGAGTATTGTATAATAAATACATATTTTTATAAATACCTTGTGTGGTTCTTTTTCACCTACTCTATGCTATAAGATTGCATTCTGGTAAAACAAGCTGGTTTACACTCCTTCTGGACTACGCCTGAAGGCTGCTCTCCACAGCTACCACTTAGAGAGCTTTCTAAGGTTGTCTAAGACTTCTTAAATCACTATAAGGGTTGTCTGGACTGGTGCAGGGTGCCCACTTACATTATTGGACATCATATACCAGGCCAGCTTCTCACACGGAGTGTACCAGAAGGTCCGACCCAGAGACTGAGAGTATTGGAAAGTGTGACATATCACATCAACTGCGCAACCGGCTTCCATCTTCAGTATTAAGTTTGCCTATCGAGTGCACAGTCTAGTGTTCGTGGAGCGTGAGATGCTTCACGACGTGTGACATGGCATGCCATCTACGTGACTGGCGGCCATCTTTAAGTCCGTGTTTGAAAGGACGGTGCGCAGCCCAGTGCTCCGGTGACGCAAGATGCTGCATTTACGTGACGGCCATCTTGGTAAAACTAAGGAGTCCACTAACTGCGGTTCAGGGCTCATTTGTGGCGCACATTTATGGAATCGATGATGATCAAACCTCTTTGTGAACTTCGCTTACACAGCATAGTCATCGGTGATGTCCACACTTTCTAAAAAGTCTTACAGTGTTACTTATGTCGCGCTGACCACTTGGTAATGTGAGATACATTTTAAGTATTGCCTTGTACAGTGCGTTTCTCGGTGATGGGACTTTCTGCCATACATTCATACTGCTACATTTTTGTGTTATTAACACCCTAGAGTACTTGTTCCTAAGACAATTTATTAATTGGTGATTGTCCATGTTTTGCTGAACATTGATATCTGTGGGGGAGGTTCTGCTATTACTTCTATTATATCTGTGAAGTTATGGAAGCCTCAGAGAGTAATCACAGTGAGGTGTCTCCTGTTGTTCAGTCTTCTCAAATTTCTGAATTCCACCACCATGTTTCTTGATGCAACCTGGCTCTCCACCCATGCCCTGGGAGCATTGGGTTTTAATGTTCGACAACTGTCTGGAGGCCTTAGATGTGCAGGGGTTTTCGTCCAGCAAGGCAAAAAGCATTGTTGTTGAGTGCTCTAGACAAGGAGGGTCAATGTGTGTTTAGATATTTACCTCAAGCAGTTGAGGCAAATGGTTAGCCCATCGAAGATGTGATTAGAGAAGCCAGGCACAGATTGGAGATTCGTTATGCAAAAGAGGAGAACCTTGTCATCACAAGGTATACGTTTTATACACAACATCAGGAGGTGGAGAAATGACAAGCTTGTAGCTAGGTTACGTGAGCTGTCTACCATACGTCATTTTGGGGATATGGCAGACGAACTTATCAGGGACCAACTCATCGTACAATGTAAGAACAAGAAAATTCAAGAGAGGTTGTGGGCGGTTAAGAATCCCACATTAAGTGATACCATAGGTGTTGCTAAGTTTTTAGAGCAGTCGGATTTATGCATGAGGGAACTGGAGAAGAAGAATCAGGGAAGTAAAGTCTTTGAAATAGGAGCTTTAGGTAAATCAGGAGGGAAGCCTCTTACTGCAGTAAAGTCCGGCAATACAAGGGGGAAGACTTACTGACATTCCAAACAAGTTACTAAGGGTTGCAATCGTTGTGGGAGTGCAAGTCATGCCTCTGACTCAAAGTTTTGTTTTGCAAATACCAGAGACTGGGGCACTTTGCAAGAGTGTGTAGAGCGGCAGGTCGTGGCAGGGTGACATTTATCTCCAAAGCTCCCACAGAACCAGCTGAGATGTCAGAAAGGGTTTTGAGTGTTGAGGGTGAAAATAGAGTGTTAGATGAGGGCCAGAGGAGGAACAGACCTAAAGCAAGGTTCAAGATAAATGGGTGTGGTGTGCAATTCATGGTGGACACAGGTTCTATTTACACCATTGTGCCTCAGGCTATATTTGAGCAGCAGTGAGATAGCACTGCATTACAACCCCAATTTCTTTTGACAGCTGAATATCAAGGGGAAGTTATTGACTTTGTGGGGTTTATGAATGTTGATATAGAATTTGGAGGTCGAAGCAAACAAGGAAAGGTATATGTGGCAGATCAAGGCCCCCCAATTTTAGGGTGGGTACATCAATACGACTTGCACATCATTGTCAACCCTAGGGCACCTATACTAGTGATGGTGGTGGAGGAGGAATCAATTTTTGAGATTTGGATACAGTGAAACTAGAATTTGACAATAAGCTGGCCATTTTGAAGGGTGACGTACACAAGATTGTGCTAAAAAAGGGAGCTGTCCCTGTCCAGCACAGGCTAAGGAGAGTTCCTGTCATTGTCAGGGAGGGCATAAAAGAGTTAATAAAAGAGATGTTGCCAGAGGGAATAATAGAACCAGTGAAAGCTTCCAATTGGGTATTGCCAGTGGTCATTATATGCAAAACTGATGGTCGTTTGAGGTTCTGCGTGGACTTGAGGTCTTTGAATCAGAACATTGTAGCAGATATTTTTCCCCTACCTAATGTTAGTGAATTGATCCTTATGTTGAAGGGGGAGTGATATTTTTACAAATTGGACTTAAAAAAGCATGTACCTTCAGATTAAGCTTCATGAGGATTCAAAGCCACTCACTGCGTTTATAACGATGGAAGGAACTTTTCAGTTCACCCACGTGAATTTTGGTTTGTCATCAGCTGTGAGCGTTTTTCAACGCATGATTTCTGAAGTTTTTAAAGGTTGGACTACACCTTCTATTTTCAAGGTGACATACTAATTTTTGGCAAGACCTTTGAGGAGCAAAACACAGTATTGAAAAAAGCCTTACTTAGGATTGTTGACATGGGTCTTACTAATCGCAAATACAAATGTTTTTTGTCAGAACAAGTGGAATATTTGGGGTATAAACTGTCGTCAGACGGAGCTAAGCCAAAGAAAAATCTGTTGAAGGCAATTGAACTTGCTCCAAGACCCCTGGACAAGGAACAATTGAGGTCCTTTATGGGCCTCATTGAATACTATGTGAAGTTTGTGCAGAGGTTTGAAGATAAAACAGAAGTGTTGAGAATGTTATTAGGGAAAGGTCAAAATTTCATTTGGGAGCAGGAACAGGAGAAATATTTTAATTTGATTAAGAAGGAAATTTGTGAGGTAAGGATCCTGGTGCCTTTCGATATTGAGCTCAAGTCAATCATAACAGTGGATGTGAGTGCAAAAGGTATGGGTGCCATTCTCTCACAAAAACACGGTAACGGTGAAAAGACTGTTGCTTTCGCATCTAAGACTTTAACCAATGCTAAGAGAAACTACTCTGTGATTGACAGAGAGAGGCTCTGGCTGCGGCATGGGTTGTAGAGTATTACCGAACGTACAACTGGGGTACCGAATTCTTGTTAAGAGCTGATCATAAGCCAATCGTCAAAGTTCTTCTTCTTGGCGGTGCTGGCAAAGGTTCTGTGAGGTTTGCGAGATTGGTTGCTAGGCTCCAAGAATATCGATATAGTCTGAAACATATACAGGGTTGGTGGAACACACAGGCTGACTATCTGTCCCGGTTGTCGGGTGATTGGAAATTGATGGATGGATCAGATGAGTGGGATGGTAAACAGGAAGAACCTGTAGCCTCGGTGCAAGATGCTTTGTTGGAGGGAGCCTGTGCTTTTACGATGGGTGAAGGGTGCCAAGAAATGGATGGTGATGGCACCCTTAAGGAAGTTATGCGAATTGTGGTTTCTTGGAGCAGGAGAGAAAGTTGTGTAGTGGTGTCAGTGCGGGCTTTTGTCAAAGTTCTGGTCGAAATGATCATGCATGGTAATAGCGCTTTGATGAGAGGTGATAGGTTCGAACCTCCGATGGACTTGAGAACTAAGCTTATAAACACAGCGCATAAAGAACAATTGGGGCAGAGCTTAGTGCAACATCGTCTAGAAGCGCAATTCTGGTGGCCGAGCATGGATAATCAGGTCGCCCTCATGGGTGGTGAGATGCAGTCTTTGCAAGGAGGGCGAGAAGAGACTAAGAGTATGAATGCAATCTGTCATGGGGCATATAACCAATCCGGAAGAGGCTCGGCATAGTGTATGCATTGATTCTATTGGCCCAACTTGAGTAGCGATTCCAAGTTTGCTTTGGTGGCAGTGGATGTAGATAGTTGAGTGTATTGTTCATGAAAGAAATCACCACAGAAGCTACCATTGGGACATTAAGAAAGGTGTTCTTAGAGGAGGGTCTTCCATCTACCCTCATAACTGACAATGGCACACAGTTGGTATCTCATGAAATGAAGATGTTCCTCCAACAGCACGGTATCATGCATCATTGCACCTCTTTCTACAACCCACAGTGGAACAGGATAGTTGTGAGGGCCAACAAAATGGTGAAGGGTGTGATCCAAATTGCTGATGTGGCGGTACACGATATTAAAAGAGTGGTGGAGGAATTGGCATTAGCTTATCATACCACTAAGCAGGAGGCCACTTTGAATCACCCTTTGAGTTGATTAGGGGAAGAGTCCCTGATTCCAAAATGGTACTCTCTTGAATGAAGGAATGGATGGCAAGTGATGGTGTGCAGGAACCCAGGGCTGAGAAGGTTAATTAGAATTCCCACGGTGTGATTGCAGAGGGTGATTGGGTCCAGATCAAGACAGGCTGGGTGATGAAAGGTTTGTCTAAATGTAAGGGTCCATGTAAAGTGCGTGCAGGCAAATTTTACATGGTTTTGGAGAATGACGAACGGTGGAATCGACGCAGAGTTGCATTATACCAGAAAGGTGGTGATTGTGAGGTGAAGAGGGATGAGAATTGCAGTGGGTACATGTTGATGAAAGATGGTGATTTTGGGAGTTCGCTGATGGAAAGGAGTATGAGAATTGTTGAGATCTTGCCTATTTTCATGGAGGAGACAAGTGTTGGTGAAATGAGGAGTTCCAAAGAAGTAAGGAGTATGAGGCATCGCAGACTACCGGTAAATTTAAAAGATTATATTCGCTAATGCTCTTGGATTATCTTGTTTGATATTTCATAGACCATCAGAATATTTTGATATCATTTTGTTATTATTTTGTTATTTTCTTGCCTGTTGTTTTCTCTTATTTATATTTGTTAGACCTGGCACCATTGACGTGGGTCTCCCCAGCATTTTTTGCTTTTGCCTCCTGTGTTTTTGCTGTGTGTTGGACTTCGTTTTGCTGGTCTAGATGCTTTGGGCACTTTGCCACTGCTGTTCAGTGCCAAAGTGCAAGTGCTCCCTTTGTAAATTGTTGTTATGGATTAGTGACTCCATGATTGGCATATTTGATTTACTAGTCAGACTCTAATACAGTGCACTATGTGTGCCCAGGGCCTGTAAATCAAATGCTGCTAGTGGGCTGCAGCACTGATTGTGCCACCCACAGAATCAGCCTGTAAAATGTAAGTCTGGCCTGCCATTGCAGAGCCTGTGTGCAGTCTGGGACTGCCATGTCGACTTGTCAAGTGCACACACTTGCCAGTCCCTAAACCTTCCCTTTTCTACATGTTAGTCACCCCTAAGGTAGGCCCAAGGTAGCCCTGTGGGCAGGGTGCATTGTATGTGAAAGTTAGGATATGCCCTGATGTGTGTGGCATGTCCTGATAGTGAAATACTGCCAATTTCGTTTTTCACTATTGCAAGGCTGCCTGCTTCCATAGGACAGAATGGGGAGTTTGTTTATAACATCTTATACACATAACTGCCCCTGGGAGCAAGGTAGGAAAATAAAGTTTGATATGCCTGAACTCAGAATGTTAACCCCTTCGCTGCTAGGCCTTTTCCCCTCCTGTGCTAAGTCTTTTTTTGGCTATTTGGGGTAGTGCGCGCTTAGGCCCCTGTAACTTTTTGACCACATAAGGTATCCATGCCAAATTTGCGTCCTTTTTTTCTAACATCATGGGGATTGTAAAGGTACCCAGGGTTTGAGGATTCCCCTGGAGGGGACCCAGAAATTAGTCAAAATACAGCTACATTTTGGTTTTTTTGGGAAAAATGCGAAAAAGGGCTACAGATGAAAGCGTCTTGATTTTTCCCTGCAAATGGCATCAAAAAGGGGTTGTGGTGCTGAAATCACCATCTTCCCAGCTTTCAGGGACAAGCAGACTTTTGTCAGAAAACTAACTTTTTTACACAGTTTTGGCATTTTTCTGGGACATAGCCTATTTTTGCTATTTTTTGTGCTTTCAACCTCCTTCCAGTTAATGGTAGAAATGGGTATGAAACCAATAATGGATCCTGGAAAGCCATACATTTCTGAAAAGTAGACACAATTCTGAATTCAGCAAGGGGTCATTTGTGTAGATCCTTAAAGTTTTCCTTATAGAAACTAACAGTTAAATAAAGGAAAAATTGAAAATTAGTTGAAAAAAACAGCCATTTGTGTCAACGTTTTCACCTGTAACTTCTTCTAATTATGACAGCTATTTGAAGGCAATATACCGTTATATCCGCTGGACCTTTCTGGTTGTGGGGATATAAAGGACTTGTAGGTTCACCAAGAACCCGACGAACCCAGAGCCAATAATTGAGCAGCATCTTGCAATGGTTTTTATTATGTACCGGGTATATAGCAATTATTTTGGGAAAATGTATACATGGAAAAATTGTTATGAAAGACACCTATGTATTTCTGAAATGGGAACAAAATGTAGATTTTAGAAACAGTAGATATTTGCACATTTCCGAAATTGGGAGTACCCATACTAGCATGAGAATTATAGGTCATTTTTCAAAATGACTTATTTTTTATACATTGTCTTTCATTTGGAAGGCAGAAATGCATCGAAAGTCAATAGGTAATAACAGTTGCTCTACAATTCTGTGTTACCCTAAGTCTCCCAATAAAAATGGTACCTCACTTGTGTGGGTAGCCCTTGTGCCCACAACAGGAAATGGCTCAAAATGCAACGTGGACGTACCACATTTTCACAATGAAAAATTACCCTTTTTTTGCAAAGTGCCTAGGTGTAGTTTTTGAACCCTAGCTCTGCCGGCACCTAGGGAAACCTAGCAAACCTATACATTTTTGAAAACTAGACACCCAGGGGAATCCAGGATGGGGTGACTTGACTTCCTCCCACCAGGTTCTGTTACCCAGAATCCCTTGCAAACCTAAAAAATTGTCAAAAAAACCACATTTTCCCCACATGTCTGTGGTGGAAAGTTTTGGAATCTGCGTGGATCCACAAATTTCCACACACCCCGCGTTCCCCAAAGTCTTACGAGAAAAATGGTACCTCACTTGTGTGGGTCGGCCTAGTGCCTGCGACAGGAAACGGCGCAAGACGCAACGTGGTCACACCTCAATTTCGCAGTGAAAAATGACCCTTTTTTGGCAAAGTGCCTAGCTGTAGTTTTTGAACCCTAGCTCTGCCGGCACCTAGGGAAACCTAGCAAACCTATACATTTTTGAAAACTAGACACCCAGGGGAATCCAGGATGTGGTGACTTGACTGCCTCCCACCAGGTTCTGTTACCCAGAATCCCTTGCAAACCTAAAAATTGTCAAAAAACCACATTTTCCCCACATTTCTGTGGTGGAAAGTTCTGGAATCTGCGTGGATCCACAAATTTCCACCCACCCCGCGTTCCCCAAAGTCTTACGAGAAAAATGGTACCTCACTTGTGTGGGTCGGCCTAGTGCCTGCGACAGGAAACGGCGCAAAACGCAACGTGGTCACACCTCAATTTCGCAGTGAAAAATGACCCTTTTTTGGCAAAGTGCCTAGCTGTAGTTTTTGAACCCTAGCTCTGCCGGCACCTAGGAAACCTAGCAAACCTATACATTTTTGAAAACTAGACACCCAGGGGAATCCAGGATGGGGTGACTTGACTGCCTCCCACCAGGTTCTGTTACCCAGAATCCCTTGCAAACATAAAAAAATGTAAAAAAAAACACATTTTCCCCACATTTTTGTGGTGGAAAGTTCTGGAATCTGTGTTGATCCACAAATTTCCACCCACCCCGCGTTCCCCAAAGTCTTACGAGAAAAATGGTACCTCACTTGTGTGGGTCGGCCTAGTGCCTGCGACAGGAAACGGCGCAAAACGCAACGTGGTCACACCTCAATTTCGCAGTGAAAAATGACCCTTTTTGGCAAAGTGCCTAGCTGTAGTTTTTGAACCCTAGCTCTGCCGGCACCTAGGGAAACCTAGCAAACCTATACATTTTTGAAAACTAGACACCCAGGGAATCCAGGATGGGGTGACTTGACTGCCTCCCACCAGGTTCTGTTACCCAGAATCCCTTGCAAACATAAAAAATTGTCAAAAAAACACATTTTCCCCACATTTCTGTGGTGGAAAGTTCTGGAATCTGCGTGGATCCACAAATTTCCACCCACCCCGCGTTCCCCAAAGTCTTACGAGAAAAATGGTACCTCACTTGTGTGGGTCGGCCTAGTGCCTGCGACAGGAAACTGCGCAAAACGCAACGTGGTCACACCTCAATTTCGGAGTGAAAAATGACCCTTTTTTGGCAAAGTGCCTAGCTGTAGTTTTTGAACCCTAGCTCTGCCGGCACCTAGGGAAACCTAGCAAACCTATACATTTTTGAAAACTAGACACCCAGGGGAATCCAGGATGGGGTGACTGGACTGCCTCCCACCAGGTTCTGTTACCCAGAATCCCTTGCAAACCTAAAAAATTGTCAAAAAAACCACATTTTCTCCACATTTCTGTGGTGGAAAGTTCTGGAATCTGCGTGGATCCACAAATTTCCACCCACCCCGCGTTCCCCAAAGTCTTCTGAGAAAAATGGTACCTCACTTGTGTGGGTCGGCCTAGTGCCCGCGACAGGAAACGGCGCAAAACGCAACGTGGTCACACCTCAATTTTGCAGTGAAAAATGACCCTTTTTTTGCAAAGTGCCTAGCTGTAGTTTTTGAACCCTACCTCTGCCGGCACCTAGGGAAACCTAGCAAACCTATACATTTTTGAAAACTAGACACCCAGGGAATCCAGGATGGGGTGACTTGACTGCCTCCCACCAGGTTCTGTTACCCAGTATCCCTTGCAAACATAAACAATTGTCAAAAAAACACATTTTCCCCACATTTCTGTGGTGGAAAGTTCTGGAATCTGCGTGGATCCACAAATTTCCACCCACCCGCGTTCCCCAAAGTCTTACGAGAAAAATGGTACCTCACTTGTGTGGGTCGGCCTAGTGCCTGCGACAGGAAACGGCGCAAAACGCAACGTGGTCACACCTCAATTTCGCTGTGAAAAATGACCCTTTTTTGGCAAAGTGCCTAGCTGTAGTTTTTGAACCCTACCTCTGCCGGCACCTAGGGAAACCTAGCAAACCTATACATTTTTGAAAACTAGACACCCAGGGAATCCAGGATGGGATGACTTGACTGCCTCCCACCAGGTTCTGTTACCCAGAATCCCTTGCAAACATAAAAATTGTCAAAAAAACACATTTTCCCCACATTTCTGTGGTGGAAAGTTCTGGAATCTGCGTGGATCCACAAATTTCCACCCACCCCGCGTTCCCCAAAGTCTTACGAGAAAAATGGTACCTCACTTGTGTGGGTCGGCCTAGTGCCTGCGACAGGAAACGGCGCAAAATGCAACGTGGTCACACCTCAATTTCGCAGTGAAAAATGACCCTTTTGGCAAAGTGCCTAGCTGTAGTTTTTGAACCCTAGCTCTGCCGGCACCTAGGGAAACCTAGCAAACCTATACATTTTTGAAAACTAGACACCCAGGGGAATCCAGGATGGGGTGACTGGACTGCCTCCCACCAGGTTCTGTTACCCAGAATCCCTTGCAAACATAAAACATTGTCAAAAAAACCACATTTTCCCCACATTTCTGTGGTGGAAAGTTCTGGAATCTGCGTGGATCCACAAATTGCCACACACCCCGCGTTCCCCAAAGTCTTACGAGAAAAATGGTACCTCACTTGTGTTGGTCGGCCTAGTGCCTGCGACAGGAAACGGCGCAAAACGCAACGTGGTCACACCTCAATTTCGCAGTGAAAAATGACCCTTTTTTGCAAAGTGCCTAGCTGTAGTTTTTGAACCCTACCTCTGCCGGCACCTAGGGAAACCTAGCAAACCTATACATTTTTGAAAACTAGACACCCAGGGGAATCCAGGATGGGGTGACTTGACTGCCTCCCACCAGGTTCTGTTACCCAGAATCCCTTGCAAACATAAAAAGTGTCAAAAAAACACATTTTCCCCACATTTCTGTGGTGGAAAGTTCTGGAATCTGCGTGGATCCACAAATTTCCCCCCACCCCGCGTTCCCCAAAGTCATACAAGAAAAATGGTACCTCACTTGTGTGGGTCGGCCTAGTGCCTGCGACAGGAAATGGCGAAAACGCAACGTGGTCACACCTCAATTTCGCAGTGAAAAATGACCCTTTTTTGGCAAAGTGCCTAGCTGTAGTTTTTTAACCCTAGCTCTGCCGGCACCTAGGGAAACCTAGCAAACCTATACATTTTTGAAAACTAGACACCCAGGGAATCCAGGATGGGGTGACTGGACTGCCTCCCACCAGGTTCTGTTACCCAGAATCCCTTGCAAACATAAAAAATTGTCAAAAAAAACACATTTCCCCCACATTTCTGTAGTGGAAAGTTCTGGAATCTGTGTGGATCCACAAATTTCCACCCACCCCGCGTTCCCCAAAGTATTACGAGAAAAATGGTACCTCTCTTGTGTGGGTTGGCCTAGTGCCCGCGACAGGAAACGGCGCAAAACGCAACGTGGTCACACCTCAATTTCGCAGTGAAAAATGACCCTTTTTTTGGCAAAGTGCCTAGCTGTAGTTTTTGAACCCTACCTCTGCCGGCACCTAGGGAAACCTAGCAAACCTATACATTTTTGAAAACTAGACACCCAGGGGACTCCAGGATGGGGTGACTTGACTGCCTCCCACCAGGTTCTGTTACCCAGAATCCCTTGCAAACATAAAAAATTGTCAAAAAAACCACATTTTCCCCACATTTCTGTGGTGGAAAGTTCTGGAATCTGCGTGGATCCACAAATTTCCACCCACCCCGCGTTCCCCCAAAGTCTTACGAGAAAAATGGTACCTCACTTGTGTGGGTCGGCCTAGTGCCTGCGACAGGAAACGGCGCAAAACGCAACGTGGTCACACCTCAATTTCGCAGTGAAAAATGACCCTTTTTTGGCAAAGTGCCTAGCTGTAGTTTTTTAACCCTAGCTCTGCCGGCACCTAGGGAAACCTAGCAAACCTATACATTTTTGAAAACTAGACACCCAGGGGAATCCAGGATGGGGTGACTGGACTGCCTCCCACCAGGTTCTGTTACCCAGAATCCCTTGCAAACATAAAACATTGTCAAAAAAACCACATTTTCCCCACATTTCTGTGGTGGAAAGTTCTGGAATCTGCGTGGATCCTCAAATTGCCACCCACCCCGCGTTCCCCAAAGTCTTACGAGAAAAATGGTACCTCACTTGTGTGGGTCGGCCTAGTGCCTGCGACAGGAAACGGCGCAAAGCGCAACGTGGTCACACCTCAATTTCGCAGTGAAAAATGACCCTTTTTTGGCAAAGTGCCTAGCTGTAGTTTTTAACCCTAGCTCTGCCGGCACCTAGGAAACCTAGCAAACCTATACATTTTTGAAAACTAGACACCCAGGGGAATCCAGGATGGGGTGACTGGACTGCCTCCCACCAGGTTCTGTTACCCAGAATCCCTTGCAAACATAAAAAATTGTCAAAAAAACACATTTCCCCCACATTTCTGTGGTGGAAAGTTCTGGAATCTGTGTGGATCCACAAATTTCCACCCCCTGCGTTCCCCAAAGTCTTACGAGAAAAATGGTACCTCACTTGTGTGGGTCGGCCTAGTGCCCGCAACAGGAAACGGCGCAAAACGCAACGTGGTCACACCTCAATTTCGCAGTGAAATATGACCCTTTTTGGCAAAGTGCCTAGCTGTAGTTTATGAACCCTAGCTCTGCCGGCACCTAGGAAACCTACCCAAACACACACATTTCTGAAAAGTAGACGCTCGGGGGCTTCCAGGGAGGTATGGCTTGCGTGGATCCCCCAACGTTTCCTTACCCAGAATCCCCTGCAAACCTCAATTTTAGCTGAAAAAATCACTTTTTTCACACATTTTGTGTGGGAAAGTGTGGCATCACTGGCCTCACACAAATTTCCTACCACCCAGCGTTCTCCCAGGTCTCCCGATAAAAATGGTGCCTCACTTGTGTGGGAGGCCCAAGTACCTGACAGGCAAGGGCCCACAACGTAGTGAGGCGACCTCAAAATGGCCTTTCACTAAAACGACCTGGTTTTGCAGAGGGAGTCACCTGGGTTTTTGGCCCTGTGCTCGGCAGCCATCTAGGAAACCTACCAAACCCACACATTTCTGAAAAGTAGACACCGGGGCTTCCAGGGAGGTATGGCTTGCGTGGATCCCCCAACGTTTCCTTACCCAGAATCCCCTGCAAACCTCAATTTTAGCTGAAAAAATCACTTTTTCACACATTTTTGTGTGGGAAAGTGTGGCATCACTAGCCTCACACAAATTTCCTACCACCAGCGTTCCCCCAGGTCTCCCGATAAAATGGTGCCTCACTTGTGTGGGAGGCCCAAGTACCCGCGACAGGCAAGGGCCCACAACGTAGTGAGGCGACCTCAAAATGGCCTTTCACAAAACGACCTGGTTTTGCAAGGAGTCACCTGGGTTTTTGGCCCCGTGCTCGGCGGCCATCTAGGAAACCTACCAAACCCACACATTTCTGAAAAGTAGACACCCGGGGGCTTCCAGGGAGGTATGGCTTGCGTGGATCCCCCAACGTTTCATACCCAGAATCCCCTGCAAACCTCAATTTAAGCTGAAAAAATCACTTTTTCACACATTTTTGTGTGGGAAAGTGTGGCATCACTGGCCTCACACAAATTTCCTACCACCCAGCGTTCCCCAGGTCTCCCGATAAAAATGGTGCCTCACTTGTGTGGGAGGCCCAAGTACCAGCGACAGGCAAGGGCCCACAACGTAGTGAGGCGACCTCAAAATGGCCTTTCACAAAATGACCTGGTTTTGCAAGGGAGTCACCTGGGTTTTGGCCCGTGCTCGGCGGCCATCTAGGAAACCTACCAAACCCACACATTTCTGAAAAGTAGACACTCGGGAGCTTCAGGGAGGTATGGCTTGTGTGGATCCCCCAACGTTTCCTTACCCAGAATCCCTGCAAACCTCAATTTTAGCTGAAAAAATCACTTTTTCACACATTTTTGTGTGGGAAAGTGTGGCATCACTGGCCTCACACGAATTTCCTACCACCCAGCGTTCCCCCACGTCTCCCGATAAAAGTGGTGCCTCACTTGTGTGGGAGGCCCAAGTACCAGCGACAGGCAAGAGCCCAGAACATTTTTTGATAGGCAATGTTGATGTTGCCTCAAAACGTTTTGTGTCCTTGCATGTCGCGGGTACTTAGGCCTCCCACACAAGTGAGGCACCATTTTTATCGGGAGACCTGGGGAACGCTGGGTGGTAGGAAATTTGTGTGAGGCCAGTGATGCCACACTTTCCCACACAAAAATGTGTGAAAAAGTGATTTTTTCAGCTAAAATTGAGGTTTGCAGGGATTCTGGGTAGGAAACGTTGGGGGATCCACGCAAGCCATACCTCCCTGGAAGCCCCGGTGTCTACTTTTCAGAAATGTGTGGGTTTGGTAGGTTTCCTAGATGGCCGCCGAGCACAGGGCCAAAACCCAGGTGACTCCCTTGCAAAACCAGGTGGTTTTGAGATAGGCAATTTTGAGGTCGCCTCACTACGTTGTGGGCCCTTGCCTGTCGCGGGTACTTGGGCCTCCCACACAAGTGAGGCACCATTTTTATCGGGAGACCTGGAGGAACGCTGGGTGGTAGGAAATTTGTGTGAGGCCAGTGATGCCACACTTTCCCACACAAAAATGTGTGAAAAAGTGATTCTTTCAGCTAAAATTGAGGTTTGCAGGGGATTCTGCAAGGAAACGTTGGGGGATCCACGCAAGCCATACCTCCCTGGAAGTCCCCGGTGTCTACTTTTCAGAAATGTGTGGGTTTGGTAGGTTTCCTAGATGGCCGCCGAGCACGGGGCCAAAATCCAGGTGACCCCCTGCAAAACCAGGTCGTTTTGTGAAAGGCCATTTTGAGGTCGCCTCAATACGTTGTGGGCCCTTGCCTGTCGCTGGTACTTGGGCCTCCCACACAAGTGAGGCACCATTTTTATCGGGAGACCTGGGGGAACGCTGGGTGGTAGGAAATTTGTGTGAGGCCAGTGATGCCTCACTTTCCCACACAAAAATGTGTGAAAAAAGTGATTTTTTTCAGCTAAAATTGAGGTTTGCAGGGGATTCTGGGTAAGGAAACGTTGGGGGATCCACGCAAGCCATACCTCCCTGGAAGCCCCCGGGTGTCTACTTTTCAGAAATGTGTGGGTTTGGTAGGTTTCCTAGATGGCCGCCGAGCACGGGGCCAAAACCCAGGTGACTCCCTTGCAAAACCAGGTGGTTTTGTGAAAGGCCATTTTGAGGTCGCCTCAATACGTTGTGGGCCCTTGCCTGTCGCGGGTACTTGGGCCTCCCACACAAGTGAGGCACCATTTTTATCGGGAGACCTGGGGGAACGCTGGGTGGTAGGAAATTTGTGTGAGGCCAGTGATGCCACACTTTCCCACACAAAAATGTGTGAAAAAAGTGATTTTTTTCAGCTAAAATTGAGGTTTGCAGGGGATTCTGGGAAGTGAAACGTTGGGGGATCCACGCAAGCCATACCTCCCTGGAAGCCCCCGGGTGTCTACTTTTCAGAAATGTGTGGGTTTGGTAGGTTTCCCTAGATGGCCGCCGAGCACATGGCCAAAAACCCAGGTGACCCCCCTTGCAAAACCAGGTCGTTTTGTGAAAGGCCAGTTTGAGGTCGCCTCAATACGTTGTGGGCCCTTGCCTGTCGCGGGTACTTGGGCCTCCCACACAAGTGAGGCACCATTTTTATCGGGAGACCTGGGGGAACGCTGGGTGGTAGGAAATTTGTGTGAGGCCAGTGATGCCACACTTTCCCACACAAAAATGTGTGAAAAAAGTGATTTTTTCAGCTAAAATTGAGGTTTGCAGGGGATTCTGGGTAAGGAAACGTTGGGGGATCCACGCAAGCCATACCTCCCTGGAAGCCCCGGGTGTCTAATTTTCAGAAATGTGTGGGTTTGGTAGGTTTCCTATGTGGCCGCCGAGCCCCGGGCCAAAAACCCAGGTGACCTCCCTTGCAAAACCAGGTCATTTTGAGATAATGTGTTGTTTATTTCTGCAGCGTGAAAATTTTGGCACAATATTGCAAGGAAAATGTGACAGACATTTTGAGGTTTGCAGGACATTGTGGGTACCATAACTTGTTGGGATCCACAAGAGAGATATCACCATGTACTCCCATGGGTGTTTCGTTTACGACAATATCTACAGTTGGTAGGTTATTCTTAGACGGAATGTACACCTTGGCAGACAGACTAAAAAGACAAAGATTACTGCCCAGCCATCTATTCCTCAAGCACACACACATACTGGTTGGATTTGGCACGAGGGCAAGTGATGGTTCAGTATATACAATTTTATTAACAAGAGATTTCACAAAAATGAAATGCACTGTCAATAATTGAAAGGACAAAAACGGAACCAGTGACTCGCAGCTCGTGAGCTGTAAAGCCACGTCAAGGCCCCAACCGCTTTACAGGCCATTCACACACCTTTCATACGTGATACACACAAGACCATTCACACCCCCAGGCACGAAACAAACACATTACAACATTCACAAAAGGGACAAGGTACACCCTGCTTGAGAAAGACAAAAAATAAATATTACTGCACAGCCATCTAATCCTCAAGCACACACACACATACTGGTTGGATTTGGCACGAGGGTGAGTGATGGTTCAGTATATACAATTGTATTAACAAGTGATTTCACAAAAATGAAATGCACTGTTAATAATTGAAAGGACGAGAAACTGAACCATTGACTCACAGCTCGTGAGCTGTAAAGCCACGACAAGGCACCAACCTCTTTACAGGCCATTCATACACCTTTCATACGTGTGACAAATACAAAACCATTCACACCACCAGCCGCGGGCCCATCACATTACAACACTCACACCAGCAGACAGCGCCATTCAAGGGCCCATCACTTTCACACGCCCACATTCCTAACACAGCAACCACACAAGCTGATGGATTGCGTGGAGTGTCGCTCGGCTAGCAGTGTGTGTAGTGACCAGCAGCAAGTCACTACTCACACACTGCCAGCCGAGCGCCAGTCCACGCACACCGCCAGCCAAGCGCCACTCCACGCACACCGCCAGCCAAGCGCCACTCCACGCACACCGCCAGCCAAGCGCCACTCACGCACACCGCCAGCCAAGCGCCACTCCACGCACACCGCCAGCCAAGCGCCACTCCACGCACACCGCCAGCCAAGCGCCACTCCACGCACACCGCCAGCCTAGCGCCACTCCACGCACACCGCCAGCCTAGCGCCACTCCACGCACACCGCCAGCCTAGCGCCACTCCACGCACACCGCCAGCCAAGCACCACTCCACGCACACCGCCAGCCAAGAGCCACTCCCCGCACACCGCCAGCCAAGCGCCACTCACGCACACCGCCAGCCAAGCACCAGCCTACACACACCACCATCACATTTAGGATTTTTTTATACAAAAAAAGAAAACACAAACAAATTGCAAATAGATACAAATCTACTAACACAAAATCAGAAACTAAAAACATTGCACTAATGCCAACCTTGAAACAGAACAACAATTCTTAAACATTACAGACCAGGCAGTTCACTTTACCACTCATGGTTGCTCCCAATAATTCTTTTGCTTGTGGTACGCTCTATAACAAGCAGGCACACACAGCCCAGGGTTAGAAGGACACTCAGGGCAGTACATACGAGTCTCCTTCCGCGTACCTCTTCGCCAACAGACTCTACATCTCCTAGTGGGAAAGTCTTTTGAGGGTGTAGGAGGAATGTGATCAGGAAAGTGGCGATCTTTCAATCGAGCCACATCCTCCACCACTCCAACTCTAGGAACACTTGCCTGTTCGACAACAACAAGGCTGCCTATGACAGACTCCTGAAACTGAACAAAAGTCAACTTTGACGCAGGAGAACACTCCTTGAACACAACAAAAGCATTGAAAGTTGCTAAATTGAAGAGATGGATGGCCAACTTCTTATACCAAATGTAAGACTTACGAATAGCAGTGTAAGGTTCCAACCTCTGATCTACTCTATCCTTCCAGCAATACGTAACT